>JAPFFF010000018.1:2400000-3082043 GCA_039105265.1 Tritrichomonas musculus | reverse complement strand
ATAAAATGTTAACAAATAATATCAAAAATGTATCAACGATAAATTTTAAACAACCAATTACTAAGCGTTATTTCCATACACAAGATAAAGAATTTGTTCTTCCAAGTGAATTCGTTTCAAGTAAGAATAAGAAATATATTGTTGTACAGTATGTTGGAGCAATTGTTAAAGATACTCTTGTTGGAGATTTGATGGTACACTCTGATATTGTACAACAAGATGGTTATTGTGATTGTTTCATTATGTTGGCAAACAGACGTCAAACTAAATATCGAAAATATGAATTCCTTGGTCATGAACGTAATTTTAAAATTTGGTTCACAGATTTATATGGGAACTCAATTGAACCATCTGCTTTTGTAATGAGTTGCCTATTAATTTTTTAAATAGGTTTTTTTTGTTTGCCAGGCACCGAGCATTTCATGCCCAACAACGTAGTTGTTGAATAGCCATTTAGGCCTTATTATTTTTGTTCCAAATGAAAAATGATACGTAAATCAAAGGATAAAAATAAAGAAGTATTAACAGCAGAACAAGAATCTAATTTAATTGATAAGGATGCAATTATTCTAGATAGAACTCACACATTATATTCATATATTGATAAAAAAGATAAGAAAGTTTACTTCTATTTGAGTAGTAATTATCAAGATTTATTTGTTTTTATGGAAGGTGATAATATATTGTTAAATTTACCTAAGAAAGTTGATATGAATACAAAAATGAACATCTTAGATAATAAACGTCCTTATTTAAAAAGAAAATTTGTCATTTCTATTGAAATTGGTTCCAAAATTGGAAATACGGATATTAAATTTGTTGAAAGATGGTTTGATGAACTAAATAAATCATATATTGTATTAATGGAAGATTGTGGATATAAATATGCTATTAAAGAAACAAATAATTTCTGTTTTGAATTAGATTCCGAAGGAGATGTAAATAGAAAAATCAAACCACTTCCGTTACACATATTTCTTTGTTTCAAACCTGAAACTTTTATGAATGAATGGAATCGTGTTGAATTACGAAATTTGGATGAGGAAGCTGATTTAAAAAAATTTAAATATGAATTTCAAAATTGGCATTACCATTTTCCTGTTATTAATGTATTTAAATCTAATTATGTAAGTCCATTATTAAAAGTCCATTTTAATGAAACTCCTGAAAGCCTTGAACCATTAATGGATATTTCAGAAAATGATAATGATGGTAAATATGAAACAAGTAATGTCGATATCAATAATAAATATGATTATGATGAAATAAGACCTAAAAAAATAAATCCTCCAGTTCCATCTATGTTACGTGATTTGGATAAAGAAGCAGAGAGTACGACTACAATGAAACCAGATGTTGAGACATTACCGAGCTCTATTTTCAGCAATGTATCGACCTCAAATACATGGATGAAACCTCAAAGCTCTGTACAACAAAATCCTAATAACTTTAGTCCAATGAATTACTTTCAACCCACAACATTTAATATGCCAACAGGTACTAATTTTAATTTTAATGCAGAGCCAAAAAAATCATCTTTAACCAGTGAAACAAATAATACAACCAATGGAAACTTACCAAAGATTAATGAGAGTAAGTCAGAAAACAAACCAAAAACACATATATCAACTTTCAGATTACCAAAAAATAAAACAGATTAAATATTTTTTTATGCTTCATTTTCATCTTCAGATTCATCGGATTCAACTTTAACATTAGCTAGTTTTTCATCAGTTCTTGATTTAATATATGTTTTGTCGCGATAATTATCATACATTGATTTATACAAATTTTTAACTTCAATGTAATTTCCGCCAACTTTCGAATTAATATGTTTATCAATATTTGAACCAAAGTGTTCTCGTAATTGTTTCTTTTCTTCTTTAGTTACTTTATTTTCCAATATGTTCTGTACTAATTTTGTAAATCGTTCTTTCTTTGCTTCTGTATATCCAAGTCCAACGTTAATTATCAGTACAATTGTTAGGGATAATATTTCTCCTAATCGTTCTGATATTTCAGCTTCACCATTTATTTCACCGCCAATTGGGATAACATCTTTCATATTAGTATTATAATCTTCTTGAATCATAAGACCTAATTCAGAATTTACTGCTTTTGAGTGTACTTTTTTATATTTAACCCATTCATTCCAATCATTGCATTCATGTGATTTCATTACTTGCAATTCATATTGTAAAATAAATACAGCGGTACATATTTTTAAATAACTGAATATACCCTTCAATGGTTCCATAAATTGATAATCTACACGTTTTCCATCAATTTCAACTTCACCTCCAAACATATTAAAGAGTGCTAATTGCCATATTTTTGAAAAGATTGAACTCCATAATCCTCTTGCATTAAGTTTGGTGCTGACTTTGGGTTTAGATAAACCAACCTTCTGATAAGCATTAACTGCTTTAATGAAATCTCCATCATATTTAACATCGATTTTACCAGCATCCCATTGTTTTTGTTTATAATTCCATGTTTTAGTAGTACCAGTAAGATTTTTCATCCATACTTCAAATGGTTCTATTTTTTTATTTTGTTCTGCAGCTTTAATGCGTTCGGTTTGCCATAATTTCTTATAGGGGTCTGCTTTAACAAGACGGAATCCATTAATTATAACAGGTTTACCACGAGTGTCAACAATAACGATGTCCTCTACTTTGTCGCCATTTAAGTCACAAATTGGATTACCAAGAGGGTCTTTAGTGTCTCTCCTTGCAGGAATTAATCGATATAATGGATATCCATTTTTATCAAATTTCTTCTTACAATAGGCTTCTGCGCCATCTCTTGTAGCACATTTTGGAGAGAATTTAATACGATAATTACCATTAATAAGAATATCAAATAATTCCCCTCGGAATTTACTAACATCAATACTTTGTTTATTTTCGAAAATGTATAAGTCATTTAAACGTTTTTGTGAAGCTTCAAATGTTTTACCAGCACGTTTACCAGTTGGGACAGACTGCATATAATTGCTTTTGAATTCAGCAGTATCGATTGGAGATACACCTTTTGGTGATTCAATATTAACATTAAATAAATCTTCGTAGTTTTCAGAACTAAGTACAGGTTTTTTAGATGGTGATTTAAATACAGGCTTTGACATTGATTTAGGAATGGAAAAATATTCATTATCAACATTATTATCGTCAGAACTTTGTGATTCACTATTCATGTTATAAAATATTTCTCGGTCACCATTTTCGGTAATATACTTTATTAATTGTTTGAGCTTCTTTTTGTTTTTAGGCTCAGTTGTTTCTTCAAATATGTTTGTTTCGCGTATTGCATCATGTAATTGTAATACAAGTTTTTTTACTCTGATGTCAGAATCATCTTTGGGATTTATAGCTCGATTATAATAATCATAAAGGTTTTCAGTAGTAAACTCGTCGTTTAATAACCCAAATTTCTTAAGTTGATTAGCATCAATTGTAGAAGATTTATTGTAAGCATCTAATAATTGTTGACCTTCTTGATTAGATTCTGCTATCTTTTTCATTGTTTCAATATTGGTTTTCCTTCTAATATTCTCAAATTGCAATAGGTTATTTATATTATCTGATGCCTCATTGTTTTTATGTGAGTCTATATTATTTGTCAATGATTTGACAAGTGATTGAATCTGTGCGGTATCTTTTTTATTGAATACTGAATACTTCTCTGAGTCATCAGCAATACGATAAAATAATTGTAAAGCATTAATATGATTACTATCAAGTATAACTAAATCATTAAGTGATTCAATATCTTTATTAATTCGATTTCTGAAATAATGGTCTGCTAAATCGGGCTCCTCCTCCTCTTCAACTTGTGGAATGGAAACAGGTTTTTCTTCCTCCGCTTGTCGGAGGCTGCGAGAGCCCGCAGCTTTATTTTTCAGATAGTTGGTTAAATCAATAAAGTAATTCGCTTTTGAATCAAGTATTTTAGCTAATTCATTTTTTTGTCTTGAAGTTCCTTTAGGCTTTGCGTTATATTTATCAAGCATATCTTTTAAATTTGTTTTTACATCTTTGACATAGTTACGAGGATTCTTAAGATACTCAATAATATTACCAATAATTGTTGTTATTTGTGTTAACTTACTATTTTGGAACATGAATACGAGCATATCTTGATAGTCCCTTTTTTTTACTTCGTTTAGTATGAAATCTTCGTTTATGTTTGTTATCATTTATTATTCCCAAAATGTTCACGATAGAACAAGCGGGTAATATAAAAAAAGTTAATACAATTGATGAATTGATAATAGAATATATCAAGAAATATGCTTGCCAATGCAATAACGGAAATAATTTAGGGTCAAGCTTGAATACTGAGGAATTGAAAGAATTATTAAAACCATACGCAAAAACAACTGATTTATTCGATTATTTGAAAACAGAGGAATTCAATAAAGAATTATTAAAGTATGCTAGTAGTGAAGAAATTGAAAACGCTGTTAATACATTACGTGATTACGTTGTTAACAACTTTGCATTATCAACTGACATACCTGAAATACCTACAGATTTGGTTAATGAATCTGCTTTGACAACTGCTTTGGAACCATATGCGAAACTTACGAACTTAAGTGAGTACGCTAAAGCGCAGGACTTACAGTCTTATGTAAAAAAAGAAGACATTCCTGAGATACCCACAGTTCTCAAAAATAGTGAGTTGCAATTGAACATAAAAGACCAAGTATCAGACGAAATGTTTCAGAAATTGATGGCTGATGATGTTAACCCATTATCAGCTCAAGCATCAATGTGTTTAACAAGTATGGCGGCTAATGAAGGTCTTCAAGCGGCTTTGGATTCTTGTGCCAGAGAATATGTTTCAAAAGAAGACCTCCCAAAGATTATTGAGCAAGTGAAAAGCGAAATCCCAGAAATCATTGAGGGTCAAACAACAATTCAATTCACAATCGCCAATAATACAATTCTTGATTTGGATTACGACCCATATCATATACTGATTGAGCAATATGGGTTAGATATTGTATCATCAGACAGTTTCTATACGGCCCATTATGTTCACGCAGACTATTCGTACAATGACAATGATGATAATCTACCCTCTCAGATACTGTGTATGGAAGGAAGTGATTCTAGTCTTTGGATACTATATCAATCACATGAATTAATTAATCCAGGAACTGGTGAAACACCAGAAATATTATCATGTTCAATAACCAAAACTGTTGAACCAACAAACAAAAACATTTATTCGGCAAGATATGTGTCAAACAATTATGCATTAAAAGAAGATATCCCAGAACCTGTCGATTTGACACCATATTATTCTAGTGCACAAGCTGATGAGAAGTTTGTTGATGAAGATGAATTGGCTTATGAATTAGATAAGTATGCATTGAAAACAGATATACCAACAATTCCATCTGATTTGGTTAATGAATCTGCATTGAGTACTGCATTATATGGTACTGAATTGAATATTGAATATCCGAATCCCGTTCGTGATTATATATTTGTAAAACCATACTTACCAGAAACCGATATACATGTGATATTTGATGTTAATTGGGGTTCTAACAAGGATTACATTAACAATATTCAACATTTTGATTTGATATTCAAGCCTTATGAAAAATATATGAGAGGGTATAGAATGATGTTAGATAATGGATTATCTATTGTATGGTATGACCGTGGCGAATTTATGTTGTGTAATTCAAGTGGCAATACTCAATGGTTAATCAACGTCATTAAAGCACAAATCGAATCACCATTTATTAAAACTGCAAATGTTGTTGATGAAAATCCAGAACAAATCACAATTCAATGTACACAGAATGAAAGTGGTTGTGTAGTTCCTGATAATGATATAAGAAGAGTATTCACAACCAAAAATATTATCGTCAAATTCAAACGAAATGCTGATGATGCATCATATGAAGAAGTTGAATACGAATACAGTTTATATAAAAGTTTGAATATGATTTACAAATCAACAAGCAATGAATTAATAAATATTAATTATAATACCCATATCGTTTCATTGAGAGCTGAGGACGATACACTGACTAATATATATGATGCATCTATCACATTAATCCGCAGCCGACCTGTGAACGATGATATGATTACTTCAGTGAAATATGTGAATGATAACTTTGCTCTGAAGTCAAACGTCATAACAGAAGAACAACTAATAAAAAAATGTGCTATTGATTGCGGACCGATTACAGAGGGCGGTGAAATATCAATTCATTATCTAAAACTTGAAGGTAATGTGATTAAACTGGAATATATAGTAGGTGATTATGCGCTATGTTTGGAAATAAGAATATTATTCTATGATACAACTGGAAATCCCCACAACATTGTTCTTGTATTACATCAAAGAACTGTGTATTTCGACAATTTCAAATTCCCACTATATTATGAAGACACTGTTGATATATCATCAGGAAGACCCCTGACATATAATTTCCCAATAGGTGGATATTCTTGGACAACTACTCAGGAATTATTAGATGCTAAACAAATATATTCAAGATGCATCATGTCCCGAGGTTATTTAGCAAAATATAAGGCTGCTATTTACGGAACGCAATCAAACACAACAATTACTCACTACTCCCCAATCGAGTCATCAATGAACTCTATTAATGATTTCGTTATTGGAGCTCCAGTATATATGACTGGTAAGGTTTATAAACATGATGGTGATACGTGGGTACGAAACAATGTTTCTCAGCCAAACAAAGTTTGGATACTTTCAACTGTGAATGATACAACTGATTGTATTTGTAGTGTCAAAACTACTGGTTCATGGAAAGAATATGTTGGTATTTGTGTTAGAATTGATGAAAAAAATAATTGTATTACCTTCGCTTCCCATGGCGATTATCTTGTAAAAGTTGATGATTCATCTTGTTATGGTATTGGGGATGAAGTATTTATTGATAATGAAGATAATAAATTGAAGATTCTTTCAGGAGAGACAGCGATAACATCAAAAATAAAACGCATGACTGTCGGAATCATAACTGCAATAATAGATAATAAAACACTTGCATGCTTTAAGGCATAAATAGTATAAAAAAATTTTTTTTTAGCTTAATTGTTGGATGAGATTATTTGAATCAGCTTTCCCGTCATGTATAACGATAAATTGATATTTAATTGTTCACGAATTAGATTCTGAAGGAATTGAATTCGATTAGACCTTGGTTGATTCATAATTGTTTCTTTATGGTCAGAAGCAAATTGAAGAACTTGGTCTCTCTGTTCATCATTAAGGAATTTGGATTTGTTTAATGGAAATGAACGATTTGTTCTTCTTCGTATAGGATTTAATTCATTTGATTGTTCAGTTGATTCAGTTGATGGTTCGACACTTTGTGCCTCAGATTCAGTTGGTTGTTCAATTTGTGTTTCATTTGATATATTATTTAATTGTTCGAATTCGGTTTTCAAAGCAAGTAATTCAGAAATGATATGGTCGATGCGTTGTTGCATTTTTTAAATAAGATAAAAAAAACAAATTCTTAATTTAAAATTTTATAACTTGTTCTCAGAATCACTCTGGAGCCCTTATTTAAATTTTAAATCCCGAATTAACTTTGAAATAAATTTTAAAATGAGTGTTTAGCGCTTTATGACAGGCCTTGTTCTACAACAGATTATGGAGGCTAATTAAAATTTAAACCCTGTGGATAATTTTTTCGTTAATTTTTAAAATGAGGTTTTGAGCTTGGTTCCTGGTATTGGGAGACCTAGAAAAATTATTCGACCACCAATACGCACATACATATACTACTCTTAAAAGGTATTTAAAAATTTAAAGATTTCAATAAAATTCAACTTTGTATTTTTATAAAAAGACAGTAATAGATCTTGCATCTGAAAAAGGAAATAATGAAATTAAAAACCTTTTATTAGATTATAAAGCATCACATAAAAGAAAACGTGGGAGGCCGCCAAAGGATAATAAAGATGTCAATAATAGTAAAGACAGAAAAAAAAAAGTAATTGATAACGAATCAAAGATTAGGAATTTGGAAAACCCGCACTTCAGGTCTCTTCCGCATAAAAATTCTTTCTATATTACATTGCCTTTGCCTAACAACAAAGAAATAATTTCATATTATGAATCTATTAAAAAAAATGATATTAATTGGAAAGACATCAAACCTGATCAACTTTTCTTTAATGGACTGAAACAAACTGAAGATTGCAATGAAGGAATTAATATTGAAGGAGAACAAGATCTTAATGATCAAGTAGGTAGTATTATTAATGTTGATGATTTTGAAGAAGGCAGTGAGAAAGATAACGAAGAAGGGAATGAAGAAGGGAATGAAGAAGGCGACGAAGAAGACGACGAAGAAGATGACGAAGATGGCAATGAAGAAGATGACGAAGATGACGAAGAAGGCAATGAAAAAGATGATGAAGAAGACGATGAAAATGAAATAACTATAGACGATATTGAACTTCATGCACCTTTTACCGATCCTATTCAAGCTCAAGCATTTATTAGCAAAGCAAATAAAGGTTATAGAATAGTTCAAGTTGAAACAAATAAAAAAGATGTTTTGATTTTCAAATGCAGTGCAAAAAGTTGCAATTACCAAATCATATGTAATAAAAACAAAGATGGTTATTATATATTAGATCATACCTCCCATACATGTCTTCGTCATAAAACAATTTCTAAAAAAGAACTAGAAGAAGCCGTTTTTAAAGTTGGAAAGGTCGAACAATTGACCATGTCATACCAAAATGCTGTTTGTAAAAAACTAAATATTCCTGAAAAAGGTATTAATACTCAAAGAATACGTAATGCATACAATCGAGTGTTTAAATTAAGCAAGAATAAAAGAATAAAATCATGGAGGAAACTTGCCAGTTTCATTGAGATTATCAAAGCAAATGGTGGTTATGGATTAATCACTAAAAATGACGGTGAAAAAATCAATTTCGTGGGATTTGTTCCAGATTATTCGGTAACTTTCCTTCGTTCTTCGTTGTTCTTCGGAGTTGTTCAAATGGATACACGCTTCCAAACAGGAGTTTCGGGGGGAAATTTATACACTATGATTGGTTTGACAGGTGACAGAACCATACTACCAATTGGGGCAGCATGGGCGCCTTCTGAAAGTTCTGAATCGACCGATAAGTTCCTTAGTATGCTTCAGAACGAGCTTTATAAGATTAAATCATGTCAAACCGATGAATCTTTAAAGCTAATAAAAAGCATTGAAAAAGTTGGAATTATTAGTCAATTATGCAATTGGCATTTAGAAAAGCATATTAAAAAAAATAAAGCAATTTTTAAAGTATTAGTTAGTTCTGAAAATTCACATGATTATGCAAAAGTAAAGCATAAAATCAACACAAAATATCCAAAATTAAAGGAAAAATTAGACGAAAATAATAAATGGTCCAAAATAACGAGATTTGAATGCAATTCTCCAAGAGATCAAAATATTTCTACTGCGTGCGTTGAATCACTAAATGCATTCATTGCAAGACTCAAATTAAAAGATAAGGAACCGTTGGATGTTTTCTTACAAATTTATGAATTCGGTTTTTTTCAAATTAAAGAAATATGTTCACAGAATACTTATTTAACTAGATCAGCAAGTGATTGGCTGACATATGCTTTAACAATAGCTCATAATCTTACTGTAACCAAAACTCCACTTAATTGGGGAAAATATGAAGTGACTAAAGATGGATGCTTGGATTCAAAATGCACCGTGTTTATTAATAATAATGAGATTCCTTCTTGTAGTTGTAAATTTTTTTTTGATTGCGGGATGCCATGCGTTCACATGTTAGCTGTGGCATGTAAATATAATTTTGATTGGTGTTCATGGATTCATCCTCGTTTTTTCCCAGCCAAATATAAAAACGTTTTTCAGAATAATCTCATTTATCCTGATTTCGATCAAATAATATCGACAAATAAAGATGTTCCTGTCATTATCAAATCTTTAAAGAGAAGGCAAAAAAGAATTCCCACGCCAGGTGATGTTCCTCCTAAGTAATTAATAAATAATAGCATTTAAATATTTATACATTTTATTTTTTTTTTTTTTTTTTAAAAAAAAAAAAAACTTTTATTTAAAACTCCTAATATAATACAAAATTAATATATAATAATGAGAATCTTATTAGAAGGACTCATTTTATTTATCATGCTTTTATTTCGTTAATTTAGATTGCAAAAATGAATATACTATCAGATTTAAAAATAATGATTAAATATATATAATATACCCTCAAAAAACTCTAGTATGTTGGATATTATACGCGATGGTTCAGAATTACCTGATATTCCGATGGATCCATATATGAGAACAGTTCAAAAAACAACAGATTTATCTCCAATTCTTGATTGGTGCAATAAAGAAACTAGTTCTCTACCAGCCATCGAATTTAGTAGTGAATTTGACGATCCAGATAAATTAGTCATAACAATTAATGGTGCGATGGATATTTGTAATAGATTTAGGAGTTCTTTAAAACCAACATTTAAAGCAATAACTACAAGAATTAATGAAATAAATAATGAATATATTTCAAAGAATGAATTAGTTAGAGATGATATAATTGATGTTGTTGGTAAATTTGTTAATGGAGAAGTTCATCTCGAGGCTGAAGACCAGATAACAGACGGCACAATTAAAGCAAGATTTTTGGTCCAAAAAGTTAGTGAATATAATGATGTTGATTATGAAGAAAATCATATAACTATCAATATTACTGGCGGAATTACTGATTACCAAGGAACAGATGATTTCCCTAGCTGCGTCATGAATAATAAATCATTTATCATATCAAATCCTCATAATCTTAGGGTTAGTGGAATACAAATTAAAGAAAATACATGTTCGAGACATATGGAATTTACAATAAATGATTTAGCATATACTTGTGATATAAATGCTTTGCATAACAAGATTGATTCAATAAATGATTTTGCAAATTCAAATAATAAAGAAATATCAAACATAATAAATAATGTCGTATCAAAAAATGAATTGACTAGAGAAGATACTATTGATGTTGTTGCAGAAACAGATGGCTCAACAATTACTTTAACTGCTGAAGATACCATAAGTGAAGGCATGATAGTGTTTAAAATATATTTTGCTAATGCTCAAAAGAATTGCTATTTCAAGTTTGAAAATGGGGATATAACAGAATATAAAGGGGTCACAGAAAATATAACATTAGGGAATGTTGTCATAAAACCTCTGGCCAGAAGTGAAGAATTTAGGGCCGCATGGTTAAATAGTTATGAAAAGAATGACAATACTATTACCATACAAAATACTCATACATCCAAGATTTCAGGGGTTATTGTTCAAGGAAATTCATGCATGAGAAATATGACATTTACAACAAATGATTTAGCATATACTTGTGATATAGATGCATTACATAAAAATATTGATGCCCTAGCTGCTAATTCACATTATAATGATGCGGCAATGACATCTACATTAGATGATTTTCCGACTGTTGATGAAGTAAATGCTGCCTTAGATGAAATAAAAAATAGTATGGTAAATATGGATAATTTGTATACTAAAGAAGAAGTGGATGCTAAATATAGAAGCAAAAATGATTTGATATATAAAGATGCTGTCGATGTGCCTTTTGAAAATGTCTTAGATAGTGAAGGAAGGTGGGAAGCCAAAATAAAAATGACTAGGGGAACTCATCTTGTTGGAACGATTACTGATGAGGCTGGCGTGGTCAAGAATTTTGATATAATGTTTGATTATGATGAAGATGTCCCTGAGAATACCGAGATATATGTCAATATAGAAATTGACGGAAAAAATTATTACGTAAATTATTATGAAAATGAGACTGATGATTGGCGCTTTTTTATCGAAAGCGAAACAGGATATTTAGATACCAAATTAACACTAGCGGAAAAAATAAATAAACAAGATGAAATAGCATTGAAAACAGATAATCGAATCGATTTAGAGAAAACATTAGAGAATGCAATGGTTGAATTCATCAAAAATGATAGATATAAGAATATTACTGATAATCCAAAAACATATATTGGTTATTTCTATTATGTTAATGGAGAATTTGAAATCAGATTTAATTTATTCCAAGAAATTATGATGACAAATATATGATTTTACAATATGAGTCTGGTGATGGTGAATGGTGTATTGTTTTGTTATTGAACATATCATTAAACTCTGGAACATTCATCACATTTTCGAAAGAGGGAGAATTTAAATATAGAATCGTGAAAGATTTAACCATTGAAACAGTCTATGATGAAAAATATCAAACTAAAGTTTTAAAAGTTTCTTGTACATTTGAACCATTTAGACATATTGGTTCGTCTGTTGATGATTATTTAGAAGACATAAATGGTTATTCTGATATTAAATATTTCAAAGTTGTTAGATCAAATGACAAATATCCTGTGGATGATATTCTTGGATTATTTATGGACTTCTTTGTTTCATTCAAGAATCATAAAGATGAAGAAAATGAATGGAAAATATTTTATTCTGGCTTTGTTGATTGTGATATTCAATGGATTGATGATTTAACAGGAATCAATTATGATTCACACAAAAATATTTTGACTATTAGTACCGAGTTCGATTCTGATGCATATGAATTGTTAATAATATTTAAAGAGACAAGTGGTGAAAAACATTTTGTGAGAATTCTCCACGGATCAAAGATTGCTTTACTCGATGAAATATATGGATCAAAGAAAGTAAAAGTTGTTCAATATCAAGCTACAGATTATAAATATGACTTTAATGTAAGAATGAATTTAGATCAATATCCAGAAGGACAGATTTACATTAAGCAATTAAAATGGAATGAGTAAAAAATTCTATAGGGATTGGTGTTTGTTCTTCAGCTGGATTGAGCGTCGGGTACATTTCAATCATTATAAAACAACTTCTTGATTCGAAGGGATTATCTTGACGGAATCTTCAAGAAATACATTTTTTTGTGTCAAAATAATTTTTACAACGAGACGATAAAAGTATGAGTTTCGAATTTTTTTGTTGCGAACTTTTTGAATTATCGAGGTGGTTGGAGCTTTTTGAAGGCTATGGGGGCTTCCAAAGGCTCCAATTGGCTGTAAAATGGGCTTAAGTATAGGCTTGGCGATAGCGGAGCCTATACTATACTACTTTCAAAACAGAACAAATATGCAATAAAAAACTTTATATTATAATTAATATACTTTTATATTTTTATCAACCAACAACATCCAAATAAAAAGTTATTATCAATATATAAATGCCCTTTTTTGGACTTTTACTTTTAAAAAAATGGAGCAAATGTATTGCATCAAACATTTGAAACTCCTGGGATATCAAGTCAATGAAATCATAGACCAATTATAGAATTGGTTTGGGGACTAGAGTCTTAGTAGAACTCAGGTTTATTATCTGATAGGTGAGTTCAATAGAGGGCGTACATATCTTTTTGATGCCACTCGTTCAGTACGACCTCGATATACATATATTGATGATGAAATTATCGCATGAATAAGAATTGATCCTTATGCTTCTTGCAGAGAGATTGCATTCATGGTAGGATCAAGAGGAGCTACAGTATTCCACAGGTTGACTGAATTAGGATATAAAAATTATTTATTAACTTGTATTCCACATCAATTAAATAATGCACAGAATTAGTTGAGGCTCGAAATGTCAAAGATAATGATCCAGGAGCTCAATTATTTGAAGCATGATAAATCTAAATACATATGCACAGGTGATGATACATAGTGCAAATATTATTTCGATCATAAAAGGAAATGGGCTGTTAGTTCAGATGATTTAGATGAGAGAACAAGACCAAGTAATTTTGAGAAGAAAATAATGATTGTCATTTTTATTGGTATAAATGGTCTAGCCATTCTTGATTTGGTCCCTAACAGACAATCTCTAACATCAGATTATTTCATAAATAATAACTTAAAACAGTCATTGTTTGCTAATAAATTGGTTTCAATATTAAAATAAACTATTTATTTTGATTGTCTTCTTTGAATTTTATTTTTTAGTTCTCATTCGTTCGAGAATAATTTTATTCATATTTTTTATTCTTTTCAATAAGTTATCAGTTATTACAATGACATCTCTTGTTTCTTTGTCATCAGGAATTTTTTGAATAATTTTCTAAAACAGCTCCTCCATTATCGTTTAGATAAAAGCGATAAATTATTTTTTTCAGATTCACTTATGGTCGCAATCACTGAAAATTCGTTTAACATCTTTTGGCATCAGATTGTCTTTTGGTTTACATTCAAAATCAGAAAAGTAATAAAAGAATTGTCATGAAAAGTGGTCGTTTAGAGCGGTTTTCAGGACAATTTATTAACTACCCGCAATTAAATTTCCAAAATAGAAATTAATTTGTCTTTTTTTGTATATAAAAATTCGGCTTTTGCATTTCTCTGCTTTTTTATCACCTTTTGGTCATAATTCGTGATAAAAACATATATTTTTTAGATAAAAACCTGGAAAAATGAGGTGTCGCACTAAAAATAAACGTATTTTTACAACGATATCGAATTGTTAAGTACTCGTGAGAAGCCTTTCACGAAGCCATCAACGGCTCTGTAAGGTGGTGTGGAAGCATTTTTGCTGAAAAACCCCTTACCATATACTTCTCAGTAAATCAACTTTTTCTATACAAATTTATAACTTTTTAAAAATAAAATGAAAGAAATACTCAAATAATAAAAAAAGCAATATAAATGGTCATCTGGAGAATATTGTTTATTATTTAATTGTTACAGGTTTACAAATGATCATATTACTCAATAATTGATGATATTTAATCATCGAACACCAAATTCAACAAGAACAAGAATTTCATATTTTAGACGTAATAGGAAATTAAATTAATAAGTTGTTATTTCTCTAATTGCTTATAAAATTGTTAAAATTTCCATTTTTTTATAAAAAAAATAATATTGAAAAAGTTTTTCTCTTCATTTTTTTGAATCATTTTTAATCGTTTTCAAAGGCATCTTGAAAAATTTAATTTTTATCTTCATATATTAAGTTAAACAATATTTTACAGATATCCTGTACTTTATTCAGATATATATTATGTGTATATTTATATTTGATATTTCTAATATTAAAATATAATTAAAATCAAGCGTCTCAATAGCCTCGTTTTTAAAAATGAAAAATGATTTTTTTCAAAAATTAAGATTTTTAAATAGAAATTTCTAAATGAAAATTATGCTATTGAAGATTAAATTGATATATTCATTCGTTTAAACACATAAAATTTGAAGGTTGCCAAATATGATATTTTTTATCTGCTTTTTCAAGTTAAATAGAAATCAGCTTATTTAAGAATTCATACCAAGCATGACTTAATGGTATTTAAAAAATATCAAAATTTTAAAAATTTAATGGTAAAAAGTTTGTTGAAAAATTGAGAGCTAGCTAAAAATAGAGTCGGAGTGGTTTTACCGTAGATAATTCATTTATGGAATATTGGTGAGAATAAGAAATAATAGATGAGATAGGTGAGAATAAGAAATAATAAATGAGATAGGTGAGAATAAGAAATAATAGATGAGATAGGTGAGAATGAGAAATAATAGATGAGAAAAATGATGATATATAATATTAAATGGCAAGGGGAAAAAAGAAAAAAATAATACTTATTAAAATTATCATTTAATCTGTAATTAATATTTACAAATTCAGAGCAACCAAAAAGAAGAAAATCTTATAAAAATCTTAAAATATAAATATATTTCAAAAAAAAATTAATAATTATGCGTAAAATCAAGTAAATGCTTAACAGCCGTTTACAATTAGTTTACAATTTTATACAAACCTTGATTTTTCTTTCACTAAAAGAGAAAAAAACAATATTACTAATATAATTTAAAACACTAATTTATGTAGAATAATCTAATGCACTTGTATCTTTGTTTTTTTTACATAAGTTTTATAACATTCATGAGAATTTGCATATTAATAAATTGCTTTATTCAAAATATAAAAACGTAAATATACGTAAAAAATGATGGAGAATATTATGTGAGATGGTAGAGATTTTTTATTTAAGCATATTGGTGATTAATCTGAATATCATGAAAAAAGCATTGATTTCTAAAATTGCGTTTTTGCTTATGATATTATGAAGCCTTGCATAAAATTTGGTGCTCTACAATGCCAGTATGCTATTTTTTTCCCCCTATTGATGCTAAAAATAATTTAATTTAATATGTTTCCTAAAAATGGTATTTAACAGTGAAAATTATACTAATATAAACTTTATCAATTGCTGATAAATATATGTTTCTTTGGGATTTTTCTTGCTTAAATGCTGCGGCACTTCACATTTTTTTCTTACTTTTGTGATATGAACTTTGAAAAAAACTCACCTTGGAATTTTTTTTTTTAAAAAAACTCACCTTCAAAATTTTTTTTTTTAAAAAACTCACTTGTGATGTGAAAAAAGTTTTAAAAATAAAAAAGTCCCTCAATTTAGCATATTTATCTTAATATAATAAAACAAAACCCCAAAAAAATAAGACCTGAACTTATCCAGCCATCATATTGTTTTAAAATATTTTGGATAATAATTAATTTAAGTATATTATTATTTGCATTTGTAATAATAATTGTAAACTATTTTATTTCTTTTTGATTAAGATATTTTAATAAAAAAAATTTTCAGTTATTTTTTTCATAAAGCTCATAGAATTTAATTTTTTTATTTTTTTTTTTTTTTTTAATTAATTTATCAAAAAGAAATAAAATAGTTTAATCTCATAGTCAGATAAATTCCAGGATCAACTCAAATATAGTTATTCTTTTCTGAAGAACCTTCAAAAAGTGGAAATCATTCTGAAAAAATAATCAAATAAAAAAAATAATAAAATAATCTTTTTATGTTACAAAAATTTTTACCGATTCTTACCGCCAGCCGCGGGATCTCGACTCGGCTTCGCTTCGTTCAGCCTCGCTCGACGTCCGCTAGGCGGTATGTAGTCTAAAAATTATGTAAAAATATAAAAAGATTTGTTTTTTTTTTTTCAATTATTTTATTTAGATTATTTTTTCTGAATGATTTCCACTTTTTGAAGGTTCTTCAGAAAAGACTAACTATACTTTAGTTGATCAAAATTCCACAACCAGATAATCCTACCGCCAGATAATATTATCTTAAATATTGACAAACATCGATGCTTACAACAGACAAACATCGATGCTAACAACAGATAAACATCGATGCTAACAACAGATAAACATCGATGCTAACAACAGATAAACATCGATGCTTACAACAGACAAACATCGATGCTTACAACAGACAAACATCGATGCTAACAACAGATAAACATCGATGCTTACAACAGACAAACATCGATGCTTACAACAGACAAACATCGATGCTAACAACAGATAAACATCGATGCTTACAACAGACAAACATCGATGCTTACAACAGACAAACATCGATGCTAACAACAGATAAACATCGATGCTAACAACAGATAAACATCGATGCTAACAACAGATAAACATCGATACTAACAACAGATAAACATCGATGCTAACAACAGATAAACATCGATACTAACAACAGATAAACATCGATGCTAACAACAGATAAACATCGATGCTAACAACAGATAAACATCGATGCTAACAACAGATAAACATCGATGCTTACAACAGACAAACATCGATGCTAACAACAGATAAACATCGATGCTTACAACAGATAAACATCGATGCTAACAACAGATAAACATCGATGCTAACAACAGATAAACATCGATGCTTACAACAGACAAACATCGATGCTAACAACAGATAAACATCGATGCTAACAACATACAAACATCGATGCTAACAACAGATAAACATCGATGCTAACAACAGATAAACATCGATGCTTACAACAGACAAACATCGATGCTTACAACAGACAAACATCGATGCTAACAACAGATAAACATCGATGCTAACAACAGATAAACATCGATGCTAACAACAGATGCAAACATCGATGCTAACAACAGATAAACATCAACAACATCGATGCTAACAACAGATAAACATCGATGCTAACAACAGATAAACATCGATGCTTACAACAGACAAACATCGATGCTAACAACAGATAAACATCGATGCTTACAACAGACAAACATCGATGCTAACAACAGATAAACATCGATGCTAACAACAGATTCAAACATCGATGCTAACAACAGACAAACATCGATGCTTACAACAGACAAACATCGATGCTAACAACAGATAAACATCGATGCTTACAACAGACAAACATCGATGCTAACAACAGATAAACATCGATGCTAACAACAGATAAACATCGATGCTTACAACAGACAAACATCGATGCTAACAACAGATAAACATCGATGCTTACAACAGACAAACATCGATGCTAACAACAGACAAACATCGATGCTAACAACAGATAAACATCGATGCTTACAACAGACAAACATCGATGCTAACAACAGATAAACATCGATGCTAACAACAGATAAACATCGATGCTAACAACAGATAAACATCGATGCTTACAACAGATAAACATCGATGCTTACAACAGACAAACATCGATGCTAACAACAGATAAACATCGATGCTTACAACAGACAAACATCGATGCTTACAACAGACAAACATCGATGCTAACAACAGATAAACATCGATGCTTACAACAGACAAACATCGATGCTTACAACAGACAAACATCGATGCTAACAACAGATAAACATCGATGCTAACAACAGATAAACATCGATGCTAACAACAGATAAACATCGATACTAACAACAGATAAACATCGATGCTAACAACAGATAAACATCGATACTAACAACAGATAAACATCGATGCTAACAACAGATAAACATCGATGCTAACAACAGATAAACATCGATGCTAACAACAGATAAACATCGATGCTAACAACAGATAAACATCGATGCTAACAACAGATAAACATCGATGCTTACAACAACATACAAACATCGATGCTAACAACATCGATGCTAACAACAGATAAACATCGATGCTAACAACATTCAAACATCGATGCTTACAACAGACAAACATCGATGCTAACAACAGATAAACATCGATGCTTACAACAGACAAACATCGATGCTAACAACAGATAAACATCGATGCTAACAACATACAAACATCGATGCTAACAACAGATAAACATCGATGCTAACAACAGATAAACATCGATGCTAACAACAGATAAACATCGATGCTAACAACAGATAAACATCGATGCTAACAACAGATAAACATCGATGCTAACAACAGATAAACATCGATGCTTACAACAGACAAACATCGATGCTTACAACAGACAAACATCGATGCTAACAACAGATAAACATCGATGCTTACAACAGACAAACATCGATGCTAACAACAGATAAACATCGATGCTAACAACAGATAAACATCGATGCTTACAACAGACAAACATCGATGCTTACAACAGACAAACATCGATGCTAACAACAGATAAACATCGATGCTAACAACAGATAAACATCGATGCTAACAACAAATAAACATCGATGCTTACAACAGACAAACATCGATGCTTACAACAGACAAACATCGATGCTAACAACAGATAAACATCGATGCTAACAACAGATAAACATCGATGCTAACAACAGATAAACATCGATGCTAACAACAGATAAACATCGATGCTTACAACAGACAAACATCGATGCTTACAACAGACAAACATCGATGCTAACAACAGATAAACATCGATGCTTACAACAGACAAACATCGATGCTTACAACAGACAAACATCGATGCTAACAACAGATAAACATCGATGCTAACAACATACAAACATCGATACTAACAACAGATAAACATCGATGCTAACAACAGATAAACATCGATGCTGACAACATACAAACATCGATGCTAACAACATTCAAACATCGATGCTAACAACAGATAAACATCGATGCTTACAACAGACAAACATCGATGCTAACAACAGATAAACATCGATGCTTACAACAGATAAACATCGATGCTTACAACAGATAAACATCGATGCTAACAACAGATAAACATCGATGCTTACAACAGACAAACATCGATGCTAACAACATTCAAACATCGATGCTAACAACATACAAACATCGATACTAACAACAGATAAACATCGATGCTTACAACAGATAAACATCGATGCTTACAACAGATAAACATCGATGCTTACAACAGACAAACATCGATGCTAACAACAGATAAACATCGATGCTTACAACAGATAAACATCGATGCTAACAACAGATAAACATCGATGCTTACAACAGATAAACATCGATGCTTACAACAGATAAACATCGATGCTAACAACAGATAAACATCGATGCTTACAACAGACAAACATCGATGCTAACAACAGATAAACATCGATGCTAACAACAGATAAACATCGATGCTAACAACATTCAAACATCGATGCTAACAACAGACAAACATCGATGCTAACAACAGATAAACATCGATGCTTACAACAGACAAACATCGATGCTAACAACAGATAAACATCGATGCTAACAACAGATAAACATCGATGCTTACAACAGACAAACATCGATGCTAACAACAGATAAACATCGATGCTTACAACATTCAAACATCGATGCTTACAACAGACAAACATCGATGCTAACAACAGATAAACATCGATGCTAACAACAGATAAACATCGATGCTAACAACAGATAAACATCGATGCTAACAACAGATAAACATCGATGCTAACAACAGATAAACATCGATGCTAACAACAGATAAACATCGATGCTAACAACAGATAAACATCGATGCTAACAACAGATAAACATCGATGCTAACAACATACAAACATCGATGCTTACAACAGACAAACATCGATGCTTACAACAGACAAACATCGATGCTAACAACAGATAAACATCGATGCTTACAACAGACAAACATCGATGCTAACAACAGATAAACATCGATGCTAACAACAGATAAACATCGATGCTTACAACAGACAAACATCGATGCTTACAACAGACAAACATCGATGCTAACAACAGATAAACATCGATGCTAACAACAGATAAACATCGATGCTAACAACAGATAAACATCGATACTAACAACAGATAAACATCGATGCTAACAACAGATAAACATCGATGCCAACAACAGATAAACATCGATGCTAACAACAGATAAACATCGATGCTTACAACAGACAAACATCGATGCTAACAACAGATAAACATCGATGCTAACAACAGATAAACATCGATGCTAACAACAGATAAACATCGATGCTTACAACAGACAAACATCGATGCTTACAACAGACAAACATCGATGCTAACAACAGATAAACATCGATGCTAACAACATACAAACATCGATACTAACAACAGATAAACATTGATGCTAACAACATGCAAACATCGATGCTAACAACAGATAAACATCGATGCTTACAACAGATAAACATCGATGCTAACAACAGATAAACATCGATGCTTACAACAGACAAACATCGATGCTAACAACAGATAAACATCGATGCTAACAACAGACAAACATCGATGCTAACAACAGATAAACATCGATGCTTACAACAGACAAACATCGATGCTTACAACAGACAAACATCGATGCTAACAACAGATAAACATCGATGCTAACAACAGATAAACATCGATGCTAACAACAGATAAACATCGATACTAACAACAGATAAACATCGATGCTTACAACAGACAAACATCGATGCTTACAACAGATAAACATCGATGCTAACAACAGATAAACATCGATGCTTACAACAGATAAACATCGATGCTAACAACAGATAAACATCGATGCTTACAACAGACAAACATCGATGCTAACAACAGATAAACATCGATGCTAACAACAGATAAACATCGATGCTAACAACAGATAAACATCGATGCTTACAACAGACAAACATCGATGCTTACAACAGACAAACATCGATGCTAACAACAGATAAACATCGATGCTAACAACATACAAACATCGATACTAACAACAGATAAACATTGATGCTAACAACATGCAAACATCGATGCTGACAACATACAAACATCGATGCTAACAACATTCAAACATCGATGCTAACAACAGATAAACATCGATGCTAACAACAGATAAACATCGATGCTTACAACAGACAAACATCGATGCTTACAACAGATAAACATCGATGCTAACAACAGATAAACATCGATACTAACAACAGATAAACATCGATGCTAACAACAGATAAACATCGATGCTAACAACAGATAAACATCGATGCTTACAACAGACAAACATCGATGCTAACAACAGATAAACATCGATGCTAACAACAGATAAACATCGATGCTAACAACAGATAAACATCGATGCTTACAACAGACAAACATCGATGCTTACAACAGACAAACATCGATGCTAACAACAGATAAACATCGATGCTAACAACATACAAACATCGATACTAACAACAGATAAACATTGATGCTAACAACATGCAAACATCGATGCTGACAACATACAAACATCGATGCTAACAACATTCAAACATCAATGCTAACAACAGAAAAACATCGATGCTAACAACATACAAACATCGATGCTAACAACAGATAAACATCGATGCTAACAACATACAAACATCGATACTAACAACAGATAAACATTGATGCTAACAACATGCAAACATCGATGCTGACAACATACAAACATCGATGCTAACAACATTCAAACATCAATGCTAACAACAGAAAAACATCTATGCTAACAACATTCAAACATCGATGCTAACAACAGATAAACATCGATGCTTACAACAGACAAACATCGATGCTAACAACAGATAAACATCGATGCTAACAACATACAAACATCGATGCTAACAACAGATAAACATTGATGCTAACAACATGCAAACATCGATGCTAACAACATACAAACATCGATGCTAACAACAGATCAAACATCGATGCTAACAACAGATAAACATCGATGCTAACAACAGACAAACATCGATGCTTACAACAGACAAACATCGATGCTAACAACAGATAAACATCGATGCTAACAACAGATAAACATCGATGCTAACAACATACAAACATCGATGCTAACTACAGACAAACATCGATGCTTACAACAGACAAACATCGATGCTAACAACAGATAAACATCGATGCTAACAACAGATAAACATCGATGCTAACAACAGATAAACATCGATGCTTACAACAGACAAACATCGATGCTTACAACAGACAAACATCGATGCTAACAACAGAAAAACATCGATGCTAACAACAGATAAACATCGATGCTAACAACAGATAAACATCAATGCGAACAACAGATAAACATTGATGCTAACAACATTCAAACATCGATGCTGACAACAGATAAACATCGATGCCAACAACAGACAAACATTGATGCTAACGACAGACAAACATCGATGCTGACAACATACAAACATCGATGCTAACAACATTCAAACATCGATGCTGACAACAGACAAACATTGATGCTAACAACATACAAACATCGATGCTGACAACAGAAAAACATCGATGCTGACAACAGAAAAACATCGATGCTAACAACAGAAAAACATCGATGCTAACAACATTCAAACATCGATGCTGACAACAGAAAAACATCTATGCTAACAACAGATAAACATCTATGCTAACGACAGACAAACATTGATGTTAATAACTGATTCGCGTTTTTGCTAATTACAAACTTTTGTTAGTTTTTTTACAGAAAGCATTAATAAAGTTTTTTATGCTATGCTAATTTATGAATAAAATTTTGACTAAAGTATTGTTTATTTGAATGCCTTTTATATAGATATTGTCTTTTTTCTAAAAGAAAAAAACTGTGTACTAGACACTTTTTGAACGCAGTTCAAAAAGTGGCGTTCCTTGTCTTAATATAATAAAACAAAACCCCAAAAAAATAAGACCTGAACTTATCCATCCATCATATTGTTTTAAAATATTTTGGATAATAATTAATTTAAGTATATTATTATTTGCATTTGTAATTATAATTGTAAACTATTTTATTTCTTTTTGATTAAGATATTTTAATAAAAAAAAATTTTCAGTTATTTTTTTCATAAAGCTCATAGAATTTAATTTTTTTATTTATTTTTATTTTTATTTTTATTTTTATTTTTTTTTTTTTTTTTAATTAATTTATCAAAAAGAAATAAAATAGTTTAATCTCATAGCCAGATAAATTCCAGGATCAACTCAAATATAGATATTCTTTTCTGAAGAACCTTCAAAAAGTGGAAATCATTCAGAAAAAATAATCAAATAAAAATAATAAAAAAATAATCTTTTTATGTTACAAAATTTTTACCGATTCTTACCGCCAGCCGCGGGGTCTCGACTCGGCTTCGCTTCGTTCAGCCTCGCTCGACGTCCGCTAGGCGGTATGTAGTCTAAAAATTATGTAAAAATATAAAAAGATTTGTTTTTTTCAATTATTTTATTTAGATTATTTTTTCTGAATGATTTCCACTTTTTGAAGGTTCTTCAGAAAAGACTAACTATACTTTAGTTGATCAAAATTCCACAACCAGATAATCCTACCGCCAGATAATATTATCTTAAATATTGACAAACATTGATGCTAGCAACAGATAAATATTGATGCTAACAACAGATAAACATCGATGCTTACAACATACAAACATCGATGCTAACAACAGATAAACATCGATGCCAACAACATACAAACATCGATGCTAACAACAGATAAACATCGATGCTAACAACAGATAAACATCGATACTAACAACAGATAAACATCGATGCTAACAACAGATAAACATCGATGCTAACAACATACAAACATCGATGCTAACAACATACAAACATCGATGCTAACAACAGATAAACATCGATGCTAACAACAGATAAACATCGATGCTTACAACATACAAACATCGATGCTAACAACAGATAAACATCGATGCCAACAACATACAAACATCGATGCTAACAACAGATAAACATCGATGCTAACAACAGATAAACATCGATGCTAACAACATACAAACATCGATACTAACAACAGAAGAACATCGATGCTAACAACATACAAACATCGATGCTAACAACATACAAACATCGATGCTAACAACAGATAAACATCGATGCTAACAACAGATAAACATCGATACTAACAACAGAAGAACATCGATGCTAACAACATTCAAACATCGATGCTGACAACAGAAAAACATCGATGCTAACAACATTCAAACATCGATGCTGACAACAGAAAAACATCTATGCTAACAACATTCAAACATCGATGCTAACAACATTCAAACATCGATGCTGACAACAGAAAAACATCGATGCTAACAACATTCAAACATCAATGCTAACAACATTCAAACATCGATGCTGACAACAGAAAAACATCGATGCCAACAACATACAAACATCGATGCTAACAACAGATAAACATCGATGCTAACAACAGATAAACATCGATACTTACAACATACAAACATCGATACTAACAACAGAAGAACATCGATGCTAACAACATTCAAACATCGATGCTGACAACAGAAAAACATCGATGCTAACAACATTCAAACATCGATGCTGACAACAGAAAAACATCGATGCTAACAACATTCAAACATCGATGCTGACAACAGAAAAACATCTATGCTAACAACAGATAAACATCTATGCTAACAACAGACAAACATTGATGTTAATAACTGATTCGCGTTTTTGCTAATTACAAACTTTTGTTAGTTTTTTTACAGAAAGCATTAATAAAGTTTTTTATGCTATGCTAATTTTAGAATAAAATTTTGACTAAAGTATTGTTTATTTGAATGCCTTTTATATAGATATTGTCTTTTTTCTAAAAGAAAAAAACTGTGTACTAGACACTTTTTGAACTGCGTTTAAAAAGTGGCGTTCCTTGTTTAAAAATATATTTATATCCTGAATATCTGAATAAATAACAAAATCAGATAATTAATTGGAGTATCCATTTCTCAAAATTGAAGGATTAAATTTTGATAAAAATATGATATATTATACTCCTCATAATAAATTTCATGTTTACAGAAAATCAGGCAAAATTCATCTGCCAATTCTTTTTTCATCTATTCTGTAAGAATATATTATTCATATTAATATGTTGATAACAAATATATTATTATTTTATTATAGTAGTGTCGATAAGTGGCCACGCTCTCAATTAAGTGGCCACGGTGATTTGACAATCAACTCCACTAAAATTATTAGGGAATAGAATGGCATGCTCTCAATTTTGTAAAAAATTCAAAGGATATAAATTTTTATTCCCGTGGCCATCTTTAAGGTGTCAGAAAATAAGAAATTCATTTCAATAATGTAGGTGTAAAATGGCACACTCCAATTTCCTACTTTTTCTTAAGAAAAATGTGGATGCAAAAATTCGTTTTTAAAGTGTCAAAAAAATCAAAATCCAATCAAATAATTGTGGTATAAAACGGCCTTATGGTGCCGTTTATTTGAATAAAAAGATCAATAAAATTCAATGAGTAACCACTATTTTCTTCTCAAAAATTATCTACATTTATGAAATCATAACTCAGCATCATCTAATCCCTACCTTCTTACGTTCGCTATATCGACATACCAAAAATAAATTGCTGATGCTTTTCTCAGCATCAATTTGGTACCTACGTTTATTTACAGAAATCAGCAGCTTTATTCTCTAATATCGCTTTTAAACTTATTCAGGATCTTATTTTTTACTAGCGCTATCAAGAAAATCAACAAAACAAATCATTAAATCCAACTAATGCTTTCATTTGGATGGTCTTATCCTGATTCAAAGAAACATTACCCTCTAATAATTACTAAATATCGATCTAAAAGATTAGAAAGAAATAATGATAAGTTAGATCAAACTTTTGTTTTGTGATTTTGTTTTGATTGTATTAGTAAAAATATATGTATGGGTACTGGATTCTCTTCCGTCATTTATTTATATATTCATATATTATATTAATTAAGAGTTAATTAGATTATTTTATAAATACCAGAATATTTTAATGGGCAATAAGTGATATATCAACGATTTTAATTTTTAATGAGAAATGATCGTTTTTTATTTTTTGAATAAGATCATTGAAATATTTGAATATAAAAAATTTAATTATGAAATATTTTTATCTTTTAGAACTATTTATATTTATAAATTATTTAATATAAATAAAAATATATAAATATATTATATTAGAAAAAATATAAATGTTAAGAATTATGTTTATTTTTTGGAGCTAAAAAAACAATTCAATATCTTTTGGTCAAGTGTAACAATTTTTTCGTTGAGCGCAAATAAAAGAATTCGTTTGTTGGTTCTAAAAATATGGAATTTTTCAATATTTGACCAGAATTTCATAATTTTTGGCTTAAAAAATATTATAATTTTTTCAATCTTTGAAAAAAATAGTAGATTTCTAGGATAATTATTTGAAAAAGAAATAATTATATTTAAGACATCTTTTAAATCTTGCGAATTTTCATCAATTTTGTAATCATTAAAAATGCGAATTAAATTTTCATAATTTTCTTCAAGATCATCTGAATTTTTCAAGAATTCCATTAAAGAAGATTCGACAAGTTCTCGAGAATGCATATATATTATGATATCTGATCTTTCAAGAATTCACTCATTTTTATTTTATAAAGTAACAAGGAACGCCACTTTTTGAACGCAGTTCAAAAAGTGTCTAGTACACAGTTTTTTTCTTTTAGAAAAAAGACAATATCTATATAAAAGGCATTCAAATAAACAATACTTTAGTCAAAATTTTATTCTAAAATTAGCATAGCATAAAAAACTTTATTAATGCTTTCTGTAAAAAAACTAACAAAAGTTTGTAATTAGCAAAAACGCGAATCAGTTATTAACATCAATGTTTGTCTGTTGTTAGCATAGATGTTTATCTGTTGTTAGCATAGATGTTTTTCTGTTGTCAGCATCGATGTTTGAATGTTGTTAGCATCGATGTTCTTCTGTTGTTAGTATCGATGTTTGTATGTTGTAAGTATCGATGTTTATCTGTTGTTAGCATCGATGTTTATCTGTTGTTAGCATCGATGTTTGTATGTTGTTGGCATCGATGTTTGTATGTTGTTGGCATCGATGTTTTTCTGTTGTCAGCATCGATGTTTGAATGTTGTTAGCATCGATGTTTGAATGTTGTTAGCATCGATGTTTTTCTGTTGTCAGCATCGATGTTTGAATGTTGTTAGCATCGATGTTTGAATGTTGTTAGCATAGATGTTTTTCTGTTGTCAGCATCGATGTTTGAATGTTGTTAGCATCGATGTTTTTCTGTTGTCAGCATCGATGTTTGAATGTTGTTAGCATCGATGTTCTTCTGTTGTTAGTATCGATGTTTATCTGTTGTTAGCATCGATGTTTGTATGTTGTTAGCATCGATGTTTGTATGTTGTTAGCATCGATGTTTGTATGTTGTTAGCATCGATGTTTGTATGTTGTTAGCATCGATGTTTTTCTGTTGTCAGCATCGATGTTTATCTGTTGTTAGCATCGATGTTTGAATGTTGTTAGCATAGATGTTTTTCTGTTGTCAGCATCGATGTTTGTATGTTGTAAGCATCGATGTTTTTCTGTTGTCAGCATCGATGTTTGAATGTTGTTAGCATCGATGTTCTTCTGTTGTTAGTATCGATGTTTGTATGTTGTTAGCATCGATGTTTATCTGTTGTTAGCATCAATATTTATCTGTTGCTAGCATCAATGTTTGTCAATATTTAAGATAATATTATCTGGCGGTAGGATTATCTGGTTGTGGAATTTTGATCAACTAAAGTATAGTTAGTCTTTTCTGAAGAACCTTCAAAAAGTGGAAATCATTCAGAAAAAATAATCTAAATAAAATAATTGAAAAAAACAAATCTTTTTATATTTTTACATAATTTTTAGACTACATACCGCCTAGCGGACGTCGAGCGAGGCTGAACGAAGCGAAGCCGAGTCGAGACCCCGCGGCTGGCGGTAAGAATCGGTAAAAATTTTGTAACATAAAAAGATTATTTTTTTATTATTTTTATTTGATTATTTTTTCTGAATGATTTCCACTTTTTGAAGGTTCTTCAGAAAAGAATATCTATATTTGAGTTGATCCTGGAATTTATCTGGCTATGAGATTAAACTATTTTATTTCTTTTTGATAAATTAATTAAAAAAAAAAAAAAAAATAAAAATAAAAATAAGAGAAATGATAAATAGCACACTGTTAAGGTGAAGTGACCATCACAGTATTCAAAAATAAAAACTTTTTGATAAATGTAATTAAAACTTTTTGATAAATGTAATAAGAACTTTTTGATAAATGTAATAAGAACTTTTTGATAAATGATATTTAATTTTGGCGCCTTTTATTTTTTAGACTTTAAAACGATTTCCTAAATACTCGATAGCGATTATCTTAGACTTTAAAACGATTTCCTAAATACTCGATAGCGATTATCTTAGACTTTAAAACGATTTCCTAAATACTCGATAGCGATTATCTTAGACTTTAAAACGATTTCCTAAATACTCGATAGCGATTATCTTAGACTTTAAAACGATTATCTAAATACTCGATAGCGATTATCTTAGACTTTAAAACGATTTCCTAAATACTCGATAGCGATTATCTTAGACTTTAAAACGATTATCTAAATACTCGATAGCGATTATCTTAGACTTTAAAACGATTATCTAAATGCTCGATAGCGATTATCTTAGACTTTAAAACGATTTCCTAAATACTCGATAGCGATTATCTTAGACTTTAAAACGATTTCCTAAATACTCGATAGCGATTATCTTAGACTTTAAAACGATTTCCTAAATACTCGATAGCGATTATCTTAGACTTTAAAACGATTATCTAAATACTCGATAGCGATTATCTTAGACTTTAAAACGATTTCCTAAATACTCGATAGCGATTATCTTAGACTTTAAAACGATTTCCTAAATACTCGATAGCGATTATCTTAGACTTTAAAACGATTTCCTAAATACTCGATAGCGATTAACTTAGACTTTAAAATTTATACTATACCACATAGACGAAAAGACCAAACATAATTTAAATGAATAAATTACTTATTGAATATTATTTTTATGAACATTTGATATTTTAATAGATTAAAAGTAAAAATATTGGAATCATTAATATTTTACTAAAATTGTGAGAGCTTTAACAAATTTTGAAAATATTAAGAAAAAATTCAAATATTTAAATATTGACGGATATCTTACAATATTGTAAGATATTAAAAAAAAATGCTAGTAAAATCCTAAAGTTTTAATAAATATGAATAGTTTTTTTTTTTAGTTTTTAATTTATAGCAACATGGTTTCAGAATTATTTAAATGTAGTATTCTAAAATCTCAATTAATCATTTTTTTCATCTTGCTTGTACAAATTTATTATAACTAACTGTTTTTACAGAAATTTATTCGACTGTTTCTCAGTAATATAATTTAATATTAAATCGATATATTTTAAAAGGATACGCCAACTGTTTAAAAATCTAATTTTTCTTTTATGAGCTTATTTTATAAAAAAAATGAGACTTAGGTTGATTAAATGAAAGTTTGTTTTTCGAAATAATTTTAATTATAAATTTTCTGCTAGATTTGGAATTCAGGGAGTAGCCATTTGTGTCAATATTATAATCATTAATAAAAGTAACGTATTTTATACTGTTTTTTTGGCAACACATTACATATTATTATTTAATCTGGTTTAAATATGGTCATAGTGGCGCTTGCTCTATATTTTATTATCTTTTTGAGGAATTAGTTTTGTGGATAATATATCTTTTTGAAGACTTCCATATTAATTATTACCAATTTTGAATATCAAGTTTAAATTAGAGTAAAATACCAGTAACTTCAAGAATATTATTGTAATTATGTCGCTATATTCCATAATAGTTTCATTTCGGTATTACTATATTCCCAAATAATTTTAGATCTATAATTTAATTTCACAAAAAGTTCTTATTACATTTTTCAAAATGTTCTATTACATTTATTAAAAAGTTCTTATTACATTTATCAAAATGTTCTATTACATTTATCAAAAAGTTCTTATTACATTTATTAAAAAGTTCTATTACATTTATCAAAAAGTTCTTATTACATTTATCAAAAAGTTTTATTTTTTGAATACTGTGATGGTCACTTCACCTTAACAGTGTTAAATCTATTCTACCCCTAAAAATAAAAATAAAAATAAATAAAAAAATTAAATTCTATGAGCTTTATGAAAAAAATAACTGAAAATTTTTTTTTATTAAAATATCTTAATCAAAAAGAAATAAAATAGTTTACAATTATAATTACAAATGCAAATAATAATATACTTAAATTAATTATTATCCAAAATATTTTAAAACAATATGATGGATGGATAAGTTCAGGTCTTATTTTTTTGGGGTTTTGTTTTATTATATTAAGACAAGGAACGCCACTTTTTGAACTGCGTTCAAAAAGTGTCTAGTACACAGTTTTTTTCTTTTAGAAAAAAGACAATATCTATATAAAAGGCATTCAAATAAACAATACTTTAGTCAAAATTTTATTCTAAAATTAGCATAGCATAAAAAACTTTATTAATGCTTTCTGTAAAAAAACTAACAAAAGTTTGTAATTAGCAAAAACGCGAATCAGTTATTAACATCAATGTTTGTCTGTCGTTAGCATAGATGTTTATCTGTTGTTAGCATAGATGTTTTTCTGTTGTCAGCATCGATGTTTGAATGTTGTTAGCATCGATGTTTTTCTGTTGTTAGCATCGATGTTTTTCTGTTGTCAGCATCGATGTTTTTCTGTTGTCAGCATCGATGTTTGTATGTTGTTAGCATCAATGTTTGTCTGTTGTCAGCATCGATGTTTGAATGTTGTTAGCATCGATGTTTGTATGTTGTCAGCATCGATGTTTGTCTGTCGTTAGCATCAATGTTTGTCTGTTGTTGGCATCGATGTTTATCTGTTGTCAGCATCGATGTTTGAATGTTGTTAGCATCAATGTTTATCTGTTGTTCGCATTGATGTTTATCTGTTGTTAGCATCGATGTTTATCTGTTGTTAGCATCGATGTTTTTCTGTTGTCAGCATCGATGTTTGAATGTTGTTAGCATCGATGTTTTTATGTTGTTAGCATCGATGTTTTTCTGTTGTTAGCATCGATGTTTATCTGTTTTAGTATCGATGTTTGTATGTTGTTAGCATCGATGTTTATCTGTTGTTAGCATCGATGTTTGTCTGTTGTAAGCATCGATGTTTGTCTGTTGTAAGCATCGATGTTTATCTGTTGTTAGCATCGATGTTTATCTGTTGTTAGCATCGATGTTTATCTGTTGTTAGCATCGATGTTTGTCTGTTGTAAGCATCGATGTTTGTCTGTTGTAAGCATCGATGTTTATCTGTTGTTAGCATCGATGTTTATCTGTTGTTAGCATCGATGTTTATCTGTTGTTAGTATCGATGTTTGTATGTTGTTAGCATCGATGTTTATCTGTTGTTAGCATCGATGTTTGTCTGTTGTAAGCATCGATGTTTATCTGTTGTTAGCATCGATGTTTATCTGTTGTTAGCATCGATGTTTATCTGTTGTTAGCATAGATGTTTTTCTGTTGTCAGCATCGATGTTTGAATGTTGTTAGCATCGATGTTTTTATGTTGTTAGCATCGATGTTTTTCTGTTGTTAGCATTGATGTTTGAATGTTGTTAGCATCGATGTTTGTATGTTGTCAGCATCGATGTTTGCATGTTGTTAGCATCAATGTTTATCTGTTGTTAGTATCGATGTTTGTATGTTGTTAGCATCGATGTTTATCTGTTGTTAGCATCGATGTTTGTCTGTTGTAAGCATCGATGTTTATCTGTTGTTAGCATCGATGTTTATCTGTTGTTAGCATCGATGTTTATCTGTTGTTAGTATCGATGTTTGTATGTTGTTAGCATCGATGTTTATCTGTTGTTAGCATCGATGTTTGTCTGTTGTAAGCATCGATGTTTATCTGTTGTTAGCATCGATGTTTATCTGTTGTTAGCATCGATGTTTATCTGTTGTTAGCATAGATGTTTTTCTGTTGTCAGCATCGATGTTTGAATGTTGTTAGCATCGATGTTTTTATGTTGTTAGCATCGATGTTTTTCTGTTGTTAGCATTGATGTTTGAATGTTGTTAGCATCGATGTTTGTATGTTGTCAGCATCGATGTTTGCATGTTGTTAGCATCAATGTTTATCTGTTGTTAGTATCGATGTTTGTATGTTGTTAGCATCGATGTTTATCTGTTGTTAGCATCGATGTTTGTCGGTTGTAAGCATCGATGTTTATCTGTTGTTAGTATCGATGTTTGAATGTTGTTAGCATAGATGTTTTTCTGTTGTCAGCATCGATGTTTGAATGTTGTTAGCATCGATGTTTGCATGTTGTTAGCATCAATGTTTATCTGTTGTTAGCATCGATGTTTGTATGTTGTTAGCATCGATGTTTATCTGTTGTTAGCATCGATGTTTATCTGTTGTAAGCATCGATGTTTATCTGTTGTTAGTATCGATGTTTATCTGTTGTTAGCATCGATGTTTGTCTGTTGTAAGCATCGATGTTTGAATGTTGTTAGCATCGATGTTTGTATGTTGTTAGCATCGATGTTTTTCTGTTGTTAGCATTGATGTTTGAATGTTGTTAGCATCGATGTTTGTATGTTGTCAGCATCGATGTTTGCATGTTGTTAGCATCAATGTTTATCTGTTGTTAGTATCGATGTTTGTATGTTGTTAGCATCGATGTTTATCTGTTGTTAGCATCGATGTTTATCTGTTGTTAGCATCGATGTTTATCTGTTGTTAGTATCGATGTTTGTATGTTGTTAGCATCGATGTTTATCTGTTGTTAGCATCGATGTTTGTCTGTTGTAAGCATCGATGTTTATCTGTTGTTAGCATCGATGTTTATCTGTTGTTAGCATCGATGTTTATCTGTTGTTAGCATAGATGTTTTTCTGTTGTCAGCATCGATGTTTGAATGTTGTTAGCATCGATGTTTTTATGTTGTTAGCATCGATGTTTTTCTGTTGTTAGCATTGATGTTTGAATGTTGTTAGCATCGATGTTTGTATGTTGTCAGCATCGATGTTTGCATGTTGTTAGCATCAATGTTTATCTGTTGTTAGTATCGATGTTTGTATGTTGTTAGCATCGATGTTTATCTGTTGTTAGCATCGATGTTTGTCTGTTGTAAGCATCGATGTTTATCTGTTGTTAGTATCGATGTTTGAATGTTGTTAGCATAGATGTTTTTCTGTTGTCAGCATCGATGTTTGAATGTTGTTAGCATCGATGTTTGCATGTTGTTAGCATCAATGTTTATCTGTTGTTAGCATCGATGTTTGTATGTTGTTAGCATCGATGTTTATCTGTTGTTAGCATCGATGTTTATCTGTTGTAAGCATCGATGTTTATCTGTTGTTAGTATCGATGTTTGAATGTTGTTAGCATAGATGTTTTTCTGTTGTCAGCATCGATGTTTGAATGTTGTTAGCATCGATGTTTGTATGTTGTTAGCATCGATGTTTTTCTGTTGTTAGCATTGATGTTTGAATGTTGTTAGCATCGATGTTTGTATGTTGTCAGCATCGATGTTTGCATGTTGTTAGCATCAATGTTTATCTGTTGTTAGTATCGATGTTTGTATGTTGTTAGCATCGATGTTTATCTGTTGTTAGCATCGATGTTTGTCTGTTGTAAGCATCGATGTTTGTCTGTTGTAAGCATCGATGTTTATCTGTTGTTAGCATCGATGTTTATCTGTTGTTAGCATCGATGTTTATCTGTTGTTAGCATCGATGTTTGTCTGTTGTAAGCATCGATGTTTATCTGTTGTTAGCATCGATGTTTATCTGTTGTAAGCATCGATGTTTATCTGTTGTTAGTATCGATGTTTGAATGTTGTTAGCATAGATGTTTTTCTGTTGTCAGCATCGATGTTTGAATGTTGTTAGCATCGATGTTTGTATGTTGTTAGCATCGATGTTTTTCTGTTGTTAGCATTGATGTTTGAATGTTGTTAGCATCGATGTTTGTATGTTGTCAGCATCGATGTTTGCATGTTGTTAGCATCAATGTTTATCTGTTGTTAGTATCGATGTTTGTATGTTGTTAGCATCGATGTTTATCTGTTGTTAGCATCGATGTTTGTCTGTTGTAAGCATCGATGTTTGTCTGTTGTAAGCATCGATGTTTATCTGTTGTTAGCATCGATGTTTATCTGTTGTTAGCATCGATGTTTATCTGTTGTTAGCATCGATGTTTGTCTGTTGTAAGCATCGATGTTTGTCTGTTGTAAGCATCGATGTTTATCTGTTGTTAGCATCGATGTTTGTCTGTTGTAAGCATCGATGTTTGTCTGTTGTAAGCATCGATGTTTATCTGTTGTTAGCATCGATGTTTATCTGTTGTTAGCATCGATGTTTATCTGTTGTTAGCATCGATGTTTGTCTGTTGTAAGCATCGATGTTTGTCTGTTGTAAGCATCGATGTTTATCTGTTGTTAGCATCGATGTTTGTCTGTTGTAAGCATCGATGTTTGTCTGTTGTAAGCATCGATGTTTATCTGTTGTTAGCATCGATGTTTATCTGTTGTTAGCATCGATGTTTATCTGTTGTTAGCATCGATGTTTGTCTGTTGTAAGCATCGATGTTTGTCAATATTTAAGATAATATTATCTGGCGGTAGGATTATCTGGTTGTGGAATTTTGATCAACTAAAGTATAGTTAGTCTTTTCTGAAGAACCTTCAAAAAGTGGAAATCATTCAGAAAAAATAATCTAAATAAAATAATTGAAAAAAAAAAAACAAATCTTTTTATATTTTTACATAATTTTTAGACTACATACCGCCTAGCGGACGTCGAGCGAGGCTGAACGAAGCGAAGCCGAGTCGAGATCCCGCGGCTGGCGGTAAGAATCGGTAAAAATTTTTGTAACATAAAAAGATTATTTTATTATTTTTTTTATTTGATTATTTTTTCAGAATGATTTCCACTTTTTGAAGGTTCTTCAGAAAAGAATAACTATATTTGAGTTGATCCTGGAATTTATCTGGCTATGAGATTAAACTATTTTATTTCTTTTTGATAAATTAATTAAAAAAAAAAAAAAAATAAAATAAAATAAAAAAAAAAAAAAAAAATAAAAAAATTAAATTCTATGAGCTTTATGAAAAAAATAACTGAAAATTTTTTTTATTAAAATATCTTAATCAAAAAGAAATAAAATAGTTTACAATTATTATTACAAATGCAAATAATAATATACTTAAATTAATTATTATCCAAAATATTTTAAAACAATATGATGGCTGGATAAGTTCAGGTCTTATTTTTTTGGGGTTTTGTTTTATTATATTAAGATAAAAAGTGACAAAATAGCTTGTATGCATTTTTTTAAAAAAACTGCTGATTAAAAGTTCATTCCCAATATAAATATAATGTAATTTATCACTATTATATTTTTATTTATTTAATATAAATTCGGAGCTCTATAACAAGATATTAAAGATTCTTATTTATCGTTTTTTCATTTTCAAATTTTTTGAATTGCTAAAAATTTATGATAAAAAAAAGAAACTTCTCAGAACTTTTTTAAAAAAACTGCTGATTAAAAGTTCATTCCCAATATAAATATAATGTAATTTATCACTATTATATATTTATTTATTTAATATAAATTCGGAGCTCTATAACAAGATATTAAATGATTTTAAATTTCTTTCAATATTTAAATAACTATTGAAAAATTATAAATCTTAATTTGGTCAACTTTTATTAATTAAATGCTTTTTTATATTATTATATATATAAAAATAAAATAAAAAAAATTATTTTATAAATAAAAATTTTAAATAATTTAACGAATTTTGATCGTCCTCCCACACATATGAATATATCAAATTTAAATAAGCAATATTTTAATATTTTATTTTATTAATAATTTATATTAAATATAATATATTAGTAAATATTAATTTATAATGATATATCCAGTTTTCATTAAGATAATGTTTAATTAATAAATAATGTAAAAAATAGAAAATAAATATGTATATCACAGTTAACAATATATAATTTTAGCTTATTTTGATGCAATTAGATTTTATGTGTTATAATATGTTAAGTATTAAAAAATAAAATGAAAATATTTTTTACTATAAAAATATTTTTTTTTCCTCCTATTCCTTTTATTGAATTATATTCTAATTAAACGAATCTATACATTTATTACATTAGTTTGTTAATGCTATTTAAATAAAAAAAAAGAAGAATTTATTCTCAATTATTTCATTTGATAATATGAATTATAATTCTTAATATACATTTTATAGATTATTTTCTCAATTATTTAAACATAATTATCTCAATATATTATTAATATTATAAAATAAATAAATATATATATAAATGAATATAAATATATTAAGATTTAAAATAGGTCACTAAATAATAAATAATGCTAATACTAGCAATTACATCAATTTTTATGAGTCCTGACCCCTCTTCTGGATCTCTATCTAAAATCACAAAATTGAATAATTAGGCAAATGATTTATTTGAAAAAATTGAATTCATTCAAATTTGGCATCTGGATCTCTATCTAAAATCACAAAATTGAATAATTAGGCAAATGATTTATTTGAAAAAATTGAATTCATTCAAATTTGGCATCTGGATCTCTATCTAAAATCACAAAATTGAATAATTAGGCAAATCACAATTGGTACTTTTCTTTAGATATTCAATATTGAATATTGAGATAAAATCATTATTTTAATAAAAGTCATGAGTTCTCAGGAACACTTGGACATGATGAAGGACATCCAAGAAAGCATTCTGAATTTTCTTGAAGAAGAAGCTAAATCAGAAGAAAACTTACTAATCCTCGAAGACAAATTTGATAATTCAAAAATAAATGGTAACCAATATGATCTTTTGTCATTACTACACTTAATTTCCAAAATTGTGAATAATTTCCATCGTTTTTCCAATTTTTTCAGCAAAATCGAAAGAATTTTACTCTTTTTCAAAGAAGGTATCAAAAAATATTTTTCAAATTCAGAAATATTCAATATTTTTAAGAGCAACAAAAGGATTCTTTTATTTCTCATTGAACAGCAAATAATGGTTTTTGATGAGTATATAGTAAGAAAAATTACGAAGACAGAAAAATACATAGAAGCCAAATATCCACAGTATTTTCAGCCAGAAATTCAGCTATTTATCAAAGAAAAGTGGTTCCCAAAACATGAAAACAACAACAAACAAAAAGAAGAAAATGGATGGGTTGAAGAGATAAAGAAAGAATTGCTCGAAAATTTTTATGAAAAACGAAAAGAAGGAGAAAATGACAGCCAAGTCAGTGAATTGATTCGAAAAGACATGATTACAGAATTTATTGCATACGTTACTCGAAATTGTGTCTCAGTTAACTCAAAAATTCAACCATCAATTTATGAAACAAATTCATTTTTACTTAAAAAGCTAAAAAAATCATATCGAAATCGCAAAGATGAAGAATTTTCATTGATTGAATATGCTGTCTTTTTTGGCTCAATTCAAATATTTAATTACTTGCGACTTGAAGGTGTAGAATTAACACCATCGTTGTGGTCTTTGGCCATTCATGGTCGAAATTCAGAAATGATTCACTTTCTGGAAGACAATCATGTTGAATTAGAGGATAAGTCATACAAACAAGTCTTTTATGAATCAATCAAATGCCACCACAACGACATTGCAAATTACTTCATAAACAACTTCATACAAAGCAATGAAGAAAATTCACAGGATGCATTCAACCAATGTCTCAAATATTATAATTTCGCCTTTTTGAAAAGTAAATTCATTAGTGAATCTTCAATTTGCAACTTATGCAAGTACGATTATTGTGCATTTGTTGATGACCTTTTGAAAGACAAAGATATAGATGTAAACAAAAAAGAAATTTTCAATATTCAGTTAATACAATTTCAAATGATAGTCATTTAATTACGTCAAAATCATATCTTTCAATGGAATTCAAAATCATATCTTTCAATGTAATTCAAAATCATATCTTTCAATGGAATTCAAAATCATATCTTTCAATGGAATTCAAAATCATATCTTTCAATGGAATTCAAAATCATATCTTTCAATGAAATTCAAAATCATATCTTTCAATGGAATTCAAAATCATATCTTTCAATGGAATTCAAAATCATATCTTTCAATGAAATTCAAAATCATATCTTTCAATGGAATTCAAAATCATATCTTTCAATGAAATTCAAAATCATATCTTTCAATGAAATTCAAAATCATATCTTTCAATGGAATTCAAAATCATATCTTTCAATGGAATTCAAAATCATATCTTTCAATGAAATTCAAAATCATATCTTTCAATGAAATTCAAAATCATATCTTTCAATGGAATTCAAAATCATATCTTTCAATGGAATTCAAAATCATATCTTTCAATGGAATTCAAAATCATATCTTTCAATGAAATTCAAAATCATATCTTTCAATAACATTCAAAATCATATCTTCGAATGAAATTTTGATATAATAATAATTTATAAGACAGCATTATATTTGGCAGTTGAAAAAGAAAACATTGAAATTGTGAAACTTTTATTAAGTAATGACAAACTTGATATCAATGTTCTTAATATTTTCTTTAATTTTTTATAAAATTTCAAATCATATCTTTCAATGGAATTCAAAATCATATCTTTCAATGTAATTCAAAATCATATCTTTCAATAGAATTCAAAATCATATCTTTCAATTTCATTCAAAATCATATCTTTCAATGGAATTCAAAATCATATCTTTCAATTTCATTCAAAATCATATCTTTCAATGTAATTCAAAATCATATCTTTCAATAACATTCAAAATCATATCTTTCAATGGAATTCAAAATCATATCTTTCAATCTAATTCAAAATCATATCTTTCAATTGGATTCAAAATCATATCTTTCAATGAAATTCAAAATCATATCTTTCAATGGAATTCAAAATCATATCTTTAAATTTCATTCAAAATCATATCTTTCAATAGAATTCAAAATCATATCTTTCAATGGAATTCAAAATCATATCTTTCAATTGGATTCAAAATCATATCTTTCAATGAAATTCAAAATCATATCTTTCAATGGAATTCAAAATCATATCTTTAAATTTCATTCAAAATCATATCTTCGAATGAAATTTTGATATAATAATAATTTATAAGACAGCATTATATTTGGCAGTTGAAAAAGAAAACATTGAAATTGTGAAACTTTTATTAAGTAATGACAAACTTGATATCAATGTTCTTAATATTTTCTTTAATTTTTTATAAAATTTCAAATCATATCTTTCAATGTAATTCAAAATCATATCTTTCAATGTAATTCAAAATCATATCTTTCAATTTCATTCAAAATCATATCTTTCAATGGAATTCAAAATCATATCTTTCAATAACATTCAAAATCATATCTTTCAATAGAATTCAAAATCATATCTTTCAATCTAATTCAAAATCATATCTTTCAATGGAATTCAAAATCATATCTTTCAATGTAATTCAAAATCATATCTTTCAATGTAATTCAAAATCATATCTTTCAATAGAATTCAAAATCATATCTTTCAATGGAATTCAAAATCATATCTTTCAATGGAATTCAAAATCATATCTTTCAATGGAATTCAAAATCATATCTTTCAATAGAATTCAAAATCATATCTTTCAATGTAATTCAAAATCATATCTTTCAATGGAATTCAAAATCATATCTTTCAATGTAATTCAAAATCATATCTTTCAATGGAATTCAAAATCATATCTTTCAATGGAATTCAAAATCATATCTTTCAATGTAATTCAAAATCATATCTTTCAATGGAATTCAAAATCATATCTTCGAATGAAATTTTGATATAATAATAATTTATAAGACAGCATTATATTTGGCAGTTGAAAAAGAAAACATTGAAATTGTGAAACTTTTATTAAGTAATGACAAACTTGATATCAATCTTGGATATATTTTTCATAATTTTTTATAAAATTTCAAATCATATCTTTCAATTCTATTCAAAATCATATCTTTCAATTTCATTCAAAGTCATATCTTTCAATGGAATTCAAAATCATATCTTTCAATAACATTCAAAATCATATCTTCGAATGAAATTTTGATATAATAATAATTTATAAGACAGCATTATATTTGGCAGTTGAAAAAGAAAACATTGAAATTGTGAAACTTTTATTAAGTAATGACAAACTTGATATCAATGTTCTTAATATTTTCTTTAATTTTTTATAAAATTTCAAATCATATCTTTCAATGGAATTCAAAATCATATCTTTCAATGTAATTCAAAATCATATCTTTCAATGGAATTCAAAATCATATCTTTCAATGGAATTCAAAATCATATCTTCGAATGAAATTTTGATATAATAATAATTTATAAGACAGCATTATATTTGGCAGTTGAAAAAGAAAACATTGAAATTGTGAAACTTTTATTAAGTAATGACAAACTTGATATCAATGTTCTTAATATTTTCTTTAATTTTTTATAAAATTTCAAATCATATCTTTCAATGGAATTCAAAATCATATCTTTCAATGTAATTCAAAATCATATCTTTCAATGGAATTCAAAATCATATCTTTCAATGGAATTCAAAATCATATCTTCGAATGAAATTTTGATATAATAATAATTTATAAGACAGCATTATATTTGGCAGTTGAAAAAGAAAACATTGAAATTGTGAAACTTTTATTAAGTAATGACAAACTTGATATCAATGTTCTTAATATTTTCTTTAATTTTTTATAAAATTTCAAATCATATCTTTCAATGGAATTCAAAATCATATCTTTCAATAGAATTCAAAATCATATCTTTCAATGAAATTCAAAATCATATCTTTCAATGGAATTCAAAATCATATCTTTCAATGGAATTCAAAATCATATCTTTCAATAACATTCAAAATCATATCTTCGAATGAAATTTTGATATAATAATAATTTATAAGACAGCATTATATTTGGCAGTTGAAAAAGAAAACATTGAAATTGTGAAACTTTTATTAAGTAATGACAAACTTGATATCAATGTTCTTAATATTTTCTTTAATTTTTTATAAAATTTCAAATCATCAATATCTTTCAATGTAATTCAAAATCATATCTTTCAATGTAAAATCATATCAAAATCATATCTTTCAATTTCATTATCAAAATCATATCTTTCAATGGAATTCAAAATCATATCTTTCAATGGAATTCAAAATCATATCTTTCAATCTAATTCAAAATCATATCTTTCAATGTAATTCAAAATCATATCTTTCAATGGAATTCAAAATCATATCTTTCAATGAAATTCAAAATCATATCTTTCAATAACATTCAAAATCATATCTTCGAATGAAATTTTGATATAATAATAATTTATAAGACAGCATTATATTTGGCAGTTGAAAAAGAAAACATTGAAATTGTGAAACTTTTATTAAATAATGACAAACTTGATATCAATGTTCTTAATATTTTCTTTAATTTTTTATAAAATTTCAAATCATATCTTTCAATGTAATTCAAAATCATATCTTTCAATGTAATTCAAAATCATATCTTTCAATGGAATTCAAAATCATATCTTTCAATGGAATTCAAAATCATATCTTTCAATGTAATTCAAAATCATATCTTTCAATGGAATTCAAAATCATATCTTTCAATGTAATTCAAAATCATATCTTTCAATAACATTCAAAATCATATCTTTCAATGTAATTCAAAATCATATCTTTCAATGTAATTCAAAATCATATCTTTCAATAACATTCAAAATCATATCTTCGAATGAAATTTTGATATAATAATAATTTATAAGACAGCATTATATTTGGCAGTTGAAAAAGAAAACATTAAAATTGTGAAACTTTTATTAAGTAATGACAAACTTGATATCAATGTTCTTAATATTTTCTTTAATTTTTTATAAAATTTCAAATCATATCTTTCAATGGAATTCAAAATCATATCTTTCAATGTAATTCAAAATCATATCTTTCAATAGAATTCAAAATCATATCTTTCAATGTAATTCAAAATCATATCTTTCAATGAAATTCAAAATCATATCTTTCAATGGAATTCAAAATCATATCTTTCAATGGAATTCAAAATCATATCTTTCAATGTAATTCAAAATCATATCTTTCAATACTATTCAAAATCATATCTTTCAATGGAATTCAAAATCATATCTTTCAATAGAATTCAAAATCATATCTTTCAATGGAATTCAAAATCATATCTTTCAATGGAATTCAAAATCATATCTTTCAATGGAATTCAAAATCATATCTTTCAATGAAATTCAAAATCATATCTTTCAATGTAATTCAAAATCATATCTTTCAATGGAATTCAAAATCATATCTTTCAATGGAATTCAAAATCATATCTTTCAATGTAATTCAAAATCATATCTTTCAATGGAATTCAAAATCATATCTTTCAATAGAATTCAAAATCATATCTTTCAATGAAATTCAAAATCATATCTTTCAATGTAATTCAAAATCATATCTTTCAATGTAATTCAAAATCATATCTTTCAATAACATTCAAAATCATATCTTCGAATGAAATTTTGATATAATAATAATTTATAAGACAGCATTATATTTGGCAGTTGAAAAAGAAAACATTGAAATTGTGAAACTTTTATTAAGTAATGACAAACTTGATATCAATGTTCTTAATATTTTCTTTAATTTTTTATAAAATTTCAAATCATATCTTTCAATGTAATTCAAAATCATATCTTTCAATGTAATTCAAAATCATATCTTTCAATGGAATTCAAAATCATATCTTTCAATGGAATTCAAAATCATATCTTTCAATGGAATTCAAAATCATATCTTTCAATCTAATTCAAAATCATATCTTTCAATTCTATTCAAAATCATATCTTTCAATTCTATTCAAAATCATATCTTTCAATAACATTCAAAATCATATCTTTCAATAACATTCAAAATCATATCTTCGAATGAAATTTTGATATAATAATAATTTATAAGACAGCATTATATTTGGCAGTTGAAAAAGAAAACATTGAAATTGTGAAGCTTTTGCTAGCTAATGAAAATCTTAATATTAATGTATCATGTAAGTCAGAAAAAAATGAATTTTATCAAAACAAAAAAGAGATAATTGACTTGTCTCCATTACTTTTTGCAATTGACCATGACCAAGTTGAAATTATTCAATTATTTCTTTCAAATGAATTTATCAATATATCAGACAAAATTGATATAAATAGCAGATCAATGAAAGCAATATTTGGCAATGAAATCGAAATTTTTGAGCAAACAGCATTATACATGTCTATTGAGAAACAAAACATTAATGCAATCAAGTCATTGTTGGGTAGGCCAGATATTGATATTAATGAAAAATCATTCCATCTCTCAGGCAATAATCAAATGGAAGAGAAGACAGCATTGCATCTTGCAGTTGAAATAGGAAATCCTGAAATAATAAAACTTTTGCTCGAAAAGAAAGAGATTGACATTAATATTGAAGATAGTCATGGGAAAAAACCAATCGACTATTCTGAAAATTACGAAATTAAGCAATTACTTTCAAAATGATTTTCTTTTCATTTTAAAATAGCAATTAATAAACAATAATAATAATTAATTATGTTTCATCATTATATTTGTAAATCAAGTAAGCATGATAATTTAAATATATATTGAAATATTATAATATGATTTTGAATTTTATTGAAAGATATGATTCTGAATTCCATTGAAAGATATGATTTTGAATTCCATTGAAAGATATGATTTTGAATTCCATTGAAAGATATGATTCTGAATTCCATTGAAAGATATGATTTTGAATTACATTGAAAGATATGATTTTGAATTCTATTGAAAGATATGATTTTGAATTCCATTGAAAGATATGATTTTGAATTCCATTGAAAGATATGATTTTGAATTACATTGAAAGATATGATTTTGAATTCCATTGAAAGATATGATTTTGAATTACATTGAAAGATATGATTTTGAATTACATTGAAAGATATGATTTTGAATTCCATTGAAAGATATGATTTTGAATTTTATTGAAAGATATGATTCTGAATTCCATTGAAAGATATGATTTTGAATTCCATTGAAAGATATGATTCTGAATTCCATTGAAAGATATGATTTTGAATTCCATTGAAAGATATGATTTTGAATTCCATTGAAAGATATGATTTTGAATTCCATTGAAAGATATGATTTTGAATTCCATTGAAAGATATGATTTTGAATTCCATTGAAAGATATGATTTTGAATTCCATTGAAAGATATGATTTTGAATTCCATTGAAAGATATGATTTTGAATTCCATTGAAAGATATGATTTTGAATTCCATTGAAAGATATGATTTTGAATTACATTGAAAGATATGATTTTGAATTCCATTGAAAGATATGATTTTGAATTCCATTGAAAGATATGATTTTGAATTCCATTGAAAGATATGATTTTGAATGTTATTGAAAGATATGATTTTGAATTCCATTGAAAGATATGATTTTGAATTCCATTGAAAGATATGATTTTGAATTCCATTGAAAGATATGATTTTGAATTCCATTGAAAGATATGATTTTGAATTCCATTGAAAGATATGATTTTGAATTCCATTGAAAGATATGATTTTGAATTCCATTGAAAGATATGATTTTGAATTCCATTGAAAGATATGATTTTGAATTCCATTGAAAGATATGATTTTGAATAGTATTGAAAGATATGATTTTGAATTCTATTGAAAGATATGATTTTGAATTCTATTGAAAGATATGATTTTGAATTCCATTGAAAGATATGATTTTGAATTCCATTGAAAGATATGATTTTGAATTCCATTGAAAGATATGATTTTGAATTCCATTGAAAGATATGATTTTGAATTCCATTGAAAGATATGATTTTGAATTCCATTGAAAGATATGATTCTGAATTCCATTGAAAGATATGATTTTGAATTCCATTGAAAGATATGATTTTGAATTCTATTGAAAGATATGATTTTGAATTCTATTGAAAGATATGATTTTGAATTCCATTGAAAGATATGATTTTGAATGTTATTGAAAGATATGATTTTGAATTCCATTGAAAGATATGATTTTGAATGAAATTGAAAGATATGATTTTGAATTCCATTGAAAGATATGATTTTGAATTCCATTGAAAGATATGATTTTGAATTCTATTGAAAGATATGATTTTGAATTCTATTAAAAGATATGATTTTGAATAGAATTGAAAGATATGATTTTGAATTCCATTGAAAGATATGATTTTGAATGTTATTGAAAGATATGATTTTGAATTCCATTGAAAGATATGATTTTGAATTCCATTGAAAGATATGATTTTGAATTCCATTGAAAGATATGATTTTGAATTCCATTGAAAGATATGATTTTGAATTCCATTGAAAGATATGATTTTGAATTCCATTGAAAGATATGATTTTGAATTCCATTGAAAGATATGATTTTGAATTCCATTGAAAGATATGATTTTGAATAGTATTGAAAGATATGATTTTGAATTCTATTGAAAGATATGATTTTGAATTCCATTGAAAGATATGATTTTGAATTCCATTGAAAGATATGATTTTGAATTCCATTGAAAGATATGATTTTGAATTCCATTGAAAGATATGATTTTGAATTCCATATGAAAGATATGATTTTGAATTCCATTGAAAGATATGATTTTGAATTCCATTGAAAGATATGATTTTGAATTCCATTGAAAGATATGATTTTGAATTCCATTGAAAGATATGATTTTGAATTACATTGAAAGATATGATTTTGAATTCCATTGAAAGATATGATTTTGAATTCCATTGAAAGATATGATTTTGAATTCTATTGAAAGATATGATTTTGAATTCCATTGAAAGATATGATTTTGAATTCCATTGAAAGATATGATTTTGAATTCCATTGAAAGATATGATTTTGAATTCTATTGAAAGATATGATTTTGAATTCTATTGAAAGATATGATTTTGAATTCCATTGAAAGATATGATTTTGAATTCCATTGAAAGATATGATTTTGAATTCTATTGAAAGATATGATTTTGAATTCCATTGAAAGATATGATTTTGAATTCCATTGAAAGATATGATTTTGAATTCCATTGAAAGATATGATTTTGAATTCCATTGAAAGATATGATTTTGAATTCCATTGAAAGATATGATTTTGAATTCCATTGAAAGATATGATTTTGAATTCTATTGAAAGATATGATTTTGAATTCTATTGAAAGATATGATTTTGAATTCCATTGAAAGATATGATTTTGAATTCCATTGAAAGATATGATTTTGAATTCTATTGAAAGATATGATTTTGAATTCCATTGAAAGATATGATTTTGAATTCCATTGAAAGATATGATTTTGAATTCCATTGAAAGATATGATTTTGAATTCCATTGAAAGATATGATTTTGAATTCCATTGAAAGATATGATTTTGAATTCCATTGAAAGATATGATTTTGAATTCCATTGAAAGATATGATTTTGAATTCCATTGAAAGATATGATTTTGAATTCCATTGAAAGATATGATTTTGAATTCCATTGAAAGATATGATTTTGAATTACATTGAAAGATATGATTTTGAATTCCATTGAAAGATATGATTTTGAATTCTATTGAAAGATATGATTTTGAATTCCTTTGAAAGATATGATTTTGAATAGTATTGAAAGATATGATTTTGAATTCCATTGAAAGATATGATTTTGAATAGTATTGAAAGATATGATTTTGAATAGTATTGAAAGATATGATTTTGAATTCTATTGAAAGATATGATTTTGAATTCCATTGAAAGATATGATTTTGAATTACATTGAAAGATATGATTTTGAATTCCATTGAAAGATATGATTTTGAATTCTATTGAAAGATATGATTTTGAATTCCTTTGAAAGATATTATTTTGAATTCCATTGAAAGATATGATTTTGAATTCCATTGAAAGATATGATTTTGAATTCCATTGAAAGATATGATTTTGAATTCTATTGAAAGATATGATTTTGAATTACATTGAAAGATATGATTTTGAATTCCATTGAAAGATATGATTTTGAATTCCATTGAAAGATATGATTTTGAATTCCATTGAAAGATATGATTTTGAATTCCATTGAAAGATATGATTTTGAATTCCATTGAAAGATATGATTTTGAATTCCATTGAAAGATATGATTTTGAATTCCATTGAAAGATATGATTTTGAATTACATTGAAAGATATGATTTTGAATTCCATTGAAAGATATGATTTTGAATTCCATTGAAAGATATGATTTTGAATTCCATTGAAAGATATGATTTTGAATTCCATTGAAAGATATGATTTTGAATAGTATTGAAAGATATGATTTTGAATAGTATTGAAAGATATGATTTTGAATTCTATTGAAAGATATGATTTTGAATTCCATTGAAAGATATGATTTTGAATTCCATTGAAAGATATGATTTTGAATTCCATTGAAAGATATGATTTTGAATTCCATTGAAAGATATGATTTTGAATTCCATTGAAAGATATGATTTTGAATTCCATTGAAAGATATGATTTTGAATTCCATTGAAAGATATGATTTTGAATTCTATTGAAAGATATGATTTTGAATTCCATTGAAAGATATGATTTTGAATTCCATTGAAAGATATGATTTTGAATTCTATTGAAAGATATGATTTTGAATTCCATTGAAAGATATGATTTTGAATTCCATTGAAAGATATGATTTTGAATTCCATTGAAAGATATGATTTTGAATTACATTGAAAGATATGATTTTGAATTCCATTGAAAGATATGATTTTGAATTCTATTGAAAGATATGATTTTGAATTCTATTGAAAGATATGATTTTGAATTCCATTGAAAGATATGATTTTGAATTCCATTGAAAGATATGATTTTGAATTCCATTGAAAGATATGATTTTGAATTCCATTGAAAGATATGATTTTGAATTACATTGAAAGATATGATTTTGAATTCCATTGAAAGATATGATTTTGAATTCCATTGAAAGATATGATTTTGAATTCCATTGAAAGATATGATTTTGAATTACATTGAAAGATATGATTTTGAATTCCATTGAAAGATATGATTTTGAATTCTATTGAAAGATATGATTTTGAATTCTATTGAAAGATATGATTTTGAATAGTATTGAAAGATATGATTTTGAATTCCATTGAAAGATATGATTTTGAATTCCATTGAAAGATATGATTTTGAATTCCATTGAAAGATATGATTTTGAATAGTATTGAAAGATATGATTTTGAATAGTATTGAAAGATATGATTTTGAATTCCATTGAAAGATATGATTTTGAATTCCATTGAAAGATATGATTTTGAATTACATTGAAAGATATGATTTTGAATTCCATTGAAAGATATGATTTTGAATTCTATTGAAAGATATGATTTTGAATTCTATTGAAAGATATGATTTTGAATTCCATTGAAAGATATGATTTTGAATTCCATTGAAAGATATGATTTTGAATTCCATTGAAAGATATGATTTTGAATTCCATTGAAAGATATGATTTTGAATTACATTGAAAGATATGATTTTGAATTCCATTGAAAGATATGATTTTGAATTCCATTGAAAGATATGATTTTGAATTCCATTGAAAGATATGATTTTGAATTCCATTGAAAGATATGATTTTGAATTCCATTGAAAGATATGATTTTGAATAGTATTGAAAGATATGATTTTGAATAGTATTGAAAGATATGATTTTGAATAGTATTGAAAGATATGATTTTGAATAGTATTGAAAGATATGATTTTGAATTCCATTGAAAGATATGATTTTGAATTCCATTGAAAGATATGATTTTGAATTCCATTGAAAGATATGATTTTGAATTCTATTGAAAGATATGATTTTGAATTCCATTGAAAGATATGATTTTGAATAGTATTGAAAGATATGATTTTGAATTCCATTGAAAGATATGATTTTGAATTCCATTGAAAGATATGATTTTGAATTCCATTGAAAGATATGATTTTGAATTCCATTGAAAGATATGATTTTGAATTCCATTGAAAGATATGATTTTGAATTCCATTGAAAGATATGATTTTGAATTCCATTGAAAGATATGATTTTGAATTCCATTGAAAGATATGATTTTGAATTCCATTGAAAGATATGATTTTGAATTCCATTGAAAGATATGATTTTGAATAGTATTGAAAGATATGATTTTGAATAGTATTGAAAGATATGATTTTGAATAGTATTGAAAGATATGATTTTGAATAGTATTGAAAGATATGATTTTGAATTCCATTGAAAGATATGATTTTGAATTCCATTGAAAGATATGATTTTGAATTCCATTGAAAGATATGATTTTGAATTCCATTGAAAGATATGATTTTGAATTCCATTGAAAGATATGATTTTGAATTCTATTGAAAGATATGATTTTGAATTCCATTGAAAGATATGATTTTGAATTCCATTGAAAGATATGATTTTGAATTCCATTGAAAGATATGATTTTGAATTCTATTGAAAGATATGATTTTGAATTCTATTGAAAGATATGATTTTGAATTCCATTGAAAGATATGATTTTGAATTCCATTGAAAGATATGATTTTGAATTCCATTGAAAGATATGATTTTGAATTCTATTGAAAGATATGATTTTGAATTACATTGAAAGATATGATTTTGAATTCCATTGAAAGATATGATTTTGAATTCCATTGAAAGATATGATTTTGAATTCCATTGAAAGATATGATTTTGAATTCCATTGAAAGATATGATTTTGAATTCCATTGAAAGATATGATTTTGAATTCCATTGAAAGATATGATTTTGAATTCCATTGAAAGATATGATTTTGAATTCCATTGAAAGATATGATTTTGAATTCCATTGAAAGATATGATTTTGAATTCCATTGAAAGATATGATTTTGAATTCCATTGAAAGATATGATTTTGAATTCCATTGAAAGATATGATTTTGAATTCTATTGAAAGATATGATTTTGAATTACATTGAAAGATATGATTTTGAATTTCATTGAAAGATATGATTTTGAATAGTATTGAAAGATATGATTTTGAATTCTATTGAAAGATATGATTTTGAATAGTATTGAAAGATATGATTTTGAATTCCATTGAAAGATATGATTTTGAATTCCATTGAAAGATATGATTTTGAATTCCATTGAAAGATATGATTTTGAATTCCATTGAAAGATATGATTTTGAATTCCATTGAAAGATATGATTTTGAATTCCATTGAAAGATATGATTTTGAATTCCATTGAAAGATATGATTTTGAATTCCATTGAAAGATATGATTTTGAATAGTATTGAAAGATATGATTTTGAATAGTATTGAAAGATATGATTTTGAATAGTATTGAAAGATATGATTTTGAATAGTATTGAAAGATATGATTTTGAATTCCATTGAAAGATATGATTTTGAATTCCATTGAAAGATATGATTTTGAATTCCATTGAAAGATATGATTTTGAATAGTATTGAAAGATATGATTTTGAATTCTATTGAAAGATATGATTTTGAATTCTATTGAAAGATATGATTTTGAATTCCATTGAAAGATATGATTTTGAATTCCATTGAAAGATATGATTTTGAATTCCATTGAAAGATATGATTTTGAATTCCATTGAAAGATATGATTTTGAATTCCATTGAAAGATATGATTTTGAATTCCATTGAAAGATATGATTTTGAATTCCATTGAAAGATATGATTTTGAATTCCATTGAAAGATATGATTTTGAATTCCATTGAAAGATATGATTTTGAATTCCATTGAAAGATATGATTTTGAATTCCATTGAAAGATATGATTTTGAATTCCATTGAAAGATATGATTTTGAATTCTATTGAAAGATATGATTTTGAATTCTATTGAAAGATATGATTTTGAATTCCATTGAAAGATATGATTTTGAATTCCATTGAAAGATATGATTTTGAATTCTATTGAAAGATATGATTTTGAATTCTATTGAAAGATATGATTTTGAATTCCATTGAAAGATATGATTTTGAATTCCATTGAAAGATATGATTTTGAATTCCATTGAAAGATATGATTTTGAATTACATTGAAATATATGATTTTGAATTCCATTGAAAGATATGATTTTGAATTCCATTGAAAGATATGATTTTGAATTCCATTGAAAGATATGATTTTGAATTCCATTGAAAGATATGATTTCATCATTATTTAGAAAAAAATAACAAAATAATTGACCTTCATTCAATATTACTCTCAATTGTATTTCAAAATTGTTTGTCTTACTCTTTTTGAGAAAATTTTATCAATTTTTATTTCAAAGAAGAAGAAAATTCAATAAAAAGTTCATTAATACTGGCTTTTATTGCTTGATCTTTTGCTATCATGTTTCATGTCTATACTTTTCTTTCAAAGACAAGAAATATTGAATTAACTTCATTTATCTGAAATCCCTAAAAAATGTTTTTTGTCTATCTTCTTCATTTTATAAAATTATTTTGATACAAATGAAAAAATAATATATATATATCATTCACTTAATATATTTCTTAATTTAAATTTATCTTTAAAGTTAAATCTAATCTTTCATAAAACGACGGTTATTTTCATTTTTTAAATATCTTGAGTATTTCTTTATATTTTCGATTGAATTTTATATATTTTCTAATATACATTATTTTGCTTATGATCGGAGTCTCCATCTGATACAAATCAAGGTCTGCTTCTTTTATTTTGCGTGGAGTTAAAAAAATGTCATCATCATCGTCATCCATCACTGAACGATTATTTTGCATTGAAAAATTATGAGGCATTGAAGGTTTTGGCTTCATTAAATAATCATCTTGTACTGAATGATCATACAGCATGGATTTGTTATGCAGCATCGAAGGATTATGCAGTAATGATGCCGGAATTGGATGGATATTCATAAAAAACTCATCGACCATTGATTGATCATCATTCATAAAAAAATGGTCGTTCTCAATTAACTCATCACTCATATCAATTTTTTGAGTCCTACTTAGATCCTCATCTTCAGTTTGTTGTTCATTTTCAGTTTGTTTTTCATTTTCAGTTTGTTTTTCATTTTCAGTTTGTTGTTCATTTTCAGTTTGTTGTTCATTTTCAGTTTGTTGTTCATTTTCAGTTTGTTGTTCATTTTCAGTTTGTTTTTCATTTTCAGTTTGTTTTTCATTTTCAGTTTGTTGTTCATTTTCAGTTTGTTTTTCATTTTCAGTTTGTTGTTCATTTTCAGTTTGTTTTTCATTTTCAGTTTGTTTTTCATTTTCAGTTTGTTTTTCATTTTCAGTTTGTTTTTCATTTTCAGTTTGTTTTTCATTTTCAGTTTGTTTTTCATTTTCAGTTTGTTTTTCATTTTCAGTTTGTTGTTCATTTTCAGTTTATTTTTCATTTTCAGTTTGTTTTTCATTTTCAGTTTGTTGTTCATTCAGTAAAGCTTCAAAATTGATGTATTTATTTGAATGTTCATCTGAATTTTCAATTAAAAATTGATTGCAAATACTCAATGCCAAGCACATCTCAAGTTCGTAATCAACAGAACATCTGTTGCTCAAATATTTTTCAACAACTTTGTTCAGCATGTCTCTGAAATAACCGTTAAAAAAGGTTATGTTAAATACCGTTAATTCGACGACATTTATCAAGAACTCAAAACGAAAATCTTTATTCTCAAATAATGCATTGAATGCAGATTCATAATCTTCATGAATTGTATGAAACAGAAATTCAACACATTTCTGAACGATGTTTGTAAAGTGCGTCCACAATTAAGAAAGTATTTTTTGAATAAGCTCATAGAAATATTGAATGAGTTTTCACAATTTTAACTTTCCTAATAGTGGACACACTTTAGTCGCCTGAAATATTTTCAATTGAATATCTTTATTCAAATTTAAGAAAAATTGAAAAAATGGATACCAGGACGATAGATAGTGCGTAAAAAGCTGTGGATTTGAGTGAAAGTTAGAAATACTGTCTGTGAAGACAGGTTCATTTTGATAAGAAAAAATAACGGTTATGGCCAAATTTACAAATAAATTAAAAAAAGGCAAAAAGCAATCAATATCTTTGACATATTGTCCTTTCATATTAAGTTGCAACTTGTAAGTTATGGTACAAATAAAATCTATGTATTGCCATTCATCCACAGAAAAAGTTTCACTTTTTAAGACAAATTGAATTAATTCAATTAAATCAAGAAAAGCATATTTATAAACAGCAATCAATGCATCTTTGTTTGTATAATTTGGAATTGAAACAATGTGATATAAAAGTTTAAGAAATAAACTTCTCAAATTCACTTCATAAAAGTATAAAAAGATCGACAAAGTTTTGGACTTTGGTAAATTTCCAGTAATTTTTCTTGATAACATGAAATAGAAAAATTCTTAACATCTTCATAATAACCTCGAAATATTAACAAAATTGAATCAAGTAATTCAAAAATACTCTCAATTAAATTCAAAACTCTCAATTTTGGGTTTTTCTCAATTTGTTGCAATAATACAATGCATTTGCATGCAACATTAGGTAACGCATCATTATCATTATCGAAATGATTTGGATGTTTCCAGAAAAATTCAAAAAGACCAATCAAAAAGTTGAAACCAGCTATTTTGAAACTTTTTGAATAGTTTATAATTGGTTCAATTTTTGGCCAAAAAATAACAAATTCTTTTTTGTCTTCGTGAAAATATCCATATATTAAGCATCCATATGTGCTGCCAATTTGTTTCGCTAGCATTTTGTTCTTTGAAAGGTCATTCATATCAGAATTTAGATAATTATCTTTTGTATCTAGATTTTGAAAAATTGAAATTGGCCAGGATAAAGCAAATTTTCTTATTAGCCCAGAAATAATTATGCTAGCATTAAATCGAATGGCTAAATCAAATGAGTCACTTTCTACAATTGACTCCGAAAAAGTGACACAATTAGTGTTCATATGCGTCGACTGGTCGGGGTCGATGTCAGATCCATATGATAACGGTCATAACCGCTTCACTGCCTCACAAAAGTTCACGCAGGCATGCGACGGATACCACGCGGCATCTTTGTAGTTGAAGTCCGAAATCACTTGAATCCGCTCATGACGAACTTTGCGGAGCGAATGATTCAAAAGGACGAAGAACTACGGGGAGGAACGGCGATGTTTAGAGCAATGTGGCAAGCAGCAAGTTTAATGTGAGAAGCAAATAAAGATAGCAAATGCCAAATGTGCTGCTTTAAGAATAACTCTAATCCGAAAGAAATGGCCGAGATCTCAAATTATCTTCTCTCGAATAAAATCAGAGTCGATGGCGTCATTGTGTCCGATGAGATCGCAAAAGAGCTCGCTGCACTTTCTCGTTTTGCAGGCCGTGTTACCGTCTTTGCCGGAAAATTCAATGATGGAATTGAATTTTTCAACAAAGAAGAATTCTTCAGCGTCAATCTTCGTAAATTCGACGAATTTCATTCTCCGGTTTTAACCGCTGATGACTTCAAATCATTAAAGGAGCTTGAAATATCTCAAGATAAGGACAAGCGAATTTGCGGATAAATCGAGATTTGTAATGAGTCCGAAATACGCGGTTTCTGGTCAAAAGGAAAGGCGAAATAAATACAATGCATCCGAACCAAAAGAGAGTCATCAATGAATTAAAAAAGGTTATCAACGAATCAAATATTAGCGACGATATCAAAGTATTTCCACTTAAAGATCGAACCGATGTTTGGCGAGTTTTAATCAAAGGATTTGAAGATTCTCTTCACAAAGATTTTTGGTCTTATTTAGTCATCGAATTCCCATCTGAATATCGGCAGCATTGTTATTTATTTCGATTCCATCCGAACATAACAGACAAAGGAAGGGTTTGCATCGATACTCTCGATAAGAGATATCGGAGCGATAAATCGGTGCTCGAGTTAAGTGGCGAAATTCGCTATCTTCAGCGTTGATTTGAAAAGAGAGGAGTTGAAAAACAACAAGGAAAAATTGGAACGATACAAAGAAGCTTATCAATATTTATGGAATATCTACACGAAAATGGAATTCTTCATCGTAATTTAAATCCAGAAAATATTGTACTTGATCAATTTCTTTATCCAAAAATTGCCGATTTTTGTTTTGCTAAAGAGATTAAAAATATAAAAGAATCAGAACTTTTTGGATCCTATTTTTATTGTGCACCTGAAATACTAAAAGAAAACAAATATACAACTGCTTCTGATGTTTATTCATTTGGATTAATAATATGTGAAATAATGACAAATGAATTACCGTTCAGTTTTTCAAATATATATGAAAAACAAAGTATTGAATTTAAATGCAAAATGTTTGAATGATTCTATTGATTCTAGATCTTCTTTCAATGATATTATTAATGAACTTGAAAATAACACTGATTTTATTACATTAAATGTTAATAAAGACGAATACTTAAAATTACATTTCATATAGTAAAAATGGATCAAAAGATCCAAATTTTTAATGACAATGTATTTTTTGATTTTAATCTTAAAATAAACATCAATACATTCCATTATTTATTTTTAAGTATTTTAAAATCACAAATGCCAATTATAAAAAAAGATAAATCTGTTTGAGATCTCGGTAATTGATATCAAGTTTACAATTATTTTTATATCACATTTCATGTCTGATATCTTGATAATCGATAATCTCGATATCAGATATTGAAACTGATAATCGAGTATCAGATGAAAAAAAGTGACGTTTTTGATATCGATTCTCAAAATAACAAGTCTACTTCTGTGCTATATAAGTGGAATGATATAATGACATATATCTTGCAAAAATGTATAAATGAAATGATTTAAACATATTTTAAATTGTATAAATGAAATGATTTAAATCAAATAAATCTGACAAAAATTTGATGTAAAAAATTGGCCTATATAGAAAATGTTCGTTATTTAATGAAATGCTTGCTCAATCAATGCCTCTTCCTCCTCTGAAAGCGAGCAATCAACAAAAAACCGAATCTTTAACTGCAGCTAATATCCGTTCAGATATGAACAAAATTCAACAATCTCTTCAAAGGAGTAACCAAATTTATAATGATTACTTTTCAGATATCCCTCCTAATATTTCAGAATCTCTTCAAATAATTCAAGATTACCAAGATTGTATCTCAAAAGAAATACAAAAAAATAAACTAGACCTACTAAAAGCAAAGCTCAGAAAATATAATTATGTTGTTGACTCCCTATCAACAAAATTGCAACAACATGTTGATAAATCATTAAATGGTGAGCAAACAGACTTTTTTGCAGAAGTTTTTCCTTCTTTTGAGCAATCATTGCTAGAACAAAATCAAAAAGTGTTAGAAAGCTTTGAGAAGTTGATTTTACAAAAAGTTGATTATTATGAGCAAAAAGCAAAGGTTCAATCAGATACACCAAAATATAAATTTAAGTCTCCTTTTACATCGTCAAATCCAAAAAAGCAAATTCAAAAAAGCTCGAAGCAAGCATTTTCAACGCTTGACACTGTTCTTGATCTCAAAAAGCACAACCAACGAATACAATCACTCGAAAGCAAAGTTAATATTCTCTTAAATAAGCAAAAGGAAACAGAAGCAGCTTTAAAAAATGACACAAGTCGTGAAGTAGCCGAATCTGTTATTAAAAATCACCAACAAATCAAGCAATTATCAATTAAATCGCAAGTTCTTACTAAAAAAATTGAATATCAACCATTACAAAATAAAAATGATCAGCCTTCAATAACATTTAAAAGTCAATCAAACGTCGAGCAACATGAATTTGATCAATTCTCCCAAAACGTAAACGAACTCAACGAAAAAATTCTAGCTCAAATTGAGTCTTTTGAAAATTTTTCTGAGCAAAAAATAAACGGTTTTATTGAAGCTGTTGATAGTATCGAATTAAAAATTGTTGACTTTGAGAATTCTGTCAATAGTTTAAATAAATTAATGGCAAATGTAAATGAGAAAATTGAACGTGCTGAAGAAAATTATGATGAAATCGCTCTCAATAAAATATCCCCTAAAATTAGCCATTCCGATATCTCAAAACTTATTGAATCATTCAAGTTAAAATTGTCAGCAATTCAAGATGAGGCAATAAATGAAATTGAACAGCTTAGGCTCCAACTTAGTCTTCTTGAGAATGAATGCTCCATCTAAAAAAAAGGCATAAGGAAATTCTTATTGATTTGAATATGGAACTAATGTTAGTCAATCCTGAATTGGATTTCAGAAGAATTTTATATTTCATTTTGGATTAGATTCAACATTGATTTTGATATTTTTATAGAAATGTCTCAAATGTATATATGTATGTATATAAATTATTCCCTCTCATGAGGATCTTTTTGTGTAATAATATAAAATATAGAATAAAATTGATTCACAAAATAAAGCAAGTATTTTCGATTTTTTGAATTTATAATTGGTCGAATATATATAAAAAATTTTCTAATTCATATGAATCAACTAAGCATCTCTATAACTAAGTTCTGACTTAGATGAAATCAGATAAGCGGTTTAAATAGCTTTATGCTTGGTAATTTTTTTTTTTTTTTTTTTATTATATCATTATTATTGTTATTTTTCTCAACAAATTATTAATAATAAAAAAGCATATAAAATATGATTGAAAGATTTATTATTAACAGTATCACTCTATTTTTGCTATATTTTTGCCTTTGATTTTGCAATATGCGAAAATTCCGATTGAAACCATTATTGCGAGTCCAACTACAAAGAGGAAAACAGGCATGAATTTCGAATTAGTGTTTTCTTTTCCAATTGATTCGATTTTTTCAATTTTAGCATCTTCATGAAGTGGTGTTTGTTTCTCATTTTCATTATTTTCATTATTTTCATTAACATTTTTCTTTTCTGGTTCTTTTTGATTTTGAATGTTTTTTGTTGCCTCTGGAGTTTTCTTAACAGTTTTTTGCTCTGATGCTTTTTTCTGTTGTTGATTTTCAGGATTAACAATTTTAATTCTTTGATTATTAGGAGGAAAACGCGGGAAAAGGTTTTTCATATCAAGATTTGCTTCATATTTATTATTTTTAATTAATTCAAGGAAATCTTTGGTAGAATTTGCATCAATGGATATATTATTAAAAAGAGCAAACTTGGTTTTATCTTGATTTGATACTAAGGCAGCAAGTGGAGTAACATGAATATTGGGATAAGTTTTGTTGAAAGTTCGATAGTAATAAGTAGTGAAAATAAAGTCTTGGAAGTAGTCTTCTCCTAATGTTTGAAGACGTCTAATATGCCCAGGCTGAGTATAAATAAGAAGAATTACTTTTCTCTTATATTGGGTATATTTAATACGTATATTGTGCGCTTCAAATTGCTTAATTGCATATTCTTTAATAAAATCTGCATAATTTTGATCATTATCTTCTCCATTAAAGACAACTTTGTTTGATTGTGTTAATTTTGCAACTAATTTTGATTCATTTTCATCTCCAACATAAAGAAAAGATGATAAATCAGGAACCAATTTTTCAATTCTTTGTGAAATTGTGCATGATTCATCTTTTGATACTCCTGAATTAAATGTTATTGCTGGATATTCGTTAACAAAATCTGATTTAAAAAGTGGACATGGAAATGAGAGATCAATCTTTTTCAAACGTTCTGTTTCATTGACGAATGATGGCAGTGTACGATTTATATTTCTAAGCCATAATCCTCGACGACGAGTGAAAGCTATAAAACTTGGAAACCCTTTGTAATCAAAAATTTTTCTGCAGGATTCGCCATCAGAAATTGCATTGCATTCAGCAATAATAACTTTTGTATCATTTTCATACTGATCCATCAACTTCAGCCAGTCTGGATGGACTTTTGTGCAATGTGGACAGTATGGCGAAAAAATAAGGATAAAAGCTGGAATTTTGGTGCTGCTTGAAATGGTTCGTTCAATGTTCGAAGCGTTAATGAAAACTTTATATGCAATGATGAAAAAAGATAAAAATACCATTATTTCAATAAAGTATGATATTCAAAAAGTCAAAAAATTGTTTACAATTGACCAAAATAAAATTTTATGAGAATTTCAAAGATACAGTTGAATATAAGCTTAATGAAAATGATTTCGTAAACAATATTAATTAATGCTGATTTTTTTTATTTTCTATTTTCTTACAAAAACCTATTTCAAAAAAGCATGATTATCTTGATCATTAAAATGATTATTTATTGAATTTCAATATTATTAATATATTCATATGGTATTAAAGCAAAATAAATAATTATATTTGAACAATGTATTAAAAAAAAATATCAAGATTTAGAAAATTACATTTCTATAAAACTCTTATGCGATAAAAAACAAATTCAAGCTAAGTAATAATAATATTAAAATGTATTTTTCAATTATGTCAAAAATCACTCAAAATCTGAGGATTCAGAATCAATATCTAAACCAACTTGACCTTCCGAGTAGAATTCTAATCCTCTTTGTTCAAAAATTGTCATTGTTTTATATATTTCAGGTAATTTGTATTCACCTAGTAATTTTGATATCTCATCTGACCAAGGTCCATGATATTCATCAATAACATGGTTTTGCTGTTGCCATTGTAATGTTTCACATGAATAAAAATTAATTGTTCCAGCATTTGTCTGTATCATTGCTTTATTAGAAGCATATAAAAGCCCGCATTGAAAAAGTGGATCGTTTACATCTTGAATGACGACGCATCTGAAATCATTTGAAAGACAATTCCAGATCCAGAGGGATGACTTGGCAATTACAATAGCGACATACTGTATAACTAAGTGAGGAATAATTTCATAAAAAGAGTCTATTTCAACATATCGTTCAAATTCGAGTGAATTAATAATAGAAGCATCGCTCGTGCGAAATGCAAAAAGCATTCTCGATGAAGCAGCAAATAGAATAGTTGCATCTGATGAAAAAGATGATGTAACAATTTTACACTTATTTTTTAAGTAAAAATAGCGATAGCATTCAATTTCATTTTTTATATTTTGATGTTTAAAATTTTTAGATTTATTGTCATTTTTTGGAGGCTTCATTCCGTATTGATAAATACTGAAAAACTTGATATCTCCTTTCTTCATTCCTCGTGTCATAAATTCAAATGCATTATTTGGATTGAAATAAACATATACAACGCATTCTTGTTTATGTGCTTGAATAATCCATTGATAACTTTTTTGTGGATCTGTTGAGCGAACAATAGCTTTTCCATTATCAAATCCAAGAGCAATTAATTCACTGCCAGATGAATAAGAAAAAGAAGTAATAGCACGATCATATTTTTCTTCACATATTTTATTTAATACAATATTGAAATGATTATCATCCTCGTTTTGAATTTTAGAAACGCTATATAATACATAATATCCATCATTATATATTGCAACAAAATATTTGCCATTATAAGAAAAATTTGCATTGATACAAAAATCGCCTCCGGGTGAATCTATTTCATAAAGTAAATCTCCTGTGAAAGCAGAATATAAAAATATTTTTGAATGAATAATAATCACAAAAGCATACCATAATGGTGAAAAATTCATACATGAGATTGGAATTTGAGAATGTGGATGAATAACTCCATAAACACGAAATACATGTGAATCTAGAACATAAAGTTCGTGTTCTGTGACGCAAAATAAGAAATTCCCAGTAGGATCAAAAGAAAATGATTTTATTTTTTGATTTGAAATTGACAATGTTGTCATATACTTCATTTTATGCAATTGCCTAAGAGCTAGTTCAGCCCTTTTATCGGACGGTGTTGGATATTTTAGAATTGTAAAAAATTATAATAAATGAGCTTTTCAGCACAAATAATTCATCGTTAACACACAAAATTTGAATATAAAATTTTATATTGATAACTTTTTGATTGATTATATTCTATTTTTTCTATATTTTTTGTGAAATATTTGCTTATTAAATAATGTTCAAAATTAAAGTAATGTAATGAATATTATACATATTTTACAAGTAAAATTATATTCAAAAATGTAATAAAAATAAAGTATGCGAAAAAATTAAAAATATAATTCTTAATTATGAAGATATACATATATTAAAATAATTATAATATAATTTTTTATATCACTGAAGTATCCATTTAAATGTCAGCAAAACCACCTCAACAATCAAAATCAAAGCCAGCAACACAGCAAGTTACATTCAAATTTTCCAATCTTCGTCTAAATAATGTCCCATTTTACAGCAAAAATATTTCTTTAAAATTTCAAGATTCTCGTTTTTCGAAGAACAATACAAGTTCCGAACCAGTCAACAATTTTCAAGTGGTTTGGACTCAAGCAATAGAAATGCACAAAAATATTACCCGTGACTCTTCTAATAAATTAATACCTTCTATAATAGATATAACTGTTTACATGCATCCTCCAAAAGGAGGTGGAAAGGATGAAATAGCTCACGGAAAACTTGATCTTGCTCAACTTGTAGTTAAAGGTAATGGCGACGGTTCTGTTGAACTTCAAAGTATTATTTTGGAGAGCTCATTAAGTTTTCATGTTGATATGACAGGAATAAGCGAACTTGTTGAAGTTCATAATGATGCAAAACCAGATGATCTGCCTGTATTTCCTGAAATACATCCAGTTGCAAAAAATAGTTGGTTCAATATGAAGCATAATCCTGATTTAATTGAACAGGATGCAAATTTATTGGTAGAAGCAGCCCTTAAGAAAAAAACTACTACTACAAAATGAAATTTGTGAATATAATAAATTTGTTTTATTTTATAATCGATGTCCCACAAGTATTATAGATTGAGTTATGTATCTTGAAAGATATAGCAATAATTCTTTTTATTTCTTTTCATTTTCAAAAAATATAATATTTTTGAGCATTTAAAAAAAAATAAATTTTTATAAAGCCGAAATACATACATTTTATATAACATTAAATGGCAGGGTTTCTAAATTTTAGCTCTATTTCTTGAAATGATTTTCTTTTTATCTTTATTAGTTATAATTTTTCCAAGGGGTTTCAAAGTTATTTTTGGGTTTCTAATTTGAACCTTATATGATGTGTATCTCTGAACAGTTCTTGGAGTCATTACAGATCCTAGGGAAGAATTGATTAAATTCCCTTTGGAATTGATAGCTGGAGTTTTAGTGCAGAGCCTACTTGAAGGTGAAGATGAATTAAAACAAGAACTTTGATTTGATTTTGATTCAATTTGAATAGATGGTAGTGAAGGCAAGTTAATTTGGCATGCTCTCATCTGCTTAATTGAGTTCAGCTCTTTTTCAAGTTTATTTTTTCTAGCAATAAGCGGTTCCAATTTAAGTTCTTGCCTACTTGTAATAATATCAATTTGTCGCTTATAAAACTGATTAAAAGTTTCCATTTCGTTTTGATGTTTTTCAATCAATTTTTTCTGTTCTTTCAACATTTCTGATTCTGCTTTATTTTGAGCTTCTTGACTTTCTGATTTTTCCATTGATCTTATTTCGTTTTTGAGTTCTTCAGCTCGATCAAAATCTTTCATCAAAATGTATGAATGCTGAAGTGATTGCTTTGCTATCAGCATCGAGCTTGGTTTTGTAAACTTGCGTAGAAAATCTTCGTCATTCCACTTTTCCTCAAATTGATCAAGCTCTAAATCTTGGTTATGAATAATATCTTCCTTCTTTTGATTTAATAGAGATTGCTCAGCAGCTAAAGTACTCTGCGTCTCATTATTTATTTCATTAATTTTTTGCTTTGTTTCAATAATCTTTTTTTCAATATCATCCATTTTTATTTTAAATGTATCAACAACTTGAGATTCATTTATAGCATTTATTAGGTTTTGGCATGCAGATTGAAGTTTTGATGCTTCTCTAAAATTACTTGAAACAATTGCATTCACTTTTTGGCGTTGAATATATTGTAATAATTGCTGTTGTCGTGAAGGATCTGGAATTGTTCCATTTTTTTGAAAAAGTGCTAGCTCCTTTTCGCAGATTGAATCAAGATCAGGACTAGTTTCGAGTGGTTGAAGCAATGAAAGATCATTCTGATTTAGAAAAAGATTGTTCATTTTCATTTGTGGTTGACTTTTATCTGATTTATTGTGAATTGTGTCTATATTTTGGTCAGTGTCAGTATTCTCATTTGCACTTATACTATCAGTGCCTAAATTTGCTTTAAAATTTTGATTAATATCATTTTTTGTAGTATCTTCTATACTTTCATCATTTAAGTTTATTATTTGTTTCTGTGGCAAGCTTGTTGAACCTGACGCATTATTTTGGTCTAGCATCACAGATTCAACTTGGGTAAGCTCATAAACGTTTTGAAAAGAGCTGATTTTTTGAACATCATTAGTCATTTTATGAAACGTATTTTGTATAAAATTGAAAATTTTCCTTTCAATTTTTCAATAAAACTCGTTTTAAAATAAAAGTATCTAAAGAAAGGGATAGAAAATGCAACTGGAAAATTAACGGTAGTTAATAAATAATCGAGCAAAGCTCAAAAAAATATTTGAAAAAATTAATATACATGCAATTGGTATAAGATTATATATACTATTGAATATCGTTTTGGTTATATTTTCGCTTGATTTTTAATAAAATATTTTTATTTAAAACAAACATACATAAAAAAAAAACAAATTCATTCTATTCTGTTAAAAACACTAACCATATATAATTTTTCATAGAATTCCCTTTGGATGGCTTGAAAAGTTTTGCCAAGACTTCGACTTGATAAAGCTTGTTCAAATTTTGCCTTTGATGTTTTAAGCTGTTTTATCGTTATTTCATCATTTACCTTCTCCAAAGCTTCAATAATTTTGTCAAAGACAGGAACATGCTCTTTGAATTCAATCTGCATGAATTTCGTAATATCTCCAGGATTTTGTTCATTTAAAAAATCTTGAGGTACTAATTCGATTGGCAAGTTTAATCTGTATTTTTTAATAATATCAGAGAAAACTTGACAATTAATTCCGCCGTTTTTATTATGGTCTGCTTGACCATCAGCATCGTTATTATTTAAATATGACATTTGCAAGCATTCATGATACATTTTGGGTAGAGTTAATGCATTGGTTTTAATTTTGAGGGATGTAATTAATTGATGAAACTGAGTATATGTAGTAATCTCTTTAAAAGGAAGTTTTGAAAATTGGTCTTTTAAGCTATCTTCAAGTTTTGCATATTCTTCAACATATGCAGATAAAATGTAATCAAGAATATTGTCAAGTTCAGCAAGATTTTTCCCTGCAAATCGCATTGCCCCATCAGATGCTATTTTATTGAGTCTTTCTATGTAAAATTTTAGAGACCTTCCTGAAGCAAATCTTTGGAAAATACGTTCTGATGCTGAGCAAGCTGCTTGAGCTGGTATTCCGCATATTATTGCATCACCAGCTTCAAATTCAGGAAAAAGAGTTCCAGAATGAGCTCGGTTCATCGTTGCTAATGAATAAAGATAAAAATGGAATATTTCAATTGGCATCGGACTAGTAATCCCATAAAAGCGGGCAAAATGAAAAATTCGTTGGACACCTGTATCAGCTGACTTTTTGACAGTAGATAAAAAATCAAATAGAACTTGTTCAGCATGAGCCCTGCATCCATAAATATTTAAAAGAATGTCATAAACAAAATCAGATAAAGGTTCATTAACTAATTTTTTGTCTATTGATTGAGAAGAGAGATAAAGCATATAAAAACTATAAATGTAGGAAATAAGAGCAATTACCCAAGGAATTGGCTTTATAACAGGTTGTGCGTCTGGAGGTAGCGATAAAAAATATTTTTCAAATTTTTGCCTGATATTTATAGAATCTAAGTTGCTAATTTCAGCATAATGATTTATATTATCCAAAGCATTCATCATATCCAATGGTTCAACATCTTCAGTTCTCATTTTCCACCTAAATGATTGGCAGAAAGAATTGATTTGAGCTGGTGAAAATGATTGAGCAGGCTCGTCTGGCTCAAGTTCAGGTTTCTGGTCAGGGAGATTTAGTTTCTTTCTTAATTCATTTAATTCTGCGAATAATTCTTTTCTTCCTTTAATTTGTTCATCTATTTTTTGTTGTAAACTATCAAATTTTGATAAATCTTTTTCATGTGAAGATGTCCATCTGCTATGTTCACTATTATATGCTGTAGTTATTGTTGTTAATCTGGATTGAGAATATTCAAGATCTGTCTTCAAAAATAATATTCTTTCTTTGTGGCATTGTAATATATATTGGCGTTCTTCGCGTTGAATTTGAACAAGCTTTGTAAGCAAATCTTGGTTTCTTTTCCATATAACAGCAAAAAGTCTCCCGCGCTCAGCACAATCTATTGAAACTTGCCTCACTAATTCGTTAAAAGCAACCGAAAACCAATGTTGCGCGTTTGTACATACATCAATTGGATTATCATTTTGTTCGAGATTCTCAGCAAGAACAGAATTAAGCCATTCGCCAAGAAGTTCAACTTCTCGTTTTGAAGCAGGAGATGGGGTTGGAAAGAGATTTTGACGCCATTTTTTTAATTGAAGAGAAGAACGAGCTTGAAAGCGATTATTATTAACGTTTGGACTAGGAGTTTCAGCTGTTGAAGGAGGAAGGGGTGCAAGTTTAGCTGTTGTTGAGTGATGTGTGCTTTTCCCCTTTGGATAGGAGGTAATTGGGCGCATTGCCTTCAAAGAAGGCCTAAGCGAAGAAAGAGAAGAGGTATTCAAAATGAAAATATTAAGTAACGATTTTTTTATTCTGAAAAAAACCTTATCAAAAGTTTATTTTATTTAAAGAATTTTTTGATAAACATTTGATCGTTTTTTTAGGTATTTCAGAATTTTTCCAAAATATTTAATTTCAAATTTTCTTGCATTTATATCTTAAAATTTAAATAATTTTATTAAAAATTATTTTAAATATAAACAATTAATAGTATAAGTCAATAAACGTTATTATAAGTATTTGATTTAAATATCAAAATACCTCAAAAAATTTATTTGTTTATAAACAACATTTTTATTTAGATCAATGTCATTCATTTATTTACAATATTCAGCATCTCAAAATAAAAAAAATTAAATGAATAGCATATCTAATCAAATGCAATGAATAAAAGAAGAAGAGAGAAAAAAAAATATAAATTAATATTTTATACAAACAATAATTAAAAAAAAAAAAAAAAAAAGACTTAGATATATAGAAAAAGAAAGAAAATCCTTCTCATTTACCTTTTGCTTTCTTTCCTTTCTTACCTTTTCCTTTCTTTTTCTTTCCTTTATTTTCTGCATCACGAAGATCATCAATTTGATCGACAAGAAACAATGGATCTTCTTCTTTCAAGAATTCAAGTTCAGGTTCTTGATAATTTTTAATTGCTTCCGGATCATTCATAACTTCTAATGTTTGCTCCAACAATTTTTGTAGTTCTTCTATTTCTTTCAGCATATCGTCTTTCTTTTTTTCATGTTCTTCAGCGAATTTTTTCATATTTTCATCAATTGTATCAGATTCCTTCTCGAGAGATGAGATCAAAGCCTTTTCTTTTTCAATATCTCCCATTGTTGCCTGATATCTTGTATCGAAATCTTTTTTTAATTTTTCGCCTTCTTTATCAAGCGTGTCCATTGCTTTTTCTTCATCTTGAATAAGTTGTTCGATATCTTGAATGTCTTTCCTGATTCCGTGCAATTTTCCATCAGCATCAATTCTTTTTGCTTCAATTTCTCCTTCTTTTCTGACGATTTTATTAACAACTTCATCAAGTTTATTTTCGAGATTTTTTAGCCTAGATTCTGCTTCAGGCATTTTTGTTTGTTGAATTGAAAGCTGAACAAGCTGTTTCTTTAAAGGTTGTAAATCTGTTTCTTTTTGAATTTGTTTATTTCGAATACAAAGGTCATTTGCAGCTTTTATAACAAAATGATCAATCTGTGTTGCTGAAAGGTCAAGAACAAATATGTGCTCATTTCCACGAAGTGCATCAATGATACGATATCCACTTTCTCTAGTTAAAAAATTGTTATTAATATAGAGTTTTCTTAAAACAGTGTTTTTAACTAATGAATGGCAAATGGCAATTGCTCCTTCATCTGAAATGCGGCATGATGCAATTGATAATTTAGTGATGCCTTCATTTTTACCAATTGAAGATGCAATCGCAAAAGCAGACTCATCACCAATAAAATTATTTGTTAAATCAAGTGAATAAAGAACTTGGTTTTTCTCAATAACTTTGCCTAAAAGTTCGGCTATTGTTGATCCTATATCGTTATTAGATACATCGAGTTCAGTTAGTGTTTGATTCTCCAATAATACCTTTAAAATTTCCATAAAACCTTCATCCCCAATTTGATTATTGCTTAAATTAAGCACAATTAGAGATTTAGATCTTTTAAGAGAACCTGCAAGTTCAACGCCAGCACTTGCTGATAAGTGGCAGTTGCTTACATCTAAATATGTTAAGCTTTTCATATTTGAAAGATTACGCATAAATTCGGTTCCATTAGGATCTAATAGTGGGCTGATGTGCATATCTAAAAATTTAATATTCGGATTGTAAATTAAACCTGAAAGTAAAACAAGTTCCATTTCTTTAGGAGTGAATCCGCAATCAGATATTGAAAGTGATTTAAGTATATTGTCATTACGTAAATATGTCGCTAATTCTTCTGCCATTGTAATCCGTCTTGCTCCATGACGGACACTCATTTTTAATCCACTAAGACCTAAATAAACAATTCGATATGACTGCTGAATTGCGCTTAAAATTTCAATCATTGACTGAATATTAAATTTGTTGTTATGCCAAGGTAGACCTGTCGCTCCAATTTGAAGTGATTTGATGGATGTGTTTAAAATAATATCAATAAGGCACGGAACCGCCTGATTTGTAAAATCATTACATCCGATATCGAGAATTACTACTCCTGGATTTGAAATTAAAAGTTGAAATAAAGCGTGTATACCATGATCACGAATTAAATTTCCGTACAGTCTAAAACTTCGAATATGCCTAGATTCTCGAAGAATTTTTGTGAGTTTAGTTAAAATACTCATTCCTATTTGCTGACCTGTAAAATCAAGTGTACCGATAGGAAATGCTTTTTCAAGTTGGTTACAAAATTTGTTATATTCTTCTTCTGTATAATCAGCTTCTGTTCCATTATCCCTAACTTTCGCCTGAAAAAGGCTATCAATAATTCCACTTTGTTTCAATTCCATCATTTTTGAACGAAAATAACGTAATATTTTAAAAGAAATAAAGAAATACGAATTCAATTTCAAATTTTTTAAACTTTTATTTATATCTTGTAATCTATGCAAAATCTTTTGAAATTTAATATCAATTAAATATTTATAAAGCATAAAATATCAAATGAAATAAAAAAAATTCATTTTTTTCCTGTGTATAGTTTTTCTTCAAAATGACAGACTGTCTTTGACAGTTTGGAATATCCTTGTATATCCGTTTATAATTTAGATAATATGACAACTCCTGAGTATCCCGATTGGACACCTTCAGAGGTTGTCCAAAACCTACAAACCTTAGGTCTAGGTAAATATGGAACAGCATTTCTTGATAACGACGTTAACGGCGAAGCATTAATATATCTCAAAGATTCTCACTTAAAAGAATTAGGCGTTAAACTTATAGGACATCGACTTACGCTTATTAACTTTATTAATAATTTGAAAGTAAATAAGTCAACTCAACCAAATCGTTCTTCTTTTAGAAATCCGCAAACGACAAATTCATCACACAACGACGAAATATCTTCAAAACCTCAAAAATCGCAGTATCAAGACGAAGATAATTCAATGTGGAATCAGCGAAGACAGCAGCAACAAAAACAAACCCAATTTCGGCAACCTCAACAACAACAGCAGCAGCAAATGCAACAAGATGATGATGAAACATATTCTTATCGTTCTAATAATCGTAAAACGCCGCCTGAAGATCACAGTTCATATAGAGTAGCTAAAAAGGTTACAAATGAAGATGATAATAATAATAATTATTTTTCGTCAAGAAACCAAAGAAGGAATTATCAAGATAATAGTGATTCTGATAATAATTCGTCTAAACCACCAAGCGATTGGGAACAAAAAAGAAGGCAAATGCAAATGCGTCAACAATATCAGCAACAAGAACCTCAACAGCCTACTCGACAATCATCAAATGAACGTTTTCAAAATAGGCAAAGCAACTTTAATGATGCTTCCTCAAGGAAAACGCCCGATCAATATGGAAGAAGGAATCAAAATAATAATTACAACAATAATCGTTATGATGATAATGATAATGGATTTGATGAAGAAGAAAATCCATTTGTTTCTCGTCCAAAAATTAGAGATAATCCAATGTCATCACCAGCGGTGAAAACCTCAGCTTATTCAAATAATAATTATCATAATAATAATAATGTAAATGATGATGATGATTATGATAAAGAAGATGAAGATGATGAGCCATATCAACGACAGACTCAACGAAATCAACGCGACGATTATTACAATAGGCATGCAACTCAACAGAGAAAAACACCAATCAGACAAGGGGCTGGATCCAATTCTTCAGCCTCTAATAGTAGATATTCATCTCAGCAAGACTACCAAGAAGATCATGGAAATTATAACGCATCAAACCGTAGGCAGCCGTATCGTTCACAAGTGCAGCAGCAACCTCAATATGATAATATGGATGATGATGAACCAGGAGGTGATGAAGATGATGATGATCAAGGATATCAAGACGATTATAATAATAAGTATCAACCTCCACAGAGACAACCACAACAAAATAATATGCGTCAACAGCAAATGCAACTACAGAATTCTAATCAGCCACAAGAAAGAGTTGAATGCAAATACTGTGGAAGAAAATTTGCAATTGATCGTATTGATAAGCACGAAGCAATTTGCGCTAAATCGTCCCAGAAAAAGAAAAAGCCTTTTGATGCAAGGAAAATGCGAATTAAAGGCTCAGAAGCCGAGCAATTTATACATAAAATGGATGAAGATAATACGCCGTCAAACAAATCAAAGAACGGTGTTCCAAAATATAAACTTGAACACGAAAAATTGATTTCAAATCTTCGTGCTGCTCGTCAATATACTGAATATGAAAATAATAAAGCAAATGGTAAAGCTGTTGGGCCTCCTCCAGCTCCTCCTTCTTTTCCAGAGGAAGATGATGATCGTGTTGAGTGTCCTTGTTGTGGGCGAAAGTTTGCACCTGAGGCTGCAAAAAGACATATACCTGTTTGTCAACGAATGAATGGAAATAAGTCTAAGATGCAGACTGGAACACGCCGTGGCGGAAGAAGATAAATTTAATCTTTATTTTTTTTATTATTTATTTTTTAATGTAGTGAGGGGTTTTATTATAAAAAATCGCTTTATAATTTAAATATTAAAGCGATTTATTCCCTTTCGCTCTAATAATAAATATTATATATTGATACATATGACATCAGCCATTTCTTTTGTTAATTAAAAAAAATCATTACAATGAATTCAAATTTTTTATGTTTCGATTCTTATTAATGCTTGTAGGATAAAATTGGTTTGATTAAAAAAAAAAATAATATTCATAGCCAACAGAAATTTGTTCATTCTCATATTATTTCTTCAGCAAGAAAGACATCAAGAAATCATTTAATTAGCAAAATAAAAATTTGTTTTTTTAATAAAACACAATAATATTATAATATTTAAATTCACAAATATAAAAAAAAAAAAAAACATTCGATTTCATCGCAATCAAATTTCTATAAAAAGTATTTGGCCAAATCATCTGAAACCGAGCAAATGGATGAATAGCTGAGATCAATACTTTCTTCGTTATATTCATACACATTATATGCAAGCCTATGAATTGCTTCATAAATATTTCCAGCAGATTGATGTATTACAGATAAAATTAAAGGAATTGATTTTTTGTTATTAAAGTATGCATATATTTGTTGAATAGTATCGTAAAAATCGTCTGGGTCTTCCTTTGGTAAATTAGTAACCTTGCCAAATTCAAAGATTTTCCGCTGTTTGCCACTGTTTGGCGAAACTTGTTTTGATTTGCTTTGTTTCTTTGGCGTTGAAGTTGGACTAGGATTTTTCGTTGTTTTCTCAATTATCTGCTTTTTAGTAGTTTCTGTTGGGGGTTGTTTCTTTTCTATTGGCTTAAATTCTATTTTTTGAGTTGTCTTGGAATTCTTGATTTTTTTAATGCACGGATCTTGTGATTTGAATTTAAAAAGTTCATCTTCTGATGATTCATCATCTTGTGATTCTTGAGTAAGTCTATTGTTCTTTATAGTGCTTCCAATTTCTTCATCTCCAAACATTTCAATTATGGGATCTTCTTTAAGAACATCATTTTCAGAATTATTTGAATCGTTGTTGAAATCATCCTTCTGTTCTTCTTGATCTGTAGATTCGAATGCATGTAAATTTGCCGGAACTAGTTGAAGAAAAGGTGTTTTCTTCTTTTTTTCCATCCAAAAATGAACTTCCTCTATGAACTTTTTTTTTACGATATTCAATAAATTGAATGCGTAACGTTCATTAACAACGATCATAATACAATGAAATTGAAATAATACGTTAAAGTCATTTTAACAATAGGAGGTTTTCGAAAAAAATACTTTTTGCTTAAAAAATAAAGTTTTTCCGAAAAAAGTAGTTTTTTCGGAAAACGTTTTGAATGATTTTTGATCGTCTGGCCAAATAAATTCACAATAATTTTTCCAAAAAATCAACTTTTTTCATAGGTCGGCCAAAATAACGTATTTGTCAAAAACATAAAGCGAAATTTTAAAAAACGCTAGAAACTTCCCAAACTTATATATTTGTTTCATGAACATATGATTAAGAAAACATCTAAATTTGGTGGAAATTCTTGAGTTGGATTTTTATTTATCATCATTTTTTTTGAAATTTGAATTTAAAACAATTATATCCTGCTATATATTATATTCAAATGTTATTTTTTAATTTTCTTTATTTATATACTATATATAATATATATAAATATAATAATAATTTAGAAATATTTATTATTCATCAGTGAATTGATGGAAAAAATTTAATACAATTTAAGAAAAAATAGAAGATCAAATTTCCTTTTTATTTTTATTTTATTATATTATAAAAACTTATATAACAACAAAAGTCGACTTAAAAATGAAAAAGAAGAAGAAATTCTTAAAGGAAATTATCCCAAACTTTTTCAAAAAGAATTGAATTTTGGAGTGTTTAAAAATGAATTTTTCATGTTAAATAAAATAAATATTTATTTATTAATGATTACACTAAATTTAATATGATATTATAGATATAAGTAAACATAAATGATTATCTTTTTTTATGATAATTATAGGATATATTAATATTATTTATTTTAAAGAAAATACATAAATTTCACAAAACTCAACTCAAGAAATTGGATGAAACTTGGTAAACAGAATATGTAGATATCATATAATATTATATATCAAATAGAAGATATTCCTACGTTTTTTTATTTTTTTTGACAAAACTCGTTATTCTGGCCGACCTATCTTTTTTCTGAAAAATTGTATTTTTTTCGAAAAAACTTTTTTTTTCGAAAAACCCCTAATAAATAACAAAAAAATATATATAATATATTCGCAAATAAAGTAATTCATAATTTTTCAAGTCAATATCAATTTCCAAGCATGCAAATGTTTATTTTTCAATTTAAATCATAAAATGATTATATTTATAAGTGTTTTCAAAATAAGTAATCATAAATATATGTGTTGTATTGAAGAAAGAATATGTTTTAAAGGTCATGTATTTGGAAATCTTCATTTTATTTAAATCTACATAATAATTGTTTTTTTCGAAATCTCTTAATTTTTCTGATTATTATATCAATTTTGAATACATAAGAAATCAATCCTTATGCCTTATGTACATAATCTGTTAAATCTGTAATAAAATCTTTAATATAATGTTCAAAACAGTAAATTACTCTAAAAATGTTGATTCATATGCATAGTTTTAATCTGCTCAGAATGAGAAAATAATTATTGTATAGTTATCATACTTCCAAACTATGTATTTATTAAATGCATAACATTAAATTCAGTTTCAAGAAAGAGTAGAAATTAGTGTTTCAAATAATACCAACCTATTCAGAAGATTGAGGCTTATGAAAAGATTTATATGATCAAAATCGTTCATAATTTTGAAATTCAAAATATTATAATATTTTTTCATTTGAGAATATTTTTTCTTATTATATTTTATCAAATGTTTTCTATCAGTTAAAATGGTCTTTATTTTTTGATTGTTTGATAGCTTGTTGATATTTTTATAACAATGTTTGAATTTTTTTTATTTTTTTTTACAATTATAAACTGCAAATGCAAACCCTTGCTAAAGTATTGTTTAAAAATTATTCAAAATATTTTTATTACAAAGATATAAATGATATAAATGAATGATATTTGACTTATAAATTGAAATAAATAATATCAACCTATTCTGAAATTTAATTTTTTTTCAAAACTTGATGGTATAAAAGTTATTGAAATATCTATCTCTCACAATTTTCAATATAAGCTGTTCAAGGTTTTCAATTTTAAACTTAATGTTAAAGCTTATTATTTATTATTTTTGACTTAAATTGTTTTATAAAATCATAATTATGCAATAATTACTTAGCAAATAAAATAAAATATAAATATCCCAATGAGTTTTGAAATAATTATTGTTTATGATTTATATTTCAATAATAAAATAAATTTAAAATATTTATTTAGATTTAAATTTATTTTCGATGTTTATATTGTGAGATATAAGTATAAAGATTTAATATAAAAATTTTAAAAAGCAAGATTGTGTATATATTGAAAATTATACTTATTCTGAAAAATATAATTTACCTTCCATTGAAATATCAGCCTAATTCAAAAATTGAATTAACATCTTCTTATGAATTTAAAAAATTATTTAAATGATTGTGGTTTCTGATAGTAAAGAAGATCAACTAATAACTAAATTGCAGGCAAATTCCAGAGATCATGGAGTGTTTTCATATTCTTTTTGGAAATTGATAGAAGAAAATCCTTCATTAATAATCAAAGAAATTGAAGTTAAAAATAATCAATCAGCAAGTAAAGGTAAGCAATGCTTAACTTATGAAATAGCACCACAAACAGAATTCAATGAACCAACTGTTACACATCGTGAAAGAAAATTTCATTCTCGTGGTCATCGAAGAGTTCAAAAGGATGAATAAATTTCAATTCATCCTCGGATGATTTTGTTTTATTATGTTAATAAATCTTTTTTTTTTAATTTTTGAATAATATATAATCTATTTTTAAATAATACGCCTTTTTTTATAAATAAGTATATATGATTTTAATCTTGATGAATAGGCTTCATTTTCAACATCAAGAAGGAAGTTCATTGGCAAGAGAGAGAATTTCTATCAAACACTATCTTTACTTTATAACGAATCATCTTTCTACATAAGATTCGCATCGAAAGGTATGAAAAATAAACTCTTCAGATGTTTAATTGTCATTCATTGTGAACTCTAAGAAGACAAGTGTGTTATATTGGTATTGTATATAGCTATGTGGCAACCTTTTTTAATGTATGATTTTTTTTCTCAATATCAAAGGTTTTACTTGAACAGAGACTATATAATATACATTCTAAATCATTAGAGCAGATGAATAGATTATCAAATACTTAACATTGTTTTTGTGAGACCTTCTTTGAAGTTTTACTTCATTCGCAAATGTATGATTTGAAGGTTGGAATGGTTAGTAAAGATCTGTTATGCATCTAGTAGAGTTTTCAGGTGACGTTAAATAAGAAGATTGGCATCTTGCATGATGTGTATTAAACATTTGAAAGATGGCTAAAATAACGTTATCAAGCCAGTTGTTCCTTGGATTAAAAGTAAAGCCAAATATAAATCAAAAAATATTAAGCAAGAAGCCAAAACTTCCGAGTCCAAACTATCGTTGAAAAGAAGTGTATCAACTATCATACAGAAGATGAGAAGAGTCTTATTTCCAATAACTTCAAGAATAGTATAAATCAGCCATAAAAAGTTTCATTCAAAATCATATTTTAATTAATCGGTTTTTTTCGAAAAATAAAGTTTTTTCGGAAAAAATACAATTTTTCTGAAACTTTTTTGTGAATTTATTTGGTTAAACGATCAAAAAACATTCAAAAAGTTTTCCGGAAAAAGTTTTTTTTTTTTTAGCAAAAAGATTTTTTTCGAAAACTGCCTAATAAGTTAAGCAGGCACTCATCAAAAAATGCTTTTTATTAAATAATGATGCAAGCTTGCAACAACAAATAAAAACATAAATTCATTTGAATTTATAAATATTAATGATTGAAATTTCAAAGTGTTTATATAATGAAATGCGAAATTAAATAGCAATTCTAATACTATTTTATTATTCACTATCAATCCTATTTTGATACTCATGAAGTTTGTTTAAATCAGTTTTCATACCAAATTCATCGAGTGCAAACGAATCATCTTTCAGAATATCAATAATTTGATCAAAAGAAGGTCTTTCACATGGATTCTCTTTCATGCATTTAGTGATCAATTCTAATTTAACTACAATACTTTTTTTAGTTGAATAAAGTCTATTTTCAAACATCAAATAAAGAATGACAGCATATGAATAAACGTCAGATTGGAAGCAATCTTTAATTCATTCAAAACGCTCAGGTGAATAAAAAATTAAATCCCAATGATTATTAACTCTCATTGATTCATCGCACATTTCGAAAGCTTCTTCAAAAGGTTCGAAACCAAAATTGTGGTATCGCACATTTGGTGGCCACCAATTGAACCAGCGAAACCAAAATTGTTTATCAAAGGTTCGAAATTGTCATCCAACAAAATATTTCCAATTGATAAATTCTGATGAACAATATTCATTCGATGAATTTTCTTCATTGTTGCAGCAATACCGAAGATTATTTTACTTCGAAAAATATAAAGTGCCCCCAAAAAATAGGGGTCTCATTCAATAAAATAGGGGTCGACGATCAAGTTAAGAAAAAATTGAATATTTTTTCAGAAAATATAATTTTATGAAAAAATTTTTTTTTCAAATATTTTTTTCTCAAGATAAATTTTTATTATCGTTTTCCCTTGAAATTAATTATTTTTTGAATCGACCCCCTTTATTTCTCTCACTTTATGTTTATATAATTAATAGGAAAGAAACTCTGATAAAATTTAATCGCACAAACTTCTTTAGTTTTTTTATTGGTTGCTTTAAAAACTTGACAAATTGAATTGTTTGATATTTTATCAATTATTTCATAGTCTCTTATTTCTGGAATGTTTTCTTTTAATTGATAAGGACAATCTATTTTCATATCTTTGAAAATTGTTAAAGAATCATCAAATAAATTATCTCCTTTTTCTGAAGGAATTGAATTTAAATCAAGTGAAAAACATCCCCAAAAAGCAAAATAGCCAATGCTTGTAACAGATGAAGGAATGATGATTTTTTTCAATGATTTACAACCACTAAAAGCATTCTTTCCTATTTTTCTCACTGAAGAAGGAATGATTAATTCAGTCAATGAAGAACATTCACTAAAAGCGCTATATTTAATTTTTGTTACAGAAGAAGGAATTGTTATTTTTGTCAACGATGCACAACCACTAAAACAATGTCTTTTAATTTGAGTATTTGAAGAAGGAATTGATATCTCAGTCAATGATAAACAGCCAGAAAAAGTGCAATTGCTTAATTCAGTAATTAAAGAAGAAGTAATTGAAATTTTTGTTAATGATGAACAACCCGAAAAAGCACAATTTCCGATTTTTGTTACTGAAGAAGGAATTGTTATTTCTTGCAATGATGAGCAAAGTGTAAAAGAACAATCATCAATTAATGAAACTGAAGAAGGAATGTTTATTTCTTTTAATGAAAAACAACCAGAAAACATTTTTTTTGGAATTTCAGTTAATGATGAAAAAATCGATATTTTTGTTAATAAATGACAATCCTGAAAAACAGAAGCACCAACTTCTTTTACGGAAGAAGGGATTGTTATTTCAGTCAACGAAAAACAACTAGAAAATGCTTCTTGATCTATTTTCGTTACAGATGAAGAATTCTTTCCAATACAAGTAGCCGTTGAAGGAATGGTTACTTCTGAAAGAGATTTACAAGAAAAAAAGAATTCATCATTAATTGATGTCATATAATTAAGTAATGTTATTTCAATCAATGATGAACAATATTCAAAAATTGATTTTCCAATTTTTTTTATTGATTTCGGAATCAATATTTTTTTCAATGATGAACAACCAGAGAATGCGCAATTGTCAATTGAAACAACAGACGAAGGAATCAATATTTCAGTAAGAGATTTGCAATTGTTAAATGCATGTTCTTCAATTGATTCTACTGTTGAAGGAATTGTTATTTTCTCAAGTGAAGAACAATCCCTAAAACAATATCTATTGATCTTTTTTAATGAACCTAAAAAATCAATCTGTTTCAATAACTTGCAACCATAGAAAGCATGAATTCCTATTGACGTTACTGGCATTGGAACTGTAATTTCAACCAATGAAGAACATTTCGCAAAAGCACTATTACAAAATGATGTAATTGGACCTAAAATTTTAATTTGTTTCAATGATGAGCAGCCAGAAAAAGTTTCTTCTTCAATTGTTTCATTATCAAAAGTCCAATCTGGAATCTTTTTCAATTCTTTACAGTTAAGAAATGCTTTCTCGCCAATATGAATCTTAATTGGTTTGGATTCAGTCAATATTCCTGACAATGAATAGCAATTTTCAAAGACTGAATCTCCAAGAAATTCCAAACAAGAAGGAATTGTTATTGATGTCAATTTTTGACATTCTCCAAAAGCAGAATCTCCGATTTTTACTAAAGAAGGAGGAAGAATAACTTTTTTTAATGATATGCATTTTATGAAAGCATATTTTTCAATTGAAGTTACAGAAGAAGGAATTTTTATTTGTGTCAATGCAGAGCATTCCAAAAAAGTTGATTGATTAATCACAGTCAATGATTTAGGAATAGAAATTTGCTTTAATTCAATACATGAACAAAATGCATAAGAACTAATAAAATTTGCAGAAGAAGGAATGACTATTTTCCTTAAACTTAAGCATCCAGAAAAAGCTGAATCATTAATAGTTGTGACTGAAGAAGGAATTATTATTTAAAAGCTTTAGAACCGAAAACTTTTACAGATGAAGGAATTGTTATTTCAGTTAATGATTCACATTTTCTAAATGAAGATGGTTTAATCTCAGTTATAAATGAAGGAATCACAAGTTTAACAAGTGCTTCACATTTTTTAAATGCATCAATTTCAATGATTTGATTATCAAGTTAAATTTGTACAAATTCCATGTTTTTGCAACATGATTCAAAAGCTTTATCAGAATCAATTTCAATTTTTTCTTTCAAAAGAATAAGAAGAAGATTTTTATAATCATATTCACATGAACTACACAACAAAATTGGCAGAATATTCTTAATCTCATTTTCAGTCTCTGGCAAAAAAAAAAAAATAATTTTGATATTTCATTGAAATCGAAATTTTTTCTTCATTTAAATTTATGTAATTATCAATCAAAAATTCAGCTATTTCATTATGATGGCATTTGATTGATTCTTCAAGGCATTCTCTATATGTTTCATCACTTGGGGAAAAAAACTCTTCCTGTGTGGCTTTGTTCATTAAGCCTTAATGATGTCTGCCTAATTTTATGATGAAGAGTGTTGAACTCCCTCCTCTTTTGTATCGGAGGTAGATTTGGGATCATTTGCATTGTTCTAGAGTGGTATTGTGCCTGTATTTTCAAGAACATCTATCTTTACATCTGAATCTGTGACTGTGCTTGCTGCTGGAACTGACGGAGAGTTGGCAATGTCATCATCATTATGAGAATGGACAAGATCGATCCATCCCATTCGAGATGTTGACAGAATTATCCTCCTCGATCGAGAATCATAAGTATTGTTAGAGTCAATGGGAATCATCAGTATTATTATTACTATCATCATCTTTTCTACTCTCTCGACACTATAACGCAAATGGGTAGTTTTTGAGTTTATATGATATAGTTAATTGTTTATTCGATGAACCTATGAATGTTTCTGTAACTTTGTTGGCGATTGGATCATCAGCTGGTACAGTAACTGATTTGCATTTACTGTTTGATGTATTTAATGTGTTAACATTACTGTTAGATGAGCCACCAAACAAACCATCAGTCACATCATCATCCAATACATCATCAACGCCATTTCCATTAATTGGTATCTCAACTTGAACATCGTTAGCTGGTGCATTAACATTACTTCCATTCTTATCATCACCGATAGTAAATTCAAACGAATTCAACATAACTGGACTTCTCTTTTGACTTAACATCTTTTCCATCTGTGTTTTAATTGATGTTTCAATAACTGTAATATTATAAATATTCTGTTCAATTAATTCCATTAACGATGAATTATCAAATTTATATATCCAATGCCAGAAAGTTTCAATCATTTCACTCGAGCCGAATCGATATACTGTTATTTTTGTGTCAAATTCATTGCAATTAATTTTAATAGTACGTTAAATGAATACCATGTTAACCAGTATTCCGCTAACTGAAATTATCGAAACATGTTTATAACCTATCAGAACATATAAATTTCATATCATCTGGACGTTAATTTGTTATTGATACATCGTTAAATAGTTACAAATTACGATGACAGCAATCTCGATAGTTCGTTAATTATTACACATGCACGAAATATCATCACCGTTTGTTCATTCTCGAATTTCAGTTCAGACTTTTATTTCTGGTGGTAGTTTTTAATTCATAAGGTCAATTCATTGTTTTGTTTCTGGAATGCTGAAATTTCAGTTACTTTGATTCCTGTTATCGATATTTCGTTGATTGAGATGCTGTTTCGGTAAAAAGTTGGTAAAATAAAAAAGTTAAAAAATATTACGTTTGCAGTTGTATATAATAAATTGTATATCAATGTTGAACTGTCGATAATAATGCAAAAATAAATGAATTGTAGTTATCTGGTTTATCGATTATATATTCAATTATGGTGTATAGTTAACGTAGTATAGTTAATATGTATACATTACCGTGTAATCATTAACTAAATGTATTAAATTAATATCGTAATATATCAATATATAATATCATATTTTTAAAATACTAACGGTTTTTCGAATATAAAGTTATATCTATAACACTCTAAATCAGTTTCAGCATGATCTATTAAATTCTTATACATGAGTGGTTCATCATCGCTATATTCATGTTGAAGTTGTATGTCGTGAGTATTATCTTCAAAATAGTTTCTATAATAACGAGATATATCGTAAACGTTTACGATTTCTTTATATTTATATCCGTTATTGTAACCATAGTTGTGTGTATGTGCGTGCCCGTATATATCGTTATTGAATTCATTTATATAGTTATCATTGTTGATATCATCATCGTTGGTATTGTCGTTGTTATCATCGTTATTGTTATTATAACTTTTAGATTGTTTGATACTTTTAACTCTTTCTGTTATTTGTCTATCGATTATAACTCTATTGAATAGTCTATATTTAGCACGTAATATTTGAATCAATGCATGAATCATTTCATTCTTGAATAACTCAAATGCATTCTTTTCGTTATCAACCATCGCTCGAGTTTTATTTGATCTATTTATATGAGCTAAGAATATTTGACAGTTCTTAACATTACTATTAACATCTTCAGATAATGGACCAACTAATTGATCATTTACGTATAGTTGTTTATTATTTCGATCAATGATGAAGTTCGATACGTTCATGTTATCGTAATAATGATTTGATTGATTGAATGTTTGAGTTAATAGGTCCATAATTTCACGATCTTCAGGTATTCTGAGTGATTTGCATACGAATGCTTCTATTTTATATCCCATTCCGTGACTAGAATTAATAATTGAATATACTCTTGGATATGTGATTCGAGATATTTGAGCAATAGCATATTTAATATGAAAGCAAAAACATGAATAGAATCTGTCACTTATTTCACACGTAAATTTCGAAATGGTGTAATTAGGAAACATAATATCAAATAGTGGTAAATAATTTGGAGTCATATTGTTCAATGAATTCTCGTAATTAATTGTATCGTTGGATGTGTAAATTGTTACGATGTTCATTAACAGCAAATATATATGGTGAGATGTTAATTACGTTGAGGTGTAGTTTCTGCGGTTGATACAATAATTGATGATACGTTTGAAATAGTACGTGGAGGTGGTCGTCTGATAGATTAGAGTTGTGATTGTTACGTTTATCGGGATTAGTATCACGACCAGTATTGCTAGTATTTGTAAATCTTATTCGACGACCATCAATAGTTGGGTTATTTAATGTTATTTCATAGAAATCTTCATTAACTTGAGAATTGTTAATATTGATGGTTGGTTGATTGAATATATCGATATGATTGCTCAATAAGATTTGTTCAGCAATAGCATCTAAATTAACTTGACGTCTATTTGACATTTGTTGAGATATATAATCAAAATAATTAAAATCACTTATAAATAGATGGGTAGATGGGCAAAAATAATAAAAATCATAAAAATCAAAGAAGTACAATGGTGTATGGGCAAAAATCCAAGTGTAACTTCTAATTGCAAGATTGTTTGTCAATAATTACAATTTTTGAATCTTTAATTTGGCGCCAAGAGCAATAAAAGACACAGTCGAATTAGATCATTGGCGAAATCTTATGAAAATGTATGCATACTGAATTGATCCTTGATCAATTAATGAAAAATTGTAAAGATTAAATTGAAAAGAAAAAATAAAAGCTTTTAAAAATTGAAATAAATATTTTATTGTCAAATAAATTGAGAGAAAAAATAATGGGCTGACATTTGAATTTAAGTCTACAATTTTATCGGAAAACGACTGTTTTAAGTTATTATTTGTTAAAAAATGTCTTCTGATACATCTAGAACTCATATATTACCAAATTATTTAGATCAATTGACAGAAGAAAATATTATAAAAATGTTTCTCGATATGAAAGAGAATTATGTTCCAATATGGAAGCATTCATCATTTGTACAACAAAATTTTTTTGATAAACTACAAGGAGGTTTTGTCAGAGGCTTATTACAAGAATCAGATTCCATAGACTTAAATCATTACCCAATAGAAGCCCTAATATGGGCATATTCAAGAGATGATCAATCAGATAAAACGGAGGCTACCGTTATTGGAGCCTTATATGACAGTTCAAGGAAAGGCAAAATTATTCCAAGAGCTAATTTGAATGTTGGTAATGTTAAAGCAGCTGACGATATTATCGACTGTTATTTCTCATCTTTAAAACGAAATCTGCATCGATTTCAGTTAGAAAACGCCGTAAAACAGAAAGTTGTTTATTTAATTGAATCTAAACACGGTGAAGTTAATAATCAAATTTTGTCATTTTTAGCAGATTTTTATGCAAACCACATATTTATACACTCTTATATCATGTGTGGAATTGCACGTGCTACATACGGATTAAACGCCTCTCTGCACTCTTCTATAGTGAAATATCTGAAGCAAAATAATATATCAACTCAAACATTTGAACAAAAAGATGAAGGAGCTCAATATGGAACAATAGTCACAATTTCCAACAAAAAAAGGCTTTTTGTGAAAGCGCATCAAAATTATCCCTACAGTGGATTAGGTCAATGTTTATCGAACAATAATTCAAGTAGCACCATCAACGATAGCGCCAGTCACAGAACTAATACAATTAAGCCTGTTCAAAGCGTTAATTTAAAAGAGCTTTTTGCTTATAAAGTTTTGGAATATACTGGATTCGGTCCAAAGTCACATTTTATTATTAATGAGAACCTAGAAAGCGGAGTTTACATTGGAACAGAAGAATTAAGCCATTTTTCAACTATTAAGAATATAATGCTAAAAAACATCAAACCATATAAGGATAAATTTTCAAAGCTTGCTAAAACTGTATTAGAAGATAATTTTATTGCAAATGACGAAGGCGACAATATGATTTTAATGGAACTAACGGCGCTTGATATTGTAGCCAGAAGCATGTTATTGTGCGACTTTAATCAAAATAATATAGGCTTTTTATCATGCGAAGGAAATGATACTGTCAAAATTGTTGACTTTATGCTACCTACAACAAATTCTATCTATAAAATGAATCAATCATTCATAGGATCCAAAGCTTTTGATGAATTTTCTTCAAATGAAACTTTGGAAAACATCCAAAATTATCCATATTTTTATTCTGGTATAGCGTATAGCTTTTTAATTGCCGATACATTTACAAGCTATCCTAACTTTTTGCTTCAAGGCGCCTTTAAGCCAAAATTAGGGATTGTGCCCAATGTATCAATACAATTTAAAAAACAAAAAAAGGCTTTTGGATCTTTGGCTCTGAAAAAGATTGGAGGATATGAAAGATTAGCGTCTATATTTTCTAAAGCTTACGAAGAAATTTGTAAATTAGCTCTAGAAAACAGACATATCTTTGCTTTAGATCGAGGATTCATAAAAAGCCAAATTGATGAAGAAGAAGATAATGAAACAATATTGAGCCCATTAATAGATTTAGAACAATTTAAAAATACTTCACTAATTCATCTTAAAATCCTATGCCAATTTTTGAAAGATGAAAAATGATATAATGTAATTGTGCATGAACAAAGGTAATTACTATACCTCGCCAAAACCATAGCATATCCATTGATTTTTTATGGATAGACATAAATGTCTTTGGAATAATAAATCATTCAAAATTTCATTTTTTTTTTTTTTTTTTTTTTTTTGTAATAAAATTTGGTATACTAACTTCAGATTCAAAATTTGTGCATTAACAATAATAAAGCAGCAGCGTTGTTTATCGATACGACTAAATGCCGGTTACCGAAGAAGTATCGGTATTCGGTAAATATCGATACAAAAGTGCTTCGGTATTTATAGAGTATCATCGGTTATTAAAAAAGTACTTTACAATACTTTTTATCAGTATCGATACGGTATTTTAATATATATAAATTTTTTAATAAATAATGTATAAAAATATTAAAACATTTGATTATTTAATTTTAAATATAATTGTTAGCCTATAAAAAGTATATTATTGTCTTTATTCTTCAGAAATCTCGTCACATTCATTTTCATTAAACAATCCAAATTTTCGATATAATTATTATCATTAAAAACAATAAAATTTTTATATTTTATGTGCTTTCTCATATTAATAGTTAATTCAATAGTTTTGGAATGTTATATTTATCTACAAATAGAAATTGACATAAAGATGATTAAATTTACGTTTATTTTAGAAACTATTGATTATGATTATTTGTTGTAAAATATGTAACTAAAGAGAATTAACAATATTCATTAGAATCTTATAAATTTCTTTAATCATTTTGGCCATTTGTCAATGAAATTTAAATGAATCCGATACATTTTTTGATAAAAAAATACCGACAAAAAACCTGACATTCGATATAAATTTTCCACTTTTGTATCGATACTTCGGTTTTTATTGATAAATACCGTTACCGGCGGTTAGAGCCGGTAATATCGATATTTTACCTGGAAAATAACCGCTACCGGAGAAGATCGATACACAACCCTGTAAAGCAGATCACAAGTGTTATTCGTTATATATGTTTTTGGAACTAAAAATTTGTCATAAATAAATTTAAAATTTTCGTTCCCTTCCATTGTATAAAGTTTATTTTATATGTGAGCAATGTCCAATAAAACCTTCTTCAAATATACGAAACATTTGATGGAATTGTTAAATAACTTATCCCTACAATTGAATCAAATGAAAATTTTATATTATTTTCTATAAAACATTTTCTATGAGTTAATTTTTCTTATATGAGTGACATTTGATGGAATTGTTAATTCATTCAAATATACGTTTGAAAAGGCAAATGGATAAATTTCTTTGAAGTTGGATGGAATTTCAAGTTTTTCACTTCACATCAAATTCGTCACTTTCTCTATCAGATTCACCAATTATAATTCGTTCGTTTTTTGAATAATTTTTTTAAAATTGATTATTTCGCATGGTTGTAACTTTTCTTAATCTGTGTGCATGATAAAAACATCTCTTTTCGAGTTCTACAACGCTTGATGAAATCCAAATTTGTTTAAGTTCTGAATCTGTAAATGCATCTTTTGCAATTATTTTAAGCTCCGAATCAATTGGAAAATTAATGGATGTAATTTTTGAATTTTTAAAAGAATTTTCTTTTATAGCTGTTATAATGAACTCTTCTTCTTCATATTCAATTGATCTCGGAATGATTATTTCATGGCACGCTTTATCGTTGTCAATTACATTGGCTGTTTTATCATCTTCATTCAAGCAATAAATAATGTTATCTTCTTTAACTATTTTATTATTCTCATCCATTTAAGTAAAAATATATTCAATACTTAATTGGTCAATATATAATCATTTCAATTTGAAAATGAATATTAAATTTTTATTAATTTGATGAATCTTCTAGAAACGCGGAAACTTCAACGGTTTTGTTCGTTATATGAAAAAAGGCCATTTTTTATGCTTTACCATAAGATAATTGGGAAAAAATGCTTATAATATTAAAGTTAATATTTAAACACATATGATATTATTTTTTTTTTATAAGATGTAATCAACAAATATTTAATTGAAATATTTACATTAAAATTGAGAGCTTATCGTCATTTTCATATTGAAAATTAAAAGCTTAAATAGCAAAAAATTGACGGGCCATCTCAATAAGAGAAAGATATATAATATCATAATAGATTTATAAAGGTAACTATAAAATAATTTCTAATTTTTATGCGTAACGATTTTTTGTATTTTTATTTTTTTGTTTTAACCCGAATTATTCAATTTTTCAAAATGGTAGACTAAAAACTGTTTTATATTGGCGATAACCGATTTTTAAAATGACCAATGATTTTTTGAATGATGTTCTTTCATTAAGGGTTGAGTACACAAAAAATCGAATACATAAAAAACAATTGAATTGTATATATTCTTACAATTAAAAAACAATTTCAGTGAAAAATAAAAGATAAGATGGTGATGCAATAAAAGATATCAATTTTGTAAAAAACTATTAAGTATACCCTTTTCCCACATAATTTCGCACAAGGGTAATTTTAAAAGAATAAAAGGGTAATTTTTTTTAAACCTAGTTTATAATTAGCATAAATGTATAATAGTATTTGGATTTTAAATTCAATGTAAAGAGATTGTGCATTGAAATTTAATGAATGAAGACATAATTAAATATCACGAAAATCGAGGTTAACGAATTTCGATGAAAATTTGTACAATCATTCTTTAATAAGGATATATAAACATATTTCGTTTATATTTCACGATCTCAAGAACTTCCCCAAATAAATCATTTTCTTGTAATATTATAAAAATAAACGTACTTTTTTCTATATAAATTACCCTTTTATAAAATTACCCTTGTGCGAAATTATGTGGGAGAAGGGTATATGATTTTATACAAATTGAAAATGAGTGAAATTTTGATTTTTCAAATGAGACTCGAGCCTCTAATTAAAAAGAACCGAAAAAATTATTTAATGAAATGAAAAACAGATCTTATTTCTAATAAACTAATAGAGAGCTTTTTTTTATAAATTCATATAAACTTTGAAATTAAATAGGTGGGCCACCAATGAATTTTTATAACTTTTGCACCATTAGATAGATTACATATAATAATAAAATAAAATATTAATTATAGTTCATAAATATTAAAGATAAAGTTTTTATGAATAATTTAAATTTTCATATTTTTTTTGTAAACTATTCAAATAGTATAGATAAAATCTTTCAAAAATATTTGAAATAATTTTCTCAAAATTAAAAGAATTTAAAAAGATCATTCAATTTATATAAGAAAATTTCATTTATTAAGAATAAAAATATCTATTTTAATTTTAAATTAATTGTTTAATTTAATTTTGTTTAAAGTTATATCTTGTTGATTATAATCAAAGACAAAATATAAAAAGAAATAAATGATTTTTTCTATACCTAAAATTTTGAATATAACAATTGAAGCATGCTATAAAAATTTGTTTTGAAAAAGTTAGAAATAATCAATTATTCGATTATAATGATTTTGAAAATTTATTAGTATATGATTTATTATAAAATATTTAAAATATTATTTACTATTATATTTATGTTTATAATATTATAATAAAAATATATTATGTTTATTTCTATTTAAATTGCTATATTTATAATTTTTATTAAATCTTTTTTTTTTTTTTGAAATTTTAAAAATTCAAATAAATATAAAATAATTTTTATTTTGATTATCTTTGCTTTTTAAATTTAAAATGAAATATCTCATTTATATATATTTTTAATATATAATTCTATTATGAAATTATAATATTAATATAGATTAATTAATTTTAAATTAAGATATTGCTTTTTCTAAAAATCTTAAAATTTCAATAAAGGAAAAAATATAAAAAATATTTGAAAGCTATTTTTATAAATTGAGAGAAAATTGAATAAAAAAAAGCTGATTTTAATTTTTTTTGATTTTTTAATAAAGGTCCAATATTCTAGGACATATATCTAATTTTATTTTACCTTTATTTATACCAAATTTATTGTTTGACCGTTTATAATTTCTTACCAAGTGGCTCCAAAATTGAATCATTCCGTTAACTAATTCAACTTTTTGAATATGTTTTCCCAACTAACCTTTATCTTTGAAGTTATGTTATAACTAACTATATCAATAAAAAGCCTGGGCGATGAAGAAACTAAATATCAAAAAAGAAAACATTCAATTTTTTTATATACTTCTGAAAATTAAAAATACCTTTTATTTTAACTTTTTAGAGAAATCTATTAATTATTTTATATTGTTTCCAGATCATTCTTGATATATGACATAGATAATATCATAAAATAATAGAAATATGTATTTTAATTCATTTGAACTTGTGATATTTCATATCATGTATTAAAAAAAAAGTTGATGAATATTAGTTCAAAACTTAATTTAACAACTGCATCCTATCATATATGTGTTATATAAATATATATTATGAAATTGCTGAATAATTCTTAAAATTCGAAGAAAAAAAGGACTTTTTTAAAGTCAAAAAAAAAGTGGCCCACCTATGAAATTAAATATAATTATTTTGAAATATAAAAAATTATTATTTAAATTAAAGAAATCTCTCTATTAGTTTATTAAAAATTCCAAAACAATAAACATTTAATAAAAAAGAAAGATCAAATCTATATTGGTGAAGCTGGATTCTCTTTTTAAAATTGAATACTTTTTTTAGCTAAAAGTATTCAATTTTTCCAAAAATTGAGTGGACAGAGTTCACTTGCAAAATTTCAAAATTCTTAATAATAAAAAAAAAAGAAAAAAGAAATAGTTAATAAATGATATGTTTTAGAAAGTTCTTTGTCATACGGCAATATTATTTTTGCCAGAATGTGGAAATAAAAATTAGCCAATACTGAGAGAAAATAAAATATATCGAAAAAATCCATAGGATATATAGAAAAATGGAGGCTTTGACTTTTTAACAAATTATCAATGGACATATTAAAAATTTCAAAACTAATAATTCCATTTTAAGCTTGAAAAATGTAACGTGGTGATACTAATAAATGCTTTTCAGTAAATTAATGTTAGTATTTTCTACATGAAAGACTAAATAGAATGAGTGATGATAGCACTTGAATCTAATCAAAATTAAAATTGCATAATAATTTGGCCATATTTTAAGATTTGTGAAACTTAATGTTTTTTACTTGGAAAAATGAATCAATGAATTATTATCTTTAAATTATATTTTATATTAAAAGGTATATCTAAATATAAAAAAATGTCATTAATTTTGATTATTTAATAAAGTAAACTCAACCCTTAAGCAAAAGTGGTGAGGTCTAGGAGTACGTCCCAAAAGAGTTGTAAACTTTTTAACATTGAATAAACTCATAGAATGTATCTTTCAAAACTTCCAAATTATGAAAAAGTTTAGGTCAAAAATGATGATATTTGTCCTAAACGATCAAAAAAAATTTTTTTTTTAACCAATGAAATTTTTCAAAAAATGATTTTGCATAAAAATGGAAAAATAATGCATAAAAATATTTTTTTAATATATCATCAATCTATAAAAAATAGACATTTTAATTCTTCAAAAATATAATTGATTTTACAACTTTTTTTACTTTAAAAATATTTGAGAAATCTAATTGAATTCAGGATATTAAATTGGACCTACGCCCTAAAGAGAAATCATGAAAATTAAAATGCATTTAAAATGAATCATATCTATAATTTGATTACAAAATAATTAATTTGATAATCGATCTCGATATCAAATATCGAGAAAAAATTATATAGTTAGATTCAAAAAGCTTAGAACAAACTTTTTCAATTTTCATAGAAAAGTATTCAATTTTGTTCGAGTTTGGTGGGGGGTTTTCTGAGGTCCTCTGAAAATGAAAAAGTGACGTGTATATAAAAATATTAAAAAATAAATAATATAATATTAATTAAATATTATTTTTATTTAATGATAAACTTTTATTTTTCGGATAATCGTTTGCTTTGGCATATCTATTTTTACATATTTGTTGACTGTTCCTAAAGATGTCTCAGTTCTATAAACAATCTGTCTTTGTGTACATCCCGCTCCTGCTAAAAAAGCAATTTTTAATTGTTTTTGGTAAAGGAATTTGTTGCATTTTTAAAAAATTTAAAAAAACGATAAAAAATTTTAAATTGAAATAAAGATTTTGTTTTCCACTTTTATCACAAATTTTTTTTCAAAAGTTGTTCGATTCCTTTTGAATCCAACTTTATATCAAGAAAAAAATTTCGAAAGTATTCAAATTTTTATGAAATAAAGAATACAAATATTTTCACTTATAATAAATTTTAAATAGTGAAAAATGAGAATATATGCTTTATCTAAATTATATATTATTTTGAATAGTGATACATGACCATTTTCTTACTCATCTTCTTCCAGTCAGCTTCCATGTTAGTTAATTTCTTCAGTTCATCAATCGTCTCCTTAGGTAATGCACCAAGTGAGGAGAGAATAATAACAGAAGAGTCATCATCACAGTTAAACTGATTATTGCAATCATTTACCAGGCTATTGTATTTATTGATCTTCTGTTGTCTTCGAAGCAACAATGTGGAAGTATGGTTCCCATCGACATCCGTATACATACCATATGGAATGGTGATTTCAACAATGTACAACTTATCATCCTTCCTCCGCCACAAGTCAGGTTTGAGATTCGTGTTGTCACCTTCAAATCGAGCGTCGTCGCGTCCGCCAACGACTTGATTTGAATGTACTACGCAATGCTTGTTGTTAATAATATAATCTCTAAGGATTGCAGCAACAGCATCATGCCTAATTGTGAATTCATTCTTCCTGTATTGGCATCCATTAAGTAAATGATGGATTGTTTCAAGTTGACCACATTTCTTGCATTTTCCATTATCCTCAATACAAGTCCTTCTCCTTCTCATGCTTCCTGTAAATAAAGAGCCAAGTCTAGCTTTAAATGCAAAGTTCACAATTGAATCAGCGGCATCAGCCTTAGGAGAAGTAAAGAAACTGCTAATCGGAGAGTTGGTAAGCAATTCGAACTAGTGTCCTTTGAGTTTATGGCGTAAAAGAGACATATTATGTCTTCTTTGAGAAATTTACATGAGAGATTTCATGATTTTGTTATCGTTAACATCTTCCTCTAGGTGATTGTCATCATCAATTATGGATTGAAGTACAAAGCCATTGTCATTCTGCGTGAGTTTAAATTTCAGGTCGTGCAAGGCTTTAACAGCGCTAGATAGAAGGTTCGAAGTACCGCGTTTGGTGTTGCCGTTAATGGAACCTGTGTCGTTAGTTGGAACATTATGGAAAGGAGAATCTAAATCTGCTTCTGCTTCTCGATACTGCATTTCGTCATTGTCTGACGCTCGGATTAAATACCTGACATAGTGTCTTTAGATTCATGCATTCCCACATACAATCTGATAGTCAAAGCTTTGTGTCTCTCGACTAAACTTTGCAAGTTCAATCCTCCATCAATTTTTGAGGTGCAGAACCAATCGACAGGAATACCAGCAGCTTTAATCTTTTTGGATATTTGGTTACGAATGCGAGCATCAACATCCAATAGTTTGTTAATAGGGGCTGCATTAATCATTAATTCATAGTCGACTCTTGGGAGAATAAAGCGTTTAATTGCATCAATAGTTTGAACGGTTTTCAGAGAACTATTAGCAATCTTGCTTACATCTTGTTTCATACACAAAAGTTTTTGAAAAATGTGCTTTTTCCTTTGGGAAACTTTAGCTGCGAGAGGAAGGCCGAGGTATTGAGTAGAACCCTGGATGCATATGCTGTCAACCTCTTCATTGTTAATCATGAAATGATTCTGAATGGTACCTCTAGTACCTTTATCAATGATGAAAGCAAAAGATGAACCTTTTTTCGCATTAATCACCATGTTTCCTGCATAGATACAGAAATTTTCAACTGTATGTATCAAGTTATTCATACCAATCTCCGTGTCAGAAAATAAAACAATGTCATCAGCATAAGCTTGTACTGCTGTGCTTCTATTAAACTAGTGGTAACCATCGTCTTCTGCCATGCTATTCAACTTAATGAGAAGTGGTTCAATGCATAGATTGAATAAAGTCGGATAAAGGGGGCAACCCTGTTTAACTCCTTTACTGAAAACAATTTCATTACTAACTGAACCGTTTGAAATAATTCTAGTGAAAGAATCTTTATAAGAAGAGAGCACGCACTTGACAAAGTTTTGAGAGAAGCCAATGTCAAGCAAATTCTTTTTAATAAGATCATGTGGAACAGAACCGAATGCATCCTTAAAATCAATCGTCATAATGTACAAGTTCTTCCTGTGACGCGCAGCATGATGAATCATCTCACCAGCAATGACAACATGTTCTGCAGCACCACAAGGAATCTTCATAAAACCTTTTTGTTGGCTATTGATAAACTTCCTTCTATCATTCAAGAGTTGCATTGAACGTGAGATGTGACACATAATTATTCTGTACAAGGTGGGAGTAATAGAGATAGGTCTCCAAGACCGAGTAGCATCAGGGTCTCCTTTCTTGGTAATCAAAACCGTCTTACAAGTTTTAAGCAAAGAGGGGAAATTTCCACTAGCAAGCATCGACATCAACGCTCGCTTGATCAATTTAACAGTAACATCATTGCCAATCTTCCATATCGCATTGCAAATACCATCGCATCCAACAGCAGAAAGATTGGATCTGCTGTTAATGGCTGCTTTTATAGCTTTCTCATCAAGAAGCATTTCCTCGAAACAAGTAACATCTTCGTCATTGAGTTTTCTGTAGAGATCAAACTGACCATCTGGCTCGAAAGTCGCGACTTTCTTCCAAGCCGTACCGTAATCTAACTCAAAGTCCTCGACTGGAGCAACACATTCTGGGGAATCTCTTTTGAGAATGAACCAGTCAAGGGTTTTTTTAGAATCTTCCTTATAAGCTTTTTGAATGAACTTTGCGAAAGCTGCCGAAGAGTTCTTGTTGAATTTTAATTCAAGTTCTTCAAGTTTTGAATGGAGGAAACGAATTTTATCCTCAAAGTTATCAGCATTAAGTAATGCTTCAATGGCATAAATATCCCTGCCCGAAAGGAATTGCACAAAATCATCAGGAGCACGGGATAGAAACTCTAACATTTTGTCTTTAAGATTAGCTATCAAGTTATGTGTAGGTTGGTCTTCGAGATCACTAGATATCAAATTGTGGATTAATTCAATACCTGCTACGAATTTAGTAGCTGCTTTCAATTGTATAGGCATCTCGAAGGAGCGAGTATTAACAACTTTGTCTTTCCTAGTGAGCGCAGGAATGTGTAAGGCGCATCGGATTTCTTTACGAAGAATATTATTAATCTTAGATAAGACACCTTCCCATAAGAGAGAGCGGTCATTATCATCAAGATTATCTTTGTTATTATTGACAATTCTGTCATAATTATCAATGAGAATCGAAATTTTTCCAAGAAATACGTTAGAGAACCTTTTTCTGACTTTAAGAAGTTTGTCACCCCAGATCTTTGGTAGATGGATGATGTTTTTCTCTTGATCAGCACATTTGTCAATCCAAGAGGAAGCTTTATCAAAGAAAGAATGAAGATCATCAGGAGGATCATTGTTAGATATACTGTGGGAATCATTTAAATAATTCGGAATAGAAGGAGAATCATCGGAATAAACAGGATCAATAGGATTCCTATGAAGACGATCTTCAGGCATACTTTCATTAACGATGAGATCGCCCCTCCTTCTTCTTTGTCTGATACGATCTTCTTGAGCTCTTCTTCTAATTGTGGCTGCTAAATGATCTGGATTATCAGAGTCATCAGGATGAGATGGTTCTCTTCTCTCATTCTCAATGCTTTGTTTAAGCAGGTGACCTGCATTTATAACTTTTTCAATATCATCGTCAGCTTCTTTAATGGTTTCATCATCGTAATCAGGAACGAACCATTGGGCTACTAAGACAATATTCTTATCATATCTTCTACTACCCTCGACATTTGAAGCAGGATGAGAAGACTTCGAGTGCTGTTGAACTTTGCATTTATCTTGACCTATAAAGTGATTGCAACGCAAACATAAGCATGCATCATTAGTATTATATAAATCCTTACCAGAGAGCAGCTTATTATCGGTTTTTGCATAAGAGATAATAGAAGCCCAAAGGAGCTCAAGCTCTCTTCTAAGATCATCAATATCACGATGTTTCAATTTAATATGATAGGCAAGAGAATTAGGATTGTTGACAACATAATTACAATTAGCATCAGGACATTTATAAATAATTCTATACTTAGGAATGTCATCCGGAAGATCTTCATCAATAATCTTCCATCTAAGTTTCCTATTATATACATATTCAAGAGCTGCTTGTTCATTTGGCATAAATCTTTTACCATGGTTTAATTTCCAATGTGTATGAAGAGCCGCACATGAATTAAATGTGTCTTCACAATATGGACAGTAAAATTGTCCAACACCAAGCCATCTATGAGTCTCATACATCTTTAAAATAATTGGCATCTCAATAGAAAGTAATTCTGTGAAAGGACTAAGATCAAAATGTATTTCCTGTAACTTTAGAATTAATTCATTAAGTTGTGATTTACAATTTATAGATTTTAACTCATCTATTAACCATTGAAGTGAGTACGAATCGTTTGGACTAACATTTCGTCGATGTGGACTACTTGGATCATCGCCATTACTATCGGAACAATTACCATCAGAGCCTGATAAAGAATCTAATTCATCATGACTAACAAAAGATGAATAAGAAGTCTCCGTATGTGAACTTGAATTTGGGACCTGAGTGGAAAGATTATTCGTCAGCTCAAGAATTCTGTTAGCGAGCTGAACGACAGCAGTTGAGAGAGAAGGTACCTCACCAAGAGTAGAAAGAGGTATTACCTTATCCTTCACTTCAACAACAAATTTCGGTATTTCCACAATTGAATTAATAACTTTATCAGAAACATCGAAATGATGATGTTCAACTCTAGCAGTAGAAGAAATCAACTGATTTCTGACATCAACAGCGTGACTCTGAACTGTAGCTTGTGTGCTTAAAGTATTTTGAATAACGTCAACTAAGTGGTTTTGGAACAGTGCTGTTGATGCAATTGCTTGATTATTAACATCAACAGCGTGACTCTGAACCTGGGCTTTAGATGTTGTACAAAAACTATCAACATCAACTCTATGGCTTTCAACAGATGCATTGGAGGAAAACAATGACTGAATGCAAAATTTATCGGAATGATTAACATTGCAGAAAACATTGGTCGTATTTGAAAAATTCTGTGACCAATTCGAGAGAAAGTTTGAAACATTTCGATTCATCAAAAGGTTATTAAAAACTTTATTTGATTGATTGTAAGAATTAATTTTGACATCGTTATTTTGATTAACATTATAATGATTATATTGGTAATAACAACGTAAATGCATATCATTAAAAATGTTTGAAATGTGATTGACGAAATGATTCAGATCTTGAGGTTCATAGGAAAAAATTTGAGGGTCAATTTTAAGCAAGTATTCTATAAAAACAATCGATTAAAATAAATAGAAAAAATTTGAGTGTCAATTTGGTTTCTCTTGTCATAAACATTTTGCATCAAAAAGTTGTTTTATTTTTTATCTTTAAGAAAAAGTTATGTTTTATTTTTTGCTCCAAGAAAAAGTTCATGATTATTTTTCACTCTATCAAATTGTTGAAACTTTTTGACCGAAAAAAAATCAAAATAAACAAAAAAAAATTAAATATACTATATGAAAAAAAAAAAAAAAGGAAAATATTAAATTAAAAGAAATCTGATATATTTAATTTTATTTTTTTTTTTTTTTTATAATCGCGAACTATTCGATTCTCCCTTCAAATACATTGATTACTCATATAAATCACGATACCTTTCTCAAAATTCACTCCTCACGAAAAATAGTGACAATTCTTCAAATGATCAGACGAGGCTGTCACATCTGTCGGCTGGATCAGCTTCATCCCAATGTATGGTGCGTCAAGATATAATTTCCCCTGCATTCAGATCTTGAGGTTCATAATCCACAAAAGATTGGGATGATGATTTTCAATCATCGGATTGTAATGCATGCCAGCCTGTAAAATAATTTCAGAGCCATGTAAGTGAGTAGAATATATAGGTGAAATCGCGGAAGGTTCCTCTATTGAAATTGCTAAAGTAACATTTGCATTAGGTGAATCAGCGAAGACGTTAGGTTGTGGAGAAGGAATGTCGGGTGGAGGTTGCCAACTATTGAGTGAGGTGAAAGAATCGATAGGTTGAGTTCTCCTAACCAAGTTTTATATTGAGCCTTTACAAGGGCGATCTCGATGAGAGAGGTCGTAGCGATCATATTCTACACCAATAGTAAGGTCGAAGTTAGGAGTAGAATTGACGAAATCGACCCCCCTCTGATTAAGATATTTTGGCATATCATGCCGCGAAGCATGGTTAAGATTTGAAAATTGGCAAGATGAATTGTAATCGTTAGCAAATGAGGTTCCATTAGATGGAATTTGAGGTGAATTGGTATTCGAGATATTATTACGATTTGTGTAAAAATTGTCAATAAAATCGTCGTGAGGGGTATCAATCGATTCAGCTCTTTGCGCTGATTCCGAAAATATACAATTTATTGGGCAAAACATTTAATAAATAATTCCAAAAAAAAAACTCCTTCGGTGTAACTTCATGTACTTGAACTAAAGGAGAAGAATCTACAGTGTCATTAATAAAAATATCATCAATGTCAAATTTCTGTCTTAAATCAAGTACCTGATCATTCGGAGTAGAATAAACAATATCACTATTATCATTATTATCTAAATCCTTAGTAACATGAGGAAAATTAAAATCAATATCAGAATCACATATAGCATCATATTCTGAATCTGAATAATCGAGGACAAAATTATCTTTAACGTATTTAGTACTATTAGAAATTGAGGCTGAGGCTGGTCCAACCGGCGGATGCCGCAGCCTTTTCTGATCAGTGAAACATTCGTTAGCAGCTTCTGTACGGGGTGAGCTTTGAGGTATTTTTCTTTCCAGAAATTTAAAATCAACATATTTGAGAGGAGAATCTTCCCTAAAGAATTCCAATTTTGAGATCTCATGAGAATATAATAAATCTTCTTTCAACTGAGGCTTGAGAATAGTACTATCTTTGAGAGCAACCTTTGATTTATGAGCATCCCAAATTTCGTGGCGCCAGGCCGACATTTTGGTGGGCATATTCAGATAATTCTGAAAATTTTCTTCAAATGGGGTCTACTTGACAGAGAAGTAATGCTAGTGAGTGCTCCAGATACTGCGTATATTACTCATACCCCTAGCTCTAATTCATTCATTCTACCTACAATTAACATTTTAGTCATCCTCGACTAAAAAAACATTAAAAAAAAAAGTTATCATTTCGAACATTAATAAATAAAATAGTTTGATGAGAAAAGATAAAAATAACTATACCAAACAAAAAATTCTATATCAGAGATGGTGCAACTCAAGGATATTTTATTCTCAAAAAGTTTACTTTTCTGAAGATTACTCCAATTCTTTTAGGCCAATTAAATGGAATCACGATCTTCTTCTATATATATCATTGTCTATACATTTTCTTGTCAATTTTCCTATAATTTTTTCAATTTTCTTGTAAAAGTGATATAAAATTTTAAAAAATATTAAAATATATAAAAATTAGATTTAATTAAGTATCTCTTCCTTCCAAAGACATTGTAACATATTTACTAACGTGGTTGTAAGTATCACTTGTTCTGTTATATCAGATGTTGCAATTGTAAATGCAGAATCGAGGTAAATTAAAAGTACCAATTAATTCATCTTTGAGATCTGTAGCTAATATTTTCTTCATGAGCTTCTTAATAATTCCGAAAATATTTTCTATTGGTGTAAGATTAGGTGAATACGGAGGCAAAAATTTGAATTGGATTTTGCCTTCGCATTCACTTCTTACATCTTCTGGTTTGTGAACTGGAGAATTATCTAAAATAATGTATGGATTAGAAATTCTTTATTCAAGAATCGTTTTTATGAGATTTCTTAAGAAAAGACGAAAAGAATCTGAATCATAAGCTGTGCTTCTTTTTTCATATAAAATAATTTCATTTCAGCATATTCCCATACAAACAAATGTATTCGGAGTTTTTGAGAGCTGAAGTTTTTGAATAATAGTTTTTCCTGGTTTTGAACGTCCTCGATTCATCTGGACTGAAATAGTATATCCGATTTCATCAACATAGATGAAGTTCATGTTTCCGTTTTCAAGCAAGAATTGGCAAAATTTGATTCTTTGGGCTTTTGTTTGTTCTGAGTTTTTTGCTGAAGGCAGGTATTCGACATTCTTTAATGTAAATAAGCTAAATCGCAAATAATCGCATAGTGTGGTTTCAACTATTGGAGGAGCTCCATATCGTTGATGCATTGTTTCTTTGATTTCATTTAAAGTTAGAAGTGGATTTTGGCCTATAACTTCACATGCTTTATCTATAAGATCATCTGACCATTTTTTCTGATTGATCTTTCTTCACATGTCAAAAAGAAAGATCATTATCATCTTGAAATCTTTACTTCAAAAAACATCCTAAAAGCAATAGATGAAAACAACTGGTCCTATATTTTTACTCGGTTCCTTTTAACTTAATGATAAATGCAATTCGTAATCTAGATTTGTCTCCTGATCTTTGAAAGTTCAATTTAGAAACGAGTTTTTACTTTGTTTTCCATTATTTGTATCAAAATGATGAATCTATCGCTCCTCCAATTTCTAGAATTGGGCTAATTAGAATCATCAACATTATCATATGAGAGTGTTTATTATAATCCATTAAATATTTATAAAGAGAGTTAAAAAAACTGTATACCATGCAATGACAACTTCATTAAAAATAATGTTTTTATCTTCATTTTATTAGCATAAATGAGGAATTAGATTATCATTTTAAAAATAATTTTTGTTTTGGAATTTACCAATTAGAAAATTAAAAAATTCACTTTTTTACATTTGGTCTACACATATTTTTCTATCGTTTTTATAAAAATAAAAATAAAAAATATGTTCAAGGTTGGCTAACGTTGACGTTAAAATCGTTGAACAAAATGTTATATCGTTGAATTGAATGTCAACGTTAACGACATTAAGGCCATTGATTATAACCGTTTCAATTTGGTCATAACTACATGTTAACGTTGAAATAATGTTGAATCAATGAATTAAGTTAACGTTATGCTTATTGAAAAGTTGATTTTTTTTGAGAGACAACTTTTTCTGAAAAAAACTTTATTGATTCAATTTATATTTGGTATGATTTAATAAAGTATTATTATTTTGAAAAAATTAGTAAATATCATTATCATATCTATATAAATACCAAATATATATATGTTACAGAAATGATAATTTAATTTTAAATCAACGACGATAGAAATAAAAAGTGCCTTTTTTTTGGACGATCAATTTCAACGCAACACTTATCGTTGATCGTTGACGTTGAAATAACGAAGTTAACGTTGACAACGAGCCACCAAAAAAGTGACGCCGTTGATCAATTTTTTCAACATTGACCATCCATGAATATGTTTTTATAAAAATAAAAAATATATTAATACTTTTAAATAAATTTAGTATTTTCCACAACTGAAAAATAAAATTAAAATAAAAAATAAATCAAATAACAATAGATAAGACGGTTTGATCATAAAAATTGAATTATATTATAGGGCGACCGTTTATCCATTTTCTATTATAATGCTAAGCCAAATCAGTACCATAAAAAAAAGAGGATGCCCTCAAAAAATACAAGAAGATAGCTGCATTGAAGTCCGAAGAAATATCCAACCAATTATCCATTGAAAAAGTCGGACGAAGAAATAAATAATAAAAATATTTCTGATAGTAAAGAAGAAGAAGAGATATGTTCCATTGAAAAAGAAAATGAAATTGCTCATAATAAAAGACAATATCTATTACAAAAAAAAAAAAAAAAAAAAAAAAGGGAGGTATTTTTTGCCCCAATCTCTTTTGATCCCAACGGTTAAGGTCAATATTGACCCTGTATCGTACTTCAGAAAAAATCGGCGAGAACTTTTTTGCACTTTTGTGAAAAATACCATGAGTAGCTACTCACGCTTTTTTCGCAAAATTTTAATTTTTTACAAATAATGCTAATTGTATAATTTTGAAAAGATTAGTAAACATTTATTGTTATTTATAACATCATAGGCACGAACATGTGAAGAAAATCTTATATATTTTTTTATATAGAGATATCAATAATATTATTGATTAATATTTTTTTTACAAAAAAAGAAAAAATTGGTTTAATAATTACTACATTGAGATACTAATTACGAATAACTTACTCGGGATGGAAGAAATTTTATCTAGAGCTGCTTTTTAATAAAAATGATTTTTTAGAAATTTTCGTAAAAAAAGCGTGAGTAGCTACTCATGGTATTTTTCACAAAAGTGCAAAAAAGTTCAAGCCGATTTTTTCTGAAGTACGATACAGGGTCAATATTGACCTTAACCGTTGGGGTCAAAAGAGATTGGGGGCAAAAAATATCTCCCCAAAAAAAAAAAAAACAACCAATCACTAGTTTTGTTCCAGGTTCATTAGAAAAACTTCCTAATGATAAACGTTTAATATTAGAAAATAATATGACAAAAATTTTTCAAAAAGGAATAACCTATCAGGAACAAATTGAATTAGTAATTTCTTTAATCCACTCACCTGATAGGAAGGAAATGACTGATCAAACTGCAATCGGACGATTATTTGGCATTACCAAAGGTGCTGTACATTCGCATGTGACAAGAATGAAAAAAAAATAGAAGTTCTACAATTGGACGACCATCAATTTTAAATCAAGAGCAAAAACAAATTGTTTGTGATTATATTTACAATTGTTACATAGAAAAACAATCACCTAACTTTTATACATTAAGTGACATGATTTTTTGCAAATTTAACATTTATCTAGACTATCATTCGATTTATAATTTTATACGAAATTCTTCTTCAATGAAAACTGTACTAGCACCTGTCTACGAATCAACAAGAGCTGATGTAGACCTGAATGATCTCATAATTTATTATGAAAAGTTAGATAATATCTTGTTAACCAACAAAATTCACCCTACATTCGTTTTTAATGTTGACGAATCAGGGTTTATTGACTTTATTGATATGAGAAATGAGATTGTTATAGTTCCCATTTACGCTGTTGATGGAACAGTTATTGGTGCAGAACGTAATTCTAAAAGATCAACAATGGTGGGAGCCATCGCTTTAGATGGGACAAGATATATGCCTATGATAGTTTTAGCAAATAAAAGATATGATAAAGAACTAACAATAAACGGATATGGTGATCAAAACGTAGTTGTTGTTTATCAAGAAAATGGATTTATTAACTCAAGAAGTTTTTCCTATTGGAATGAAGAAATATTCATTCCAGAATTAAAGAGAAGACGGATGAAATACCAATATGATGCCGAAGCCATTCTTCTTTTGGATGGCTGAACAAGCCATACTTCAGACATCTTTTTAGATGAATGTTCATTCCAAAATGTATATCCTTTTTTTGAACCAGCAGGTTCATCTGATCAGGTCCAAGCATTAGACCTGGGCATATTCAGTATTCAAAAAAGTCTCAAGACTAAAATAAAAACGAAACCAAATATTAGTCCTTCTTCTTAAAACGTAATACAAATAGTAAACTCTTGGATCAAAACAACAACACCTGATGTTGTTGTGTCTGCATTCAACCAAGCTGGCTTTTTTGTAACAGAACAAAAAGATGGAAGTTTAATTGCAAGAGCTTCCATTGAAAAAGCTCGAGCAGTTCGTAATATTCAGCATCAAGAGTGTCACAATATAATAACTGGAAATAAAACGACGAATTTATTAAATTTTGATGAATAAATAAAATAACAAATATTTTTTTTAATTTATTAATACTATTTTGTTATTAATTTTATTTCATTTAAAAAGTAAAAAATATTATTTTGAAGCTTATTGTAAAGCATTCAAAATAAATTGAATGGACTTTTATAAAAATTGAGAACTTTTCTCATTTAAACTTAATACATGGCTTTGATATTAATCCAATATATAAAGCATCGTTTTATAACTCATTAAAAAAATTTTCATTAACCATTTCTCAATATAAACCTTAAAAAAGTTTTCGTATACAGTTTTTTTAATTGTCTACACAAAATATAAGTCTTTGAGGAGAAAAATTTGAATGGTTTATTTTTCAAATAATATTTTTTAAAAACCATTTATATTTTTGTTTTTAGTGGACCAAAATAAAAAAGATTAAATTTTTTTATTAATAATATATATATATATATAAATATATATCAATATAAATCATTTTTAAGGAATTTACCAGTTCTCGCATCTCTGTTTTAATTTAACAAGGTAACTTTTTTTTTTAACCACTAATCTCAATTACAAATCTAAGGTGAAATAAAACAAAAAAAATATTGGATAATAATAATTTATTTATAAAATACAAATAATAATTTAAATCTTGAAATCTCTAAGCGCAGGCAATATTTCCAATTCTTCAGCCAGAATTGCATTCTTTTCTTCACCTGAAACCAAGTTCATTAATTCTTCTTCAAGGCTATCAAGTTTCAATTCATTTCTGAACAAATTCTTATCAGAAGGAGAAGCGTAGTTAGTTGCCACCAAAAATTCTTTGAGATCAGAGCTAAAACTTATGAAATCATTAGAATGTCCTCTCAAAGATCTTGAAAAGTTAATTATGAAGCTTTTATTGTCATTATTTGAAGCACCAAAAGCAGCGAAATTATTAGTAGCATAAGTAGGAATAATTTTGCTTATGACTGTATAAAAGTCGTTATCAAACTGTTCGGGAGTGATGATCAATGAAGCAACAGACATAGCTCGATATATAGCTTGAATCGCCTTTGCAATATTTTTGAAGATTTGTTTATGAAAAGTATCAGTAAGCGCCTGAAAGGTTGAACTAATTAAATGAAATCTTGCATCAACAATCATTCTTAAGTCAACTTTTTCTCCTTCTTGATTTTGATCTTGTTGAGTATTATGCTCATCACATAGAAATTCTATAATTTTACAAAGAACTTTAAGAGATTCATTTGAAACTTCTAATCTTTCGTCTTTAATAAAGTAAACAACAACTTCTAAAAGAAGAGAAATAAGATTCTTTCGGATATCATATGTTCGAATAAATCGAAGAATAGGAAAGGCTTCTACTTGGGTAGTTGCAAGGTTAATAATAACATCTTTTACAAGTGCTTCATATATCTGATCAAATATTTTTTCCATAATATCGTATTTTTTACGTAACAATGCAAAAGATAGAAGAGCAGATTCTCTAAAATCGACAAGTTTGAGAAGAATTCCTGAAAAATTCTGTACATTTTGCATGACTGCTGGATTGATATCGACCAAAAGAGAAGATGTGATGGTTTCAATAATTTCAGATGGAGAAACTTCACTTTGGTTTTGAGTTGAAAGAAAAAGAAGATTAACCAACTCGTTAAAAAGAGGAACAAAAATCATACTTCCATCTTGCAATTTGAGATTTGTCAAAGAGTTAATGATTGATAATGAATCTTCAATTATTCCACCTTGGCCACTTGCTATATATGACATAAGCGTATTTGTTATATTTTGATATATTTTTTGTCGTAATGCTGCATTTTCTTGGCTTGATGCAACTAATGCAATGCTCTTTATTAATTTTGTGGCATTCTTTAACTCCCAACTAGAAAGAATATCAAGAAAGTCATAAACAGCATAAATAATTGATCCTTCACCTTCTGTTTCAAAGCTTTGGTTATTGTATTGGTTTTCGTTATCATTTTCGTTTTGCGGCTGAGTTTTTACAACACGAATGAGAAGTTTTGGTTGGCGCATTGAAATGTAAAAAAGTGCGTTAACAGCTGCTGATTGGATTTTAAGATTTGGAGATCGAAGGAATTCCATTAGACATCGTCCAAATGCAATAAAGAAGATAGATTCTCTGTTCATAAATCGAATTGAATGTGAAACTGCATATAAAAGTGATATTCCAAAGTCAACATTTGGAGTTTTCTGATTGAATTCAAATAATGCAGGGAAAATTTTAACAATCATCTGCCTTTCTTCTTTACCTGTTAAACAAGCGTCAACAAGACCAATTGCATAACATAATGATGGAGATGGGTTATTCTTTTGTTCTTCAAGAAAATCAATCATTCCACTTTTATCTGCAGATGTGATGAATATCCAGCAAGCTTGACAATTTACTGAATGAAGTTTACCATCTTCTGCAGCAGAAGAAAATCCAAGGAAGAGCGATTGACGAATTGAAGGAATTAAAGGCTTGAATAATTGATAACAGGGCTGAAGAATTTCAAATGGATTCTTTGAATTTGACGTACGCGAATAACGATATAGTACTGAACTCCATAATGTCCAATATTCTTCACAATGCTCTGTAATTGGCGGGTTTTTAATAATTGTGGTATAAATTCTTTGCACAAGCTGAGCAATATCTTCGATAATATCTTCTCCTTCAAAGCATATTGAATCAATTTCCGGACCATAAACAGAAAGAAAATTCATAGCAAAAATTAAAATATAATTTGGAATTTGAATATAATTTGGAGAATCTTCATCTAAGCAGAAATTGCCTAAAATTGAAAGAGTTTCGTTAAATAACTTTTTGGCTATATCTTTAGCGTCTGCTCGGTTTATCACTAAATTTGAAATTGCTTCCATTGTATCTTGGTAGCAATCTGAATTCATAGCAAATGAATTAAAAAGAGCTGGATACATGTTTGGCATATAGGGTTCAAGAGTTGAATATGGTGCAGTTAAACATAGTTCTTTCAAAAGTCTGATTACTGGAACGCATATGTTATCAAATCCAACATTAGTTAAAGACCATTCAATCATTTGCATGATTTCTGTAGATGATTTATCGAATTCGGCAATTAATTGTCTTCTACGAGAATTGGTAATGTCTTCAGTTGCATGAATTGTTACAATTAATTCTGATAAAATCTTCATATCGAGAATACACATTTCTGGTGAAGAAGCAGCTGAATTTATGAAATCTTGAACGCACGATGGCCATTTTTCAGGCCAATCCTTTAATGCAACTGCCACAATAAGTTCAATAATTATAGAACGAGTAGCTTCACTCCCATTAAATTCTACTAATCGAGTTGCTAAACTATTTCTAATTGCGATTCGGTCTGGCTCGCTATAATTCATCCAATTATGCAAAATGTTATTATGAGCAGTACGACAAACTGAAAGTATAATACTTTCATCTTGAGATGTGGTAATAATATCAATCGCTTCTTTAATGCTTCGCGATGACTGACTCCACTGCATAATTATTTGATTTGCTTGTTGTATTGCATTGATATCTTGACTCCTAAGCTGGGTGGCTATTGCTTGCTCAATTTGTTGCTGTGAAAACATTGCTGGTCGACCAGATAAAAACAGTTATTATAAGAAATTTCAATCAAAAAGAATTATAAAAATTATTCAAAAAATAAAAAATTCAATTGAAGAAAAATTATATAGAAAAATCAATCATATTATTGTTTTTAGATCATTTTAGCTGGTTTGGTAAAGAAGATTTAATTATTCAAATAAATTTGATCGTTTTTAATTTTTTTCAGAAATGAAATAACGTGCAAAAATTATTAATGAGTATTGAGACTCTTGAGAGTCTCTTAAAAAACCCAGACATCTGGGATATTGAACTCTCAACTCAACACATGCATGATGTTCTTGTTGAAATCGCGTCGCGTGTAGATGCCTTGATGGCTAATCAGGACAAAAATAAACCAGAGAATAATGAAAACCAACAGGAAATTCTCGATGTTCAAGATTTTCTTTCACGTTTAGATGCACTTTCTAAGCAACTGGAAAGACAAAATACAGATTTTGGATCAGAAATCCAAGATTTACGTGCATTATTTAATTTTCAATTACGAGATATACGCGAAAAAATGGATCGAAACCTTTCAAATATTAAAGAATCTATGTCTCGACCAAGCACTCCCCCAACTACTGTAATTCAACAAATTCCCGACAATGATTCTAATTTTGAATTGGAAAGAAAAGTGCATTCATTATCAAAAGATATCATATATTTAAAGGATAGAATACGCGCAATTTTAACAGTATTAAATGATCTGCCAATTTCAGAGAAGTCACCCGATAATGATGAAAATCCAAGCTCAGATAAAAAAGAAAACAAAATTGACATGGAACCAGCATCAAGCAATAAATTGCTGCAACTTGATGATCCACTAGATGTTGATGTTTTATCATCTCGAATTAGTACTGATGATCCTTTATCACCTAATGATCCAGATTTTTCTACAAATCGAATAAAAGATTCTCGTTATGATGGGATTATGGAGGATATTGAATTCATGAAAAAAGAACGGAAAAATGATATAGATCGCTTAAACTCAACCATAAAAGCAGTTAATCAACTAATTGCTGAAAAAGATAACAATACCAACAAAATTAATCAATGCGTTCGTGATTCAAACCGATTCAATGATGAATTTGACCGTTTATACCAGAAAATGGCTGAATTTCAAGTTGAAGTTGATAAAAAAATAAATGAAGCGTTAAATACCAGAATTAACAGTGGATATAAATCAGCATCAATTTCAGATAGTCAGCCTTTAGAATTGCCAGATTTGAAAGGAGGAGTTTCTGAAGATTTAGCTCAATTAGATAATAGCTATAAGCAGCAAATCAATTATTTGAAGCTTGAAATTTCACAATTGAGGCAAGCTTTATCAGATAAGAATCTCCTTCCTCAAAATGTTAATCCCATTAATTCTTCTATATCAAGAGCCAATGCAGAAGTACAAACAGAGGAATCATTAGCAGATGATATTCCTACTCGCCATGCTAATGTTGATGTTCAGAAAAACAGGATTGGTAATGAAATTAGAACACAAGTAATTGTATCCCGAAATCCAATTCAGTTTATGGCTATTAACCAAGATTTTGTTGACATGATGAAAAAGTATCCACCACAATCCTCACAACAGCCGCCTTCTACCCCCGATAAGCCAAAGTCAATTATTAAAAGACAAAGAAAACCAATTTCAACCAGCTCTATTGAGATTCAAACTAGTGGAGAAAATGCAGTTGAACAACCAGATGTAAATCCACCCGATGATTATGATTCTGGAAATCATTCACGAACAACCACAGCCCCATCTGCCAAAAGAGAAAATTCTAGGAAAAGAATAAGATCATCAAATTCAAGTAGAAAAGTAACATATATTGATTCAACAACAGAGACACAAGCTGAATTGAGTGGAATTGCTTCACCACTTCGTACCCCACCACGAACACCATTAAGATCACAAAAGCAGAAACGAAAAGTAGAATTAATTGACATTTTAATCGAAACAGATCCAGATATAACAGGCGAGCCTCTTGGAATTACAGAGGATTTGCTTACCCAACAGCCAAAGAATGAACAAGAATCAGAAAATGAATCAGATTCAGAAGAAGAAGAAGGAAAAGATGATCTTAACCAATCAAAACAACCTGAACAAGAATCGCCAACTAAAGTTGACGATGGTTCATCAACAGAAGATGCCAAAAAGGAGAAGAAAAAGAGGAAGAAGAGGAAAAGTAAAAAAGGAAAAGAAATTCCAAATAAAGATGATTCTCAAAACACTGAAAATGATGAAAAAGAAAAATCTCTTGCTGATTCTGAAAATGCTCATATAGATAATGTTGGTACTGAAGTCAAAGCTAAAACTCCTCTTAATAAATCTCGTAAAGAAGGTGACAAAGACAAGCAAAATGAGACATCAACATCGCCAAATGAAACCGATGCAAATATTAAAAATGATGATCAAAATTCATCAAAAGCTGATAAAAAGCCAACAACGCCAGCACAAGAGAATCATCAAAATCCACAAGAAAATGAGCAAGAAAATCAAAAAGATGCTTCTGGGACATCAACAAAAACCGGAACTCCTCAAACTCAACCTGGAACAAGAACAGAAACACCAAAAGAAACAAAGACTGATGCAGAAGGTGACAAAGAAAAAGACGAATCTAGTAAGAGGAAGAAGAAGAAAGTAACATATGCTGATAGTGGCATTTCTATGCAGATTAACACTTATGAAAAAGAAATTAAAGAAAGGAGTGAGAATTCAGATGATGGCGAAGAAGTCGAAGTTGTTGATATTGAAATTCAAACTGATGAAATATCAGAAGAAGAATTGAGTATGTATTCAATATTTAATCAAGAAAATCAAGATATGATGACTGGAATGGGAGATATGTCCTATATGGAGAAATATTCATCTTCAGGTGCAAATACAAGTATTGGATATCAATCCAATTCTCAAAAGCAGTCAAATTATGCACCTCCTGCATATAATCCTCAAAAATATTACTTTAGCTTCGAACATCTTCTCAGCTTGACTATAATTAGTGACTACAAAGGTAATGAGCTACCACAGCCAGTAAATCCAAGTCAACCACCAAATGTCCCAGTTCCAGGAAACTTACAAGGACAAACAGGAGGAGCGACAAGTGCAGAAATTCAATCAGTCATCAATCAAGTTCTTGAACTTCAAAAGGACAAAAATTTCATTTCTTTAGTTGAACGTGTTAATAAACACTCAAAACAAATTGACAACATTTTTAACATTATCGATGAAATTAAAGAATCAAGTAAATCAATACAAAATGAAAACCCTGAATATCCAGTTGATGCTAACAATCAATCTTACATAAGTGCTAAAGACTCCAGAGCAAGCAGTCGAAATCAAAACAGCAAACCAAACACGAGTTCTTCCACGATTCATCCAAATACTCCGCAAAGCGCGAATAGCAATCAAAGTGACAACAACATTACAACAACTACTCCTATTACTACTACTGACAACAACAATAATATTAATGCTAATAATAATACTAACAATACTAATAATAATGTTATTTTAACTAATAGTATGAGTTCTAATGTTGTAGTCGTTTTGGCAGATGTTAAGCCAGATTCAAGGCATGCGAATGGGAGCGAGTATGATGATGAAGAAGTTAATGAAAGACTTGATCAAATTGATATTTCAATATCTGCACTTGAAGATCATGTTTATTCACTAGAAAGAAAGCTGATCAATAAAGGTGCAATTAGGCCAAATTCAGCTGATCCTTATGATGACGATACAAATCCATTTGGTTCAAATAAATCTCCAAATCCGCCTACTAAATATCGCGAAGAATATCGAGAAAGTGACTACCATCGTCATCACCATCATCACCACCATCGATCTAGTAGTAAAAGTGCCAAGGAACCCTCAGAAAAAAAAGATAATGAAAAACAAGAATCTAATGATGTTAATAATGAAACAAATCCAGTTGAAACAAACCAGCCACAAGAAACACAACCGAAAAATGAAAACCAAGAGAATCAAGAAAATCAAGAAAATCAAGGAAATGAAGTAGAAAAACCTAATCACGTTGTTGCTATTGCAAGTGGCCCTGATAAGCCACGAACTTCCAAATATTACAACCAATTCACACCCGGATCTCTTTCACAGCAAAGAAATCAAGATGCGAAGAAAGAGACTCTTGAATTTATTCCTGGTTTCACAATTGATCCTGAAGTTGAAACAACAACAACCACACAAGAACAAGTTGTTATTCCAGAAGATTTAACTATACCTAAGTATGAACGTCAATTCCGACTTCTTCGTGAAGCAGTTGTTGAACTTCGTACAAATATCCAAATATTGCGTGTCAAAACCGACCAACCAGTTATAATACAACCTACTGAAAACATAGAAGCTGAACCTGAGCAGAAGAATGAATCATCTGTTGATGAAAGTACCATTCGAGCTCTTCGAAAGAAAATTGAAATGACATTTGAAGATTATTCCTCACAAATTGCTGACATTCGACGTGAATTGTACACTCATCTTGAACAGCCACCTGATCGAATCATAGAAGTTCGAACTGAAGTGCAAAAAGTTGAGAAACCAAAAGATGATGAAGATGATTCAAATGATAAAAATAAAGGCAAACAAGCACCACAAGCACCTAAAGATATCAATGTTGATTTGAATCTCTCGAAAGCAATGGAGATGCTTTCTGATACTCAACATAAGAATGTGATTAGTATTCATAAGATTGAACTTCCACCTGAAGTTAAAGAACATCGTGATCTTTATCAAAGATTACAACAAAATAATCCAATCATTGAGAACCAAACAGGACCAACTGCTGTCAAACCAACAAGTGATCTTCTTCAACCTCCCCAGCAAACAAGTCATGATCAAAACAACCAACAAAATCAAAATGATCAAAATAATCAACCTATTGACTATGACGCTTTGCCTCCTCCTGCTTCAACACCTCTAATTACAACTGTCAAAAATGAAGGACACGTTGTTCCTCAAATTGTTCAAGATATGAGAGTGTTAAATGCGATGCCGAAGAAAGATATGCTTGAACTTCTTATGCCTTTCTTATATCAACTTCGATCTGAATTACTTATGAACATTGATTCAAATACAGAAAGAATTCGTTGTATAGAGGCTTCAATGCCTTCAAAAGTTGACAAAGAATTCATTGAATCTTTCTTCAGAAAAATTAGAATGGCCGTTAAAGAAACAGATGATAAAGCTATTCGAGCTTGTAATTCTTTATTAGATAAAGTATCTAAACAAGACTTAGAAGATCGAATTCAAGAACTTATGAAACAAATCGGCTCTCAAGAAACAACTGTGGCTGGTAAAACAAGCTACACTTGCCTATTTTGTGGTGCAAAAAGAAATGCGGTTTCTAAGTCTTCTATGGCAATAGATAAAGGGAAAATTTACAAAGGAAGAGCAAACAGACAATCATTACAAGCAGGCGAATTATCACAGCTCCCGCCTTTGAGCGAGAACGAATAGTAATTTGTTGTAATTTTTATTTTTTATTTGAATATGGGCTTTATATTTTTGTTTTTTTAATTTTATTTAATTTAAACAGTTTTATAATTGTTGTGTAATTTTTCTTTTTCTTTTGCTTATTGTTTTTTTTTTTTTTTTTTTTTTTTAAATATATATTTATTTTATTATGTTAAAAATTATATTACATAATAATTATAGATATGTTATTTTTTATTCAAAAAAAGTATTCGATATCAATATAAAAAAGTTTTATATATGAATGAATTGAATTATACTAAATTTGAACATAAATTTGGCCTACAACATAGTTATATTGAATGACAACATTGAAGAGCCCTTCATTTCAATACTATATTAATTCTCTTCCAATTACCGAAAAAGAGGTTGCTTTGGCACTCGCTGCAGATTTAGAAGATAAGCCAGAAGATTTTGATAGTTTTATATTTTCATTAGCTGAATTTGTTGATTTTAAACGAATTTCTTCACTTTTATATATAATACGCCTTTCGCAATTACCTGTCGATAAGCCTTTTATGCAAACCATCGTTGATAAATCATTCAATTATATCGGTGTTTTATTTTCAATTCCAGAATCAATTGATAACACTTATACTAAAGGACGTTTAACATTTGATTGCTGCGATTTTTTATTATATGAATCTTATCATATTGATTGGTATAATAAATTTATATCTGTTTTTGAAAATCAAGATAGTGGTACAAATGAACTTTTAGCAGAAGTTTTTATTCGTATATCTGACGTTATACAGCATGATCAGTTACGCACTTGCGTTAGATATTTGCAAATACTAGAAAGCTTAATTAAACCGCAAATAGTTAGACAAAACATCTCGTCATCTCCGAAATTCTTTGATTTTGTACATAATTTATTTTCAGTAAGTGTTTTTGCAACTGACTCTTACGAAGCATTTAGGAAATATTTTGATTTAGATGTTCTAAATGATGTTACAAGATACACTCTTGATAAATTAGATGAAGGACTTGTACCATATCGTGCAAGCCTATTTCGAATAATGAGAACATTTTTATTATCAGGAACGGCAGAAAGCGCACTTAAAATTATACAAAAGTGTATTGATTATATGAAAATCATTAATCAAAGCAGTTTTGCTTATACACAAAGCAATCAGAAGAAAAAAGCGGAAGCATTCGCACTTAATTTTGAATCTGTAATTATTCAATTTCTTCATTTAGTTAAATCCAAATTTTCTGACATCAATTTATATTACCCATATATGTCGTCATCTTTTTCGCCAGTGAGCAAAGAAACTTTACCTATGTCTAAAATTGATCCTTCAACAGAAGAAGAATTCAAGAATGCTGTTCAAAAAATGGAAGAAGAAGAAAAGCAAAGTGGTAAAGGCCAAAATGCTGTTACAAGATTCTTCTTTTTTGCTTACCAATGTCTTGATACATGCACATGCGCATTAGTTCGTCTTTTAGATATGATTTCTAATCGACTATATCAACTAAAACAAACATTACAAAGCGGAACGCTGGATCATATGTCAAAAATGTTCATTGAACGAGAAATCCCCAAACTTAAGACAAATAGAAACTTAATTTATGCTCATTTATTAATTCCATCACGCATTGAAGCAATAAATGAAATTTTCAGAATAACATTACCATATTTAGTTTCAATATCTGGAATCAAAGATCAAAATATTCCTGAGAAACCAAACTTAGGCTTTGCTCATTTACCAGACTATATCATTGGCTCAATGACTATGATTCTTCTTGTTCATTTTAATAATCAAATGATTGATGAACCGCTTGTCTACTTAAAGAATCTTGCTTTACTATTTTCAAATAAACTTTATATCGAGCGCCAAGAATATAAAAACAACATAATTATGATTTTCTCTAATATTTCACAAGACAAAAACAATAGCTATTTAACAATTGCAGTTCCTCATATAGCAGAAATAATGTTTCCAGCAATCCTCCAATTTTACTGTGATGTTCAAGTTACTGATCATGAGAACAGCGAAAATCATGATCGATTAATGTATCGTGATACATGTGCAAATTTACTTATTTATTGGTTTAATTTCCATGAGTTTAGAGATTATTTCTCCAGTCATTTGTCTTCTGAATTTGTAAAGGATTTCATTTACTATTTGGTGGATGGCGCTATGTATTTCACTGATCATTCAATTGATTTAATTAGAGATATCTTTAATAATGCTCAAGACATGAATGATCCAGCAGCAATTTCTGAAAATCAACTTTATATGACAAATTTAATGATCTGGCTCCGAAACTGCAATCATTCATTCAACTTAATGAATTCAATTGTTAAATTCTGCGCTACAGCTTATAATGATTCAATTATAATGGACAAAGTTACAAAAACAACTTTATCATTTGTTGATTTGTTTGCGAATCATCAAGATTACTTGAATGTTGTTTTGAGACATAATCCAGAAATCGATTCTTATTCACTGTTTGTTTCTGTTGTCAAATTCACAATTGGTTGTGCTTCAAACAAAGACTTTATTGATACTCTTCTTAATAATCCAATGTACTCGGCAGAAAAGATAATTCCTAAATCTATTGATTACCTCAAAAAAGTTAGACCAGGCGAAAACGCATCTCTTGTTGAGACATTAACAAAATTCACTAACGTAATTCAGAAGAGAAAAGTTGAATTAGAACAGACGAAAATTAATTATGATGATGCTCCTGATGAATTTTTAGACGAGCTTACTTACGACTTAATGAATGAACCTATGAAACTTCCAACTGGGCATCATCTTGACATTGAAACTTTAAGAACACACTTGCTAAGTCGTCAGGACAATCCTTTCACAATGACTCCCCTCAAAATTGAAGATTGTGAATTAGATACAGAGCTTAAACAAAAAATTGATGATTATAAAAAAAAGAAACAAGAAGAAGCAAAGCAAGACAAAGCCTAATTTTATTATTATTAAATATTTTCTCTTTTCTAAATTAATGATTATTATTATTATTATTTACAAAGACCATGTTTTAAGATTATAACCTTAAAGTAATGCGTGCATTTTAAATACCACCTCATTTTAATAATAAATCACTCAATATTATTTAGTATTTTTTTGGATGTATATTAATATTGAATTATTCCATGTTTCTGTCCAGTTAAACTGATTTTGATGGCCAGTAGGCAAAGTATGGAGATCAATCTCTTTTTGAATGAATATCTTTATAAACAATTTTATAAATTCATCTTTATTTTCAAAGAAAAAAGCTGATTTACTATTTCTAAATAGTTCAAGAACACATCCATACTTATAAACGATAACAGGCTTATTGACAGATGCAACTTGTATTATTTCAGAGGTTAGATCGAGGCCATATTTAGAACCTTCAAAAATAATTGCTAAATCTGAAATTTGCATTAGCGATGAATATTGATATGAATTAATTGGAAAAAATTGATATTCTACATAGTTATCGTTTCTTACACTTTCAGCTTCATTTCGCTTAAGTGAAAAATTGTAGAATGATTGATTTTTCAAACTTCCAAATATGAGAAATTTTGTTTTTATATGATTATCATTTAATAATTTTTCTGCTGCTTCAATATAGCTAGAAAATTGCTGATTATCCTTATATGATTTATTAAGTGGCACTGATATTAAAAATTGATTAGATTGACTATTTTCTTTTCTTTTGATTTCTTTATTAGAAGAAAATAATGTTCCTGGAAAATCTCGAATTAGTATAGAATTAATTTTTCGTACTTTTAATATTATTTGCATTGCTTGTGTTGAAACAATGATAAGATCGGCAAGCTTGATTTGGTTAGTTTCGACTATTTTTAAAATAAATTTATATAGTCGATTTGAGTTCATCCATTTGAAAGGCGACACATCAACAATCAATTTTGCATTAAAAAATTTTGAAGCGATATTACAACAAATAACGTCTATTAAAAGATTATCAGTTGAGCAAAAAATAAAATCTATTGATGTAATTGAAAAGCATATAAAAAAAATTTGAAATAATGATAATATAAATCGAAGAGGAAAGAAAAAGAATGAAAGATATGGAAAAGGATTGAAAAGTATAATAGGCATAAAAGATAAATTAGGAGTGTTTTCAATTTCTTTAGGCAAACTATGATCATCAGAACCTATTAGATACACATGCGATTCAGATAATGTGCAAAAAGATTTTGCATGTAGAAGCAAGCGAAAGTTATATCCGATATCGCCATAATAAAATATCAAAGCATTTGGCATTGACATGTTATATAAAATTTTTTATTATAAAGACAATACATTATAATGTCTTTGGTTTACCAGATCAGATACACTTGCAAATATACAACTTTTGCAAATTATTAATAGAAATTATTAATATATTTACCCTGGTTAATCATGCTTAAAAGATACCAAAAGCACTAAATTTGTCCCTCTTATTGGACAGAATATGGTTTCATATGAATTATCACAAATTTTTAATTTTGAAAAGGTATTTCAGAAAAATTTGAATAATAACCTTTTTTTAGAAGATATCATTTTTTGGAATATTACATTCGAGCACACGCTTACTTAAAAGCTTTTTTTTTTTTTTTTTTTTTTTTTATATTATAGAAAAATGATTTTCTGAGAAACATTTTGAATTCGACTTTATATCTAATCACATCACATCACACAAATTTTCAATTGAAAATTATATAAAATTTTATATATTTAAAAATTTATTTTGACTATATTTTGATAAATATCAAATATTTTGACTGTAAAAATATAAATATAATATAATATCAAATATATTTAAATATTAAAAAAATATTGAAATATGTTTTCATACCAATTTTTACAATTACCCACATATTAAATTGGTATTATTATCTAAATATTATATCAGTTTTACATGTTTTTAAACAAATAATTAAAATAATTAACAACTTTAGAGTTGCATTTTATATTTTGGAAAAGTACTTTTTTATTTTTCTTCGTAGAAAAAATATGCAATATTCTCAAGTTATATTTGAAAAACTCCCGAGCAAGTACCAAATAGACATAAAAAGATACAAAAGAATCAGATTAATCAATACTGGAGGATTTGGCAAAGTTTACGAGGTTTTGGATACTATTACCCAAATAAAATATGCAGCAAAAGTTTTAATTTATAACAAAGAGAAAGAATATGACCAAATTGCAGTTAATGAAATTAATATAATGACACTTCTTCATCATCCATCTGTAGTTCGAATTATTGGATATTCATTAAAAGATTTTGATGATAATTACAACATAACAATAATAATGGAGTATTTTGAAAAAGGATCCCTTTATGAGTATATAGAGAATGTTCGAAAAAGCATTTCTGATCACATTTTTGATTATACAAAATCACTTATTATTTTAATCAAAATCGCAAATGTAATGAACTACATTCATCAGCAAAATATTATTCATGGCGATCTCAAAACAGCCAATATTTTACTTGGTGAAGATTTTTCTCCGCACATTATTGATTTTGGACTTTCAATGAATTGTAAACAAGGACAAATAATAAGAAAAGGCAAACAATCTGGAACGCCAATTTATATGGCTCCAGAAGTTATTGCAAAAAACAATTATAGTGAGAAATCTGATGTTTATTCATTTGCATTCATAATGTATGAAATTTTAACAGGAGAAGTTCCATATCCAGATTTCTCAAATGGTATTTTAAATGATTTTTGTTTTAAACTTAGTGTTGTTGAGAAAAATTATCGTCCAACTTTTAGAACTCTACTTAAACAGCCAATCACTGAGTTAATTAAAAGATGTTGGGCACCAAATCCTGATGATAGACCAACTTTTAAAGAGATTTTTAGCAAGCTAGCATTCAATGATCAAGAATTTATCATTCATATTCCCCATAAAGATGTTTTGCAATATATTTCCCAATATAATATTGACATGTATTATCCTGAAAATGTTTGTATTGAAGAAATCATGAATTGTCTAACTGATATTCTTGGAAAAGATCAAACTGAAGAAAATAAAAACGATTATGAAAAACATAACGATGATATTGCCAATTCTAAAAAAGTTTGCGTTGATGAGAAGAGAGAGAATCGTCCAGTTAAAATTTTAGAAACTAATCTAAGTCGAAATCATATAAAACAAGGGGATTCTATCGAAAATTTCGTTAATATTTCTACTAAATTACCAAAAACAGCAAATAAAATTTATAATCTATTATCCAATCAAGAAAACCAAACTCAGTCATTGGAATGCCAACAATTCAAATCACTTTTGCAACCAGAATTCCAAGAATTTCAGTTACCAACAAGCAATTCTTCACAAAGCTATTATGAACAAGATATACTAATACAAAATTCTACATTATTAGGAGTTATCATTCAATATCTATTCATTTTTTCAATGGCGAAGCAAATCAATTCATTAGAACTTAAAATCCAACAGATGTCAGAATTACCAATATTATTTATCAGTTATTTCTATATTTTATTGAAAAATTTAGATCCAAACATAATTAATTACCATCATCCACAAACAGTTGATCAATTAACAGATTTTAATCATCAAACATCAATGGAAATAATTCCGCGAACTCGATCATTGCCAATTTTAAGAACCAGACATGAAGAAAAGAAAATTCAAATGACAATGATTTATGAACAGTTCTCAAGTGATGATGATGAAGAGGATGACGGAGTGGAATTGGTTTCATGTATTCCTATAGAAATTAAAAATTTAAAGAGCATTCAAGATTTATTAAAGAGTCAATTAAAAATCATAATGAGAGAAACTGAATCTTTTGATCTGATAAGGTCTCTCTCTGAATTTATTTTAAATTATTACAATGAAGATATATTTCGAATATTATATTTTCATGCCCGACATATTTGGGCTGAAATTAATTCTCTTCGAGTATTTCTTGATTTTTATATGAATGGATCTTTAGCAGAAGTATTTCAAAGTCATTTCAAATTTTTGGAACCATATGTTCAATTCCTTTTTGATGATCGTGTAATTCTTGAATCGCTTAATAATGATCAAGAAAATAATATTATATATGAATTGCTTAATGTACTCGGCCTCTTCGTTCAATATTCTATCTATGACAGAGAATTAGACGACTGTGATGAACAAAAAGTCTCTTGTTTGAAAGACTACATAAGTTTTGATTACCAAGTAATGGAAAGGACAAAAGAGAATTTCAATGAAAAATCACTTGAATTAACCGATTCCGATGTTGAATGTGAATCACAAGAAGAAAACCAAGAACAAGAAGAGAATCAAGAACAAGAAGAGAATCAAGAACAAGAAGAGAATCAAGAACAAGAAGAAAACCAAGAACAAGAAGAGAATCAAGAACAAGAAGAAAACCAAGAACAAGAAGAGAATCAAGAACAAGAAGAGAATCAAGAACAAGAAGAGAATCAAGAACAAGAAGAATATCAAGAACAAGAAGAGAATCAAGAACAAGAAGAGAATCAAGAACAAGAAGAGAATCAAGAACAAGAAGAGAATCAAGAACAAGAAGAGAATCAAGAACAAGAAGAAAACCAAGAACAAGAAGAGAATCAAGAACAAGAAGAGAATCAAGAACAAGAAGAGAATCAAGAACAAGAAGAATATCAAGAACAAGAAGAGAATCAAGAACAAGAAGAGAATCAAGAACAAGAAGAGAATCAAGAACAAGAAGAGAATCAAGAACAAGAAGAAAACCAAGAACAAGAAGAGAATCAAGAACAAGAAGAGAATCAAGAACAAGAAGAGAATCAAGAACAAGAAGAATATCAAGAACAAGAAGAATATCAAGAACAAGAAGAATATCAAGAACAAGAAGAGAATCAAGAACAAGAAGAGAATCAAGAACAAGAAGAGAATCAAGAACAAGAAGAGAATCAAGAACAAGAAGAGAATCAAGAACAAGAAGAGAATCAAGAACAAGAAGAATATCAAGAACAAGAAGAGAATCAAGAACAAGAAGAATATCAAGAACAAGAAGAGAATCAAGAACAAGAAGATAACCATGAACAAGAAGAATGCCATCAACAAGAAGAATCACAGGAAGAGAACCAAATACAATCAAATACTAAAAGCCAAGATAATGATTTTATAAGAATGATAAAAGAGTGCCAATCTTTAGGCGAGAGTCTGATAAAATTAATGTCTCAATCTGAAGAAGCCAAACAAATGAAAAAAGAAAAACAATCTGAAGAAGCAAAACAAGCGAAAAAAGAAAGTCAATCTGAAGAAGAAGGAGTAATTGAAGTAACTCTTTCAACAAGAAGAAGAAGGCCAAAAAGGAGAAGAAAATTATCAAGAAAAAAGAAACATAAACGAAATAGAATAATACTTAATTTATGAAAAATATAACTCAATTGAGCTTTACATCATTGGTAGACATTAAGAAAACTTTTTTTGGCTTATTTCCTTTAATTTTAATGTTTCTTCAATTAAAAAATCTTTTATTTCCTATATCTGAAATTTGATGATATTTGATATAAAATGATATTTTGATAAAGATATGAGGAAAAGGAAATTAAGTTATAAATAAGTTTATAATGGTAAAATGAAGTACTGAATTCAATTTAAATTTTAAGTCAAATTGAGGATTAGGAAATGATTTATATGATTGGCATAATTACTAATAATTTATATTTTTTGAGAAAAGTCTGTGGAATTATTTCAAAATAATGTTGAGAAAGAGATTTCGATTCGAATACCTCAAACTTTTATATATATGATTTGAATACAACACAATGAATTAATCGTATGAGTATATTCAAAAAAAAAATACAACTTTTTCAGAAATACCCATTATTTTATGGAAATGAAAAAAAATGATAATTAACTCGATTTCAAATATAATGATTAACATTTGAAAAGAGTATGGAAGTTTGCATTTTTGGAAGTTACCATTCCTTTATACTATTGGCAAATGGTAATCTCTTTTGAATTTTTTTTTTTTTTTTGAATGTGACGATCATTTAAGTTCAGAAAATTTTAAATTAAACGTACAAGTAAAATGAATCGAAGTGAAAGCGATATTTCAAGTATCCAAGAATGGAGGAAAAGACATAATTTAATTGCTGATAGAGAAACTTTAACGCGAGCACTTGATTTTATTCCTCCTGATCCAAAAAATTTTCATTTTTTTAATTATGATCCAACTTTAGGTCCAACTGATTTATCGAATATAAGTTTTAAAAACGATGAAAATCATGATTCTGCTGTTTTTTCTATCCCGCTTTCTTTTACAGAAAATTCGAAATCAAAATTTCAATCTCACGACGATACAACAAAAGGTCTTGATATTCAAGCCTATATGACACCACATAATGCCCCAATTTACCCACTTAAAAGATAAGTATTAAATTCAGTTTTTTTTTTGTTTTTATTCAGGAAGTTAATTTGATTTATTTTTACGAATACTTAGTAAAGCTATATTTTATCAACATATTTCTTGTAAATAAATCTTTTATTACATATTTCTTGATTATATTTTTTCAATATCTTACAAGAACATAAAAGATGTAAAAAGTTCATATTAATCAGATATATATTTCAATCTTTCAATGAAATAAAGATAAATTTTAGTTAATTTTTTTTTTTTATTATTCTCCTATTTTTTAACGTATAGGAAAAATCGTTAAAAAAATGTTAACAGAAAAATAAAATTTGAATATATCCATAAAAAACTTAGATACGAATTTTTATTCATTTAGAATTTTTCTGAGAAAAAAAAATTTATAGAGCCGTTTTTTATTATAAGTAATGACGGATCGTTTTGGTAGAGCAAAATCCCGTCTTTTACAAAACGAACAAACAAAACAATCAGAACGTAAACTTAAAAAGCGTCTTGGAACAGTTCTTCCAGATGAAACAGTAAAAATTCCAAAAATTGGCGAATGGAATTTATCTGAACAAAAAAAGCACGAGATAGCACCTCCACAGAGACCCTCAACTACGACTCCACGTCGTGCGCGAGGATTTCCTCAGGAGGTTCCTCTTTCAGCTACACAAAAAAGCCGACAAGAGCATCCTGTCCAAGATTTACTTCCTCCTTCTTCAACGCAAACACCTCGCTCGCCAGCAAAACCTCTTTTTAAACTTCGGCCACCGCGCCCGATTACTGAGGCACCACGAACTGGTAGCCCTCGAAAGGTATATCCAAATGGTACACTTACTACAGATTTGAATTCTATTATTAGTTCAAAGCATCGACAAGCAGCTCGCCCACTTCCACCTATCCCACGAGATGAGAAAAAAGAAGAAACAATATTTTTACCGCTTGAAGTATTTGATGATTCAACATATGAAGAATTTCCAATTGAAGAATTATTGAAAACTCCAGTAGGATATTCAAAATATAATGATCTTAACGGAAACTTTTATTGGGCAAAATGCAACGTTCTTGACCATGATCCAAAAACTGGAGTATTTCTTATTGAATGGCAGAACTCCAAAAAAAGAAAGAAAGTTGCTAGATATAATTTGAGATTTGAAAGAGAAAACGAAGCAAAATTCCAAGCAAGAATTGATGCTGCGAAAAAAGCATGTGTTCGCTATGAAACTCAAGTTAGATTTGATAACCGTGTTTCTCAATTACCAACCGACGATTTACCTGAACTTGCAAATGATGATATTCAAGATATTATTAGTTTAGTTGGAGTTAAAGCACAAAACAAATATGAATCAATAAGAAATACACTTCTTGATGAAGTCAAACAAAACTTCAAATACATAAATAATCAATTAGATTTTATATATGAGTTGAAATTGAATCCTCTTATGCCCGATCGTGATGCTTTTCTTAGTATCCTTCCAATTCCAGAACCAGTTCCAGATTCTGGTTTGGTTGATCACGCTCCAATTGATTTTTCAAATGTTTTAAAGAATGTATCAAATAATTTATTATATGCAAACGGAAATATTTTACATGGATTGATGACAATATGGGGAATTTTCCAAGATTCCAAAAATCTTGTTTTCTTAACAAATGGATATAACGAAACTCTTCCACTTGAAGAATTTATAACAAGGCAAAATCAACAATTAACATCGACTGTAAAATTATTTAAAGGAGCAATGCAAGAAACTTTAGAAGGTGTCATTGGTTCAACTATGAATGAAGAAATGGGATATAATCGAAACAGAGAAAAACAAAAGTATAGCAAAATGATTATATTATCAACACGAATGCTTCATACTGTTTTACTCCAATTAGTTGAAAATACAGTTGATCAGCATATGAGTTTATACAAGAAGTATTTAGAAAGCGAAAATCCAATTTTACTTATACCTCAATTTACACTTGATTTTACTTTTCATGATTCAAAAAAATTACAATTTATGCCAACAATTGATACTTTTCACGAACAACTACTTTTTCTTCTTGAACAACTTGAAAAAGCAATTCATGATTTACCAGCCGTTAACTTACCAATGTTTGATATTGATCCAAACACAGTTTCATTCGATGATTGCGTTGGCTGCGTGAAAAAAACACAAGAAGAATTAAAAGAACTACTTGAAAAACATTTCGGTGAACTTCGTAAGTTCCTTGAAACATATAAACATCTTGAACCCACTCTTTCACTCACTCCCGAAAATTTCTCAGAAGAATTTGATCCAAAAGGTGAAAGATCTTTGGCAGATTATAGGAAACAACTAGCAGATTTTTATAGCGCTACAGATTGTGTTCAAAATGAAATGCGATCAGAATATAACATTGGCATCTTTCGAGTCAATTGTACTCAATTCAAAGAAACAGCAGCAGCTCATACTAAATCACTTATTTTATCCCTTTTAACCCATATGAAACAATTTGCAATATGCGATTTACAACAGCTTCAAGAAGAATTTACTAATATTAATACTAAACTTAAGATGGTTCCACAAACTCCAGAACAACTCGCATCTCTCAAAGATTTTATCGACAATGTTATGGAATCAACAAAAGAAAGATCAAAGAAGATGGACTCAGTAATGCAACATTTTGCATTTCTCGAAGAGTTCAGATTTGAAATCACAAACGAAGAATGCAAAGAAAAATACAAGACTTTATCAATGCCACACAAATTAACATCTCTTCTCGATGAAACTGATCGAATGATGCAAGTTGAAAGAATTAAGATGATTCGAGAGGTTCGCGAAAATCAACGTCAACTCGAAAAAGATGTTCTCGAAATTGCAGATCAAATTCCAGTATTTATCAATAAGTATCAAGATCTCGAAATGACAATTGAAGCAGTTGACCAAGCTAAGGAGATCATGCAAAGACTGAAATCATTGAAAGAATTACAAGATAAATATAATACACACGAAAAATTATTTAATATTGAACTAGGAACATGTAGATTATTGACTGCATTGATGGAGAAGTTTGCACCTCTCAACATGTGCTGGATGCTTGCTGGAGATTGGCTTAATAATAATACTACATGGCTTGATCAACCATTCACATCAGTTAAGCCTGACGTTATGAATTCATTTGTTGTTCAATCTGGAAAGAAGATATCAAGATTAAAGAAAGATTTAGCAGAACATCCTTCGCTTATTGAAAAAGTTTTAAATCCACTCAACGAACAAATCGATTCCTTCAAACAAGACTTACCTTTAATATCAAAACTTCGACATCCAGGTATCAAAACACAACATTGGGAGAAGATTTCAAAAATTGTTGGATTTACCGTTAATCCATCAATTATCGATGTTACCCTTCAAGGCTTCCTTGATTTACATTTAGAAAGATGGGCTGACCAAATAACTGAAATAGCCAACGTTGCAGCTCAAGAATACAATATTGAATCATCATTAGATCAAATGGATGCAGAAATGCAAGCCTTACTTCTTCAAACAGTCGAATTCCGTGATACAAAACAATTTATTTTAACAGGAATTGATGACGTTATTGCAATGATTGATGATCAACTTGTTACAACACAAACATTGCTTACATCACCTTACATCCAACCTGTTAAAAAGAGGGCAACAGAACATTTACAATTCTTAAGACATTCACACGATTCAATGGATGCTTGGGTTGAATGTCAACGTGGCTGGCTTTATTTGCAACCAATTTTCACTGGAACTTCCATTCAGCAAAAACTTCATAAAGAAGCTCGTGATTGGAATTTCGTCGATAAAACTTGGTCAACGATGATGAATTCAACACATCAATATCCATCTTTCTTAGACGTTATGCATAGACAAGGTCTTTATGAAAACTTAGTTGAATGTAATAAATATCTTGATTCAATTACAACTGGTCTTAATGCATATCTTGAAGCTAAGCGTCTTGGATTTCCACGATTCTTCTTCCTTTCTAATGATGAACTTATTGCAATTTTGTCACATACAAAAGATTTTAATATTGTTAATAAATCAATGAGCAAATTATTCGAATATATTCAGACAATGACAGTTGATGAGAGTTCTATGATTACTCATATGAATGATGATGGATTAGAATCAGTCAAGTTCTCTACTCCTGTTGATGGAAATACACCTGAAATTGAAGATTGGTTGAATGCATTTGAAGAAGAAATGAAGACTACATTAAGAGATAATATTCGTGAATCATTACCTGCTTATCAAAGAAAGAAGAAAGAAGAATGGCTGACCCAATTCCCTGCACAAGTTGTTTTAATAGCAAATCAAATTATTTGGACTCAGCAAGTTACAAATGTTTTACATGGCCAAAAACTTCGAGGTTTGAAAGTTCTTCAAACTAAATTCATAGAAGGTTTAGATGGTTTAACAGCAATGATTCGCCGTCCTTTATCACCAGCAGTTCGTCAAGTCGTTTCATGTCTTCTTATTCTTGAAGTTCACAATCGTGATATTATTGTCAGTCTTGTAAGAGATGAAGTTGCTGACGTTGAATCATTCAAATGGATTCAACAATTGCGTTATTATTGGGAAGACGATACAGTTATTGTTCGATCAATTAATAATGATTACGAATATTCTTATGAATATGCAGGAGATTCAGCCAGACTTGTTATTACCCCACTTACTGATAGATGCTACCAAACATTACTTGCTGCCTTTAAGCAAAATATGAGTGGTGCTCCTAGTGGACCTGCAGGAACAGGAAAGACAGAAACAGCTCGTGACTGTGCCAAAGCTTTAGGAAGATCATGCGTCGTTTACAATTGTTCTGAAGAAGTTACACCAGAACAAATGTCACAATTCTTTTCAGGTTTGGCTTCATCAGGTTCATGGTGTTGTTTCGATGAATTTAACAGAATTAACATTGAAGTTTTATCAGTTATTGCACAACAAGTTCGTACCATTCAAGATGCTATTGCAGGTGGTGTTGATACTTTTCAACTTGACTTCAGAACACTTAAAATCAATCCAAATGCAGCTATTATCATCACAATGAACCCTGGTTATGCCGGACGTACAGAACTTCCTGATAACTTGAAAGCATTATTCAGACCATGCGCAATGATGGTTCCAGATTTTGGATTTATTGCGGAAATTATGCTTTTCTCTGGTGGTTATGCTGAAGCTACTTCATTATCAGTCAAACTTGTCTCATTATTCGACTTGTGCCGAAAACAATTAAGTAAAGCTAACCACTACGATTGGGGATTAAGAGCCATGAAAGCTATTTTATCAACAGCAGGAAAGCAAAAGAGAGCTCATCTTGAAGAACGAGAAGCCTTACTACTTGTTCAATGTATCATTGATAATACCAGACCTCGTTTAGTATCAGATGATATTCCACTATTTGATGGTATTGTTCATGATGTTTTCCCCGATGTTCAAACCTCCAAAGTTATTCCCGACGATGTTCAGAAATATCTTACAGAAGCTTTTCAAAAAGTTCAAATGCAGCCACTTCCTTGCTTTATCAGCAAATGTAACGAAATCTTGGAAATTACTGTTGTTCGTCACGGTTTGATGTTCGTTGGTGGTGCAATGGGCGGCAAAACAACATCATGGAAAGCTTTACAAGAAGCTTTAATCATGAGAGCCAATGATGGAACAGGAATGGGTGTAGCTGTTTATTCATTGAATCCCAAATCAATTTCCATTCCAGAACTTTATGGTCTTTTTGATCCAGTCACATCTGGCTGGAGTGATGGTGTTTTATCATCCCATATTCGTGATTGTTCAGCTTCTGATCCAACTGAATTTAAGTGGATTATTGTTGATGGACCCGTTGACTCACTTTGGATTGAAACCATGAACTCTCTTCTTGATGATAACAAAGTTCTTTGTTTATCAAACAACGAACGTATTTCACTAGGCAACCATGTTCGTCTTATGTTTGAAGTTGATGATTTAAGCCAAGCATCACCAGCTACAGTTTCGAGATGTGGCATGATTTACTTCGATCCTTCTTCATTAACATGGCAGGCATTAGCTGACAGCTGGAGACAGAAAATGACTGAAGAAACTGATGAATTAGCAACTTACATTAGAGAGCTTATGGACCAATACTACCCAACAATGGTTCAATTCGTTATAGTTGATGCCAAAGTAATGATTGGTAACAACAGTCTCTTCTATTTGAACAACTCTCTCAAGATCATCAATTGTTATCTTGACATTCTTCGAAAACCAGTTCATAAAGAAGCAGCAGATGGTGAAGAAGCTAGAGATGTCGATCCTCTTAACCAAGCCATGTATCATTCTTTGTTCTCTGGCCAAGGAAATGATCCTTTACCATACTTTTACAAAGACAAAGATTTAACAAAGGCGACATTTGAACGAATTTTCATCTTTGCACTTATTTGGAGTTTTGGAGCAGTTTGTGATGATGATTCTCGTCAATTGTTTGACAAAGTTCTTCGCGAATTGATGGAAAAGAATGAATCTAAATGCCCATTCCCACCCAACGGCACCGTCTTTGATTTCTATCCAGATTTAGCACGACAAACATGGATGATTTGGACAGATGGACAATCTGGAATTACATTGACATCTAGCAAGCCAATTGAACAGCAACTCATTCCAACATATGAAAGTGCCTCAATGATGTACTTATCACGCTTACTTGTTATGCATGAAAAGCACACTTTATTCCATGGTCCCGAGTCATCCAAGACACTTGTCATTAATACGCTAACAAATGGAATTCTAGACAAGTCTTATGATTGTCGATCATTACCATTTGCCAACTGTTCGACAGCTGCGAATGTTTTGTCAGTTTTACGCAGCTATCTTCATAAGAGACATGGCGTTTTTGGTCCTTTAATGAATCATCATTTAGTCATTTACATGGATAATATAAATGCCGTCAAACCTGAAGTTTACGGTGCTCAACCGCCACTTGAACTTGTTCGTCAATTATTCGATGCTGGCGGCTGGTATAACACAGCCAACGTTGAATGGCAGACCGTTGTTGGAACAACTGTCATTTCTTCAATGGGGCCAACAGGAGGAGGTCTTTTTAGCATCCCAGATCGTCTTCTTAGACACTTCTATTTCATTCATTGTCCAAAACTAAAGAAGAATTCATTCAAAAATGTAATGAATTCATTATTAATATCAAGAATGAATCAATTTCACGATGTCATTCAAGCATTGTCAACGAAAACAGTTGATGCAACAATTGACTTCTTTGAAAAATGCACACAACAAATGTTACCAATTCCTTCCAAGCTTCATTACATCTTTTCATTGAGAAATCTCGTTCGTGTAATTAAAGGAATCACATTAACTAATGCTAAAGACATCACTACAGATGCAATGTTCATTAAACTTTGGTATCACGAAATGCAACGTGAGTTCTTTGATCGTTTCAATACACTTGATGATCGAAAATGGTTCCAAACAACACTTGACAATTTGATTGATAAACATTTCCATATTACGTTTTCAAGTGTTGCACCCAAAGAACCAATGTTCAATGGTTTTGCTGATCGTTCGAATGTATACAAAGAAGTTTCGCAAACTGAAGAGGAAGTATTGAAAGTCTGTAATGAAATGCTTAATGACCATAACAGAGATGCTGCCAAACAACTCGATATTGTGCTATTCAAAGAGGCAGTTGATCACTTGTCATCTCTCGGGCGTGTCTTGGCAATGCAGAGAGGACATGCAATGCTTGTTGGTGTTAAGTCAAGTGGTAGAAAGAGTCTTGCACGTCTTTCATTACACATGTCACAAATTGAACTCTTTGAAATCCAAATTACTCGTACTTATTCATTCGGCGAATGGCGAGAAGACATGAAAAACTTAATGAAACAATGTGGTCAAGATTTGCCAACAGCATTACTTATTTCTGATGTTCAAATAGTTGGAAGTTATCAACTTGAAGATATTTCTAATCTTTTGATTAATGGAGAAATTCCGAATTTGTTTGAACGTGATGAACTTGAACAAATTAAAGCTGATATTGCTTCAAATGAAATGATTTTCGATAAAGATCCCGGAGAGATCTTCTTTAGTCGAATTAAGAAACACCTTCATATCATTTTGGTCTTTTCTCCTTATGGAACTGTCTTTAAGGAGTCAATGCTTGCCTTCCCTGCATTAAGAACTGAGACTACAATTGACTGGTACATGCCATGGTCTGACGATGCACTTGAAAATGTCGGTAGAGCTTTACTTAAGAAAGCAAACATGTCTGCTGATGTTTCTGTTGATTCTGTTGTTAGTGTTTGCGTTAAAATTCACAAATCTGTTGAATCTGAATCAGATCGATTCTTCAGAGAAACAAAAAGATTCACTGCTTGTACACCATCACGTTATTTTGAGCTTATTGCTTCATTTAATCGAAGATTACTACAACAACAACATGAAACAGAAATGAACATTCAAAAATACTCTAACGGTGTTGACAAAATTAATGCTACACGTACACAAATCGAAGGTCTCAGTCAGAAGCTTGATAGAGATATTCCTATGCTTACAAAGAAGAGAGGAGAAGTCGAAGAAATGCTTAAAAACTTACAAGTTAAACAAGGGGAAGTCGAAGTCACTAGAACTGAAGTTAAACAACAAAGTGAAATTGCAGAAGTTGAAGCTAAAGAAGCTGCAGAAATTAATAAAGTTGCACAAGAGAAACTAGCTGAAGCACAACCAATTCTTGTAGCAGCACAAAACGCTGTCGATTCAATGGATAAAGATTCATTGGTTAATATTAAACAACTTAAGAAGATTCACCCCGCGTTAAGAGAAACATTTGAAGCCATTTGTATCATTTTCGGACGTCAACCAAAGAAAGTTGATGGACAACTTGATTATTGGCCAGAAACACTTTCATTAATTAACGATTCACAATTCATTAAGAAAGTCAAAGGCTTTGAAGTCGAAACGCTTCCGAAATCAACAATTGATAAACTGAAGAAATATGTTGGTGAAAACGCAGAACAAAGAGAAAAGAAAAGATTGGCTGTTCAAGGCGGTTATCAAGCTGTGGGTAATCTTTTCTTATGGGTTTGCGCATCTTATGATTATTGGTTTACTTATCAAGAAATTTTACCAAAGAAACTTGAAGCTGAAGAAGCAGCGAAGAAACTTGCAGCAAGCGAAGCTATTCTTTCAGCACGTAGAGCGCATCTCAAATCAGTTGAAGATCAACTTGCCGAACTTCAAGCACAAGTGGATGTTGAAGAAAGGAATGAACAAGAACTCGCAGCAAACGTTCAAGATACAAAGACACGTCTTGATCGTGCCCAAAAGATCATGAGTGGTCTTAGTGGTGAAACTAAACGTTGGAGCGAATGCGCAGAACAATTAAAAGGATCATCTGTCTATCTTCTTGGTGACTCTCTTCTCGTTGCAGGCTGTATGACGCATCTTGGTGCTTTTTCACCTCCTTATCGCGCTCGTTTAATAGATGAATGGAAATCATATCTTACCAACGAATCAATTAGATTCACCGATGGCTTTACCATCCAAAGCTCACTCGGAAATGAAACAAAGATTCGTGAATGGATTGTCAAAGGTCTTCCTAACGATACACACTCTGTTGAAAATGCATTAATCATTGAAACATCTAAACTTGCTTATCCACTGCTAATTGATCCTCAATTGAGTGGTACAAAATGGCTAAGAGCGGAAGTTGGAGAAAAATTGGCTGTTTTAAGATTTGATCAAGCAGACTTCATTCAAAGAATGCGTTCTTGCGTTGCTTTTGGTGTTCCTGTATTAATTGAAAATGTTGGTCTTAAGCTTGATCCTTTAATTGATCCAATTTTATCATGTGAATTCTTAATGGTTGATGGAATGAAGAAAGTATCAATTGGTGGTGAATTTGTTAATTATTCTGATGATTTTAGACTGTTTTTGTCAACCAAATATCCAAACCCACAATATTCACCAGAAGTTTGCAGTCAAGTTACATTAATTAACTTCACAACAACACAAGAAGGTTTGAGTGATCTTTTGATGAACAACTTAATTGAAGTCGAACAAGAAGATCTTGATAGAAAACGTATTGAAATTATGGAAGCTAATGCAGAAAACATGAAGAAATTAAGACAAGTTGAAGAAGATATTCTTCAAATTGTTTCTAATGCAGGTGCTGATCTTCTTGAAGATAACTCTGCAATTGATACTCTTACACGTGCCCAAAAGACATCAGCTGATATTGCACAACAAGTTGCTGCTTCTCAAGAAACAGAGAAGAAGATTACAAAGTTCAGAGAAACATTTTCTTCCATCTCTGATCGTGCTGCCCTTCTTTATTTCTGTGCATCAGACTTTGCCGTTGTTGATCCAATGTATCAATTCTCATTAAAATGGTTTGTTCAAATCTTCAAACTCGCAATTCAACAAAGTGAACATCCAAGCGATCCACAAGAATTGATTAAAGTATTGAATCATTCAATTGCGCGTGCATTTTATCAAAATGTTTCATTTTCTCTTTTCTCACGTCATAAACTTCTGTTTTCAACTTTAATGGCAACAAGAATCTGCGTTGCAGAGAAAAGAATTTCAGGAGCAGAACTTGCTTTCATGCTTCAACCAAATCCAGTCAAAGAACCACCAATATTTGACTGGATACCAGATGATGTTTGGCCTCTTGTTTGTGCACTTCCAGGCGTTTCAGAAACATTTAAGAACATTGTACAATCAATTAAAAATAACGAAGCTAAATGGAAGACTTATTTAATGTCAAATGAAGCTGAAAATGATCCAATTCCTTATGAAGAACCACTTTCTGACTTTGAGAAACTTCTCATTCTTCGTGTTTGGCATCTTCATCGTGCACGTGAAGGACTTCGTGTTTTTGTAGCTGCTGCACTTGGAGAAGAATTTGTTACACCTCCACCTTTGAACTTAGGAAATGTTTTCAAGGATTCTTCACCATTATCACCTCTTATTTTCATCATTACACCAGGTATCGATCCCGAAGATGAAATTTTAGGTGTTGCACAATCAATGGACACAGACAAATACTTAAAGAGTTACTCATTGGGAAGAGGTCGAGGTCAAGGTGCTGAAGAATTACTTGCTGAAGGTGCAGAGAAAGGATTTTGGATTTTGCTTCAAAATTGCCATCTTTCACTTTCTTGGATGCCACGATTAGAAGCATTAATTGACAATCTTGATCCAAGCAAAGTTCATGAACGATTCAGACTTTGTCTCGTTACAATGTCATCACCAGAGTTTCCAATTGGTATTCTCTACCAAGGCTCCAAGCTTATCTACGAAATTCCTAAAGGTATTCGTGAGAACATGATGAGAATTTACAGTGGCTTCAATCCTGATGAATACAACAGTGAAACAACATTAATTGAGAAGCAACTTACTTTCCATTTGACTTTCTTCCATTCAATTGTCCTTGAAAGACTTCAATTTGGCTCAATTGGATGGAATATTCCTTATGAATTCAATCCAAGTGACTTTGCAATCTCAAGAAAGCATCTGAAAATGTTCCTTGGTGAAGCTCCTGAAGGCGAAGTGCCTTTTGAATCATTAACTTATGTTATCGGTGAATTGAATTATGGAGGAAGAGTTACAGATCGTTGGGATCGACGTCTTCTTTTAAGTCTTCTTCAGAAGTACTTTAGTGAAGACATAAATAATCCAGGATTCTCATTTGGAACACGTTATAAAGCACCAGACTACAACATGGAACTCTCCAAAGTTGAAGAATTGTTAACAACATGGCCAATAGTTACGCAAGGTGAAGATGTTGGTCTTTCATTAAACGCATCAACTATTACAGCACGTAATGATGCACTCGGTATCTTTAACAGTTTGATTGAAATTCAGCCAACTTTAATTGCTGCTTCTGGCGCAATTTCTGAAGAAGAATTCGCTTTGAATTTCGTTGAACAACTTTTGAAACAAATTCCTGAAAGTTTCAATATTCACAGCTTCACAACTAAGTTTGATATAACTGATACAATTAACACCGTTGTTCATCACGAAATCATCCTTTATAACGAGCTTCTTTCAACCATTCATAACTCGCTATTAACATTGCAAAAAGGTTTGAAAGGAATGATTGTTATTGATGAAGAACTTGACAATTTGAATCGAAGAATTCTTGCTAATAAAGTGCCTGAATTATGGCTAAGAAAGTCGTTCCCTTCAATCTTGACTTTAAGGGCTTATATGGACGACTTAAATCAAAGAATTGCTTTCATGCATAAATGGATGAATGAAGGTCGTCCTAAAGTTTTCAAGATTGGCGCTTTCTTCCATCCTGAAGAGTTCTTGACAGCTGTTCTTCAAGTTTACGCACGTAAACATACAGTGCCTTTTGATACGCTCGTTTGGAGAACTAAAATCACCGATTTCGCAAGTCCTGATAAAGTTGACAAGGAGCCTGAAGAAGGTATTTATGGTGACGGTCTCTTCATTGAAGGCGCCAAGTGGGACGTTATGTCAAAGACTTTAACTGAATGCGGCCAGCGTGAATTGATTGCTACAATGCCAATCATCCACATGTATCCGTCTGAGAAAAAGATGACTCAGCAAGAATTGGCCACTATTTATGAGTGCCCAATGTATAGAACTCAAAATAGAGGTACAGGCGCTTTGGATCTTCCTAACTATTTAATGAGCATTTATATTCCTTCTCCTAATCAATCACCTGATCACTGGATTCAAAGATCTGTCGCTATCTTTGTCACTGTTCAAGTGTAATTTCGTTTTATTTTTTTGATTATTTTAAAAATAATTCGAAAAAATAAAAAGTTTGATTGTGAAGGATTGTGAAGGAAGAAATAATATGTTTTAATTTAATTTTTTTGTATTATGATGAAAATTATCAATCTTACTTAACTTTCTTTTTTTTTTTTGCTAAATTTTATTTATATATTATTTTTAATAAATATTTTTATTTTTTACATTCTATTTCTTTTTTTTTTTTTTTATCTACAATTTTGTGGTAATGAAATCTGAAAAGAAAAATCACGTCTTTAATTTGACCTTAATTTTTGATCGTTCATCAAACTTTTTGTATGAAAGTAAAGTTTGATCTGCTGATATTAAACAATTCGTTTAGTATCAACCTTATCTCGATCTGCTGAAATATAATAGAAATGTGTGGGATTTCTCAAAGTTTTTAAAGTCTCATACAATTAAATGATTCATTTGTAAACTTTGTTTTTTAATTTTCGCGTGTAAAAAAATAAATCATTCAATATTTGAAATAAATTCTTAGAAACCGTGGGTTTACACTCAAGAATTAAAAAACAAAGTTTAATTTACAGCTATTTAGGAAATAGATTAGAATTTTTTTGGAAAAATGAAATAAAATAGCATGATTTGAATGGTTTATGAACCAGCTTAATTTTTTTTAGAAATAAATAATGAACGATTATTTTGCATTCAATTTGACACAAACTTTTTCCGAAATTGGTCTTTTCAATTTTATGTTCTATGAGCTCATTGAATATTCAAAAGAATACAAAAAACATTCTCATCCTCCCTTAAAATTATATCTTGGTTGAAACAAAAAGAAATTTTTTATCATACTCGATATAAATATTCATGAATTAATGGATTTTTTCATCAGTGAATGTACCCTTACAAATTAACTGTCATTTTTTTTTGCGGAATAAACGTACGAGTAAACGTAAGAAGAAATTTTTGAAAAATTTTCTCACAAATAATATTACTTTCTCTCTCAAAATCTGACAATTCTTTTTATTCCCATTGAATTTTTTTGAAATAATTTTTTTTTATCAGAATTTTGACCGTTTATTATTGATTTTACATGTAAATGAGGTTTTTCTTAATATTTAACAAATATTTGGATAAAATCTTTGGGGATTTAAATCATTATATCCTATATTATTTAATGCCCAAGTTATAACGAATTTTGTTTTTTTAATCGTTAGCAATTTTTTTATTAATTAAAAATTCAAATTAAATCCCAATATTTATAGTTATAATATAATTATAAATAATATTAAATTTATTTATACCATTTTTTTAATATAAATCTCATTATTCATCGACTTTTTCTATATTTTTTTATTTAAAAAAAGCTAAAATTGAAATTTTTGAGTGATTATTATATAAAATTAAGATTCATACTTAAGTATTATACTTAAGTATTATCTAGAACGCACGTTGGAAGCACAAATTAATCAAATTATAGCGATTTTCAATCTTTATAGAATAATATTAAAAAAAGCAAAAAGAGTCAAATAAAAAGCATAATAAGAGAATGATTATAAAGAATATGTTTAGTAAAAACCATAAAATTAAAAAGAATCGAAAAAAATAAATATCGTCATCGAATAATCTTTCAAATTTGAATTAGCAACGAATTGAGATCATCTATACACTTAGAAACTGTAATAATATTTTGGTCTCGATGTTTCAGAAGCAAGATTTAAGTAGAAATTGAGCAAAGGAACTTGTATAAAAAAATGGGTGAATTTTATGATTTACGATCACTCTTTCAAAATTAGATTATATTCACTTTTTCATAAAAAATAAGATTTTCTTATAAAGCATATTTCTTTCTAATGAAATCTAAAAGATTACTAATTATCTGTTAAAAAATATATGTTTTGTAAATGACAATTCTTTTTTGAATTGAGTTTATTCAAAAAAAAAATTTAAAAATTTTAAAAGAAAATTTTACGTACGTTTATTCCGCAAAAAAAAAATGACAGTTAATTTGTAAGGGTATTTTTTCAAATTTCAAATGATCAATTTTTATATTAAAAATCATAAAAAGTGCATAATTATCAATAAATTAAAGATTTTATTGAATAATTCTAAAATATGATAATTCTAAAATATGATAATTCTAAAATATGATAATTTTTGATGAGAACAATATTTTAGAATTATCATATTAAAAACACAATATCAAACTATATGTTTCATGTTGAACAGTTAAAAGCAAAATATATGCATATATTAATATAATAATGTGCAAAAGGCCGTAAAAAATCTTTAATCTATCTTTGAATTCTGTTTTTAAGTATGTTAAAATTGAATAGAAAATGATCGTTCATATTTTATATCAATTCTCTTCTATTTCCGAAACAGTTATATTAAAAATTAATTAGAAACAATCAATGAATAATCAAAGGATATTTTTAAATAAGCTATATAAATTTTTTATTCAAAAGTTAATGACATGCCAAAATTTGAAAGATTTTCATTCAATTTTTTTCAATTGGAAAAAGTCCAAAATTTTTGAAAATAGCATTCATTATTTTTTTTTCCACCGTTTAATAAAGGTCGTACAACTTGGCCTTATTTTTTTTACATCACAAATACTATAAACGTCTTTTTAACGTCTTTTTTCGTAAAATAACGATTTTTTGATTTGTAGTATTAATGAAACTTTTTGAATGCGAATAATTTTTTTTTTATTTTATGAAGAATCAAAAATAATATTATTTAATTTGAAAAACATTTTACTATTTTATCTTTTTATTTTTAAATTATTTAAAACATTTTTAATATAAAAAAATAATTGTAGATCAAGATAAAAATAAAAAACTAATATCGAGAAAATAACGTATTTACAATTGTAATTACAATTGTAATTTTTAAACGGACAAGTTGTATACAATTGTAAATACAAAAACCAAGGCTTACGTACAACTGAATTTTTACAGTAAAACTCAATGATTGGTTTGTTTAAACTAATAATATTTTATTATTATAATAATAACTAGTTATATAAATATTTGCATCGTACAAAATTCAAAGGATATAAATATATATTTAATTTTCTTCAGAAAATAAATTTGAGTATTTTATCTCAATTCTTTTGAAATAGATGAAAAGCAATCAGAATTGAATTTAAAGAACCCACCTAACCATCAGAATGCTTTTTGAATCAAACCCAAAATTCTTTAAATGAAATCATTGACCAAAACACAAATTTAATTGAAAAATATCGGATTCTTGGAGATATTGTTAAAAATGTTGCAAATGGCACAAAAGAACACCAGAATTTTGTGATCTGCAAAATATTAATGATATAATTGACAATTACGATAGTAATTGCCCAGAAGTCTCCGTTCATTATGATTTGAAGATTTATATTTGGCTTTCAAATAATTTTTCAAAATATGAGTTCTTGTTAAGTTCAAAAATACCAGAAATATTAAGTTCTTCAAATCTTTAATTCAATAAAAATGATATATCTATTTTTAGCGATTTTTTTCTGATTAAAATTGAATGAACACATTGAAAATTTGAATGACTCAAACTTTATAAATCAAATTTATCCATTTATAAATAACTAACTAAAGAATAAATTATTTTTAATTTTAGTACTAACTATACTAATTTAAATTATAATGACAAATTTTGCTTGGGTGATTCATACACTTTTTTTCAAAAACATATCAAAATATCATAAGATGGTTTCATGATAAAAGGCTAATATTTATTATATAGATGTTTTGCTTATATTTATATAAAATGAAATCAAATAAATCCATTTTACTTTTTTTTTTTTTTTTTTTTTCATTTTAGCGGAGATGAAAAAGTTCGATTTTCTCAAAAACTGTCAGTCGAAAATTATTAACTTACCTATAATTCTAGTTCACTATTGATGATAAGCATATCCTATAAGTTTTATTAAATTTGACATCTGAAAAAATTTTTTTTCAACCTCTGTATAAATATGTTCTTTTTTGTCTGATAAAATATAGAGCTCGTATTAATAAAAGTTTTCCGCCATGAAAAAGAGTAAAACTAAAAAGGATTCCATCAATATTAAAGGCAAAAAAGGAAATATGTATAGTGAAAAACTTTAAAATGGAAAGAATCAAACAAAATTTTAATAATCTTTTCATTTCACATGTCAATTTTCGAAATGAAAATACAAATATATTTGTTTATAATAAATTAGAAATAATAAAAAGTGAGAATATATGTTTTATATAAATTATATATTATTCATTAACGATAAAAATAAAATCTAATAATTTTACTAAGTGAAAAAATGTCTGATAATGATCAATAATCGTTGTCAATTTCACAATATTTTTTTATATAACATTTCCAATTTGATTAACTCTTTCCTGAATATCGATTATCAAAATGACATTCCTAATGAAAAATGTCTTTAAATAAGATTAATTTGGCATTAATAACATAATTAAAATAAAATAATTTCTTTCAGTCAATAGAGTCCCACAAAGAAGTCTCAAGTTGTCAGTAAATGTCTACATTTTCATATATATATAAGACTAACATATAAACATTTATTTTTTATGAATAAGCATAGGTTGACAAAGAACCTCATGTTTATCATGAAAATCAGAATATTATGAATAACATAACTTTTTCAGAGAAATATTCATTTTTTCAGGAAAACCTGAGATTTCCAAATAAACCTGAGATTTCCAAATAAACCTGAGATTTCCAAAGTAAAATTTCGAATAGAAAATTTTATCTTATGATTCGAATTATGTAAACTATCAAGCAATATATAAAAATATTGCATTTGATCTTTTTACAAGATTCTCTTAAAGAATAAAAAAGCATTTAATATATGATATCATTTTCCATATACTCAAAAAATCATACAAAAAAATAAAAAAGCAATAATTAAAAGTTTATAATGTCAGCTAAAGCAAAAAAATAATGATAAAATGATTATGGAACCAAAAATGTTGATGATTATAAAAAAAGTTACGTTTCAATCGAACTTTTTCATAATGAATAAACCATTCAATTTCTTTTGGAAATCTAAGGTTTATCAAAGGTCATGACACGAACAAACTTTTTGAGAAGGTGGGATGTGGTTATCAAAAAGTTGGGAAATAAATGCTTATATCTCGTTAAAAAATTGGATATATCATAAATCTTAATACCAATAAAATATTTATAGGTATTATAATACAATAAAATAATATAAACATGAAATATTTGTTTTTTCCATTTTTTAAAAGGCCTAAAAAAACTAATATCCCACTTCTAATAACAATATTTATTTAATAAATACACTTGATAAAAAATTAAAATCCTATATTGTTTTTTAAAATATTCAAATATATAATTGGTTATAAAAGCTTTTTTATTGACATAATATTGCATATTTGGATTCACAAAAAGTTAAACTTTTTCAAACAATTATAATATTAAAAATATTTCATGAGAGAATACCGAATACTTTACGAAATGATTTCTCTTTCAAAAATTCAACCAAAACTTAGGAATTACTCAAAAATAATTTATACAAAGAATTGGAAGATTTTTCACAAACATTTATAACCAAATATTTCAGGATTTTAAAAAGAAAAATATATCTAAAAATGTACATAATTTCTTCGAATTTCTTGAAAAAAAAGAATTTAAAAATTCCCAAAGAGTCCAACTTTATTTGTAAAAGCTCAGATATATATGTCAATCCTGCCACGGTACCTAACATTCAAAATAGATACAAAGAAAAGATTACGAAGCAATGTCCATGGTCATTGAAAGATATTAATTTGCTTAAGAAGCTCATGAATGATATTGGTCCAAATTGTACAAAATTATCTTCATATTTTGAAAAAAGATCCATAAAATCAATTTACAATAAAGCATCTAAGTTGTATAAAGCAAGAGAGATATTGAAAAAACCATTCCTTAATTAAATCATTAAACAATTAATCTAAAAAATAAATTTTTTAGTCATATAAACTTTTTCTATTGAAAATATTTTTTTTAATTCAATTTTTTTACTATCTTTTTTTTTCTATCAATTATTTTACGATCATTTTTTTTTTCTTTTCATTTTTTTTCACTCAAAAAATTCAAATAAAACGATCAATTTTTGAATCATGTCATGACCTTTGGTTTATCATAGAAATCTACAATTTTTTTATATAAATCTAATATATTCGTATATAATTGAAGTAATCAGTAAACCTTATGTTCACGAAATAAACCCTGTATTATCCACAAAAAAAAAAAAAAAAAAAGAGGTTTATTGAGAAAGTTAGGTTTATTATAAATAACCTATGCTTTCTAGGCAATCTGAGACTTCTTTGTGGATTCTAATCATTTATGAATATATTTGATTTATTTACGGTCATATAAATTGAATCAGAACTAGAACATGACAATTTTTAAAAAATATCAGAATTTTCCGTTTTCTGTATAAGGTGAATTAAGGTTAATTGATGCATTTTAAACAAGCTTTATTTCTCAGAATATACTAAAAAATAATATGAGTTTTGTTTGCATTCACACATTAGTAAAATTTCATAATGTGTTTTGAAATGGTTTATATTCATTTTAAAAAGTTATATTTTCTCTGGAAAAAAATTTTTTTAGAGTTAGCTCACCTATAAATTTTTTAACTTTTCAACATGGGAAGACGCAAACAAGGCTCACAAAACCTTAAAGGATATATGGTCAGTATTAATCAATTTCACATACTTTTTAAATTGGACAAAGCTGAGAAATCTGGATTTCGAAAAGAATTAGATCTAATTACTTTGGCTAAAAATAATGATAAAAAAAGAAAGGAGAAGAGAAATTATAAAAAACACCAAGGAAACGATGTTAATGCAGTGCCAAATGATTCATCAAATCAAAACAATGATTCAAATTCATTAATCATTGAAGAATCATTTTTTTTAAATAAATCAGAAGACGACAATGATATTTTAAATGATTTTGATTATTTTGATGGTTTTGATGGTTTTGATGATTTTGATGATTTTGATGATTTTCAATAAATTATTATTTATAATTACTTTCAAATACAAATTAATAAATTGATTACTGTATAATAAAAATGAAGTACTTACTTAAATCAAAAAGAACTTAATATGCATTTATATTATCATTCTTAGGTCACAATTTTAGTAAATAAATATTCATTATAAATCCATTTATTAATGGTTTAAAAAATGATATTTATAAGAAAACATATGTGAATGTAAAAAAAAATTTATAATGAATAAATGCAGATTTGTTGATGGATATAATTACACCTGTTTCACTTTTGTTACTGAAATAATGAAATTTTCATGAAGATATGATTTCTACTATAAAAATTGGCGATTTTAAAGTTAACATCATTTATTTAAGAGAAAATGATTGTTCACTCAAAATAACTCATCAACAAAAATATGCATTATATAATAGTTTCTTCTTCAAAAAATATAAATTTAAATAGCAAATTTGTATAATTAATTTAATAAAGTATACATATATATGATGAATTCGTGTTTTTTAAAGCTAAAAATATTATTTAATATTAGATCAATCTTTGAAAAAAATTTTCATACAAATTCAATCAACAGCAACTATTAGTTGCTATTATGCTAAAATATTAGAAATGTTTCAAATTTTCTTATGTTTTGGTATTTTCTGTTACAAAAATGAATATTTCCTCTACGAAAGTGAAACAGATGTATTAAAATTGGATTCAATTCTTTCTAAAGAAAAAATCATATAAAAAGAATAATCATTCATTTACTCTGTTATAAAATAAAGCATATCATATTCATCAAAAAATAAAAAACAGATGTAAATAAAGATATAATAAAAAAAATATATTAAATGAATATTTTTAAGTTCTTTTCATTATTTTATACCCAAAAAATCAGTATTTTCAATTTCTGATTCTTGAAAATGAATAAAGACTTCCATCAATGAACAACTTTCAAAAAATATATTAATAAAAAAAAGTTCAATAATTTTAGGTGAAAACAATATTCAAACCCCTTATCTATTATGAAAGGCATTAAGCCAAAGCAAGAAATTTGTTTGTTATTAAAATCAATCTGAAAAATGTTTTATTGAAATTTTGTCATGAAAGTGGGAAATTTTTTTAAATTATTTGAATGTCCTGTTTTTTTTGAATGGAATATATCACCATTTCAAATTTATGGAAAACTTTTATTTCATTTATTAATGCCACGACACAACAAAAATTGGAAAAAATATAGAAGAATAATAGTCACCATTAATCAGATTGAAGTATCAATCGATTTGAATGATAAAGAAAAAATTGCAAATCCGAAAGATTTGGATATAATAGATGCTGCTAAGAATTATAATAAAAAAGGAAAGGAGAAGAGATGTTATAAAAAACGCCAAAGAAAGGATGATAATGAGAAGGCTGATGATTCATCAAATCAAAACGATGATTCAAATTTATTAATTATCGATGAATCATTTTTTTCTAATACATTAGAAGATGACAATGACACATCAAATGAATTTTATGATATTTATGGTTTTGACCAATTTTGAAAATGATTCTTATAAAACAATATTCAAATATTCTTTCTTGTTAATCTTAATATATTATTACAAATAAAAAGGCAATGGCCATTAAAGCAATTCATAAAAATATGATCAAAAAATACATAATATTGAACTTTTTTTATTTTTATGAATGCGTTATCCATTTCTTTGAAGATCATTTGATTCTATTCATTGAGTGATTATTTTGATATAAATAAAATTCAGGAGAAATTTATTTGAATAATATTTCGATTGAAATCCATTCAATTAAAGTGGAAAATGGAGAACGTTTAGGTCTTAATTTTGTTTTAATATGATTTAATCGTATAAAATGATTTATACTTATAAAAAACATATTATCTCATATTATTTTTAATGGTGTAAAAAGGTAGGTCGATTTTTGTTTTCCTCCTATAAAATCCGGATAGAGTTTTATTTTGAAGTGGAGAATTTTGTTGACATGCTTATAAATGTATAAAAAACATTTTCATTCTTCCAAAAATTTATTTAATTAATACTAAAATTAATAAAAGATAAAAAAATATAATCAAAATTTTATTTTAATTGAAAATAATAATATGCCATCGACTTTTTGATAAAATTGAATCAAAATTTTATTTTCATTGAAAATAATAATGCCAATTGAATTTAGCAAAAAAATTGCCGCTTTGTTTTAAAAATAATCGGTGAAAATAAATGATATTAATGAATTCTTTTAGGTAAATTTTATTTTGATATTATATTAATTGTAGTATTTAACATCAGCATTTTATCATCAAAAAAGAAAACATTTATTTTTCACCAATTTCAAAATTATATCATGATATTACAAAAAAATAATGAATTTTTGTAATTAAACAAGAGAAATGTTGCATATCATAATGATTATAAAGATTATAAAGATAATTATTATGAAAATAATCTTTTCACACTTGTTTTTTAAAATCTATATTATTACAATAAAAAAAAAATTTCAATAATTGTTTTCTAGTTAAATATTCATAAATAATATACCGAGAGAAGAAGGAAATATAAAATAAATCTGTAAAAATGCATTTCCATTTCCATTTCTTCAATCAAAAAGTTTGAAAATTTAAATTTTTTCCATTCTCATAGTTTTATTTAACTTTTATAATGAGAAGTTCATTAAATCATAATAAGAATTGTTTTATTCTTTAATTCAATATGAACATTTAATTTTTTAAACTTTCCTTCTTAGAAAACGGCTATTTAATTCAATGTCTTTTTTTTGTTTTTTTGAATCCGACATTTTTTAAAAAAAAAGAAAAAAAAGAAACTTTTGAAAACAATTTATTTGAAAATTTAACTTCTTTTCAACATGGGAAGACGCAAACAAGGCTCACAAAACCTTAAAGGATATATGGTCAATATTAATCAATTTCACATACTCTTTAAATTGGACAAAGCTGAGAAATCTGAATTTCGAAAAGAATTAGATCTAATTACTTTGGCTAAAAATAATGATAAAAAAAGAAAGGAGAAGAGAAATTATAAAAAACACCAAGGAAACGATGTTAATGCAGTGCCAAATGATTCATCAAATCAAAACAATGATTCAAATTCATTAATCATTGAAGAATCATTTTTTTTAAATAAATCAGAAGACGACAATGATATTTTAAATGACTTTGATGACTTTGATGAATTTGATGGAATTGATAGTTTTTAAAATAATATATAATAAACAATATTTACATTTATTTTTAAAACAATTTTAATTTAATGAATTAAAAGATTATAAAAAATCTGTGCTTTATTGAATTTTAGCTTTAAAATAACATATAAAATATGCAATATTAATATTTAAGAAGGTAATTTCAAATGCTGTTTTTTTCTTAAAATGCTTGATTTGTAATAACATTTTTATTTCTTCAATCAAAAATTTTCCAAATTTTTGTGAAAATATTTTTATTTATTTTGTTCTTCTTTGAAAGTGGCAATTTATTTCAATGTCATGTTTTTGAATCTGACATATTATTTTAAGTGTTTACTCAAAATTTCTGATAAAATATTCAATAAGTTTTCTCAAATAAAAATTACCGTACCTTGAAAAACCTAATATTGCTCAAAGGTCGTACAACTAAATTGAATAAAAAATAAAATTAAATAAATTTATATTTATCTTAATAAATAATTTAATTAATAATTATAATATATAATTTATATATTTTATATCCAATATTATAAAATGTAATGGTTGAAATAAAGACTTTAATTAAAATTCAATATATATCGATTTCTTATATATTTGCATCATTTAAAAAATATAGATGTCATTTGAATGGATATACTATGTGTTATACAAATAATATTTTACTTTTTGACGAAATCCTTCAGTAATTGAAATATTAAACTTTTTATATTTATGAAACCAATCAACTAAATCTTCATTTTTAGAAAAAACTGACATTTGATTTAGAATGAAATTCAAATATATTAGAAAGTAAATGCATATAAATAAAATTGTATTCGTCATTTGGCTCCTGTAACGTCCAATTTTTTTAAAATCATCATTTAATAATTCAACAAATTCAATTTTTCTGCATTTTTGGCTAAAAAATGAATTTTTTTTTACAATAATAATAACTAGTTTTATATAACACCTAATGTTTTAAAAGCATATGAAAAGATATCAAAAGAATTAATGATTAAAATAAATTATATAAGAAGTTATCGCTATTCGAAATTTTTTAAAGTGTTATAAAATTCTTATCAAAAATAATTAAAATAAATTGAGATAAAATACTCAAATTTATTTTCTGAAGAAAATTTAATATATACTTATATCCTTTTAGTTTTTATTTTAATTTGAATTATGTACGATGCAAATATTTATAAAACTGATTATTATTATTATAATAAAATATAATTAGTTTAAACAAACCAATCATTGAGTTTTACTGTTTAAATTCAGTTGTACGACCTTTTATTGCTCTCAAATAACTTTCTTTGAATGAAATTGAATGATCTTTATAACAAAGAAAATTAAGCATATCTCCAAAAATTTAAAAGAAATAATACATTATCTTTATCTAAAAAATATTATTATTAATTTTTTGATGATCTAGTAACAATATATTTTCGATTTAGGTAACTTGCAATATTATCAGATCTATTTGCTATAAAAATTAAGTTTCTCGTAATGTAGCTTAACGAAAACTATTATGATTTACTTTTATTTGCTTTTCGACTGCTTCTCTTCTTTTGGTATTTTCAATGATATTATTGTTTTTTTTTTTTTTTATGAAAGAGGTATTGAAATTACCAAAATTTGAATAAAATCCAAAATTAAAACGATTTTTTCATAATTTTTTAATATAAACCAATTTCTTATTAAAAATTTTTAATCAATCAAATTGTACATTTTAAAAAGGCATTTCTTGTGAATCTAATAGGACTCATTAGACTTGGAAAATTTGAAAGAACATTTCCTTTAGATATTTCTTTTCTTTTTAAATTTTTAAAAGAACTTGGATGGATTTTTGGAATCTGATTTACATTGTTATAATGAATTTTGTAATTTTTCTCATAAATTTTTAATCTATTTTCGTCTATCTGAGGTTCAAACCATATTCGTCTATTTGTTTCTTAAATATAATAGTGTCAACATCTCCAACGTAAGGTATATTTCCTCCTGATTCGCTATGAGGAAGCCAACGATTTCCTGAGAGAGTTGCACAAATGGCAGTTGAAATAGATTGAGGTGTGAGACCAAAAGTATTTTCAATATATTCTTGTTTCAGTCCTTACCTTTTCATTTCACATATCTGGATTTGTTCTCTCGAAAAAGTAGTTTTTTCTTCATCTGTCCAATTAAATTGATTCATATAATAAAAATGAAAATCAACATATATTTTTTTACTTCATTTGTTAAAATTAAAAATTTTCAATGAATAAACTTCACAGTAGTTTCTCAAAAATTCTTTACAATTGAAATATTTGTATTAAACTATAATAGACCTATCCACAAATCAAAAATCGTTTGTTGAACGTTTATTGAAAATTTGCGGACAACAAACTTTTTGTGAATATCTTAAAATTCTCAATTAATAAAATATTTGTAAAAAAGCTAATGTTTGCATCTATAAAACATTTTCGAGGACAATATTTTTTTAAAAATAATATTAACTTCAAATGATATGAGCAAACAATTAAAAATAGATGCAAATAAACTCTGTCCAAAAATGTTCGACTTAACGTACATAAAAACCGCATTTTCCACTGAAAATTGACTAAAAAAACGATAAAGTGTCGAAAATTTCTTTTTTCTCTCAAAGCAATGTATTCAATTTTTCAGAAGTTTATTTTTATAATTATCCTTTCATCAAGCTATTTTTATACAAGTAGCCCTGGTTTTTGAAAGAAATAGCCACGCCCTTAAGAGGAATTACAACTTTCTTTGGGACAATCGCTACTCTCAGAAAAAAGAGCTTTGGAAAAAACCTTCGAATCACCATAAAGGTGCATGAGAAAAAAAAAATGATAATTTGAATACTCTCTCAAAATTCAATTGTCGAACATTTTTGGACAGAGTTTAGCTTATTATCAAATATAAGTATTAAGGTAAAAATGGCATACGTTAAGCAACCGCTTTTATTTTTTGACACTATTTATTGAGACATGTTAAGTAAAACCATTATCTTTTCTTTTTTTTTGTTAATAAAAAATGAAATATTAACAAATCCTTTTAATTCCACTCACAAAAAAGTCCAATTTGTATTGATTTCATTGAATTTGCTGATTATTTGAACATAAATCAATTTAATATTTTATATTTTCCAATTATATCTCATCAAAAAAAAATATGTTATATTATTGATGGAGATAAATTGGTAAGGAGTTTTCATCGCACATATGACAGAATTTCTCTTTGTTTACAATTTTTTACAAATAATATTATTTAAATATTACGAAAACGATAAAAAAATTGATTTTAATGGCAAAGTCGCATTTTTCATAGAAATAAAATCAATATTTTATAAGAAGAAACGAATCTTATCAAACTCTTTGTAAATTTATTTATTCCATTACTATTTTTTTTTATAATTCAATAAAATTTTTGCGATAATTATTGATATTATATTTTGAAATTAAACATAAATTACATAATCTTTCTCTTCTTTATAATAATTCGAATATAAATCTAAAACTCTTTTTTGTTCAAAAGTTAATTGAAAAAGTTGATAAACTAATTTATAATTGAAAAATTCAATTATAAAAATTTTCGTTTCAAATTGAATATAAAAATATTTAATAAAGTTCAGAAATTCAAATCTGACATATATTGAAATTTAAACTTTTTCTGGGAGTGTGCTTTTCTTAAATTTTTAACGTACTCTTTCTCAATTTTTAACGTATCGCATTTTTACCTTAATAAGAACCAAATCGACTATATCAATAATATACTTTATAATACAATGTTTGATAAGAATTTTCTATTTTATTTATGTTTTCATAGATGAATTATGTAAAAATAATTATGATCATTTCGAATTTAAAAACTAAAATTTTATTTAACCAATATTTTCATCAATCATTTTAAATAATACAATCTAAATCATATGAATTTTGCATATACAACTGATTTAAATCGTAAAAATCAATTTTTTTTCATTATTATCCTTTTTCAAAATATTTACTCTGTTCTTTTATGTACATTCAATTATGAATTTTGATCTTTATTTAAAAACAGCCAAATCATTAATTATATTTTTTAAGATATTGGAACAAAAAAAATTAAAACATAAAGCAAATAAACGTTTTGTTTTTGAACAAAACGTTTACCAAAAAACTTAAAAAATTACGGACAATACCGCTTATTTGCAAAGAATGGGATATTTAGAAATAATTAAATATTTGAGTACATAAAAATGTTCACAAAAAGTTTATTGTCCGCAAATTTTTAGTAAACGTTCAACAAACGATTTTTGATTTGTGGATAGGTCTAATAAATTTCAATAATTGAATGGATTTAGTATGAAGTTATATTGAGAGTAGTATGAGGTTTTTAAATATACGGTAATTAGGTTTTTATGCTTTTATACCAAAATAAATAAAAATAATTGTATTAATAGAATTGTTTATTTATTATTATTTTAAGGGACCACTATCATATTTTTTTGTAAACATTTCAATATTGAGAAAACTCATAGAAAAGAAAATTCAATAGTTGTTATCTCGGAAAAAGTTTAAAACTTTAAAATTTCACCATTCCGATCATTTTTGTAAAATTTTTACTCCTTTCAACTTTTAAATTTTTATTGAAAAAAGGGAATAGGCTTAAAAGAAGAATAGAAATAAATGATATGTAATTTATACAATTTATATATACCAAAATATAGCAAAAATACTCAAGAAATAATTTTTTTTAAGTCAATTAATTTTGTGATAACTCATAGAATTTTTAACATAGAATTTGATAGTGGTCCCTTAAAAAACATGAAAGATTGCCAAAATTAAATGTTTTTTAATCTGAAAAGTTTTAGCTTTTTTATTCAATTATACTAATTTTGAAAAGATAAGGTTGGACAGAGCTTTTTTTTATTAAAATGTTAAAAAAAAATATTTTGATCTTTCTGGAGAAAAAATGCCAAAATTGACCTAAACTTTTTCCAAAAAAGCAACTATTGAATTTGAATTCAATGAGTATTCTGTATTTTGAAAGGTTTATATATTTTACAACAGTTCGCCTTAAAAGAAACATCTGAAAACAATTTATTAAGAAATTTAATTATTTTTCAACATGGAAAGAAGTAATCAAGGTTCATCAATATATAAAAGAATAGAATTTGATATTAATCACTTCCCCATATCATTAGGATTTGGATCTAATTGATTGTGCTATGAATATTAATGAAGGTCAAAGAAATGATAGTAATGAAATGTATAATTATTCAAATTCATCAATCAATTATAAAATCAATTGATTATATAATCAGGAGCAAGTAAAGATGTAATCAAAATTTTCAATTTGTTAAGAGTACCAATTCAAAGTACAATTATTTAACACACCAGAATTCTTTTTTTTTTTTTTTTTTTTTTTTTTTTTTTAGTCTAAACTTAAAATCAAATGGCAGACGGTAGTTTTTTCTCTCAATTTTAAATTTTCACACAAAAATTTATTCATCTATATATTATTTCAATGATAAAAAATTATATAGAAAAACATGATCCTAAACATGGAATTACACTTTTTAGCCATGAACAATTAATCAAAGTTCTACAAGCCAACACAAAAGATTGCCCAGTTGAGTTTTATGCAAAATGACGTATTATTATAGAAGAAGATATTATTTAATTTGGTCAACCAAATAGAGAACAGATAGGAAAGGATGTAATGACTTTTCGAACAAAGAACTGCAGTTTGTATTAGAAATCATGAAGCTTATCTGAGAAAAAAAATAGATTTTTTATTTTTCGAAGATTTACAATTGTTAACTTTTTGAATAAAAATATTTTAATTTTTTCACTTTTTGAAGCAGATCAAAAATCGGACGATTTTTCAATGTAAAAGTGTGAATTTTGAATTAAAATTTTTGAGTTTTTTCTTTATTTTTAAATTTTTTTATTCAAATTTATTCAATTCACCGTCCGACTTTTGACTTCCAGTTTACTTTTCCCTAAATTTTCATTCAATTTTGAATGCTATTCAAATCTTGAAAATTTTCCACATTTTTCAAGAAAAATAGATATATTTTAAATATGTTTATATTTTTTACTTCTCAGAATATATTATTGAATGATATAACTTTTTTTGAGTAGATTTTAAAATCTGATATGATGTTTAGCATATCACCAATTTTGAAGATTACATAACAGAGGACGTTTGGTTTCAAGTAGGGAATGTTCTCAGTTTATTTTTGCATCAATCAATAGGGTACATAAGGTACTTGAATCCTAGATTCTCTTCCCAGAGTCAGTGTACGATACAGAACAGAAAGATACCAGCAAAACCAGCCCCAGATACAATTACAACTGCAATCATAAGTTGCCACATCTTGCAAAGTTTGTCCAAAATTTGAAGAGTCTTCTCCACATATTTGAGATAATCACCATCGGAAAGCAAACGTTGCACACTTTCGCTTATCATCATGAAGGGTATCTTCATCAACCTCACCTAACTCTCTCTGCTCAATAAGGCCACATAACTAAAACATTCCAATTGGTCATCAGCATTTCTGAACTGCGAATCCCAATCATGGCATTTATAAGCACTAAACTCGCATATTCAACAACGTCTTTGCCTTCAAATATTGGTCGATATCCTTCTCCAACAACAGCAAAAGCTCTGAGCATCGTTTTTTTTTTTTTTTTTTTTTTTTTTTTTTTGACTTGTTTGCAGGGTTGAAGAACTAAAATGGGTTCCCTAAAAGGAGAGCACATTTCCTTAAACCTGTCTCAAAGCCGGCATCTCGCAATGCATGATTCCTTGTACCAGTAATTAACAAAAAATTCAGATGATAGCTATCGAATCTTCTGGATGGACGTGATAATGGTTTTCGACCATTTATGTTCAAAATAAGTGGGCTATCAAAGTAACAAGAAAGTGGCTTAAAGTCCTGCAAGGAAGGATCATTGCAAAAGTCCAACCGAGAGATTAATAATACTTTTTTAAAAAAAACTAGGCTGGTTATTTTGAGAATCGATATCAAAAACGTCACTTTTTTGCATCTGATACTCGATTATCAGTTTAAAAATTTGATATCGAGATTATCGATTATCATAATATCAGATATGAAATGTGATATGAAAATAATTATAATTACTGAGAACTCAAACAGATTTATCTTTTTTTATAATTGACATTTGTGATTTTAAAATATTTTAAAATAAATAATATATTGTTTTGATGTCTATTTTAAGATTAAAATCAAAAAATACATTCTTTTTTCTGAAATATTTGAGATTAAATTACGAAAATGTATTTATCAAAAAGTTTAATTGAAAATTCTGATATCAAAAGCTGAGAAAAAAATTCTCGATCTCTGAAATCTCTCCAGTATCAGTGCAAATTTTTTTTATTGATATCAAAAAGTTAAACAATAATCAATCTCAAGAATCAGAGAATAGCAGCCCTAAAAAAAAAAAAAATTTATTGAAATACATAGAGTTTTCTAGAAAATTATCTTTATTTATCTTTATTTATATATAACATAAAATGTAAGAATATATTTTTAAATTTATTTGTTTTTTTATTATTTTTTAACTAAGATAAATTAGTTTCAATTTCAATATTCTTTTTTTTTTTTTTTTTTTGGAATCGAAACTTTAATGATAAATTGAATATGTTTTCGGGTCAATATTGAAAAAATACAGATCATTATCGACATCTTCATTATCGGTTTCAATATCAAAAATTTTGTTTTTTAATTTTGGATTCTTTGGTTCATTGTCTTTTTCAGATTTGTTTTTACTTGGTTCTTTTAAAGACATTTTGGGAATAATGTTTTTTTTATCATTATTGATTTCTGGCATATTTCCGATCATTCGTTGGAGGCTTGATATCAAATTTTTAATTTTTTCTTTGTTTGGTTCTTTTTGTAAAAGGAAGTCATGCAAATAATTAATAAAAGATTCTCGATAAGTAAACAAAAAAAAGCAAAGAATTATGTTTTTGTCATTGATATTTGATTTTCTGAAACTTCTATGGTTTATCCATGAAAAATTACATTTAAATTCTTTTGAGATATTTTCTATAATATATAAAATCGCATCAATATATAAAGCCGAGCTTTTAAAACCATTCCTCTTTAATATTTCCATAATATTTGGATATATATAAACTCCATTTGAATGTAGTTTTTCAACTGCAAAATACAGCATTTTCAACACGCTGTTTCTTTCTTTATTTTGACCAGGGCTTTGTAATTGGGCAACTATTTGGTTACGATATGATAATTTACATAAATCACTCATTAAATATGACAATTTATAATTGAATGATTTATAAATTTTATATAATTAAAATGTCATATAAAACCATGACAAATGACATGAAATTTTTATATGATAGCAAATAATAAATCAATAAGATTGGATATTTGAATAAAAAATTATTTATTTATTTTTTATTATAGATTAGATAATCTATAATAATATTTCATTCATGAATTGAATGATTGCCAGAGTTGTAAATTGGTATATAATTAAATATCAATATAATATATTTTAATTTTAATGTAATTTTTGAAAAAAAATCTTAAATTATGCAGCAGACTTAGTCAAAACATTAAATAATGAAAAAAAGAATTTATAATATAACCAATTTTTTCGTATACTTGACATGTTATTTCATGACAAATAGTATGTTACAAAATATAGTACGTTTAATTACCGCTATTTTTTAAATAGACATGTTATAAATCACTCATTAAAGGGTGTTGAGAAGATTTAAAATTCTTTAATTCGCGTTTAAAAAGTTTGCTTGTTTCGTTATTTTTAAAAGGTTTTTTAATGACTATTAATTCTTCTCCATCGATTTTATAATTCAAACAAACCAGTGATGAAGATCCTTGTCCAATTGTTCCAAGTTCAATGAAATTATCATCATCAAAATTATATGAATTGAAATTAGATGAATAATATCTTTTTGTTATCAAATAGCCAGAAATGCATTTCTGAAAAATTTTAAAATTTATTTTGAAAATTTATTTTGAAAATTTCTAAAATTTAGCCTTTACTTTTTTCACATCACAAATTCATTAACGTAACTTTTTAACGTTTATATTCTTTAATCCCTATTTTGGTTGTGGTATTTGCACGTTTTTGGTAAAAATATCAAGTTTTCAAATTAAATTTTATTAAAAAAATCAATGAACAGATAAAATTAAAATTTTGAGGCACTTAAGTTTATATTTTATATAATCGCTTTTTAGTATTGGTTTTATATGTTAAAAAGGAATTAAAAGTTGATAAAACAATATTATAATAGTAAATAATCTAGAAATCTTGAGTAATGTGAATTGGTTTGCTCACAGAGTGATTATATTCTTTTTATAAAATGGTCAATCATTTCACCTTTGTAAAAAATGATTTTTAAAAATTGCATTTTACTTTTACAAAAATGGTTTTATTAAATAATTTAATTGATATTTTATTTATTCACAAAAAATTATTTAGTATATTATCTTTTTTCAGAGATATGATTATTTTATGTATTCAATATTTTCAATAAAAAATACATTGTACAAACCTTGTATTTTTTCTATCGTTCTTTGTAGAACAAGGTTGGTACAAAAAGTGAAGTCTAATTATTTATAAACAATAAATATTAAAAATAATATCTGCGTAATAAAGTATAAAAATCAGATATTTTTTGTGAAAATTCTAAACTCTGTTTTTTAATCTTCACACCCTCTCAATTTTATCTATTAATATCTTTAAGTATGACAATTATAGTTTTAATATTCTGATAAATATATACTAATATAATTACAAAATATAATATTTTTAATATAATATTTTATAAAAATTATTTTTTAATATAGAAATTTGATGGTTTTGTTTTTTTACGTGTGAACATTAATATCGGCTACGGGCATCATTCAATTTTTCTATTATTACGTTTTTTTTAATTCAAAATTTTCACTTTTTCTATATTTTATTTTTCCTTTCAAAACTCTATTAAGATTTTTGGTTATTAAAACTCATCAATGAGCATCATTACGCATTGATCAAAGCATTTTTTAACCTCATATGGCATATGGGAAAAGATTGCTTTATGATTTTAGATTTTTAGAATAGAGTACAGAGAAAGGAGAAAACATACAAAAAAATAAATTTTTCTTTCTAAAAAAGTTGATAAAATAAAATTTTTATTCAATTTAATCAATTTTTGAATATTCGTAGAAAATTGAAGGGAGTGAAGATTAAAAAACTGAGTTTAATTTTATTTAAATTTGAGCTTTGGCGCCAAAATTTTTGAATGGGAAAAAATAAAAATACTAATATCTAAAAAAAGATAATAGTTGCAAATAAATTAATAATAAATACTTTGTTATTGTATATATTATTTTATTATATTAAAACTTTTTTCATAGAATATATTTTATTACCCAGATATAAAAAAAAAGTTTCCATACTTATTTGATGAGGAGAAAAAATTGATCAAATGTTCAAGGTTGCCGTTTACATGTTTTAATAGAATGAATGAAATTTTTTGATGAATATATTCATACTTTGGCATTAAACAATTATGAATTGACATAGGGATCATCAACTTTTGTGATTCTACTCACAAAATTTTGATTCAAAAAAAGTTTTAAATAAGCTTTTTAGATGAGAATACACAAGAACATTCAGAAAATAAATAATATATAAATAAAGGAACTCGTTGTTTTTTATTTATCAAAGTTACAGCCAAAGAGTCAATTCCTGATCTGAGTTATTTGTAAAAGTGAAGTGAAATAAACCCACATTATCATTTTTCTATATAAAAGAAACATAATATATTATATTCAAATATATTAATTATTAGTTCATATATTATTAATAACTTTTAATTAATCATTAATTTATTTTATCATTTGTATAATGAGAAATTGAATTTTATTTTCTCAATTTGTCACCTCATTTTTTCAAAATACGATAGAGTCTTTACATCAATGTTTAAATTTTTTTAATAATTACCTACTATATTTTTATTTGGAATACTCAATGTTCGATTTGTGCTTAAAAACGCAATTTCAAGCAGCTCTTAAAATAGTAAATTTATATAAGAATTACTATGACGTTTGATGAAATACCAATGTTATCAATATTTAACGATGAAGGAATTGATATATCTTGCAATTTGTCGCAGCCACTAAAAGCATGATTACCAATTCTTTTAACTGAAGGCGGAATTTCAACTTTATTTAAAGCAATGCATCCTTTGAAAGCAAAGTCATCAATTAAATTCAATTTTGATTGACTTTCAAAAGTTATTTTATTCAGTCTTTTGCAATTCTCAAAAGAACCTTTGCCAATTTCAGTTATAGAAGGGGGAATCGAAACATTATTCAGAAACTCGCAATTGGAGAAAGCTTTCAAGCCGATAAATGTCACTTTTGAATGAAATTTCACATTATTAAGTGAATGACAATCTTTGAAAGTTTCATTTGGAATTTCAGTCATTAATGAAGGCACGGCGAAGGTATTGAGCACTTCTAGCTTGCTGATGATTTTTGGGCCAAATTTCAAACCTGATTCTGATATAAAAAGATCCAAAAGTTCAGTTTTATTTTTCATGAATGCATAATTCAATGGTGAATGATTATAAAAATTTTAAATTAAAATGAAATGATCATCATCATAAAAAAAAAAATTTAAAATTATTTTTGTCATGTAAGTTAACATTCTTTCTTTCAACAGAATTTTTACAAGAGGCCAATGATTACTCTCAAGTATAGACACGATTATTTGTCTATTTGAAAAATTGTAAGGGAAAAAGGCATAGTTATAATAATGAACGCCATATAATTTTATATTATTTTTATAATCTGTTTTTGGATCGTCAAAAAAGTGGCATTGTTTGCTTGTGTCATATAAAACGTCTTGAATGTAGTGGGCAATTTCATTATGATGGCATTTTATTGCTTCTTTTAGACACATTTCATATGAATGATCATCTGGTTGAATTTTATTTTCCTCAAGAAGATGAATCATGTCAGCACAATTTGAATGAATTGAATAAAGCCATAAAGAAGACGTTAATTCGGCTCCATTTAAAAGCAAGTATTGAAAAATTTGAATGGACCCATAGAATGCTGCATATTCAATTAAATTTGCTTTGTTTTTGTTTAAAAATAAATTTGTTTCATATATTGACGGTTGTATAACCATCATTAATTGAATGTTTGTTTGGTTTGTATATTGAATAAATTCTTCAACTGAATCATTTCGTATTAATTGTGCTAAAAATGTGTCATTTTCGCCGTTTTGTCTTTTTTCTTCAAATTCATAATCTTCTTCTTTCGTTATGGTGAATATTTTGGTGTTAAAGCGGTAACAATAACGTTTTTTGCTATGATCTAATATTCGATTAATATCACTAATTGTTATTATTTGTCTCTCGTATAAAATTAAAAGAATTAAAAGATTTCTTTTGAAAATAAGTGTTATATCTTCTTTTGATATGATTTGCTTGATATCAAATGAAAATAATATTTTTTTCAACTTTTTCTCGAAAATTATATTTGCGTTGGTGATTTTTTGTTATTTTTGAAATTAAGTGAAGAAAATATATTATCTCTTGTTGATCTTTATCGATTTTTTGGACTGATATGTATTCCATTAATTGTTTGAAGCTCTCATGATAGCTATCATCATCTTCACTGTCAAGAAAAGCTAATATCAAATTTTGAAGTTCTTTCTTTTCACATAGAAATTTACGGATCCGATTTTTGGATGCTTTCATTTAAATATTTAAATCTAAATCTATTTTCAAATAGATTGTTTTTTGTATCACATGTCATTAATGTTGATATGCAAATTTTTTATTTTAAAACAGATAGACTATTTTTAAGCAAATTAAAATTAATGGCATGTGATAAACTGGAACCGAAAAGTCGATATCGCCAAATAACCATTGAATTTTTTATTTTAAAACAGATGGACGATTTTTAAGCAAATGAAACAAGTGATAAACGCAAAACCAGCAAGCAACTAAACTATATTAATGAAAATACTTCACAAGTTCAATCATTTCAACTTCCTGCTATAGTCCAACCTCGATAATCAATTTTAAAATATCATTAATTTCTCGAGCGATACGCTAGGATAATCAAAAACTAGTCGTTAACTGAATATAAATCTGGCTAATGAAGATGATGCCACGCATTTCTAGTCTTTTTATGGAGTTTTTACTCTCTTTATTGGCAAAAATTACGGAATTATCAGAATTAAATGAAAAAAAATAAGCTTTTCTACTATTTATAATAATTAAAAGTTCAATTAGGATATACTGTAATCTCTCCGAAGGTTTTCGATTGGTACAATTAAAAATGTAATTTCAATCATTCTACTATAGCTACTTCACTTTTCTTCAATACAATGCAAAAATCGATAAATGTTCTATTAAAAGAAGTTAAACTCACTGAAATAAGTGATGAAGAAAGAAGAAATTAGTTTTGATAATTATAATCTGCATCTTAAATCGAAACTTTTTGAATAAAAAATATAGTGATGCTAAAAAATATTGAAGGAAATAAAATTCAAAAAGGGTTTACGACAATTTTTTTATCATTCAAGTGTTGCTAAAAAATATTGAACAATGATATATTATGAATCAGCAATTTTTTAAATTTGTAAATTAAATAAGTAATATTATTTGCTTGCAAGCTTCTGTCTATGAATTAGAAAGAAAATTTGCCAATATGGAATACAAAATAGCGAGACATTCATCAAATCGTTCCAATAAAAAAATGAAAATTGAATGAGCGAAATTATTTTTTGATAGGAACAAAACTTTTTCTCTCAAAATCTTCCTTCAATATTTTTTAGCAACACTATATTTAATTTTCAAACTTTTTGAGATAATCAAAATCTCGATATCATTATTTTCACTTTTTGAGATACATTTTTCAGAATGTTCTTAATTTTTATTTGAAAGAAAAAAATAATTGCTTCAAAATCAACATCGAGATTTTGATTCCAGTTTAGAATCATTATTTCCTAGCTAAGTTCATCAATTGAATATTTTCCATTTTATATTATTCCTTCACAAGGAAATTTAATTTTGAAAGAATTCGTTCAAAATAATAATTGAAAATAATTAAAAGCAATTGTCATCAAATGTGCCTAATATAAGACAAGCAAAATGCTGATCATATAGGTAAATTAAAAGAAGAGGAAGATATGAATTTCAAAATAAGATATTGAATTCGAATAGTTTTTCAGCAGCTTTCCAAATTTATGCGAGTATCTTATTCTTTATGTAAGCAAGGCAATAACGAGATAAAAAAAAAATACGCGGAAAGTAATATCAAAATATTTTAATTTTCAGTTTAACCGTAAATTTGTATTGGAAAAGTGAAATGAATTATAATTCAAAAATTAATACAATTAAAAACGCCAAATTTGAATAAGAAAAAAATGTTATTTATTTATTATCTTTTATTAATGATTTATTAACAATCTATTTTCATTTTTTTTGATAAAAAAATAAAAATAAATAAATATAAATTCTTCTTTTCTACCTGTCTTAAATTGCGATAGATGAATCGCCTTGTGTTGATGTTGTTGATTGATTTCTCTTCTTAATGACGAGGAAGTAAACAAGGAGTGCAATAATTGCTGCTACGACAACAACGCATGCAATAACAATACCTGCAATTGCGCCTCCTGACAAACCTTTATCCTTCTTACCACTATCTTCATTTACTGTCTTTGTTGCAACTAATGTATATTTAGTTGAATCTTCATCATCATCTTTAACGCAATAAGAATGATCCTTTGAAAAGCCTTCTCCTCCTTCGAATTCTTCTTTCATTTGTTCGCATGCTTTCAAAGATTCATTATCTATATTATTATTAATATCAAATGATGCAACTGAAAAGTTTTCATCTTCAGCTGGAATTGGTTGGCCTTCATCTAATGGAAGAATCTTGATGCCTTTAGTCTTTCCTTGTCGTTTGTTACCTTTGAAGGCAAGAGGTGGATTTTGATTGCCAAATTTTTTACTCAAGTGATATAATAAAACTGGAGCATCATCAATGACAACATTGTCAGTATCCATGTTTATCAATGAACGTAAACCAATCTTAATTTCTTCGAATTTCAAGTTCATTGCATCAAATGCAGAATCAGCTTCAACTTTAACGAGTCTGCAAACAGTTTGGAAATGGTTTGCATCGTTTTGATTTTGGCCTTCAACTCTTTTGTGGCCAGATATGTCTAATTCTAACATAGTTATGTTTGCTTTATCTGATTTCAAAACAAGGTCATTTGAATTAGGTTGGATTGTGACAGTATTAAGAGTAAGGTCTTTATCATCGCCAATTGGATTAAATGTAAGTTGACCACCTCCATTAATGTTAATTTTATTTTCTGCAGGAATATTAATTGAAGCATCACTGCATTCAATATCGGCGACTGTACTTGATGGTATTTGAACAGTGAATGGTTTGTCTCTGTTTTCGATATCAAAGTAATATTTTCTGTCTCCAAAATCTGCTGGAATTGTAACAGATCCTGCTTGGGAATTAAATGATTTATAAACTGTTTTACCTCCTTCAATTTTACTGGCATCTTGTAATGTGTAGTTCAATCCATCTGCACCTGGTTTTGCGCCCTTGTCCCATGCTTCTTCTGGAATTTCTGCCATTTCAGTCTTATTAACAGGTTCTGGAACATATGGTCCAGTTGGTCTGACACATTTATTATCAACAAAATCATGATCAATGTCGCAAACACAAGTTCCTAGATGAACTTTAGAATTATCAAAGTGTTCTGTTGAATTGCATTGTACGCAAAAGCTTGTGTCACCTGCGAAGCATTTACTGCATCCAAAAATATTTGGACAGTCAACAAGAGTTGTGTTGATGCATCTGTTATCATCATATTTATTAAAACCTGTCTTGCATTCAACACACCAGTTGTCGTCTGCATCATTCCAGTCTGTGCATTTGGCACAATTAGAATCTGGGCAATTTGTAATCAAGCACGGTGAATACGAATTGCGATATAATCCATCTTCGCATTTTGTGCATTTGCCATCTTTTAATCCGAAATTATTATTGCATTCATCGCAAATTTTATTTGGACCTAAGCACTTGGCACAATTAGATTCAGCATCACAAGGAACAATTTCAAGACATTGATCATTATATCTATCATAATTTGATTCGCATTCACAATAACCATATTCCTTAACTAAAGCAAAGTGATTGTCTGTATCGCATTTGGTGCATCGTCTATCTTCATCACATTCTAAACAGCCAAATTTATCAGTGCACTTGAATGGCTCTTCATCCCTTTTGATGCATGATTTATGATCATCACTCTCATAATAGCCATCAGCGCAATCTAAGCAATAAAATACACCATTTTCAACAGTGCAAGAAGGGTATTCAAAACTATTTCCAAATTCATCACAATTTCTAATTGCAGCACAGTCGTATTTACAAGGTTGAGTTGATGAAATATAGAGGCCATCGCTGCATAATGAGCAATAACCTCCTCTTAGGCCATAGCCTTCATTACATTCTTCACAATATGATTTGTCATTTGATTTGCATTGTTTGCAATTTAATACGTTGTAATTGCATCCATTATCAGAAACTGGAGGGAGATCAGGAATTGCGATTGTTTGCCCAGAATTTGAACTGCCTGTAAATTCAGTATTTCCAGACTTAACTGTAACAACAACATGAATCCTTTTACCTTTTTGAGCACTTGAAACTGTAAATGTTGGTCCTGTAGCGCCAGCTATTTTCTCGTTGTCAGCATACCATTGATAGTCTACAGCATCTGCTGCACCTTCTGGAGTAACAACTGCTCGAAGAGTCTGGCCAATAGAAGGACTTCCTTGGATAGAAACACTAATTGGTTGTAAAGAAGGGACTGATGGTTCATTGCCTGATGGTTCATTGCCTGATGGTTCATTGCCTGATGGTTCATTGCCTGATGGTTCATTGCCTGATGGCTCGTTACCTGATGGTTCGTTGCCTGATGGCTCGTTTCCTGATGGTTCGTTGCCTGATGGCTCGTTTCCTGATGGTTCGTTGCCTGATGGCTCGTTTCCTGATGGTTCGTTGCCTGATGGTTCGTTGCCTGATGGTTCGTTGCCTGATGGTTCATTGCCTGATGGTTCGTTGCCTGATGGTTCGTTGCCTGATGGTTCATTGCCTGATGGTTCGTTGCCTGATGGTTCGTTGCCTGATGGTTCGTTGCCTGATGGTTCGTTGCCTGATGGTTCATTGCCTGATGGTTCGTTGCCTGATGGTTCGTTGCCTGATGGCTCGTTGCCTGATGGTTCATTGCCTGATGGCTCGTTACCTGATGGTTCGTTGCCTGATGGCTCGTTTCCTGATGGTTCGTTGCCTGATGGCTCGTTTCCTGATGGTTCGTTGCCTGATGGTTCGTTTCCTGATGGTTCGTTGCCTGATGGTTCGTTGCCTGATGGTTCATTGCCTGATGGTTCGTTGCCTGATGGTTCATTGCCTGATGGTTCATTGCCTGATGGTTCGTTGCCTGATGGTTCGTTGCCTGATGGTTCGTTGCCTGATGGTTCATTGCCTGATGGTTCATTGCCTGATGGTTCGTTGCCTGATGGTTCGTTGCCTGATGGTTCGTTGCCTGATGGCTCGTTTCCTGATGGTTCGTTTCCTGATGGCTCGTTTCCTGATGGCTCGTTTCCTGATGGCTCGTTTCCTGATGGCTCGTTTCCTGATGGTTCGTTGCCTGATGGTTCATTGCCTGATGGTTCGTTTCCTGATGGTTCGTTGCCTGATGGTTCATTGCCTGATGGTTCATTGCCTGATGGTTCATTGCCTGATGGTTCGTTGCCTGATGGTTCGTTACCTGATGGTTCATTGCCTGATGGTTCATTGCCTGATGGTTCGTTGCCTGATGGTTCATTGCCTGATGGCTCGTTTCCTGATGGTTCGTTGCCTGATGGTTCATTGCCTGATGGTTCATTGCCTGATGGTTCGTTGCCTGATGGTTCATTGCCTGATGGTTCATTGCCCGATGGCTCGTTTCCTGATGGTTCGTTGCCTGATGGTTCATTGCCTGATGGCTCGTTACCTGATGGCTCATTGCCTGATGGTTCGTTGCCTGATGGTTCGTTGCCTGATGGTTCATTGCCCGATGGCTCGTTTCCTGATGGTTCGTTGCCTGATGGTTCATTGCCTGATGGCTCGTTACCTGATGGCTCATTGCCTGATGGTTCGTTGCCTGATGGTTCGTTGCCTGATGGTTCGTTTCCTGATGGTTCGTTTCCTGATGGTTCGTTGCCTGATGGTTCATTGCCTGATGGTTCATTGCCTGATGGTTCATTGCCTGATGGTTCATTGCCTGATGGTTCGTTGCCTGATGGTTCATTGCCTGATGGCTCGTTTCCTGATGGTTCGTTACCTGATGGCTCGTTTCCTGATGGTTCATTGCCTGATGGTTCATTGCCTGATGGTTCATTGCCTGATGGTTCATTGCCTGATGGCTCGTTTCCTGATGGTTCGTTTCCTGATGGTTCATTGCCTGATGGTTCATTGCCTGATGGTTCATTGCCTGATGGTTCATTGCCTGATGGTTCATTGCCTGATGGCTCATTGCCTGATGGTTCGTTACCTGATGGCTCGTTTCCTGATGGTTCATTGCCTGATGGTTCGTTACCTGATGGTTCATTGCCTGATGGTTCGTTTCCTGATGGTTCATTGCCTGATGGTTCATTGCCTGATGGTTCATTGCCTGATGGTTCATTGCCTGATGGTTCATTGCCTGATGGTTCATTGCCTGATGGCTCGTTTCCTGATGGCTCGTTACCTGATGGTTCATTGCCTGATGGTTCGTTACCTGATGGCTCGTTTCCTGATGGTTCGTTACCTGATGGCTCGCCCTCTGCAAGAGGTTCTATTGAATATATAAGGTTAAATAGAGTGAAAAATAAAATCAAAAACATATTTGAAAGTGAATAAATAATTTTATTCATTATGCTAATTTTATTATAAAATTATTTTAATTAATTATTTTATTTTAATATTTAAAATTAATTATTAATTAATTATTTATTTTATTTAATTTTATTTAAATTTTGAAATTTAATTAATTAATAATTATTTATTTTGTTTAATTATTTAAATTTAATTAATTTATAATTAATTATTTTATTTAAATATTTAAATTTAATTAATTTATAATTAATTATTTTATTTAAATATTTAAATTTAATTAATTTATAATTAATTATTTTATTTAAATATTTAAATTTAATTAATAATTAATTATTTGGCTTAAATATTTAAATTTAATTAATTTATAATTAATTATTTTATTTAAATATTTAAATTTAATTAATAATTAATTATTTTGTTTAAATATTTAAATTTAATTAATTTATAATTAATTATTTTATTTAAATATTGAAATTTAATTAATTAATTAATAATTAATTATTTTGTTTAAATATTTAAATTTAATTAATTTATAATTAATTATTTTATTTAAATATTGAAATTTAATTAATTAATAATAAATTATTTTTTTAAAAAAAAAAAAAAGTAAATTTAAATAATTAAATATTAATTATTTTATTTTAATATTGAGATTTAATTAATTAATAATTAATTTTTTTTTTTTTTTTTTTTTTTTTTTTTTTTTTTTGGGGAATACTTATCGCCCCCGATACTTATTGACCCCGGAGGTTAAGGTCAATATTGACCTTGTATCGTACATCAGAAAAAAAAGTTCGAAACTTTTTTGCACTTTTGCAAAAAATACCATGAGTAGCTACTCATGCTTTTTTCTCATTTTTTCAAGATAAGAAAATTATAAACGATTTTTTCTTATAATTCGATTTTGGTCTTTATTTTAAGCATCTACTAAATAAACAGTCAACCAAAAGTATTTTTTACGCCATCATTTTATCATTTTAAAGCATTTAATTACGCAAATTTCAAAGTTTCAGTTATATTATTAATATTTGATATTATATTCTTTCAAAATCACAAAGGACTCATTTTATTATAAGAGATACAGTCTATATTTATTGCTATTCACTCGGATTGCGCATTTTATTTCAATTTAACTAATATTTAATTTAAATTATGATGATAATTTTAGTTTTTCTTGCTAGAAAGTAACAAAAAGAATGATTAATAAAATATGAAATACTTGTGAATGCTTGTTTATTAGTGAGTGCTTATAATAAAAATCATTTTCAACTTAAACTAAAATAATACGTTTATATTTTTTTTTATCTGGAAAAAATGTGAAAAAAGCATGAGTAGCTACTCATGGTATTTTTTGCAAAAGTGCAAAAAAGTTTCGAACTTTTTTTTCTGATGTACGATACAAGGTCAATATTGACCTTAACCTCCGGGGTCAATAAGTATCGGGGGCGATAAGTATTCCCCTTTTTTTTTTTTTTTTTTTTTTTTTTTTTTTTTTTTTTTTTTTTTTTGGACATGAGCCAAATAAAATTTCTCATTTTTTTCTTATTTTTCTCATGTCCAAAAAATCTGACAAACAGGTCAAAAAAAAACGTAAAAAATTGAAATTGAAAACTTTTTATGAGTTTTTGAAAGCGTTACGAAGTCCAAAAAAACCGCTTTCATATGTCCAAAAAATAGATGGAGAAATGATAGAGATTTTTTTCATGTATAAACCATTCAATATTACATTAATAATGATCGACGATTAAAATGTCAAAATCTTAACTCCGATTTGATGAAAAGTCAAACTTTAATCAAAATCACTTATTCAAGTCAATTTTAAATCGACTCGATTTATATCTGTGTTATAAATGCGATACAATTATCAGGAAATTTTCGAAAACTCGATTATCAAGTCTGAGAATCAAGATATCTGCATTTATAACACAGATAAAGCTTTATAATAAGATGAATGTTCTCAGTTATATAAAAGTTTTAAAAAGTATTACGAAGATTTAAAAAATTTGGACCATCTTACACTTCGAATCGTTTCTATTGGAATCAAACCGCAAACGATTTATTTCAAAGCAACTATATATTGCTTGCGACAATGGAACAAATTAAAGCATTTAAACAATAAAATCGAGATTATAAGTTACTAACGGTTCAGCTTTAATTTACATATAAAGCATTAAATAAAATTTATTATTATAATACGAATCTAGTTTTTGCTTTTAAGATATTGCTTAAATAAACATTTCAATTATTTAGAAAATTAACCACATATAATTTATCAAAAAGTTGTATTTACTAAGAAAAAGTGAACGTAATTAATTCCAAAATAAGACCATCGTAGATCTAATATTTTTTAAAATTTGCAATAAATGTTGAAGAAAATTATAAGTAGAAAAATTTTCTATAAATTTTTTAAGAATTTTTGATGTGATCGTTTTTCTCACAAAAAAAAGACATGGTTTTACGAATTGATGTCCAAATAATATTACCTTTTTTAAGTTAAAATTTTCTTATGAAAATTATTGACTATATATATAGGCCTTCATTTTTGAAAAACAAATAATCAATAATTTTCATAAGAAAGAAAACATAAATAATGGAATTTAATCCGAAAGTATACTTATTTATAGTATGGGTTATATATATTAAAATATCAATTGATTTTAATAACTTAAGCTTACTAAAAAGATACATTTTTTTTTTTAATATAATTTTAAACGGTCGTTTAATTTTGTTTTTTTCTATTTTATCACAATCGAATAGTTGTACAATTAATCACTATGAAGAAATATTAAGCGCTATTGCATATAGATGCTATAAATTTGTTTAAATTGAAATGTAATTCGATGTATCATGGAATAATTCTTTTTTATTTTTTTGATTAATTTAATGAAAAACTCACTCAATATTAAAGAATCTCATATTTATTATGATATGATATTACTTATTACTACGTAACAAATATATGGATATAATTTAAAATAAATTATCTTCAATACATATTTAGAAAATTAGATTTTTATATTTTAAAATTTTTATAAAAAAAAAAAAAAAAAAAAATGTTACGATAAAAAATTACGTTACGATATAAAATTACGTTGCACTATTTTTGGGCCAATTAAAAATTTTAATTGCAGTCCATTTATGATATTCCTTGTTTGCTTTTTCAGTATTGCAACAATATATTTTTATTTTTTTCAAACTCATTAATTCGATCCAAGAGAGGTGAGGCTGCGAAAATTTTTGTATTTTTTAATAATACTAATATATATTATCTTATTATAGAATTAAATGCTATTTATGATAATTTCACTAATATTTTTTTTCAGATTTTTAACTATAAATCTATTTTTAAAATTGAATTGTTTATATCTTATTATAATTTCAATTTTATCTTAATAAAAAAGTCTATTTACTCAAAATAACAAAGCGGTAATTATCAATATTTAATATATAGATGTAAATATTATATTAAAGTTTTCAACTAAGAATTATAAATCAAATAATGTTTTTTTATGATTTAACTAACTATCATCATATTATAAGCATGATTTATTTGGTAAATTATTGATAAATATTAAAATAAATACTTATTGTGATGGCGATACCAAAATAAAAACAAATGAAATTTTTTAGATATTTGTGAAGTTGATGCATCAAAACAATATGTTAGATATATACACATATAATGAATCTACTTATTCACATTAATTTCAACTCGCAATTTTATAATAGAGTTATGATAATTTACTCTCAATCATTAGTTTTATGCATTCAAGATATATTTTAGATCTATATCAATGAGTATATGCGCAAGAATATCTAAAATATATTAATATCCCATCAAGAAATATTTGTAAAATTATAAACTTAAATTTGAAAAGAAAAATTTGAGAGAATAAAAAATTTGAATAGGCATTCAAATCAGATTAATTTCGAATAAAACATTTTTATCTCAGCAATATAAATTAAAATTAAAAATATTTTGGATGGAATACCTCTTAATTTCTATTGATTTTAATCCAATTCTATTCAATATAATCTATTGTAAAATTTAGAATTAAATTGATTATTTAATTTTCATTTAAAAATAATATTTTTTTGATTTCAAGAAATATATTATAAAAAATATGATTATGACGAAATGAATAAAAAAAAAAAAATTGAAAAAGTTTTCTAAAAAAAAAATTAATATTTGATTTGAGAGTCAATTTGGTCATTCTTCATATCATAAACTGTAGCAAAAAGTCAGTACCGCCAAATAAGTTATCAAAAAAATTTTATGTTTAATAATATTTTTTTCTTAAAATCGTAGCAAATTAGGACAACTATCGCTATTAGACTCCCAAGACCGATATCATCAAATGTACATCCGATGTATTATACCATGAATTGCAAGATTTTTCCAATTTGGTTATTGCTTTTTTTATAATTACATTTCTTTGAAATTACATTGTTACTTGATATTCTTACCTACCTTATTTAGTAATCCGACAGAAAAATAAGAAAGCTTTCCCTTACAACTAGTTCCAACTAATACTGTTATAGATACAATACTATATTTAAGTTATTCTCCTCAAGATCTTTATATATATATATATATATATAACTTAAAAGTCAACACACATATGCTAAATGGAAACCTAGGAAAGAAAAGTAATTACATTTTTAATAATTAAGATAATTAAGATATAGATTTTTTATTTCTATAAACTTTTTGAAGCGGCCAAAATCTCAGTACCAATTATTTTCACTTTTTGAGGCAATTTGGTTTTAAAACCAAAATTTTCTCTTCATTTCTTTTGAATTTTCACTTTTTTTGAGAACTAACGTTTATTACTGAGTTTTTTGTCACAAAAAGCTCTCAATTTTTTTTCAATCATTTCTATTCAATTCGAAAACTTTTTCATGATAAAAAAAGAGTTGATTTTTTTATGATTTAATTCCAAAAAACAAGTCAAAATAAGTTCATATATGAATATTATAATAAATATGATTGAGAGGATTTTGTCCGAAAAGTGTAAAGTTTATCAATATATCGTTTTTGGTTCCAGTAGAGCTCGGAGAAAAAGGGATTTCCTTTTTGAAAATAAAGAATTATATTTATAAAACATATTTATTTTGATGTGTATAAGTTATATCTGAAAGCATACACTTTTTCGAAAAAAATTTGTTTTTTAAAAAAAAAGTGACTTTTTTATAAAAAGGTTTATTTTTGAATATTTTTTTTTTATAAAAAAAAAGCTTCTTTGCGAAAAGCTTTTGTGTGTGCAAAAAGTAAAATCATATCAATAAGTTTCGATCATTTCAAATAAAAAATTTAATTAAAATCATAAATCCCTTTCGAAATATAAATTGATAGAGAAAATTTAGTTAACAAGAATTTCAAAGAATTATTTAATAAAAACATATATTTAGATATTATTCAAATCATAAAGAATGATATTTGATGTATAAATTATAAAGTACTCGTAATCATTGCTTATGATCAAACTATATTCAAAATTTGAAGCATTCTAATGATATAGAAAATATCATTTGCTTCATTAAGCTGTGAGGCACTTTCCAATCTTGTTAAATGATGCTTTTGATGCAGACAGTTTAAATCGGGAATGAAAATAATAGTTTTGTCCTCAAAATGTAGTTTTTTCCACCAATTATAACGTTTTTTTTTTTTTTTAATATGAATAAATAACGTATTCAAAAATCAAAATCAAATAATATATTTATTAGATCTTGTTTTTTTTAAAAGAAAATCTATATTAAAAAAAATTGTTCATATAAAAAAGACTTGGTGTTTTGAAAAAAGAAAATTATTTCGCAAAAAAAAGATCATTTTAAGAAGTATTTTTCATTTTAAAAAGAAAACAAATTTTTTAAACGAAAAAATTATTTCACAAAAAAATTTTTTTACAGACAAACCTTTTTCTTTTCGAAAAAAAATGGATTTTTAAAACATATGGATCTTAATGATATGAAAAAGTTTTGTAAATATGGAAATTCCTTTTTCGCCGATCTCTAGTTTACACCAAAAAGAATTATTACTTATAAAAGCTAACGTTGTATAAGTTAAATATGAAATTGGAATTCAGAGTTGATACGTTGTCTTCAAAATTAATTATCACTAAATCTGAACCAGAAAATTACAGATTAGGTTTTGATAGTAAAAAGCACATGAATAAAAAGTATGCGGTTTAGCATCTCTTCCCCAAAAATTCTGTGAGTAATCTATGAGACGAACCCCTCCAATTTCTGAATCCGAGATTTACAGATTACAACAAATTTGTAGTAATCTGATTTCAGGATGTAAAGTATGCGGCTTAAGAGCCTGTCCTAAAGAATTTTGTGACGATTCATGAGTCATCAATATGGAATTAAAGATAGAGATACTTTTTTGGATAAAATAATTCACAATGGTCAATTATATATTTTGATTTTAATAAATTAAACTGAGTTCAAAAAACTTTACCTCCATTTCAAATTTTAAATCATTTTATCTTTTTTATCAAACAATTTAATTGCATTATTCTTCTTTAATAATATATTAAATAATTATCATAATATTAATTAAATTTTAAAAAATGAATTCATATTTAAAATATAAAGATATGATTATTTTAAATTGAGAAGGAGGTAATGGTTTTTGAACAAGGTTTAAATATTTTAATAAATTAAATATTTTAATAAATTGAATATTTTAATAAAAAAAAAAAAATATTTTTAATAATTTTTTATCAAAAAGTGGAATATTTATTATTTTTATTTTTATTCAAATATTTAATTATTTTTTTTTTATCAAATTATTAATTATTTTTTTATCAAATTATTAATTATTTTTTTATCAAATCATTAGTTATTTTTGTATCAAATTATTAGTTATTTTTTTATCAAATTATTAATTATTTTTTTATCAAATTATTAATTATTTTTTTATCAAAAAGTGGAATATTAATTTTTTTATTTTTATTCAATTTATTAAAGATTTTTTTATCAAATTATTAATTATTTTTTTTATCAAATTATTAATTATTTTTTTATCAAATTATTAATTATTTTTTTATCAAAAAGTGGAATATTAATTTTTTTATTTTTATTCAATTTATTAAAGATTTTTTTATCAAATTATTAATTATTTTTTTTATCAAATTATTAATTATTTTTTTATTCAAATTATTAATGATTTTTTTATCAAATTATTAGTTATTTTTTTATCAAATTATTAATTATTTTTTTATCAAAAAGTGGATTTTTTATTTTATATAAATAAATAAAAAATTATTTTTATTTTTTTCGAATATACAGCATTGATATCGAAAATAAAGTGTAGAAAAGAGATGTGGACATAATTTGGATTCCGAAAATGACAAAAATATACCAACAAATACTAGGGCTACTGAAGATTGTAAATGATTGCAAGCTAAGAAAAAGAGATATGGAGAAGAAGAGAATTGTATGTGGTAATAAATAAAAAACTAATAAAAACAAAGAACTTCAAATGTTGATAAAACAGATAAGAGCGAAATCGATAAATAAAAGATGTAGAAAAAAACTCTCAAAATTTGTCTTCTTTAAGACTAATGAAAACAAAGAACTTCATATAATATTGATCTCAATATTATTTCCTACAGAAAATGATCTACTCCAGGATCTGATAATTATTTGCTCCAGATATTAGAGAGAGATTTCAATTTAAAAAACAATAAATTATAGCATTTTGTATAATATTTATATTTTGATTTATCTTGATGCCGTAGTTTACAAATATAAGCTCGCTATTTCAGATTATATAGATTAAAGAATTTTTAGCGATTTTTACAGCCATTATGTTTTTTTCGAAATGTTTTCAGTCATTGACAACTAGGTATTATGTAACATCGGTTCTAATTTTTCAAATAAATAAAAAAAGATTTCTTTTTTTTCCTATTATCTAAATTTATTTCTGAATTATGAATGTTTAAATAATTTAATACTGATCTTCTTCTTTTGGGCATTAATTGAATTGAAAATTTGAATTTAATATTTATGTTATTTTTTATATTTTAATATAATATACTAAGCATTCTTTAAAAACTTTTTGCATATCTGAATTATATAAAAAGTCTTTGATGATAAGATACAGTATAGTAAAAAAATATGAAAACGTAAAAATATTATTCAAAAAGTTGGAAAACAAGCTTTTTCATAATAAACACTCAATTTTTTTGAGTAAATATTGTTTTATCGTCATTTGAAAAAGTAGCTTTTCCAGCTTTTTGAATTTTACGAAAAAGTTCGAAAATCCATTTTTTCAAATGACGATAAAAAGAATTAGCCAAGCAAATTTGGCCTTATTTCTTTGAAAAAGTGTATTTTCCAACTTTTTTAGTATTTTTTGACGATTTCATATTTTTTTACTATACTGTATTTATATTTTTTTGAATAATTTGAAAAAGTGAAGCATAAATTTTTTTGTATCAAAAAGCTGGTTATAAACTTAATTTCATAAGTCGATAATATAGGTGAAATTTTACCATAACCGTTGGAAAATATTCAAAATTTTACTTTTATTTGAGTGTTTTATTATCTCAAAAAGTTGTACCTAGAGAATTAAAAAATATTTTCTATTCGACTTATGATTCTTTTCCACCATGTAACTACAACACGGTAGAACACTAATGCAGAAAGAAACAAGTGTTATAACAAATTAGTGAATTTTCATTCCAAAAGACAAATCAATATATATTATCAACTCAAAAATTAGTGTTGAAACATTTGCAAATGGATTATTCTATTGAATGTAAAATATTGTATTAGATAAACAAAAATAATATCCCGTATATGACGAATAATTGAAGAAATATCCCCGAATAAATTAAATTTTCCTCGTAAACTTTTTGAATAAAAAAGATTATTTTTGAGAGTGATCAATAGTTGTTAAGAGTTTCAATAGTTTATGAGATACCTTTTGAGAGAATAAATAACGATAAAATTAAAATTGAATGAAAAAAGTTATATGAATAATAGAAAACTATTACCGATTTTTTACAAAGATAAAAAAGTAATACCTAAAAACTTTGGTAAAATAATACGTATTATATTTATATGGTTTATTAAAATAGAGCTTTTTTAAATACTTATCGAAATAAACATAATATATTAAAGATTTTGATACAGGCCTGTATCAAAAGTGCTAAAAAGGGCCGATTTGAAATGCACAGCCTGTATTATCAATTTTACCAAACCTTTCAAAATACAAAAATCTTATAGAAAATAAATTCAATGGTGGCTTTTTCGGAAAAAATTTTAGGTCAATTTGCACATTTTTTCTCCTAAACTATCAAGACGAATATCCAATTTAATACGTTATTAATGAAAATAAATTCAATGGTTGCTCTTTCGGAAAAAGTTTAGATTGTTTAGAAATTAAATATTTTTATGATTGAAATATTTTTTTATAATTTTGGTTTTAGTTTTATATTATTTATTTCATTTTTACAGGAAGGAAATAATTTCACAAAAAAATTGAATAAAAGAATTATTTCAGAAAAAGTTGAAATATATGAACAATTTTTAATAATAGAATAAATTAATTTAAATTTATTTTATTTAGTAAACATTTATTTTTATATATTTATCTCTATTTCTTATTATATTTATAACTATATATTATTTAAATATTGTTACATGTTAAATATTTTATGCATCAATATATATTATCAAAATAAAAAAAAAACAAAAATAATATTGAATTTATCAAAGGAGGACGGAGTTGTCGGTTATGACAAAACATTATTTTGTTTTTTTACTTCTAAAATTAATTATAATATTATATATTAAGAAATTAATGATAGACAATTAGGGATTTTTATCGTAAGAAACAAAAGATATTTGCAAAACAAAAATTAATTTTCAGAAAAAGTTTGTTAATTGAAAAAAAAAAATTCATATATCTCTCAATTCCAAGTTACACATATCATAGAAGAAATGTAACTTGAATTTTTTTACGGATTCTTATTTAATAAAAATATATTGAATGGTATATTTGTTTTTTATATATATGTATCTATATTTTATAAATATAATATAGTTGTAATTGGTGTTTCATAATAAGATATTGTCTAAGTAATATCAAAATAAATTGAATATTATTTATTTTTTCTTTCAATTATATTTTTTTGTTTTCTGAGCTATGTTATTCAATTTTCTGAGATTATAGCTTTTCAGAATTTTTTTCTTATAAATAAAAGTGATGAAAATTTAATATTATCCTTGCAATATATTGGCCAAACCATTTTTTAATATATTTTTAAATATTTATTTATATTAATATTTTAAATTTTTATGATATTTAAGTTTAATTTATATTTTTTTATTATAATATTTAATAGAAATATTAAATCGGTGTAAAATATATAATTTCATTTTATAAAATGCTCTTATATATTGATAATAAATCTTTTAATTAAATTTTTATTTATCATTTTTTATTGAAAGAGAAAATATTATTTAATTAAAAGATTTTTTATAAAATTATTAATTTTTTGCAATTCAGAATAATAATAGACATTTATATCACATTTATTTGTATATCGTATATATACATATAATTATATTAATGATATTATATAAATATTATTAAATTATTGGAAGATATGTTACTTTTAATGCATAAAAAAAATTGAATTTAAAAAGATTGTAATTTGATAATTATTGTTTAAGATCTATCTTTAAATTGATAATTTGAATATAATTAAATATTAATTTTATTATATTATATTATATGTAATGCTATGAATAATTAATTAAAAATCACATTTAAATGAATTATCATTTGATCCAAATAAAAATAACTTTGTTGGAAACAATTTATAGTAGGAATTGATTATATTAATGTTATAATGGATGAACATAACTATATTTTTAATTATTATGAAAATTTTTAAATTAATCAAATAACCAAAATAAAATTAGGAAATGCACAAATTTATTTTTTACATTAAAAATGTAATTTAAAATTATAAAACCTATATAGTAACAGTGTTATTTAAAATAATATAAGAGCAATTTTTCTTTTTTGGATATAAATAAAAGTTTTTCAAGCATTTAACTACAATTAAAAAGCTATAAATATAGAAATATATAGATAATATTAATTCTATGATGAAGAATAAAAGAAATTATTATTGAATAGGTTTTGTACTTTTTTTTCAAATGCTTTAAAATATTGAGTACTAAAGATTATAATTAATTCAAAAATTCAGATGAATATTTTTAATTTCATAAAAAGGTCGTACAACTGAATTTTTACAGTAAAACTCAACGATTGGTTTGTTAAAACTAATTATATTTTATTATTATAATAATAATCAGTTTTATAAATATTTGCATCGTACAAAATTCAAATTAAAATAAAAACTAAAAGGATATAAGTATATATTAAATTTTCTTCAGAAAATAAATTTGAGTATTTTATCTCAATTTATTTTAATTATTTTTGATAAGAATTTTATAACACTTTATAAAAATTTAGAATAGCGATAACTTTTTATATAATTTATTCTAATCATTAATTCTTTTGATATCTTTTTATATGCTTTTAAAACATTAATTGTTATATAAAAATAGTTATTTTTATTGAAAAAATAAAATTCATTTTTTAGCTAAAAATGCCGAAAAATTGAATTTGTTGAATTATTAAATGATGATTTTAAAAAAATTGGGCGTTACAGGAGCCAAATGACGAATACAATTTTATTTATATGCATTTACTTTCTAATATATTTGAATTTCATTCCAAATCAAATGTCAGTTTTTTCTAAAAATGAAGATTTAGTTGATTGGTTTCATAAATATAAAAAGTCTAATATTTCAGTTACTGAAGGATTTCGTCAAAAAGTAAAATATTATTTGTATAACACATAGTATATCCATTCAAATGACATCTATATTTTTTAAATGATGCAAATATATAAGAAATCGATATATATTGAATTTTAATTAAAGTCTTTATTTCAACCATTACATTTTATAATATTGGATATAAAATATATAAATTATATATTATAATTATTAGATAAATTATTTATTAAGATAAATATAAATTTATTTAATTTTATTTTTTATTCAATTTAGTTGTACGACCTTTTTTCATAATTCATAAAACAATTTAATCTTAGTTAAATATAATATTAAATAAAATATAATGCAAAACTAACAATAATATTATAATTTAAATTGTATAAATGCTCTCTCAATTTATTTTTAAATTTGAAAGTAATTGAGTATACAGTGAAAAATTGCATATTCAAAAAGTTTAGTAATACATAATTTTTCCAAATTCTTTCTTCAAAAATAATGAAAGATTTCTACGACCGATTTCTTTTTTGGTATGATCATTAATATTAATTGAACATTTCTAACCTTCTATATAAGTGGCTACCTTAGAATTTTATCCTAAATTCAAAATTAACAAATCCATTATTAAAATCTTTTTTTTGTTGTTGTCAAAAATCATATTAAATCCTGTAAAAATATTTATCCTTTATTAATAAGCAACTTTCCTAGCTTCTATTGCTAAAATATTTATTTAAATAGCATTTTAAACGAGTTTTATTTTTTCATATTAACGTACAAAAAAACGTTCTCCGTTCTCCTTTATTATAATATTATTGTTAGTTTTGCATTATATTTTATTTAATATTATATTTAACTAAGATTAAATTGTTTTATGAATTATGAAAAAATAAATTGAGAGAGCATTTATACAATTTAAATTATAATATTATTGTTAGTTTTGCATTATATTTTATTTAATATTATATTTAACTAAGATTAAATTGTTTTATGAATTATGAAATTAAAAATATTCATCTGAATTTTTGAATTAATTATAATCTTTAGTACTCAATATTTTAAAGCATTTGAAAAAAAAGTACAAAACCTATTCAATAATAATTTCTTTTATTCTTCATCATAGAATTAATATTATCTATATATTTCTATATTTATAGCTTTTTAATTGTAGTTAAATGCTTGAAAAACTTTTATTTATATCCAAAAAAGAAAAATTGCTCTTATATTATTTTAAATAACACTGTTACTATATAGGTTTTATAATTTTAAATTACATTTTTAATGTAAAAAATAAATTTGTGCATTTCCTAATTTTATTTTGGTTATTTGATTAATTTAAAAATTTTCATAATAATTAAAAATATAGTTATGTTCATCCATTATAACATTAATATAATCAATTCCTACTATAAATTGTTTCCAACAAAGTTATTTTTATTTGGATCAAATGATAATTCATTTAAATGTGATTTTTAATTAATTATTCATAGCATTACATATAATATAATATAATAAAATTAATATTTAATTATATTCAAATTATCAATTTAAAGATAGATCTTAAACAATAATTATCAAATTACAATCTTTTTAAATTCAATTTTTTTTATGCATTAAAAGTAACATATCTTCCAATAATTTAATAATATTTATATAATATCATTAATATAATTATATGTATATATACGATATACAAATAAATGTGATATAAATGTCTATTATTATTCTGAATTGCAAAAAATTAATAATTTTATAAAAAATCTTTTAATTAAATAATATTTTCTCTTTCAATAAAAAATGATAAATAAAAATTTAATTAAAAGATTTATTATCAATATATAAGAGCATTTTATAAAATGAAATTATATATTTTACACCGATTTAATATTTCTATTAAATATTATAATAAAAAAATATAAATTAAACTTAAATATCATAAAAATTTAAAATATTAATATAAATAAATATTTAAAAATATATTAAAAAATGGTTTGGCCAATATATTGCAAGGATAATATTAAATTTTCATCACTTTTATTTATAAGAAAAAAATTCTGAAAAGCTATAATCTCAGAAAATTGAATAACATAGCTCAGAAAACAAAAAAATATAATTGAAAGAAAAAATAAATAATATTCAATTTATTTTGATATTACTTAGACAATATCTTATTATGAAACACCAATTACAACTATATTATATTTATAAAATATAGATACATATATATAAAAAACAAATATACCATTCAATATATTTTTATTAAATAAGAATCCGTAAAAAAATTCAAGTTACATTTCTTCTATGATATGTGTAACTTGGAATTGAGAGATATATGAATTTTTTTTTTTCAATTAACAAACTTTTTCTGAAAATTAATTTTTGTTTTGCAAATATCTTTTGTTTCTTACGATAAAAATCCCTAATTGTCTATCATTAATTTCTTAATATATAATATTATAATTAATTTTAGAAGTAAAAAAACAAAATAATGTTTTGTCATAACCGACAACTCCGTCCTCCTTTATTATAATTTAAATTGTATAAATGCTCTCTCAATTTATTTTTAAATTTGAAAGTAATTGAGTATACAGTGAAAAATTGCATATTCAAAAAGTTTAGTAATACATAATTTTTCCAAATTCTTTCTTCAAAAATAATGAAAGATTTCTACGACCGATTTCTTTTTTGGTATGATCATTAATATTAATTGAACATTTCTAACCTTCTATATAAGTGGCTACCTTAGAATTTTATCCTAAATTCAAAATTAACAAATCCATTATTAAAATCTTTTTTTTGTTGTTGTCAAAAATCATATTAAATCCTGTAAAAATATTTATCCTTTATTAATAAGCAACTTTCCTAGCTTCTATTGCTAAAATATTTATTTAAATAGCATTTTAAACGAGTTTTATTTTTTCATATTAACGTACAAAAAAACGTTCTCCGTTCTCCTTTAATTTATCTTTCAAATATTCTCAAATAGAAAAAATCATTTTAAACTTTTTCATAAATTATTTTTTTATTATAATAATATTATATCTATCTTTCTATGATTTATTTATATTATATTATTCCATTTATATATCTATAATATAAATATATAAATATATTCATAAAAATCATTTGACAATATTTTTCCTAATAAAGGATTTAACAAGAAAAAATTAAATATAATTTTTTTAAATTTTAAAAGAATTAATATTGCAGTAAATATTTCATTAAATAATTTAATATTGACATTTATATAATATATAATTTATATAAACACAGAAAAATGAATAATATATGCAAATAAAATTATTAATAAGAAGGTTTATATATGAAATAAAATCATAATGTCTTTCACAAAAAGTTATATAATTCTGATAAAAAAATAAATATCATAAAAAGTTTTATATTATTATTTCTTTTTGTATCTTATGAAATATTAGATAAATATTAAATATATATTTAAATATAAATTAATAAATGAAAATAAATTTATATAAATTAAAAAATAAGTTATATATTCTTTTTTTAAAGAGATTTTCTTAATAATTATTTTGAAAATCAGATTTTTTTGAGATCTAAATATAAAAATAATTATTTTTATAAGCACTGGCCTTTGATCCATAAGCACTTGTTCTTTTTAAATTTTTTTTTTTTCAGTTTTTCTATACTTTTATCTGAAAAAGTGTAATTCTTCAGAATTTTATTTTTATGTTTACAATAATCATGACAATTATTATAATGTTGATAATTATTTATCCATAAATCTAATTTAATATTAGAGCTATATTTGGATTTTAAAATTGATATTAGCCATTTTTCTAAAGATATCCCAATTTCTTTGACTTCTGGATTTTTCGTCACAAAATTTTGAACAACTCTTGAGACTGCCTTCATCGAATGTCTATAATCCAAATATTCGTTTATCTTCCATCCTAAATCTTTAAAAATTTTTATGGTTGAGCCATCATTGTCATGAACATTAGAAACAATCCTTTTGTCATTTTTCCTTTTAGATGCCAATGTTCGAATTCCCTCTGCTTCCAAATTTTTTGGAAATTTAATACAATTACCTTCGACATATTGTTTTGGTCGCTCAATAATTGCAAAATCTATAATTTTTTGGTTTTTATATCTATCATTGTTACAATACAACTAGAACCCGGTCGAACATGATTTCAGGCACGATCAAAAGCTACTATTGTATTTTCTTCTAATAAATTTATACTTATATCCTGTTAATAATGCTAAAAAGGTAAAAGCGGATAAATAGGTCATTTCTGAGGTAAGTGTAGCAAAAACAATTTTTTTAAATCAAAATTATTATTATATGCTTGATTATTTTGATTTTGCTGAGGAATTGGCGATGTTCCCATATCTTGATAATTAACTTGGTTATTTCCAAAATTTTGAGCTCTTCTTTGATCTCGTTGCCTACGTCTCACATTTTGAATGGAAAATAATCATTTATTTATTTGAATAATTAAGTTTTTAAGTTCTTATTTTGGCAAAAGATATAAAACATTTTTTAAATAAAGGTATGGTAATAATTTCTAAAAAAAACATTATAATATACTAAAATTTGGAATTTGAAATTAAAATTTTTATAAAAAATAGAAATATTTTATTATTAGAAGAAACAACTCAAAATCGGTTCCCATTCTTTTTAGATATTTTAGTCTTTTTATGTTTTTATTAACATTGCGTCACGTACGTTATCATTTTTCGTGTTATTTCTTTTTTAAAAATTGAATCAAAAACGATCTATATTTATAACAGAAATGATTCAAAAGTTAAAAAATAGTTTTTTTGATTTTTCGTTCATAAAAAAAGATTGTTGAGATAGTATTAAATATAATGACAAAAAATCATTAATTCTTATTTACTTGGACTTGAGAAATAAGCATTACAAAATTGCATTATTATTAGAGTTATGGCAAATAAAACCTCTGATTGATATCAGTTTAAATATATTTTAAAGTAATAAATGTAAATACTTTAATCTATATTTCATGTATACTAGAATTTTAAATAGTATTAAATTAAGATAAATTTATTTTTTTAGTAAAGACGATAAATCAGAATTTTTTTTAGATTTTCTAATAACAAGAAACTTGTGATGCCGTTTATAAACTATGATTTTTTAAAAAATACAAATTCAATTACGATTAAGAATTCAAAAATTATATCTACTCATTTAATTTTTGAATTGTCATTGAAAAAAAAAAATATGTAATATATAATTAAATATTTAATAGATATGAAAAATTAATTTTTTTATACTTACATTTTACATATTAAAAAACGAAAAGCTAGTTGTCAAAAGATAACAACTTGTCTATTGGCAGAAAATAATTATTTGATTATTGATAATGATAGAAAAGTATTTTATATTTAAAAGATATTAATATTTTAATAGATTAATTTGGTTCTTAATTATATATATATATATCATAATTTTCATATTTTGAAAAGTTTTCTTAAAAGTGGAATGATGAAAAAAGGCAATTTAAAAAAATGCCCTTTTTTCAAATCGAGTCTATATATAATATAATCTTTCAACTTTGAAAATCTTTTTCACTCACTTCGTGAGGTGAAATGTTGATTCAACCTTTCTTTTGGAAAATTCTATGTACTGTAATACATTTAACCAGATCAATCAATGGCCATTTTTCTTACAAGGAGGCTCAAGATATATTGGAATTATTGAATATAATTAATTCACACCCACACTTTGAGGCTAAGTACTTTGCCGCAGATGGCGAGAAAGGTTTGGATGAATATCATGAAATGGCTTTCAAACAATATGAAATTTTTATTGAAAAGCTAATAAATAAAGAGATATCTTTTGTCAAGTTTTTGCCACTAATAGATATGATGCATGCAGAAAAGATTGGTAGAAACCGAGTAATGAACAGCGACATAAAACTAAGCAATAATTCTGATATAATAAATAGAAACAGCTTAAAAGATCATCTTGAGATTGATGGCAATGTTTTAGATGACACTTCAACCATAGGTCGAATGAAGGACGATTCCCGATCAAATTATTCCAAATTAAACATGCATTAAATGAATTTAAAAAAAAGAATAATTCTTCTGGCTTGTATTTATTTGTTTACTCAATAATTATTGAATTGTTTAGAAATCAATACATGAAACTTGATTTTAGATTATTCTTATCGAAGTTGGCTTTGCTATTGCTTTTGTCCTTATATCAAAGCACATACAATTTACCTTCAAGCACATCTTTACGCAAAAATAAAAAATCCAATAATAAATTCGTATGGTTCAATGATCGAATTAGTATAATAAAATTGATTAATACTACAATTGCAATATCAACAATATTAAACAAGCCTGAAACATCATTTGGTTTAGGTTTAGACAGGATTAGTTCTTATCCCGAAGAAGAATTTTTTGGGAATTATTGCACTCACTTCTTAGGATATTATACCCCGCAGAATGCATTTCTGGCAATGGGTTTTCAAAGCAATTTGAAAGTAGAATTTCAAATACCAAAGCGTGAAAACTTTGCTGGTGCGCATTTAAATTATGAAAATTCTAAAGGAGATGTTTTTGATAAATTTTCAATTTTAGAACAAACATGCGATGACAACCAAATATATGAGATTAAAAATGATGTTTATAATACTGGAACCGGAGAAAAGAAAAAGCTTAAAAAATCAACATTACATTTTATTCAATTATTATCACAATTCTTTGAAATGCACCAATCGTATAGAACAAATAAATTATCTTTTACCAAAGGTTCAGCAATAATGCCATGAATCGAAGCAAATCAGAAAAAAATAATAAAATAAAATTCAATTCTTCAACGCAAAACTCTGATGAATATGATGATCATGGAATAGAATTGAATGAATATGATGATTCTGAATATGAGAATTAAAAAAAACAAATAAATTTAAAATGAATTATTGATTTTAAGTGTAGATTTCTTATTATTGATCTTTATTGGGCTTTTTTTTATGTATTAAATTATTACCGCAGAACTTCGTTTCGGACTTTTCGTTGGGGCCCTTTATGATGGTTCAATTTGTGTTTCATTTGGTTGGGTTTGCTTTGTTTCAATTTAAGATTTTAAAGCAAGTAATTCAGAAATGATATCATTTCTAAAAAAGATAAAAAACAAATTCTTAATTTAAAATTTTATAACTTGCTCTTAGATTCCTTCTGGAGCCCTTATTCAAATTTTAAATCCCAAATTAACTTTGGAATAAATTTTAAAATGAGTTGCTATCTTTTAATGCTGTTTCTAAAATTGTTGCTGTTGGAGGTGGAACCATTATATAATAAAATAAAAAATTGTTTTAATGTTTATTTAATTTACAATTTTGTTTATTTGGTGCAACACATTAAAACATTAATGATTTACAAATTGCGAACATATTTGTTTAATTGTATTATAAATGGAACACACAAACGCAATGTTTGTAAACGATTATGTAGAAGAAGAGGAGGAAGAAGAAAACAATAATGTATCTGGTGCTATTACAGAAAACAAATTAATAGAACAGTTTTATAACTATCTTCGAAATAACAACATTAAAGAAGCTCGTCGATTGCTTCGAACTTATAGCTGTTTTAGTAAGCTTAACACAAGACAACAAAATAAAGACTATCCATTAAACGGCTATAAGTTTACGAAACGAGGTGATGCATTAACAATATACAAACCAATAGAGAAAACAGATAAAGAAACCAATAAACACGAATCGATAGAAGATATAACCAATAGATTGGAAACATTAGAAGAACAACTTCGAGAACACACAAACAAATACGAGCACAATTTAAGAATAATATTAATAAATTTAACGAGATTAAAGATTCTCTTAATACTGTTATTAATGTTATTAACCAAATGCTAAACCAAAAATAAAATATTATTTATTGTTTTTATTTTTATATCGTAAACGGTGGCGTGTGCATAGATTCCAATACATCCGAATATTTAATTTCTGAAAAGAATAGATTGCGACACTTGTTTATGAACGGGTAAGGAAACGTACAACAATAACTTCCGCAAACAGTGGAGAATCGATAAACATCTTCGAATTCGTCTTTTATTAAAACATATTTATTAAAATCGTAGAAGATAGCACTAGGAAACTTATAAATGCCTTGACACTTATCTTTTCTATCGATGTATTCCATTGGTAAGCTCTCTGTTCCTTGTTCCTCTGTTGCATGTGTTTCGTTGTTGTTTTGTTGTGATTAGTATATTTGCTTTTGTATTAATGGATGAAACATAATATTTAACGTATTCACATTTCCACGGGATATTTAATCTTACTTGTATTGAGCTATAATCAGTTGGCTTACTTTGTGTTGAAACAAACATTATTTTATATTGTATTAAAATGTCATTGGCATTATATTCTATAAAATCTAAAGAAGCAACTAAATTAAATGATAATGGGATAGAAATCAAAGTTGATGAAGATAATGGGGAAACAACAATTAGTATTGAAAACACGTTGGACCCCGAAAAAATGGTTCAATTTAATTGCTTATACAATAAAGATGAAATAAAAACACTTATGGGAACGCAAGGATTTACACCAGAGAAATTCATAGATTTGCCTATTTCTGGTGGTTATAAGGTATGGAGATTTAACGACCAAAACTTTAATACTATTTCAAACGAAGGTTATTGCGCAACCTATAAGAAATTGTTGGAATTATTAAACACAAGCACAACAAATTTAAATTCATTATTGAATAAACTAGGAACAAACATTGAATTACTTAAAAATGCTTCATTAAGGATAATTGGCACAGATGAAGCCAAAGATGTTTCAGTTTATAAAGATTTGATTTCAGCCTTAAACATTAATAACGAAAACATTTCGGGTATTATATCTCATATTTATGAAGTGATTGCATCTATTGATTCTTTTTCTGTTGAGGAATTTCTAAAAACAACTCTACAAAAAGACGAACAAATGACATCAATAAAATTAAATACAGAAAAAAATAATTACGAACCAATTCAAGTATCCATTTCAAAATATAAAGATTTAGTGGATGAATTAGAAAAGTTATTCATTTGTCTTACCCAGATTCTAATTGTTGAATCAACAAATGATTTGAAATACATTGAAGAAACAAAGACGAAAATAGACGGACCTGACGAATTAGCAGATGACCCTAATCAATATATCTATAATTATTCATCTAAAACAAGCCATGTTGATACATTTACAGAATTAATAAATCAGTTAAATAAATCAACTGAGAACATTGAGAAATGGATTACAAAAATAGAACAAATTAAGACTTCAGGTATAGATCCAGATACTTCATGCCCATTAAATTCAATAAAATATATCGATACAGCCAATACAATCAAAGAAGAAAAGCCAACATCATTAAATAACTTAATAACAAAATTAAGCGATAACAATAATAATATTCATACTTGGCTGACATCAAAAGAGAGCAATAGTGATTTTGATGATTATTTAAATAATTTAAATGAAATGGAGTTATTGGTTTGTTTAAAGAAGGGTGAAGAATTTGTTTTCAGGAAACTCAAGGTTCATAAAGATAAAGTACCTGATGCTCTTATTGAATCATCTACTGAAGGACAATTTGTTGATAAAGATAATAATGTTAAATTTGATTTAAACGATTTAGCTGATATTAATGAACTTGAATCAACTAATGCTACTGTTAATATGTCTTTAATTGAAGCTATTCATGTTGTATTTGATACATATAAATCATTAGGATTAGTAATTAAACACACATTTATGCTTTTAAATAGTTGGGTTTTAAATCCATCTGTTCATTTTGCAACTAATCTTACAAAGTTAATGTGGAATAATTATATAGGACCAGGTCTAAGTTATGGAATAGATAAATATGGTAAAATTAAGAAATTTGTTATAAATTGGGGAGAAAATAGAGATTTTCTTCCAACTCCTGCACAACCGGATGATTCAAAAATAATGGCTTGGCTAAAAGACCAAACATTAGCAACCGAAGAAGTATTTATTAATTCATGGAATGATTTAAAAGAATTTTTCAAAGGAACTTCTGGTGATTTTATTATGATGATGTTATGTCTTGGATCATTAATGGCAATAGGTATTTGGGATTGTATGCCTTTAGCAGAAATACTAGAAGAAGATGAATTACCTGATGGTTTAGGCGAAATATTTACTCCAAATAAGTATTCAATTGTTGATACCATATACAAATTAACAAGGAAATTAAACAATCATATTAAAAATCATCCTACTTCATCTGGTGATTCAAATTTCACGATTAAGGAAGGGATTCTAGAGTATAAAATTAAAAATAATGATATTAAACCAAGTACATTAGAAAAGACCGTTCAAATCGATGGTACAGACATAACAAAGAAATATAATGTCCTGACTATTGATATCCCAACAGAATTGAAAGCTAAATTGCTAACATTAAAAGAACATACCAATATCTTCAAAATTGTTTTACGAAAAAACGTAGTGTATGATGAATTAGGAAATTATATCAGGGAATTTTACATCTATTCTTATCAAAATATGATTATTGCTCCATTAGTTATTAAAAGAGAGAATGGGTGCTATTTATATAATTCATCAACAATAACAGACACCACATCGATAGCATTTGACCAAGAACTTGATTTTAATCCATATGACTTATATCTTAGAGGTGAATTATCGATTTTTTATGAACCAACACAGGATTCATTAGTGTCATCTAAACCCGTTGTAAAATGTGATATAATTGAAGCCGATAATGCATTAAAATTACAGAAAACAGATATATATTATTTCTATAAGCCATCAAAAATAACGGAACAAAAAGTTGAATATGACCCATGGACTGAATACGATTGTTATAAAATGATTTATGAAATACCATCCAGTTATACAATTCCAAACAATATGCAATTTGTTTTCAAAGAGTATTGTTTCGGTAATGAATGGAAATTAACATGGAATATAGACCATTGGGAAGGAGATAATATAAAAGGGCGAAGTAATGGAAAGGTTATTTATAAATTAAAGAAAAATGATAATAAAGACCCATTTGGTTCCCATGGTTGTTATATAATGTGTAAGCATGATGATTGGAATCAATTATTTGTTCCTAAGAATACTGAGAATTTCATGGAATATTTATGGACTAAAGGAAAAGTTGAAATATCAGTTAAAACAAAGAATGGTGAAATAAAGCCGGCAACAGATTATGCACTCAATTTAAATTGGTTTCCTGCTGATATTAAATTCGAGGGTTATGATTTACTTGGAATTGATTGTGTTATAACAGAAACTGATTCAAGTAAAATAAAAGTTAATGAAATTGATAAAGTATATGCTGATATCTTTGCTCAAGAAATGCCTTTTACAATGACAAAATATAATGATGTTGCAACAAGATTAGAGTTCTCGCCAGGATCGTATCATGTAGATAACACTAATCGCGTTTCTCATGTTGATTTAGATGCTATTTTAGATACCATTGAAAAAATAAATTACAAATGGTCCAAGAAGGTAAGCTTAAATAAAAATATTGAATTATATTTAAACACGCAATTCATAGACCCAGTTGATGAAGTTAATTGGGACCCAACAACAAATCCATTTGATTACATTATAAAACAACAATTTTACGAAATAATTCCAAGACCCGATGCTGCAACAACTCTCTATACCGATTACAACATCACTTCCTCTAAAATCATTACAGCAGACAACATTACAACAATGAGAAGTGATTTGAATATGATTACAAATAATGTTGATGTAATGAATTATGACGTTAAAGACCTTACAAATAAAGTTAATAATCTTAGTACTGAAATGACTGACCAACAAAATAAAACAAAATACCTCAAAACAAAAACGGACCAAATAGAAATTGTTGCTGATGTAGCATTAGGTTTTGCAATTGCAGGTACAGTAATGGGAGGAACAAGTTTAGGCTTACAATTAAGTGCTCGTGGAGTTCAAACAGCATCTAGAACTGTTAATGGTGCTTCAAAAGCTGGTGGTCAATTAGAAGGATTATTGTCTGATATCAGTGAAGATGTTAGCTCAGACGCGGGCTCTAGTATGCTAGATATTATTAAAGATGGCAGTGAATTACCTGATATTGGTATGGACCCTTATATGAGAACAGTCAAGACAACTACAAAATTGCTTTTAAAGTAAATCATGTTGTTTTAAAAATCTATTAATTACAACAGCTACATTGTAATTATTTTTATCTTTTAAGAATACAAATCTACAACCATTAGCGTTTGTATTGATGTGAAGTATTTTATAATTAAATGAATTGTCGTAGTAAAATAAACCATCAAAGTAATAATAATTTTCAAATTCATGAACTACGTTTTTGCTTTTATAAGATTCAACCAATAATGCATCTTCTGGTAAATTTTCAATAAAATCATACCTAACGTTTTTTTGTGAAGATTTATTTAAAATATTTTCAGTTGAAGAACACCACCTCAAATTTTCAATTCTGTTGTCTGTTTTAATATGATTAATGTGGTCTATTTGTGTTTTGTTTTCTGGGTCATCGTTTGGAATAAATTGTTGTGCTATTAATCTATGTTTTGAATTCTTTTTCTGTTTTCCATTTATATTTAAATTTAATCTAACATAACCATTATTTTCAATGTATTCCTTTACTACTTGGTGATTAATTTTCTTTCTAATTGTAAATGGATATTGATTTAATATTTCATAATTATTATATTCTTTTAATGGAACAAATTCAATTGTTTCATCATTCATTTTTCATTACAATAAAAAAATATATTTAAAATTTTATCGAGTTTTATTTTTGAGTTTTATTACATTAACCGCCACCCTTAACAAATCTAGCTTGTGAATTTGGCTCAGTAGAATTTAATTGCTTATTGATTTTGGTCTTAACATTATAATTTTCTTTTCGCCCTTGAGCAGCATTATTAACTTTTTCTAATGCTGTTCTTACGTTGCCTTTTGGAATATATTTTATAGCAGTATCAGCGAAATTAGATATCTTTTCTCTTGTCTTATCACTTAATAGTTTTCGACCGATACCTTGAGCAACCTTACCAATTATACCAGCATGCTTATTAACTCCATCGACAGCAGTATTAACAACTTTGCCAGCTAATCCACCAGTAGCACTATTAGCAAAATTCATTAAATGCTTGCTTGCTAAACCTATTCCTGTTTTGATAAATTTCTTAAAAAACCCGCACATTTAAAAATAATTAAAAAGTTTAATCGAAATAATATTTATTTGCGGTGATATTCATGACGAAATGTTCGTGTGGCTCTCTATGTTGTAAATATTGTTTAACTGTTTCTTTTGTATCTAAATTATTATTTGTTTGCTGAAGTAATGATGTGAAATCTTCTTCACTATAACCACTATAGCAAATGATATCTGTAGCCATACGTTTCGCGTTGATATGAACAAATCTTATTGTTTGAAAAGCCATTATACACGTGATATTATAGTGTCTTGTTTTTGTTAGCAAACGTATAAATTCACTATTGCCATTCTTCAATAAATCGCTACCTGCGCAGTCATCTAAAATTATTAACGTGTTATAAGGGTATGTTGATGTATTATATTTAGCAAGCTTATTTGCAATATACACAATTCTATCATCTATATCCTCTAATGAATGCTTATTAATTAACCGTTCCATCTCTTCATTTGCTTCTTTCATTTTTGATAGAACATGTTTAACTAATGCATAATATTTAACTTTGCGTTTGAGATGTTTTTTTAGAAAATCCATTAGTTCTTTTTCATTAACATAATCGATTGGTGTCTTAATACTTTTATGTAGGACTTCAGCAGTTTTATCAGCTTTCCCACTAGTTGAGCAGAATATGATTTTGCTATAATAAGGTTTCTTAAATAATTTTTCTGTTATCATTATGTGCGACCATATCCAATAACTCTTTCCAGCGCCTGGTCTGCCTATTAAGAAAATAATGCCATTCGTACTAAATGGGTAATCTGGTGATAATGGTTTTATTAAAGCCATTTCGATATCGCGTTGATTCTTTTTAATAGCTTTATTTATTTCATTCTTAACTTGATTAATAATTTGTTTTGTCATATTTTTATTATTGTTAAATGAATTATATAGAATTTGTTAAAGAGTGTTTTAAATATCAATTGATAGGGTTCGTTGTAGAGTTGGTCTATGAGACAACAAAAATAATTTATAAAGAACTTATTAAGCCCACTTCTTAATAGCGTCTGGAATAGTATTTTGCGACGACCAATACTCAAGCTCCATTTGTGAAAGTTTTATTGGGTTCCCCTCACGTAGATTTTTTGCTGGGATTGTGTCTTTTACACCTCCTTCATATTGAACCCTATATTTATTTTTCTTGGGGTCATAGCTAATAATTTTATCAACTATGCCACGTTTGCCTTTCTTTAGAGAATCAGCGAGTGGAATGTTATTTGCTGATTTAATTAATCTGTAGCCTGGTAATTTATCAACTGAATCATCTTTAGCTTTGACTATAAATTGGTTCCCGGATTTAGAATCAACGATATAAGATTCTTTGCTTACTTTATTACGTTTCTTTGAGAATGGTTCATTAGCTAAAACAATTCTTACTCTTTCATTTGGTTCAAAATTATATGGATTTATTTTTGTTTTCGTTTGGATATAATTTAATTCATCTTCTTTTGTTATATCGTTTGGCGCTTTATTGTTTAAAGACCTATGAGGAGAATTATTATATGCATCTATTAAATTATTCATTTCAGTTTCATCAATATATCTATTTTCACCGATAGCGTCTCTTATTGTTCTCATGAATCTATTGATGATGCCGAGCACGTTATGATTATTATCTTCAGTTGTTTTATAGATTATATTCTTTGACTTCATAAAATCTAATACCTCGTTTGATAAGTATGCTGCATCTTGGTCGCTTGTTATTGAATACACATCATTTACATCATTAAAGAATTTGGTTAATGCTTCTATTATTGATTTTGAACCCTTGCCTATTAATGGGTATGCGTAAGCTTTTCGTGTGTTAATATTAATTAGCATTAAATAATTACGTCCTCCTTTATGTTTATCATTGATGAATGTGTCCATTTGATAACCTCCTTGATGCTTTGACACAATAGGCATAAATTCGGCTTTTGGAACCTTAGCGTCATGAATAACATTATTTTTAAGAAACTGTTTAGCATCTTGTTCATTAAATCCATAGCGTTTAGCCAATGGTACAAATTTATTTTGACTACGCCATGGATATTTTTTAAATAATTCATCTAATGTTTTAAAACTCATTTAATTTTTCATAAAAATATTTCTGTGAGTGTGCTTTATACGTATAATAATTTATTGTAAGACATGAATTGCATTTCTATACAAAATGATTCATTTTTGGGAATAACAATAGGTATCTTGTTATGACGACCACTATAGAACTCGACCCAAAATTGTTGATCAGTAGAATTCAGTTTATAGTATTTTATTGGCGTAAAATATACTGAACTACTACCAATATAGTTATGTGATGCCTGTTCAGCAATAGATGAATAGACTTTGCATGAGTGCCTATCCCATACATTATAAAAATCAATTCTCCTAAGCCATTTGTTTTGAAATTGTTCGGGTTTATTTTGATATGGTTCGTTGCCTATATTCATTACATCAGCAAAATCAAATCTTCTATAATTTTCATCTGTACTTTTTTCTATAAAGTTTATTTTGAAATCAACGTAATAAAGACTTGGATTAATATCATCCTCAATTTTAATGTATGGTGGTATTGGTTCAGGAGTTGGTGTTGGCGTTGGTTTATATTCCGGGTTTTCTATGTATGAATTAATTTGTTGATTTATCGGTGAAAATATTGTCTCTATAAAAGAATTCTTATCATAATCATAATATCCATCCATCTGGATATCATTTAACTCTCTATTTAAATCACTCAGCCTAAATAATGGTATTAAGTTATCGGCGTTCTGTTTATTGAAGTCTGCAATTTCTTTTAGGAAAGCATTCCATTCTTCTTTACTTTTAAAGAATAGATCATACGAATCTTTAATAAAAGAAATAGGTCCGGAAATTGGAACGCGATATTTATTTAAAATGCCTGTATAAAGTTTATACATGCTTGACAAAATATTATTTGTCAATTTATATTTTTCCATAACTTTATTATTATACTCATCGAACTTAGGTTTAAGTGTAATAATGATATCTTCAAATAAATCTCGTAAATCTTTATCTGTTGCCAACCAAGATATAATATGTGTTGATACCTCTCCTTTTTGTTTTTCATCAAGTAAATTATATATTTCATCATTGTTTTTATTTTCGTTTTCTTTTTTCGTTTTCAATTCATCAAAAGCACTTCGTAAATATTTTCTTACGCTTAAATCAAACTCAAGCTTACGTCTCCTTGCTATTGTATAAATATTTCTAACGCCTATAATTGACTCACCACGATTTGCTGTGCTCCATTCTGGTGGAAAATTAAACCAATAACGATGTGGTTTGTTTGGGTCTCTCTCACCATCTTCAAGAAAATATGCTGTTTCTATTGGTATTGGTACTTGCTCATCATTGATATTGGCTATGGTAGGGTGTAATGTTTTTATCCTTGACATTTACTAGCTAATAAAGTTTTTTGAAACGTAAAAACTTTGTTGGTAGTAGTAGGACCTTGGTCCCGGGCTCGAAGAGCCTTTGATGTTAATCATTCGGTGGTAGTAGTGGGTTATAAGTAGTTATCCATAGGATTTTCTTACAATGATGATTCTCTGGCATTTTGGGGCTGTTTGTTATATTGGGCTTCTATGTGTGTAAATAGTGTAGTGTGTGCGTATTGGTGTTTTAAATCAATTGTTTATAGTATAGTGTATTCGGTGGGTTGTATGGACCTTGATGTGTGTTAATATATATTTTTTATATAAATTTGTTGAAAATGAAAACATCGCCAAAGTGATCTTATTTTTGTCGTTTTTAAGCCCCTTTGGTGCAAATGACCCCCAAAATGCCAGAGAATCATCATTGTAAGAAAATCCTATGGATAACTACTGTTGCATTTGTAGAACGAATAAAAACAATATTGTTTAAACGAAAACACATTAATTGTATTCTTCGAATGTTCTGCTATTAGTGGTATTACATTTAATGCTTAGATTAACTGTCGCAATTAATTGTAATTCAAAAATAAAAATATTATTAATTTTGTTTTTTAGCCGCAGGTTTTCGTGTCGCATGTCATCGTTTTGGTCTCTTATGACATTTTATAAATTGCTGATAAAAAAATAAAAAATTATTGAAAGTTCGATTTTTCGAGGTTGTTATTTTTGGGAGTTCATCAATTTATTCAAAATTTGTCTATCCCTATTTTTGAATGAAATGCGAGCTAATTTTGAAAAAGTGGTGATTTTTTGAGTCATGGCGCTGATTATAGAGGTATGTAAACCCTATGACGAGGGGGTCATTTTTATCTCACCCCTCCAGTCGGTCCACTTTACTCTCTCAGGATAAATATTATAATAGAATTTGATTGATTTACCAAGAATTCCAATTTTAGTATACTGTCTCTTGAGTTTGCCTTTAGCTTTTAATTTAGTTAATGGGTTGAGTTATTTTATTTTTATCTCATCATCATCTCCATGATAAGATTTTGTTTCTGCAATAGAATAAAGGTCTAATACAGCTCAAACAAGACAAACTGGATTAACATGAAAACGAATAGCTAAATCACCAATGATACCATTATGGAATAAATCAAATGTTTGTAATGCAAGTAAGTCATCAAAAGGAACATTCAAATCAAATTTACATTCAGCTTTCCCACTGTTTTAAAAATCATTAAGATTAGCTAAAGACCTGCATGCGTTTGTGAATAACTGCATACGTTTTCCCATAATGAATGAACGAATCGTCGTCTTTTCTTATCTGCTTCAGGTTTGAGAACTGAATACAAGAAACCTTCACGAATTGATTCATTCTATTGATAACCCATATTAAAGTTATTATGAAAAATTTTTAAACCTTCTTATAATTGATTTGATGATTTGAAACTTGCAAATAACTTATAAAGATTTTTGGTGTCTTCAATTGTTTGAAGCTTTTCAATGTCTATGCTTAATTGTAAATTCAATTTGGCATGAAAAATTAAGAAACCTTTATCAACATCACCGATGAAATGGTTAGAATGAGTTATGCTAATTTGTGAATACTTTCTTTGATGAAATGGCGCAAGTAGATCATGACATCCAGCTGTTCAAAATGAAAATGAACGATTACAGTCATTAATATTAGTCATTTACCTCATTTCGTCAAAAATATATACAATACGTTTCATGTATGCAGATTTGCCATAAAGATTAATAGGCTCATTTTTTCTTCTTTTAGGAGGAGTAGCATGCTTTTCGTAATCTACTTTATAATATCTTCTTACTTTTATCTTAAATTCTATTCTACTTTTTCTAACCAACATAAATATATTTCTCACACTTACAATTGATTATCCTCTATTCGATGGACTCCTTTCTTAGAGGAAATTAAAGTAATATCTATTGCATTTTTTTGTGTCTTTTTCTCCATCTTCCAAGAAAAAAGCATGCTCTATTGGTATTGATTTTCTTTATTCAGCTGGATTTAATGTCAGGCACATTTCAATCATGGAAAACATTTTTTTAATAGTCTTTAATGATACTACTTTTTGAATGGAAACTTTTTGCGATGTGAACTTTTGAATACACGAATGATACAACATTTTGTGGGCTGGCTTTTTGAGAGAGATCCAGGGGCACGAACCCTTGGAGTAGTGGTAGGCTGAGAAACTCTGGACCAACCGTATACTACTTAAATGCAAATTTTTAAATAAATCATAAACTCTGGCCAGAAATGTTTGACTTACTGTTCACATAAATCACAAAACTCTACTGAAAATTGACTAAAAAAAACAAATAGAGTCGAACATTTCTTTTTTCTCTCAAAGCAATGCATTCAATTTTTCAAAAATTTATTGCTAAAATTATATTTTCATTAAGCAATTTTAAATTAAGAACCTTGGTATTAAAAAAATAGCAATGCCTTTAAGATGATTAAAAATAATAATAATAAAAAAACGATTATTTTTTTATGAAAAAGTTTTATATTCACTATTTTTACAGTACTAATATGACCTCTAAAGAGTATTTAGCTAAAATGAAGAATATCCAAGAAAATATTCTATACTACCTTGATGGCGAAGCCAACCTCGAAGAAAAATATCAATGTCTCAAAGATATGTTTGATGGATTAAAAATTAATTGTAACAAACATGAGCTTAAGTCATTACTTTACTTGCTATTAAAAATATCCAATCATCATCATCGTGAATCTGATTTTTTTAATAAAATAGAAAAAATTTTGCAAATTTTCAAAGATGATCTTAAAAAAAGTTTCTCAAATTCAGAACTTTTCCATATTTTCAGAAGCAACAAAAGAATTATTTTATTTTTATTTGAAGAGAATATAATAGTAATGAATGAATATGTTTTTAAAAAAATGGAAAAATTTGAATATCGCATTGCCAAATATCCGATTTATTTTTCACCAGAAATAAAGCCATTTATCAATGAGAATTGGTTTCCAAAATATTACAAAAATGATGTTTTTAATACTAATGCATGGATTGAAGAAATCAAAGAAGATTTACCAGATGATTTTTATTCAAAAAGAAAAATTGGCGAAAATGACAATTTTATTTGCCAATTAATTCGAAAAGATTTGATTGAAGATTTTATTATTTATGTCAATCAAAATATGTATCCACTTGATTCTATAATTAATAGATCAAAATATGAAACAAATAATTTTTTATTAAAGAAACATAAAATAACATTAATTGAATATGCAACTTTTTATGGATCAATTCAAATTTTCAATTACTTGAGATTCAATAATGTCAAATTGACATCATCTTTATGGGAATATGCTGTTCATGGTCAAAGTGCAGAAATTATTCATCTACTAGAAGAACTTCACATTGAACCAATAGATTTAGATAAAAAGAAAAATTTTTTTGAACAAATTTTCATTGAATCAATAAAATGTCATCACATTGACATTGCAAATTATATTCGAAATAATTATTTACAAGATAAAAATGAAAATTCAAATGATTCTTTAATAAATTGCATTGAGTACTACAATTTTATATTAATGGAAAATGATTTAATCGATCAATCTTCATTCTTTTATTTATGCAAATATGATTATTACTTCCTTGCTGTTTGTTTATTAAATGAATTAAGTATTGATATAAATAAGATAACGATTTATAACTAATATTTTTGAATTCAATTTTATATATACAATATTGTTTATGAGATTTGGAAGCTAAATATTTCAACAATGTTATAAAAAATATCTGTGTTTTTAAATGGAATTTGAAATCATTATTTAAATGTAATTCAAAAAAATCAAATATTTTAATGATATTAATAAAAAAATATGTTTTTCTTATAAAACAGCGTTTTATATAGCAGTTGAAAAAGAAAATATAGATATAATAAAACTTTTATTATCAAATGATAAGATTGATGTTAATATTCCATGCATTTCACAATATTTTTTTTTTAAATAGAGTTATTTATCATATATTAAAATTGGATTCAAAATCATGAATTTCAATTACATTCAAACGCATTTATATCAATCACATTTAAAATCATGTAATATCAATAAAATTTATATATATTTATTTCAACAGAATTTTAAAACATTTATTTCAATAAAATTCAATTTTTTTTTGTATCAACTTAATTCAAAATCATATAATTCAATATGATTTGAAATATTAAATATTTGAATGGAATTGTATATAAAATATTTAAATGCAATTCAATCATATACTTCAATACAATTCAAGTACATATATTCTTATTTAATTCAATGTTATATATTAAATGTAATTCAAAAACATATCTTTGAATGTAATTAGAAAAATCAATTTTGAATGAAATTCGAAAAATGCAAATTTCTATGAAGTTTTGAATTTTTATATTTAAATGAAATTTATATTTTTAATAATTTGATGAACCGCCACTTCATAAAGCAGTTGACATAAATGATATTGAAATCATTAAACTTTTATTATCTAATGACAAACTTGATGTTAATGCAAAATACGTTTAATTTCAATAAAGTAAATAAAATCAAAAGTCATCTGTTTCAATTACATTTAAAATCATCTCATTTCAATAAAATTTAAAAGCAATTATCATTAATGATGTTCAAAAACATATGATTTAATGAAATTTAGAATCATATATTTAAATCTACAAATTCGTTTTTTGCTCTCATACAATTTTATTCAAACCATTTTAATATAATTATATTTTATATTTTGGACGAGCATACTTCATTGCATCTTGCTGTACAGATAAATTCTATTGATATTGTCTCATTATTGCTTAGTTATAAAGATATTAATGTTAATATAAAAGATGAAATTTATTATAAAAATAAATCAAATTTCATATTGAATTTAACGATTTCTTTTTTTTTTGAATTTATGCCAAAAGCCAATTGATTATACCGAAAATAATGCAATTAAGCAATTGTTAACTTGCTAATTTTTTTTTTTTTTTATTTTAGCACAAGAAAAATTTCCCCCACATTTGCCCATATCATCAATCAATTATTTGATTTGCTCATCATTTATTAAGAATGACTTTTCTTGAAAAATTATTTTAATAAACTATTTCTGTATATTCTTTAGTATGACTTTTTGAATGAATTGAAAAACTTTAATTGCAACTGCAGGGATTCATAAATATTTCGAAATTGAAAATTTTAAAATTTTTTAATGAAAAAGTCTATGCTTTAAATGGTCAATGACCACTTTTTGGCATCTAATCTTTTTGAAAGAAAATATGATGTCTTTTTGATTGATACAGGTCTTTTGATTTTATAAAATGCTTTAATACTTCATATCCAACCTAAAATAACCACCAATTTAAAGTCCAGTGAAAAAGATTATCTTTAGTTAAATATTTTTAGAATATCCAACCTAAAATAGTGACTTTTTCTGAAGATTATTCAAAAAGTGGAATTTTTCAAAGAAAAAGACATTATTTTTAAAATAGATCCAAAAAATCTAATTGTATTTCTATAAGTAAAAAAAAAAAAAAAAAAAAAAAAAAAAAAAAAAAAAAAAAAAAACTAGATGAAATAAATAAAATAAAAACTTTTTATATAGAAAATTGAGACTTGATCAAGTTGATTAAGCTTTTTTGTCCCAATCATATTTAGATACACATATAATACTATAAAAAACAAAAAACATTTAAATTGAAAAATTAATCAGAGAAAGCATCTTCAGTATTACTAAGCGCGATATTTCTCAAGTCGATAGCCGAACTTATTGATTTCTTGAATGATTTACTTTTTTCATTCTCAACTGTCCAAACCTGAAGGACCTTACTGTAACCGCCAACTACGATACTTTGACGAGACACGGCTATTTCAGTTATTCCACTTTTCTTATCAAATTCGTTAGGTGGTAAGACGTTTCTCAGAACTTCACTTTTTCTATAAATTTCGTTAGGATCATTGATACTTATACAATTGTCTTTTCCACCTGAAATTAAGAATCGTCCACTTGGATGGAACTTCAGTGTTTTCACCCTATCTTGATGAACTTTTTTAGTTGCTGGAGTCATATTTCTTATGTCGAAAATTTGAATTTTTCCTTCAGGATTTCCAATTGCAACACGATGCTCCCAAATGTCAATAGGACAGCATTGATTGTATGAGGATTCAAGGTCATACGTAATGACAGGCCTTAACAAATTAGCATCATCAATATTCTGCATTTTCTTTAAAACCGTTGCTGACTTTGCTTTCAATTTTGGGCCAAAAGACGATTCAATTTCATTTTTTGAATTTTTCATTGATGAAATTGATGTCGATTTCACTGGATTGGCCATGACGGTTATCGGTTGGACTCTCATATCATAAAGGCAGAACTTTGCTTCTTTCGGTTGAACAACTGCAATTTGCGTTCCTTCATTGAACCAAGTTGCTGTTGCTTTTTCATTCCAACAAATGATTGGAATCAATTCTTTTTTACTTCTTTTTTCGTCAATTTTATTGGTGAATATTTGACCTTCCTTATTGACAATGAGAAGTTGATTTCCTGTTTCATTGAATTTAACCGTTTTAATGCAAGAATCAATAAGTGATGTTGTATAAATTGTTCGAGGAATTCCACTTGAAAACCTCCAAAGTTTCAAATTTCCATTCATTTCTCCGGTGACGAAAATCTCACAATTTGGATGACTATCACAAGCGGTTGTTTTCAAAAAAGATTTTAATAACCGTCCTTTATTCCATGAGCATTCGAATTGATAATCATTATTTATTGTTCGTTCATTTATTTCTTCATTTTGTAAGAGAGAAACAAACGGAGAATCGAAATATAAATATTTGTCATCTTCACTTGCTCCCAAATATTTCCCATTCAATTCATCCTGACTAATTTTCAATGTATTCAATGATTCAGAAACAATGGCTATCTTCGAGTTATTCTTTGAATCAATACAAATGCCTCGAATTGGTCCATCAATGCCTGTTTTAACTACATAAGATGACGTATAACTAAATTTGTTATCCATGAAAAATGGTGTTGAAAAAGAGCTATTAAAAGCAATCAGCCATTTTTCATGAAGTGACACTTTTTCCATTTTTTCAAGGTTTTGTATTGGATCTAACTGAAGAGGATCAATATCATCAATCAAACCTTCATTCGAGAAATAAAATGCTTTTATTTTCTTGAATAAAATTCGATGACGATGATGAAAATAATGTGGAAGAATTTCAATGTTCTTGAAATTTATCGATTTGGATAAATTTTCAGCCATTTTATTAAATGTTAAACAATTAACAATGTTAATGTCATTCTCATCAACATTCGTTGATTGATTAGCAAAACGTGAAAGTAAATCTGGAGGTTTTACTTCAACTTCACAATGCTCAAATTCATCAAAATAATTCTCAAGTCGAAAGTCAAACGATTCAAGTAATGGAATAATCATTGTTGATTTAGATAATGCAAAAGAAAGTGAGAATAAAATGGCAGCAATCATCGCTTGATCAGAAATCAATCTTGTTATTGTTGTCAATGATTTTACTGTTCGTTCATCAAATTGAACATTGAAGAGTTTGTTTACTTGAAAAGCAATGAATGATTCATTGATTGTGAAAATTACATTTGGATTTGTTTTAAATAAATCTTTATCAAAACAATTAGCAAAGTTTGTATCATCAATCAATGCTTTTATATCACTTTTCTCTTTAATTATAATTTCATTCTTACTTTCTTCTTCTTCTTCTTCGATATCAAAATCATCAATTTCAAGTTGTTTTATTCCACCGAAATCAAAATCAAACGAGGAATTTTGATGATTTGAAGATTTCTTTTGTTTTTTAGAAGAAGAAGTTGTTTTATCTTCAACAAAAACAGAAATTGAAGAAGGTTGCATATAAAACTTTTTAATGAAATAAGGAACATTTTGCAAATTAAGAAGAATTTGTTTCGGAACATCATTTGTTATTTGTTTTATCATTTCACATCGATGCGCATCAAGACTCAATAAATCACATTCAGGAAGTTCATAATTAATCAAGATATCAACAGCTTCTTTCTTATTTTCTTTAAAAACAGTGAAAAAACGATTTATCGAAGAAGTTTCTTTTGAAGTAAAAAATTCATTCATTGATAAAATTTCTTTGATTTTCATTTCTTCATTCAAAAGACGAGCAACGAGAAGAAAAAGAAGAGGTTCTTTCGCAATCACATGCAGAGCTTGATCGTTTCTTTTCAAAACAATAAAGAACAAAGAAGCTAATTCATAACGATGACATTTTAATGCTTCAAAAGCACTTTTTTCAACCTTTGTGAGATTTGTTTCTTTATCAGAAGTCAAATACTTTGCAATCTTCTTTTTGCCGTGTTTCATTGCCACTTCCGAAGCAATTGAGAATTTATTAACAAGAATGCACAAGAGTAGATACAGATCAAGATCTTCCTCACTCGGATATGATTTATTTACAATCTCAACAACAAACGAAGAGAGAACTTTATTGTCTTTAACCCACAAAGGCGCATATGATGCAATAATTTCTCTACAGTTAGTAAAATGAAGAGGTTCAATAAGGAGATGTTGATCACGACATAAAAATCCCCAAATCGAAAAGAATGGAATCAATTTAGGATCATTAAAACGTGCAAAGTTATAAGAAAAAATATAGTTCCTTCCAATATCACCAAGCGCTTCCCAACCAGGAGCATTCAAAGGACAATATCGCTCAAATTGAGATGGAAGATCTGATGAGAAACACGTTGGTAAAATGTAGGAATCATCTTTTATTACAAAATCATTTATTGTAACTTTTTCTTTTCGTTGCCTTTTTGAAAGCACTGAAAACAAACATAATGTCAATGAAGTAAGGAAGACATAATCATCATCAATTGCATGAATTTTGGGTAACTCAATATCAAAGTCATAGAAAAAGAACATGTTGTCTGTTGACACAATAATCGCATTCATGTCTTCTTTGTAGACAAAATCATTGATTCGAACAGTTGTTATTTTAGAGATAAAAGTAAAGCATTTATACTTAATCGAATAAAACGACAACGAGTCATCAGATGCAACCGCCATTAAAAGATATGAATTAGGCAAAAAACGGGCAATCGGACGGTTAGCTTTAAATTTGGCAAAAATTTGAAAAGAATCTTTTTCTAGGATATAACAAATCACTTCACTTTTTGTACAAACAGAAAATATATTTTGTGAGTGTATCGTTGCTGATGTGATGTCATCATCAGTCTCAAAATTAAAAGTGATGTGATTTTTCTTAAAAATGTCAAAAATTCCAGAATTATTTTTTGCCAGGACGATAAGAAGTTGATTATTGTCAGATTTCATGTCAAAAATTTTTTTATCAAAATTATTTTGAAGTGAATTAATTTCACCTATAAATTGGCCAACGTCATAGGTCAATTCATTCAATTCTTTATCGTCATACCAATCAAAAAAGCACGAATCACTTTCAGTGACCAAATGTTGGTTGTAATTGATGATTTTTTTGATTGGATTAGTCAGGAATTTAATTTGAAAGGGTGTCAATTGAGTGTACTTGTTAGAGGCCAATTCTAACTGGTGAAAAAAGAGGCCGTTTTTGGTGAAAAATGTAATATCAAACCGCTGCTCAATTTCGCCATTTGAATATATGCGAAATAGGTAGCAAATCGTGGCAAGTTGGTCATCGTAAGGAAGACTTGTTGACATGACACGTGATAAAGTGTTGGCAGACGTTTCTTCACACAAAATCATCGTTTTCGTCGTTGTTACCAAAATTTGTGCTTTTGGCCTTTTTAAGGAAGGTTCAGCTACATTTCCAACTGAATTGTCAAACCGTCCAATAAATTCAGCATCAGTAAAATCATGACAAAATGCTATTGTTGTTATTTTCTCTGAAAAAGTATAGCTGCCAACACAATACATTTCCGACAAATTTTGATGTTGTAACCAAACTTTGACTGTCATGTTTTCGCATGCTGTAACCGCTGATAAATAATGTGAACAGTCCCACTGAAAATCTACTAACGGTGAATCAAAAGAAAATATAAAATTATCTTCTTTAAAAGGATAATATAATATTTTGATTTCTTTTTCACCTTTGGTGAAAAGTGCAATGGCTGAGCCATTAGGTGAGGAGACAACTTCTTGATAATTTATTTTTTCTGAAATTAATTCTGTTTGTCCTTGTAAAAAATTAATCGAATATAAGTTTGCGTCAGAAAGATAAAAAAGTCGATCAATGCATGATGTTAATGAATGAGGAACTGAATTACTTATTTCCTTATAAATCCGAACAACAGAAAAATCAGTCATTGAAATTTGATAAATATTTTTGTTATCTTTAATACAAAAAATATAAAAGTCTCGTTTAATGCTGTATGCAAATGTAATTAATATAATTGACGATGATGGATCTGGAGTTCCAATGACTTTTTCGGAAAAATCTGAACGATTATATATATAAATTAAATTATCGCAAGAAAATGCTAAAAGAGTAGCTTCACAATGAATTGGCATTGATACAGCAAAAGATGATTTGCTGTTTGGTTTTAAGCGAATTATTTGTGCCTTTGAAAGGCGAAAAGTCATTTGATCATATTACCTCTCAATTCATTATATTAACCTAGTGACCGTTTATTTGATCATATTTTATCCTACCAAAAATGAGGCAGAATCATTCAAGACAAATTGATTCTGTAGGTAGAAATATGAGAAATCGGAGGGGCGCACCTCATCGCAAACCAGAAAAAAGCATTCAAAATCAAAATAGCCTAAATACGAATAATTCTAGTGACAACATTATGAAACCCAACCCCCAATCTTCCAAGAAAGAAAACTCAAATAATGAATTGCGGAATCATTTTGGTAACTTATTAAATTGCTTAAAATCCAATAAAAAAAAACAATATCTATTACAACTCGCAGGAAAACCTATTAAGACTCCAGAAATTCAGGATATGCCAAGTAAAGTAGAAAACATCGAAACGTCCAATTCTCGCAATTCTTTCATGTCAGATTTTTTTTTCGATATCCCAACGCAAAAATTGTGCACATCATCTTTAAAATCAAATAATGATTTCCCCAGATTTTCAAAATCAAATGAAATTCGATTAGATAGAAAAGTTGGTCATTCGTATTTTCTCATTCAACGACCTCCTGGCTATAGCTGCGAGAAACCGCATTTTGCAGATTTTATATGCAATTCGCTATATAAGGTTCAAGCTCTTGGCGAAGAGGGAGAAAAAAAAAAGCGAGGTAATTCGAATGATTCATCACCACAACCAGTTTATGATGCAAATGCCAACTTATCGGAGAATATTGATATGCATAGTATTGAAACAATTGAATATAATAAATTATTTAACGATTTCTTCGATTCAGAAAAAAGGAAGAAAATTGCTAAAGCGCAAAATATAAGTACAGAAGAAGAATATATTGATTATATTGTATCAGAAAAAATTGATTTGGATAGACGTCTTCATCTTATGGAAGATGATGTGAGATATATTTATCGGGCTCCTGTTAGTTTATCATTAAACAATTTTAATTCGCGTATTCCTTCATTCAAGCTTTCAAGTCTTCGCTTTTTGTGTTACATGATTTTCTACATTGATAGCAAAATGTTTGACAAATTTTATTCTCAATCTTCTCAAACTCCCCACAATCGAAAGCTTTTGATAACAAAATGCCTGAGACGTTTTATTCCTATTATTCTCAAACTTTTGGTTCCAGTGATTATTCCATGGAATCATACAGATTACTATCAATCAATAAAAAACAAATTGGCTGAAAACAATTCAAATGTTTCTACATCGCTTACACAACTTTCAGAATTAGGTATTTTAGATAAGGAAATAAGAAAAATGATATCAGCATCACCACAATATAATTATATTGTAAGAGAATGGCCAATTCATTTGCTGCTTCCTCCATTACATATTCGATATTTGATAATTTTATTTGATCTTTTTGAAAGATTGGATGAATACTTCCAAGAACTTCCATTTATTCCATTTAGATCAACGTTCGGATTAGATATGATTGGTCAAACTGATTTGACAGCGGTTCCAAATGAAATCAAAAGACTTTATGAATCAATAGAAAAAGGTGGATCATTAGCTCAAAAATTCTATGATTTAAGAAATATTTCGTATCAAATGAGATCCGTAAGAGGTCTCCAAATTTTTGACCGTGAACTGCAAATTATTGAGTCTTGCATTCAAGATTCAACCTCTAATAAGAAGCATGCTCTAACTGAAGAAATTCTATTGGATAAGATGAGGCATGATATAATTGATCAAAAGCCATATTCAGTGAAATTTTTATTAAATAACAATGATGGTAAAATTAGTTTTTCATTCAATGAAGCCAATATGAACAAACTTAATATATCCAGAAGATTCGATGAATCTTATGTTTTCCCCAATTATTCAGTTAATGTTTTACAGCCGGTGAAAGATGAAACACTTGTAAAATATGATGGAATACTAAAGAGTAATATGACATTTTCTGTATCTGGTTCAAGTGAACCATCTGATGATCAATTTCATGTTCAATTTACAGAAGGATCATATGGAATTATATGCAACTACACTGATTTACTATAAATCAATGATGATGGAAAATACATTTAAAATCATTTATATAGATATGTATTTATTTTATGATTTGTGATTATTTGAAATAAAATTATTGTTAATCTTATTCAAAAGTAAAGTTTTTCCAACCGCTTTTTGCGCAGAAAAATATAAATATAAACTATTCAAAATATAAAAAGATTTTTATTTCCATTAAAAAAAAAATGTATAATATCAGCTTTTCTGTAATAAAATAAACTGTATATTTAGTGCATGTTCAAATAATTTCAAAAATAAACTGATGTTAATGAAATATGCTGATCGATAATGAACATTATAATTATATTAAATACATTTATTTAATTTATGTATATATTTCTGTAATTAAATATTTTTATATGAATCATATATAAAAATTAAGGAGATTTTAATACATTTTTTGCATTAAAGATTCAGTATCTTTTTCAAAAATTTAATAAAAAGTAAATTAGGCACTATTTGTTCATTTTCTTTCAACACTAGAAGCAAATCATCAGATTACTAAAGTAAAAATATGGAGAAATTATTCTAAAATAATATTAACTAATTTTCTTCCAAAAAGAAATTGAAGAATAAAGAATCCTAAATTCATATGATATACGACCATAAGAATATTTTTTTGGAAATAAGAAACTTTGAAATCTTTTAGTGCACGAGAAACGACTACCTTGCATGTTTGCCTCAAAAAATTGAAAGGAAATTGAATGAAGCATTCAAATTTGAAAACTAACCGATAATTCTGAAAAACTCTATTCAAAAGTTTTATCTATCGTCACTTTTTCATAGAATTTTTTCAAATCTATTTTGTATTGAGAACTATCCACAAAAATTTCAAAAAAGAAAATTCAATATTCATAATCTTTCATAACGATTTTTTGGTAAATTCTCCAAATGGGGTGTGGTCATTCAGGTCATATGAGCACATCTCCGAGAGTTTCTCCGATGAAAACATCTAGTAACGACGCGCTGATTAGAGAAGAACCGAGCCAAGAAATGGTGCATCCATGCCATTTAATGTTTCCAGATATACAACGAATATTAAATGGAATATCAGAAATATATCGTCCACAAGTATCATATTTTGTTTGTTGTTTATCCAATACCTCAATTCCTTTGTCAAAAAGTTCAATTAAACATTTTTTTGATGAAGAACTCGATCTTCATTTGCCAACCATCGGAATTGCTAGATATGAGCAAGGAAGGATTATTTGCCTTGGAAATCTTTCTTTTCTGGTTAATAATAAATCAGATGAAGGAGAGAGTCTTTCTTTTCTAGAAAATATGATCGAATTTGCAGCTGGTAATCCTATATTGCCAATTAATGTTTTATTGTTAGGTATGTATCCTAAAGAAGCAGAAAGCATTAAGAGAATTTTCAGAGATTTCAGATTTAATTTCGAAATATTGACAGATATAAAAGATAAGGATTTATCAAAGTATGCAGTTATTTTTTCAATGAGTAATTGCACTTATGGAGAAGAGCTTTATAATTATATTTGTAATGGCGGTGGTTTAATATGTAGTTCATCTTTTCTAGAAGATGACCCGCAAGGACAATTTTGTATCAATAAATCCCTTTCGAAATGTGGTATAGCATTTTCTTCAATCCAGAAAAAATTTAAATTTCGACAAAAAAGTGTAACTAGAACATGCCCAGACCCATCTGAACTCGAAAAATTATCATTTCCTTATTTTGTTCACCAGTATTACGAATTTTTAGATAGTGATGCCGAAATTAACATACTACAATTCTCAGAACTTATTACATATTTCCGAATTTATCTTGTTTGCTTTGAACGTTCAAATAATCATCTTTTCAAAGATATTTTAAGAACATCTTTCTTATATTTAGAAAAAACAAATTATTGTCAACCTGAAGGACTCTTTTATTCTGAAATTCACCAATTAATTGCAGTTCTCCTTAGTGATTTATTTACAAAGCTTTCACCAGAACTTTTTACTCCAGAATTTTCTAATAAATGTAGTGAAATATTTCCCGGTCATTTTATGATCGAAAAGCTTCAAAACGCTTCAATAAAATTAAATGTTCATTTTTCTTCAATTGAGTGGTATTCAACTGGACTTTGGCTGCCTGCTGGTGTCATTTCAGAAGTGAAAATTCAACCGCAAAATTTCAGTAATATATCTATTCAAATTGGATCACATGCAGATTCATTGCTAGATAGCCCTCCTCCTTTCAAAAGATGGCCAGTTATTAATCAATTATACAATGTTGATGGAACTAAAAATCCTATTCAAATAGCGTCACCATTTGGCGGTTTAATTTATATAGTAGTTAATGAAATCAAAAAATCGAGAGCTCAAGAATTGCGTGTTCATTTCACTAATGTTTGCCATAGCATTTTTTTCAAAGAAGGAGAAGATAATTCAGAAGTTTACAATTCAATCAATTTTAATGAAAGTGAAATTCCTCTATTTGGCGAAATTAAAACTAAATTTGTATACTTTACACTCCCTTTCGAAGAAATCAAAAAAATTGGTAAAATTGAAAATTTTATCAAATACTTTGATGGTTTGGTACAAGAATTGTTAATGTTTATTGGGTATAAGCCTCCAAATCTCTTCAGAATTGTTTTTGATGTTCAATCCCCAACTGAAGGATCAACGATCATGTATCCATTAGTGCTGAATCTTGATATTATGGATGAATTATTTCTGAATGAAGAACCTTCGTCAGGATTATTTGCTACATTAATGAAAATTGCTATTGTGTGTTTTCCAGAGGGATCTCTAAACCCTAACGTTGAAGCTGCATTCGCTGCTCTTTCTGTTGCACATACATTCAATAAAAAATGGCCAGGCGTTTCACCAGATGAATTTATCTACGAGCATTTTATGCCATTGTTTGCTGAATTATGGGAAATTTATCAAAGCAAAGGACCAAAGCTTTTATCAGTTTCGTTGTTGTATTTCCAACAATCACAATTGGAGAAAAAAACATCTTACGAAGAATCTATTAAGATAATTGTTAATAAAATGTCAACAGTAATGAAAGAAGATTATTCTTACATTATTGACAATGCATTAAAGATTTCAAATTTAGGTTCTCAAGAATTTCCATCATATATCATTGAAGAAGAAGAAGAGGATGTTGCGGTTTGAATTCGTAATTTGCCGATATATATTATATTTTTATTATTAAGCAAATATTGTTTGAATTTATATATATATATATATTTAAAAAGAAAAAGAAAATATACTATCTATTTGTTGTTTTATCTTTAAAAATATATTATAAATACTGACATGAAAATTTCATGATGAAATAAAAATTATAGAAAGCTTTCATACATAAAAATTTACCTATGGCGAATAACAGAAATTTTAGGTGCAGGTTCAACATAAAAATCATTTTCATCTTCGTCTTCATCATCTTGATGATTAGTAGCTGCCGCAATTTCAGCACTTTTACGAATTGGCGGAGGTGGAACTTCTGTTGGAATTTCACCAAAAACATCCATAGCTTCCAAGTTTAAGTTAACAACACCACGCATAAATGCTCTTCTAAGTTTCTGCTGCATTTCACCGTGCTGCTTTTCATGTTCAACAAGAAGCTGTCTAACAGCTTGAAGTTCTGCTCTAAGAGCGGTGATTTTTTGTGTTTGCTCAGTTTCTTTTTGAGAAATATCTTGTTGCATTACATGACGAAGTTCTCTTCCAAGTCTCTGCTGTCGAACTTTTCTCATTCTGCGAACCCATCTCTTAAAAAGAATTCTTCTCATTGGGCGGTCAAGATATAAACGAGCTATAGTACTTGTCATTATTTGTTTTCCGGTGGCAAGATCAGCCCATGCTTTAAAAACGCGAGATCGAATGCTCGCAGTATGATCTCTTGCTTTAAGATTTGCTATATGAAGAACAAAGCGTGAAATCATTAAATTTGTTCTATCAAGTTGGTCCCTTAATTGCTCACCTCTTTTTTTTTCAGTAGCATTTTTTAAGCGTTGTTCAGCGACTCTCCTTTCAAATTTTTGAATTATTGGCTGGTAATATTCTTGATTTTCTTTAATTAAACGAAATCTCATTGACCTTAATAAGTTTTGAATTTCTTCATCCAAGGTTTCATGGTGATTGTCGACATATTCATGCATCGTGTTAATGTTTTCATCAATATTGGTTGTTATCGATATAGTTTGTGTATTCGTAATATTCATAAATTTGGAAATTTTTTTAAATTAATAAACGTATTTGTACAAAAAAAAAAAAAAAAAAAATTGATAAAAAAATAACACAAAAATCCTCACAATTTTTTCAATAAATTAAACCAAATCATTAGTTTTTTTTGAAACTTCACCATTATCTGAACCCCAGTTTTAAAGAATGATATACGAAATTTGAAAATTAAGAGAGGTCAATTTAAATTGCATACATAAATTTTAACGATAAGTCACTTTTTGTTAATATAATCAATATTAACAATAAAAATTTAAATTTAATAATATGAGTTCTTCTCCTTTAAACTTTAAATTTATTATTGTTGGCAATTCTGCTGTTGGCAAATCTTGCCTTCTTTTACGATTTGATGAAGATCGTTTCCAGCCTATACACGATGTTACAGTTGGAGTTACGTTTTCAATTAAAACACTTCAAATTGATGGGCAAGATATCAAAGTGCAGATTTGGGATACTGCAGGTCAAGAAATTTTCAGATCTATTACACGAAGTTACTATAGGGATAGTAATTGTGCAATCATTGTTTATGATATTACAGACAGAACATCATTTGAGAAAATTGGTGATTGGGTTCGTGATGTTAGAAATTTAGCACCCCCTGAATGTACTATTGCCCTTGTTGGCAATAAGCTCGACCTTGCAGCACAGAGAGTTGTTGAAACATCAGAAGGTGAAGAACTTGCAGATCGAGAAAATATGATATTCTATGAAACTTCAGCAGCATCGGGCGAAAATGTTAAAGAATTATTTAATGCTTCTGTTTCAACTGTCTTTTCCAGAATGAAAAATAGTAATGCTAATAACCCAAAGCCTACTGTTACTCTTTCAGAAAAGAAACCAGAAAAAGGTTGCTCATGCTAACTTTTAAATATATTCAATATGCTTGTATCTGTTCTCATGATTTATAAAAATTTCAAATTTCCTACTTTTTTTTTCTTTGCACAAAATGCTTGAATTTTACACAGTAAATTTATCTTTGTTTGGAAAGCAAATTAGTTCATTTTTCTGCCTTGATTTTTTAAAAAAAAAAAGTATTGAAATTTTCTGCACTAATGCTATCGAAATATCAAGCATAGCTTCATGTTATGGATTCATTATTTTAATCTTAAAAAAGGAAATAAATTCAACCTATGTTGAAATCATACTGAGAAGCTTCAATTTTTTATTTTTATTTTTCCATAAAAAAAGTAATTGAAAATTCTTATACCATTCAAAAATAAAAAAAACTGTTCTAGTTAATTTTATAAATATTTGATTTAATTTATTAAATACAATGATAAAAATGCTTTTAATTAATTTTAAAAGTAATATTTTAAATAAAATCTACTTTTAATATTTGATAAATTAAAAATAATACTTAGAGAAAAATGTTTTAAATTTAAATAATAAAGAAAGCATTCAAACCTTTTCAAATCATAGAAATTATATGAGTTCAAAAGCCCTTTTAACACCTTCTGAGCAAGCTCAAAGACTTATTGATCATGCCCGCAAAATTTTGCAAGAGCTGTATAAATTTTCAGTTGAGTTATCAGAACAGAATCGAGAAAAAGCTCAGCAAAAAATTAATTATGGAAAACAAGTTTTAAATTCGCTTGAACAGCTACCAAGTAAATATTTAAATTCACAAGATGCCGGATTAGATTTTTTAAACATTGTTTATGTCAATTATATTAGCGTCAAACCTAATTTAGAAAATGCACTTAATGATCTTCAAAAGAGAATTGATGAAAATAAATACTTTGAAGCTCCAGAAATCGAAGATAAAAATGAAGAAGTAAAAGATAAAGAAACTATTGAAACTGATTGGAAAAGCCCAAGCGATTTGAACGATAATGATTATTCATCAATACTGAAAAATCTTATTCATGCAGCTGAAAAAGAATTGGAGAATGATGAAAATGAAGATAACGAAGAAGAAACTGAGGAAGAAGCTGAAGCAGACACTGATGATAACGAAGAAGAAGAAGAGGAATCAAATGAAAACTCTGAAAACAAAAAAGAAGACCATGAAGTTGATGAGCTCAATAGCAAAAATGAAGAAAAATAAAATTTTGTTTTTTACACTATTTAAAAATTCGCGAATTTTTTTCATTTTCTTTCTATATTTTATTACACTATTTAAATAATTCTGATAATCGATTATCAAAATAATCGATCATATTCCAATAATGAACTATTTGTATTAAATTTTAAATAAATTGGATATTTTAACCGTTTTTTGGATTTTTTTTTAATTTGGGATAACGGTTTTATTTTGAATTACTATTTGTCTATATAGAATTATTAAAACCCGGCGAAGTGACAAACTATAGAAAAAGTTACACCATTTTTTTCTGAGGAAAATTCGTTATTCTGACTTTTTGAGTTAATTGAGAAGGCATACAAAAAGTTCTAAAATTTTCTTGTAAAGTTTTGAAAAAGTTCACTAAGATAAAACCATGAAAAAGCGCCATTTTTATAGAACTAAACCAATCAAAGAAACCGAGATGACGACATTGCCGCCCATAGCATGATCACGATCAGTAATGCTTAGCAGCTAGCTGGTTGTAACTGCGGCGAGTCGTCATCCGGACAAAGATATCGCGATTTCATCCGGAAGATCTGGAATGACGACATTGCCGCCCATAGCAAGACCACGATCAGCAATGCTTAGCAGCTAGCTGGTTGTAACTGCGGCGAGTCGTCATCCGGACAAAGATATCGCGATTTCATCCGGAAGATCTGGAATGACGACATTGCCGCCCATAGCAAGACCACGATCAGTAATGCTTAGCAGCTGGCTGGTTGTAACTGCGGCGAGTCGTCATCCGGACAAAGATATCGCGATTTCATCCGGAAGATCTGGAATGACGACATTGCCGCCCATAGCAAGACCACGATCAGCAATGCTTAGCAGCTAGCTGGTTGTAACTGCGGCGAGTCGTCATCCGGACAAAGATATCGCGATTTCATCCGGAAGATCTGGAATGACGACATTGCCGCCCATAGCAAGACCACGGTGGCAATAAAAAGATGAAAATAAAACAAACAAAAAACAAACAAAATTGATTATTTAATATTATTATTACGATTTTTTAATTTTTTTATTTTGATAAAGCTTATTTAAAATATTCTGAGTCTTCTCAGAAATTTGTTAAATTTTTTTTTTTATAAATATATATAACTTTTTGAAAGAATTATGGTCTTTTTATATTTATGGAAGAAGACCAAAATCTTTATTATTCAGCGAAATATCTATCTCATACGCAAAGACCTAATTCTTTAAAAGATAAAGTTCTAAAATTTTCTTGTAAAGTTTTGAAAAAGTTCACTAAGATAAAACCATGAAAAAGCGCCATTTTTATAGAACTAAACCAATCAAAGAAACCGAGATGACGACATTGCCGCCCATAGCATGATCACGATCAGTAATGCTTAGCAGCTAGCTGGTTGTAACTGCGGCGAGTCGTCATCCGGACAAAGATATTGCGATTTCATCCGGAAGATCTGGAATGACGACATTGCCGCCCATAGCAAGACCACGATCAGCAATGCTTAGCAGCTGGCTGGTTGTAACTGCGGCGAGTCGTCATCCGGACAAAGATATCGCGATTTCATCCGGAAGATCTGGAATTGACGATATTGCCGCCCATAGGACGACCACGGTGGCAATAAAAAGATGAAAATAAAACAAACAAAAAACAAACAAAATTGATTATTTAATATTATTGTGATTTTTTATTTTTTATTTTTATTTTTTTTTTTTTTTTTTTTTTTTTGATAAAGCTTATTTAAAATATTCTGAGTCTTCTCAGAAATTTGTTAAGAGAAAAATCTGTTACCACCTGCAGCTAAATCTGCATTTTTCCAACTTGCTATTTTGAATTTAGATAAAAAATATATGACACCTGAATTATCGCATCTAGTTTCAAAAACATAGCGGACAAAATTAGAAAAACATATTTTTTCGATATCATGATATGATAATTGAGGATACATTCCTTTAATTTCAGCCTTCGTTTCATAGTATTTTTTCTTAATTAATTCGATGTCAGCATTACAGTCTTTTATCATTGAATCAAAATTGTCATCTTCGTCGTATAAATTTTCAAGTTTTAATTTTTCTTTCTTTTGACTTGTGTTACTTTCTTCTTTCTTTTTTCTGAAAACCAATTTTTCATCAAGTGCTCGAAAATCAAAATGATTTCCAGAATATTTGGCATCATTTGGATTAATATTTGGGAATTTTGGTAAAACATATGTAAAACAATTAAGAAACTCATTAATAAAAGAGCCTAATATATTCAATGATTCCTTATCAAACTTTCTATTCTTTTCAACTTCGTATATTGATATTATTCTATCTATATTTTTTCTATTTGATTTAAAAAGATTTTTTTCAAATTTATAATTGGGGAACTTTTTGAGAGATTGAACAAATAAATATTGAATATCAATTTCATTGCTATTTTTAACAATATTAAATATTTCTGATTTGCAAAAATTATTTAATATTGTATGTATGCAAGGAAGTTTCACTCCATAAATTGATTCAACAAAATCATCTTCACCACAATCACAATTTTCTTTTGAACATTTTAAATAATTATCTGGTCTCTTGCTAAGAATTTGTATAACTTTTTGAATCATTTTTTGATGTTTGTTTTGAAAAGAATTTCCACAAATATCTGAGTAATTATTTATATAATTTAATAAATAATTTACAATTGTTGTGAAACCAGTTTTAAATGAATGAGTTCCGGAATCTGGCAATTTTTGATTGATATTTCCGTGGAAACCTTCCGAATGATTTGAACAACGAGCTACATGGTGGTCAGAACGAATCCATATTGCCCAATTAGCAATATAATAATCACTTTTTTTAATTTCTTCTTTATTTGGCATTCTTTCCACTTCATCTATATCTTTTAACATAATTTCAAAATCTTTTAATTTTTGTTTTTTTTCATTATCTTGATCGGTATCGTCAAATAAAGGTGAATTTGGATCTTTTTTATATTCGTCCATTTCAACTAAAATAAATTCTTTTTCTTGTTTATATATTAAATATGTTTTGCATCTCAATAACCTTGCAACCCATATGCCTAATGATGATTTAGGTCCAAATATTTGTATAATATGACGATGACAAAAATATTGAATATTTGAATGTAATTTACAGAACTTTTTGATAGGAGAACCTAAATCTGATAAAACAACTTTATTTTCAAAAACATTTTTATTTAAACAAAACTTATTTAATCCATCAAATAATAAATTATATAAAAAACGGTTCTCTTTAGGGCCAATTGATAATGCGAAAGGAAAACTTGAATTGAAATAAATTGAATGGTATATACAAAATTTGTAAGGCTTAAGCGCATAAAAAGAAGCATCAATTTGCAAATAATGCATATAATTTATAACTTCTAAAGCCCAAGGCATAATCCATATTATATTTTTAATAAAAGCAAAATCATTATTAAATTTAAATGCAAATCCATCGTCCTGAACTTTTTGAGTACTTATCTCAATATAAACAAAACCAGGTAAATGCAATAAAATTTTATAAAAATCATCATAACCTTGAAAACTAACGGCTCTTCTACGCAAGGTTCTTTTATCTAAAAAGTTTTGAAAAGCAAATTTTATAAATATTGGAAAATTAGAATTTTTTCGAGCTACGTAATTACAAAAAGTATAAAGCATTGTATTTTTATGTTTACATTGTTTATTCCAAAAATCTTGAGTCAAAAAAGGACACTCTTTATTTTTCAAAGTATATGGCGACGTCATGATACATTCTTCAAAATCAATAGTAACAACTTTCATAGTTTGGTTTTCAAGGAGTTGATCTCTAGCGAGAACTTTAATGGTTTCCAAATCGTTTTTGACAGTTATGCTAAATATTTGAATTTCAGTATTTATCTTTGATTTATTACAGCAACTAAACGAAAAAATGTCATTATAAACTCTTTTGTTGTTGCATATAAATTCTTTGGTTAAGCTATCGAGGAAAAGGATTAGCGAAATGATATTGAAATTCTGAGAATGCAAAGGAACAATTTCAATGAATGTTCTTAATCCTTTATCTTTTAAAGAATTAGGTCTTTGCGTATGAGATAGATATTTCGCTGAATAATAAAGATTTTGGTCTTCTTCCATAAATATAAAAAGACCATAATTCTTTCAAAAAGTTATATATATTTATAAAAAAAAAAATTTAACAAATTTCTGAGAAGACTCAGAATATTTTAAATAAGCTTTATCAAAATAAAAAAATTAAAAAATCGTAATAATAATATTAAATAATCAATTTTGTTTGTTTTTTGTTTGTTTTATTTTCATCTTTTTATTGCCACCGTGGTCGTCCTATGGGCGGCAATGTCGTCAATTCCAGATCTTCCGGATGAAATCGCGATATCTTTGTCCGGATGACGACTCGCCGCAGTTACAACCAGCCAGCTGCTAAGCATTGCTGATCGTGGTCTTGCTATGGGCGGCAATGTCGTCATTCCAGATCTTCCGGATGAAATCGCGATATCTTTGTCCGGATGACGACTCGCCGCAGTTACAACCAGCTAGCTGCTAAGCATTGCTGATCGTGGTCTTGCTATGGGCGGCAATGTCGTCATTCCAGATCTTCCGGATGAAATCGTGATATCTTTGTCCGGATGACGACTCGCCGCAGTTACAACCAGCTAGCTGCTAAGCATTACTGATCGTGATCATGCTATGGGCGGCAATGTCGTCATCTCGGTTTCTTTGATTGGTTTAGTTCTATAAAAATGGCGCTTTTTCATGGTTTTATCTTAGTGAACTTTTTCAAAACTTTACAAGAAAATTTTAGAACTTTATCTTTTAAAGAATTAGGTCTTTGCGTATGAGATAGATATTTCGCTGAATAATAAAGATTTTGGTCTTCTTCCATAAATATAAAAAGACCATAATTCTTTCAAAAAGTTATATATATTTATAAAAAAAAAAATTTAACAAATTTCTGAGAAGACTCAGAATATTTTAAATAAGCTTTATCAAAATAAAAAAATTAAAAAATCGTAATAATAATATTAAATAATCAATTTTGTTTGTTTTTTGTTTGTTTTATTTTCATCTTTTTATTGCCACCGTGGTCGTCCTATGGGCGGCAATGTCGTCAATTCCAGATCTTCCGGATGAAATCGCGATATCTTTGTCCGGATGACGACTCGCCGCAGTTACAACCAGCCAGCTGCTAAGCATTACTGATCGTGGTCTTGCTATGGGCGGCAATGTCGTCATTCCAGATCTTCCGGATGAAATCGCGATATCTTTGTCCGGATGACGACTCGCCGCAGTTACAACCAGCTAGCTGCTAAGCATTGCTGATCGTGGTCTTGCTATGGGCGGCAATGTCGTCATTCCAGATCTTCCGGATGAAATCGCGATATCTTTGTCCGGATGACGACTCGCCGCAGTTACAACCAGCCAGCTGCTAAGCATTACTGATCGTGGTCTTGCTATGGGCGGCAATGTCGTCATTCCAGATCTTCCGGATGAAATCGCGATATCTTTGTCCGGATGACGACTCGCCGCAGTTACAACCAGCCAGCTGCTAAGCATTACTGATCGTGGTCTTGCTATGGGCGGCAATGTCGTCATTCCAGATCTTCCGGATGAAATCGCGATATCTTTGTCCGGATGACGACTCGCCGCAGTTACAACCAGCTAGCTGCTAAGCATTGCTGATCGTGGTCTTGCTATGGGCGGCAATGTCGTCATTCCAGATCTTCCGGATGAAATCGTGATATCTTTGTCCGGATGACGACTCGCCGCAGTTACAACCAGCTAGCTGCTAAGCATTACTGATCGTGATCATGCTATGGGCGGCAATGTCGTCATCTCGGTTTCTTTGATTGGTTTAGTTCTATAAAAATGGCGCTTTTTCATGGTTTTATCTTAGTGAACTTTTTCAAAACTTTACAAGAAAATTTTAGAACTTTTTGTATGCCTTCTCAATTAACTCAAAAAGTCAGAATAACGAATTTTCCTCAGAAAAAAATGGTGTAACTTTTTCTATAGTTTGTCATTCCGCCTTAAAACCCCCCAATAAATTCTTTATTTTTGCATATTTTTGTGCATTTGCTGTAAATTAAATTGGTTATGCATTGGATTTTTTAATTTTCTTTGATGCAAAATAAAGGAAATGGCAGAAATTACAAAAAATCCAAAAAAATTAATGTAAACTATAGAAAGGATTTTTTATATATCCATTCAATGGTTTATTTAAGATTTTCTCAGAAAAAAATCCATTCAATGGTTTACATTAAGAACTTTTTGAGAATATAAACCATTGAATGAAAAAATGAAAAATCCAAGCAGGATTTTTTTTCAATCCAGGATAACAGTTTATCCTACGATAAAATCCAAAATGGACAGGATTACACCATTTAATCCTGTCCATTTTGGATTTTATCGTAGGATAACCGTAATCCTGGATGGAAAAAAAATCCAGCTTGGATTTTTCATTTTTTCATATAATAAAGTCGGATTCAATTAGCTTGGGACAAACTTTTTAAATTACCATAGAAATCCATTCAAAAGTGTCCCAAGCTGCATGCAAGAAATTCAGAGATACTCAGAAAATGAAAAAGTGTCAAGCTCAAATAAAACGAAAATTAAAAAAGAAAACTTTAGAAGAAATCTTTTTATTGAGACCTAAAAGATAAAATTGAAAGTCGATAGGGATAGTTCTATGACTTTTTCTATGAAAACTCGTCTGGATAGTAAAACCTAGCATTAATCTTATTTACTAGGCTTTAAATAGTCAATGACCACTTTTTGGCAACTGGTCACTTGGAGCTATAAAATGCTTTAATACTGGTCATTTCCAACCTAAAATGACCACCAATATAAAGCCTAGCTTATTTATAATAATTCAAGAAATTTCAATCAGGAGCATAAATATCTATTCTCGAGATGTTTTAAAGTGGTGATTCTTTTTTAAAAATGCTTTTTTGCGTATGATTTATTCATATTGCTCTTCTTGGCTTAAAATAAATGAGATTTTATTAGTATTCAATTTAAAATTTTGTTTTTCACTATCATCAGAATTTTTTTGAGAGAATGTCCTAAGCATTTTGAATCCGACTTTAAATCAAAAGTTTTAATAAATGGATTTTTATTATCAAAAAGTTCATAATGTAAACTATAGAATGGATTTTTTTTGAATACCGTAAACCATTGAATGGATTTTTTTCTGAGAAAATCCAAAATAAACCATTGAATGGATATATAAAAAATCCATTCTATAGTTTACATTAATATTTTTGGATTTTTTGTAATTTCTACCATTTCCTTTATTTTGCATCAAAGAAAATTAAAAAACCCAATGCATAACTAATTTAATTAACAGCAAATGCACAAAAATATGCAAAAATAAAGAATTTATTGGTTTTTTTTAATAATTCTATATAGACAAATAGTAATTCAAAATAAAACCGTTATCCAAAATTTTTAAAAAAAAAAATCCAAAAAACGGTTAAAATATCCAATTTGGACACCCTTACACCATTATTCTATCTCTGTGTTAAATATTGATATTTGTTGTAATTTAGCATTATAACTTTTTTTCTTTTTTCATTCTTTTTACCTTTTAATTCAAAATTTCACCTAATCAATAGTAACAATAAAATGAAGAAAGGTTTAAATGATCTCGTTGTTGAAACACAGCAAGAATTAGATATTCTTGAAATGATGATAGAAGGCCTATTAAATGAAAATCAAATTGATACTGTTTATCTTGACGGCGATTCAGTATTACAGTCTGTTGATTCTTTAATTAATCAAGCCTATTTACTCGAAGAACAAAAAAAAGCTCGAGCTGAAAAAGATATTCCTAATATTGAAGAAAAAATTAAACGATATCAAAAAGAATTTGACAATCTTCGCAAGAAAAAGCTTGAACTCAATCGTCAATCAATGAATATCTCGACACTTGATGTTCCAGCAATTATGAATGAAATTCGTCTTAAAAGACCTAAAATTTTAAAGGATGTTCTTGTCAGTACAGCAAATTTAATTTCCAAAATGCCAGCAGTTACAGAAGAGCAGGTTGATAAAGCATTTAAATTAGCTCTTAAACATAGATGTAAGTTAGCTGTTTCTGAATTTATAGATTCATATGCGTAAAAATTGTTATTTATATTTTATTTTACTTTGTATATCTCAAATCTAGAAGTATGAGAGATCTTCCTGTGTAAATTCTTTTGTATATATAATTCTTTTTGTATATTATATATTTATAATTTGAAATTATATAGAGCAATCAATAAAATATCAAATAAAGAAAAAAGGAATAGGAAATTCAAAAAGATATCTAATGTTGAATACTTAAATCAAGATATTAATGCTTTTTCTTTGTGTTGAATATGAAATTTTGGTCGATCATATTTTCAATTATTTTTGATCAAACCAAATGAATTTGGAACAGTTTCAATGTTTACTTAGTAATTTACAAAGCCCCAACAATGAGGAACGTATTAATGCAGAAGAAATCTATAAAAATCTTTTAAATTCAAATGGAATGATGGTGGTTTCCTTCTTAATTCAAATATCGCAAACGAACAATAATTTGTTACTTTATTCTTTACTCTTGTTAAAAATTATTTTTAATAAATATCCTGAAATTTTTTTATCAAATGCAAGCAATGATCAACAAATTCAATCTTTTCTTCTAAATTTAATTGATAATCCTTCAGAAATCCAAGTCATTCAGTTAAATATTTCAAATTTGATTATTGAAGCAGCAAAAATATATATTCAAAATCAGCGTTGGGAATCTTTTCAATCAGATATAATTCAACGATGCTCTTCTCAAAATAAATTTACGTCATGCATTTCACTTGATTGTATATCTCCATTAATCCACTTAGGATTTTTAAATGTTCAAATGATAACGCCTTTATTGGATGAATGGTATCAAATGATTTGGCCATCAGAACCAAGTTATTCGCATTTACTAATTATTCGGTTAATATTTATTTTAGCAAAAAACAACTGCGTTTGCCAATGTTTTTTGGATTTTATTAATTGTTTTCCTTCTTTTATATTTAATCTTCCTTCTCAATTTGCAAAAACAGTTTTGTCTAATTTAACAGATTATACTGATATGATTTATACTTTTTTTGGACAAAATTTTAATTCTCTTTTTGAATGCTTCATAAATATCTTCTCGGATTGTCAAAGAGATACAGGGGAAAGAGAACAAGTTCTTGAGATATTAGTTGAAATCAGTAATAATAATAAAAGTGAAATGTATCAATATGCTGAAGCTATTTTCTCTTCTTTAATGTCAGTCATTTGCGAAATTAGTGGACCAGACTATATAAACGAAGACTATGAAGATCCAACGCCACGGACTTCAGCTGAAGATTCGATAAGAAGATTTTCGGGCTATTTCTATAATCAAAATGAAAATGAATTTCCAGTTTTTTTGTTCAACGTTTTTAATCATTTCAATGAAATGGCAGATTCACCTGAAAAAATCAGAGCAAGTTATGTTTTAATGAGGGAAACAATGGATCTTCTTATCAATTTCTTCCAAGATGGAAACACTTGCGAGATATTAGTCCGAAAAATTATAAATGGGCTCCGATTTCCAAATATTTTTTGCCAATTTGCAGCATTACAAGTTTTATCAAACGCTTCACGATATTTGCCTGACTTTCAAAAAAACTACAATCCTGAGATCTTACAAGAATTATTACCATATATTCAATCAAATTTAAGTTCCTCACAATTTGCACTCGAAGCTCTTTTGTATATTATTTCTGGTAGTGACGATAAAGACATTGAAGAATATTTAGATTTGTTATATCAATTATTGATTTCTATTTTTAACCAAATTCCAATTTCTTCACAAGTTTTTGACTTGAAATGCATTTCATCTTTGATTACAAAGACAGGTAATAAAATGGAGCAATATTATGATATAATTCTTCCTCATCTTGTTTCTGTTATTCAATTAAATAATTTGAAATTAACATTACCTGCAATTGAAGCCTTCTCAATGATTGGTTTTGTTGATGTTTCGGAACAATTTATAAATGACTCTAAAAAGTTTATTGATTTTATATTAACAATTAAAAGAGAAAATTTCACTGATGATCAAAATAATACAATTAGTTCAGCTATATCAGCTTTGGTGACCAAAATAGGAGATCATTATCCAGACTCATTTGCTCAATTAATGTTATCTGTCATTGAAATTATTAATCAACCAATTGCCCCTCAGCAACTCCCACTTACAAGTGATCGATCAGACATTAATGATGAAGTATTAATTCCAAACGAAACAGAGAATATTTTATATGTTTACAATCGCAACCAAATAGATGAAGTTGATCGTTCTTTAATGACGTTGAACTCTTTCATTCTTAAAATTGGATCATTTATTATACCATATTACCAAAATTTAATTGAAGTTTTTGCTAGAACAATTTCCTACTTTTTTGATTATGATATACAGTGTGATGCAATTATTGGTTTGAATGCAATTATTGAAAGAAACAATTTTGATAATTATAATCCCTTTATTTTAGTTATTGAATCATTTAATGGAGTAATTATGAATAACTTTCAAGATCTCGAGATTGTTGTTCAATTCCTTGATTTTGCAACTACGCTCATCAAACATATAACAAACCTTGCAGCAATTGAATCTCGTTTTTTAGAATCACTTCTTCTTTTATCAATGAGATCAATTGAAAAATGTAAAATCGAAGAAGAGTCACAAATGATAATCTTTTTAAACTCAGCCAAAATTATTAAATTCATAACTGAATGTCATCAAATAAATGATCAAATTAACGAAAAACTTTTATCGATATCACAAAATGAATTTCCTTTATCATTAGAAGTTTCTCCATTCTTAATCCCAGGAATTGCCACTTTTTGGTCATCTTTTTCAGCAAATGTTCTTCACAATTCAGAAGTTTTCAACGGTGTAATACAATTTATATGTCAAGAATTAGATGAACTTGATAGTGATACTAAAGAAATTGTTCTAATGACTTTACCTGATATTATAAAATCAAGTTTATTTACTGAAAATAACGCAAATATGATTGTTTCTAATTTGGCCAATTTTCTTTCTGCAATTGATGAATGTGATTCAGAACTCAAAAATTCAATTGATGCTTCCGTTTATGTTTTAACTTGTTTATTTAAGAAATATCCTTCTTTCATAAATAACCAAGATATCATTAATCTCTGGTTTAAGTCTTTGCCTTTGAAAAAAAAGCAAGATTCTTGCTTTAAAGAAGTTTATGATTTCCTTTTGTTTTTAATGTCACAAAATCATCCAATTGTTACTCAAGATTTGGTTCAACTTCTCAGAATTATTGCAAAAGCTGTAAGAGGTGCAAATTCATCAGATCAAGCTAAAGGAAACTTTAAAGTTTTTCTCCAATCAATAATATCTAATCCTCAGTCAAAAGATTTATTTGACTCTTCTTTTGCTCAACTAGATAGTAAAAATGAAGAAAGTATTCGAATGCTGCTGAAAGAAACTTGAAACATTTATATATGTATATTATATGTTTTATTAAATTAAAATCTTTTTATATTTATTTAATATATATAGAACATTTATTTGTAATATAATAAATTTAAATACGAGCAGTGCATAAAGCCATTCTTAATTCATCTATGTGAGGTTGAATTAATTCAAAACCTTCTAAAGTGTCAACTGAATCTTTTAAAATAGCTATTGCAATTTTTCCAAGTTTTGTTGAACGATTTATAAGATCGAACCAGCATTCCATGAACTTTTCAAAAGAAGAATGTTGAGCCATATAAACGCAGTATCTTTCAACTGCCCTTTTAAAGATAGCCATATTTTTAAGGTTGCATGCTTCGCAAATTTCATTTTCTAGTTTTGAATATTCAGAATTAACTTTTTGATCTACGTGAACTACTAATTTATCTGTATCTTCTTCAATTATGCGCCAATATCCATCATAACGAAACTTTCCGTTCTCTGTCGTTAATTCAATTATTTTCCCTTCCGATAATACTTTAGCTTTTGTAATTATACATTTGATGGGCGGCAAAGTTGTAGTAATAGTGCATTTACAATTTTTAACATCGAAAACAAAAATTACGCCATCTTGACAAAAAGCTATTATAAAAGGATAAATTTCATCAGCAATGTATATTCGAAATGGTGGTGGAACAAAAAATGGTGGACAGATTGTTTTAAAAGTATTAGGTTCAGTAAAAAAAAGTGTTCCGTCTGCCTGTGCAAATACTCCTCTTTTCTTGTCAGCTATAATAATACCTTCCATTTAAATCTATTGAGAGAAAAAATTGTGATGGGCACGTTTATTATTATTTTTTTTAATTAAATATTGTCACCAATACTAAGAAAACACCTAATGTTTATTAACAATCATCATCAAAATAACCTTCAAATAAATTAAATAGTATTTTTTAAAATAGCATGTTCTAAATAAAACATATGGGAGATTATTGTATACCAAATTCTTTATAAAATTTAAGAATTCTACTAGTCAGCCAAAAAAACTATTTATCTAAAATGAGTGAAGAAGTATTTTCTCTTTTTAAATCAATCAGTAAAGGTAACTCAATTGATATCGACAAAGAACGATGTTTTCAGCTACAAATCATCTCAATTCTTTTAAAAAAACAAAGAAATATCCTCGAAACTTGACGAACTTTTTGATGATGAAGAAAATTTAGAGATGAAAATCAGCGACAAACTCTATTTTGATTCATTTCATGAAATGAATTCAGATTCATCCGAAATATGGCATCAGAGAAAAACTATTGAAGACATTACATCAAAATTATATTCGATTGATACATATCAAATAATTGACCTTCCGAGGATCGTTTTTTTTTTTTTTATTCAATTTTTACTAGCCCCAAGCTGACGATTGAAAGCGAAGACTGGCTCCTTGACCTGATTGACAAATTCATGGCCGAATCAGCGTCTCGCTCGCGAAGACAGTAATCCGCCGATTCAAAGAATTTTCGATGAATGACAACAGCAGGCTGCCGCTCGCCCCGGTTTCTTCTGTCTGCATTGATTACGGCAATTACTAAAATAAATCTCGAAAAATTCACTTAGATTGCAACGAAATTTTCTCAATTTTTTAATACTTCATACAAAACTAAAAAAAGCTCTATCACACATTTATTGAATAAATTATTAATTTGATTCATTCAAAGCCCTATTAATACCTAAAGATCAATTTTCAAGTTGCTCTGATAAATATCTTTGGAAATAGAATGAAAACCAATAAAATAATAAAAATAGATTAGTGGTTGAATTTCTGACCTTGCAATTTTTTTTTATTTTTTTGAAAATGGCATTCAAATTTGAATTATGTATTTAAAATATTGAATAGATTATATGGTTTATAATTATTTTTTCAAACTTTTTAAAAAGTTTAGTCATAATTCAAATATAGAAATTGAATATAATTTTATCGTTTCTAACGTAAAATTTTTTTAATAACGTTCAAAATATGACATTCACCACTCTTTTAGGTCAAACTGTTCATAGCAAAGCGTTAATATCTGTTGAGCTTAATCTCGAAGTAATTTTAAATTTTTTCGAAGAAGTTTGTGAAAAACTTGATGAAATTGATCAAAAAGTTAATAAGTTTGAAGATAAGTATGCTAATAAAGCCGATAGAGAAGATACAAATTCAAAAATTAATGCTATCAACAAACGTTTAGATGAGCTTGATGCTAATTGCGCATCACTTGGGGATAATGCAAATGCGGCGAAAGCAGAAATGAAAAAATGGATGAGAGATTTTGGAGATAAAACTGAATCTGATATAGGAAAGTGCCTTGTTGACTGTCGAAATATGGCTAATCATATTGTTCACGAATGCGAACCAGAAATTGCTAAAAACGTTATTAAAACGCTTCCAAATTTGGAATCCTTACTTGCTGAAAATAAATCAAAGCAAGATCAAATCGACCAGCTTAAAAATGACCTTGACAAATTAAAATCAAGCGGAGTTCAAAGTTATTCTCCAAATATTAACATATCAAATGCTGATCTCCAGGCAATAAGTGATGAAATCAATGGAAGAATGAAAGAAGAAATGAATAAACTTCGTGATTCAATGAAAAAATACACAGACGATCAAATTAATAACATTTTTGGTCATAATGATGAACAAGGTAAAAATTTTGCGATTGATGTAGCCAATGCTCTTAAAGCTGCTAATTCTGCCAAAGAAAAGGCCGATATGCTATCTTCTGAAATGAACAATAGGTTTGATAAAACTAATGATAACATAAATAACTTATTTACAGAATCATCAAAAGCACAATCACAGCTTAATAACAAATTGAATGACCTTGGAATGGAAAATACAAAAATCAAAGATAAACTCAACGATCTACAAAAACTTATAGATAATTTTAACAAAAGAATCGAAGAACAAAATGTTAATTCTAAACAACTTCAATCCATGGTTATCAAAGATGACGGGCAAATTGATGTTGCGCCAATTTTGAAACAATTAAACATTAATGAAACGAAGTTTGCACTTTTAGACGAGAGAATGGGTGTGATGGAAGGAAAAGAAACAGTTCACCCACACATTGTTGACAATTTGAGAGACAAGCTCAATATTCTTGACCAACAAATTCAAGATTTAACAGCTAAACTTGGCAAATTCGAAGCTGATTTGCTTGATAATCAAAGTAAAATGCAAAAATGTGAAGAAGTTAACCTAAAGCAAGATGAAGATATTCTCAATTTAACATCAGATTCAGAAAAATCTAAAGCAGCAATTGATACTATTAAACAAAATCTAGAAAAATTAATAAAGCGAATATCTGAATTAGACGACAAATATAATTCCATTGGATCTAAAATTGACGAATCAATATCTAAACAAAATGCATTAAAGAACACGCAATCTAAAGATCAACGCTTTGAGTCAGTTGTTCAGTCACTTAAAAACCTTGAAAAAGACCATGATAATACAAAACAACAACTTTCAGCAGCTTGCGAAATTATAGATCAAAATTCAGCACGTATTGTCGCTCTAGAACAAAATTCAAAAGGATTATCAAGTTCTGATATCACAGATATTAAAAATGATCTCAGTAGGCTTTGGTCAGAAATTCAAAAATTGACACAAATTCAAAGCGAAATCAAAGATGATTCATTCCTACCAAAAGTTGATTTAAGCAGTAATTCGAAGCCTGTACAAAAAACTACAATGATTGATCGGTCAGGTCTACCTCGAATTAATAGTAATAATACACAATCTCCAAGAACCGATTCATCACTTAAAACAGATAAATCAGAAGGTTTACTTTATCAAATGAAACGAATTATAGATTCCCATTCAAAGAGTATAAGCCAACTAGATGAGAGTAAGGCAGATAAGAATGCAACACAGCAACTCTTCGAACAATTCAGAATTGCCCTTGGTGAACTTAACAGTCGAATTGGAACGCTAAGAAAAGCTTTGGTTGGAAAAGTTGATGTTTCCGAATTAAATACTATTCTCAATCAAGTAATAGATAATGCCGATAATGATGAAACTGCAACGGGGGTTGAACCGGTGAGATGTATCTGCTGCGGAAGACCAAGAAGAAACGTTACCGGGGCTTTGGACGATCCAACTCTAGCTAAACGACTTGGCGGACCTGTTTCAACACGCGTTCTTGGAGATGGCGATGGGCAGGTTTGCTTCGTTTATGGAGAAAGGGGTGATATGTATTATGGACGATCTGGAACCGGCAAGCCTATATTTAGCAAGGCACCTGACTCAATCATATAATTTTTTTTTTTTTTTAAAAAAAACTGTTGATTTTGTAATTCATTAAAATAAAATAAAATAATTAATTTATTTTGGTAATATTCTCGGTGTTGTGAATTTAAATATGTAATGATTATTATAATCAATACTTTTTTTTAAAAAAAAGCTTAATACGGAGTCAGACTATGCTAACCTAGTTATTAATTGGTTATTAAGATAACATTTCTGATAAAATTGATTGTAGATAGTCCTTTAATTTGGATATAAAAATTTTAGAGTGACCGTTTAAAAATTTGTTATTTATAGAAACGTTTTAAAATAATACGTTATATTTAATTCGTTGTACCATTTCACTAAATGAATCCATATAACCTACTTGGCATCACAGCAAACGCGACACGTCAAGAAATTAATTCCGCATATCGTAAATTTGCAATTAAGTATCATCCAGACCGAAATCAATCAGACGAAGCGCCCAGATTATTTGCTGAATATAGTGAAGCTTTCGAAATTCTTAACGACCCTAAATTGCGTGCAGCATACGATCAATTTGGCCATAAAGGCCTTCAGGATATTCACTGGAAGCCATCTGATCCAGCTGAAGTCTTTTTCCAATTCTTTGGTTCAAATAACCCATACGACTACCTTCTTCCATCACGAAACGCTACCGAATTTGCTAGACTTACCAAACCAAATCCACCAATACCAAATGAACCATTAGAAGTCGAATTATCAGCACCTTTATCAGATTTTGTATTCGGACACACAAGAATGGCAACAGGAACACGAAGACTTAAAGATGGAAAAACAGAAGAAGTCCAACTTGCTTGCAGAATCCATCCTGGAATGGCTGATGGTACAAAAATTGTTTTTCCAAAACTTGGTCATGCTGATCAAGAAGGATCAGAACCAGCTGATGCAATTGTGACAGTAACAACACAGCCGCACTTGCTATATGCACGATTTGGATCAGATTTAGTTTATACACAAAGCATCACCCTTGTGGACGCCCTCCTTGGAAGAAAATTTAAAGTTCCCCTTATGGATGGAAGGGTACTTCCAATGCATTTGACTGATATAGCTGCTCCTGGATATAAAATATGTATCAATGGAGAGGGCGTTCCAATTTGGGATGATGTTCATAACGAAGTTGTTGGAAAAGGAAATCTATATATTGAATTTAGTGTTGATTGGCCTATAAACAGATCTGATGAAATTTGGAATCAATTAGTAGCTGCATTTTCACAAACAAATAAATAATATTAATATTATTTATTATTAAAACTGATTTTTTCCCATTACAAATAAATTTTCGATCTAATACTTAAATGATGATATATATTTAAATATATTTAAAATTAAAGAAACCATTCTTTTTAAAATTTCATCTTTTTGAGTTTATTGGGTAATTTATTTTAGAAAGAGATAACTCTCTTTTAAGCCATGGGGAATAAAACAAATGAATAAAGCTTTAATTGAAAAAGTTTAAAATTTTAATAACTAAATGGATATTTTTGCGTACAAATTAGCTATACCAGTAGAAACATCATTTGGTTTAGCTATTTCTGATGAAAAGATGAAAAATTGCATAGGATCTAATTTTGATACAGAATCATATAATGATTATTTGAATAAATTAAACCAATATTTATATTTAGCAAATGAAGAATATGGGTTGTGGCAAAAAGATCAGGCAGGAGCTAAAAAAAAGTACGAAGATTCTCTTTTTCAAATTAAAAGCATACTGTCCGTGATAGAAATTCCTCAAAGATATATACCTTTTCAAACATACAATTTCTTCAATAACTTGCTTGGAACATTTATTAAATGCGCTAATATTCAGAGTAGAAATATTATTACGTGCTCATCAAATGATCCAGATGCTAAAATAATTAAATATTCATCATCATTGTTATCATTGTTATCCTATTTTCGCGATTGCCGTGAATATTTATATAATATCGAGCTCTTTCAAATTATTGAAGGATTTCTTTATGGTAACTCTAAGCCAAAAATGCGTAAAGCGCCCAAGATACATGTTGAATATTCTAATTATTTGATAAATACCTTTGCAAATTTTGCTGCCGATGAAGAATTTCACGATAAATTTACTCCAGTTATGTTTTCATATGCTTTAAACGAATTTTCTCAAACCAAATCTCCAGAAGATTATATCATTCCTTTAAATTTTTTTATAAATTATTTTCATTATTGTCACAAGGACAAGGATCTTTCAAAAACTCAATATTCAAATAGTTCCTTTTTTGAAGAAATCATTGAAATGCTTGGATTATTTCCATGCAGTCGCAATTTAGAAAAAAGTAGAATTTCCGACGAAATTAAAAAACAAATTCATATAAAATCATCATGTATTATATACGCTTTAGCAAATTTAGGATACTTGCCAATAGATAAGTTTGTGGAATTTGGTTTACACTTGTTTGTCAAAAAGTATTTTTTAAAATATAAGTTTCTAATGGCAACAGTTGAATGCTTTGCAATATATTACAAAGAACATTTTCCTAAATTACAAATTAATTTAGAAGATTTATATAACGGACTTAATACAATTGCTGATGATCAAGAATATTTACAAATCTCTTTTTTGACAATTTATAATATATTAAAAAATTGCCCAAACCAGAATGAAATGTTATCATCAGATTTAATACCAAAAATTATTATTTTTATTGCTAATGAATTTGAGAAAAAAGAATACTCAACTAAACTTTATTCTTTAACACTTCTCTGCTTTATATATTCCAAAATGCCAACGTCCTTTTATATGCAAAATATTTCTATAGTTTTTTTTTTGCTTGATAATTGCTGCTTATTCATTTCTGAAAGAGATGAGGTTAATAATATTATTTTTAATTTTTTAGGAGTTTGTCATTCTTTCTTGGAAAATTGCGGTAACATCAATGAATTTCCAGCTTTAGCTTGCGCTTATAATAGATGTTTGGAAGTTCTTTCCAATAGCGAAGAATATTTTAATGAAGCACAAATTAATAGTTTGGCTCCATTTGATATACCAATGAATTTATAATAAATGCTGTTTCTATCAATTTTAAATATAAAAGAATGTGTTGTATATTTAAAAATTATAATTGAATCAAGTAAGTTTATGCATAATAACACTATTCAACTAGAATGATATTGCTTTTATAATACGAAAAAATGGGAAATATAGTTATAATTACAATTTATTTTTTATGGCGATGTTTCCTGTTTAATTAGTTCTTCTAGTTTCAGCTCATTTTGCCGAATCTGTCGTCGTTGTTTTCTATATTCTAAAAATTTATTCCATTGGCTTAAGTATTCCTCTTTTCCGTCTCCTAAATCAAACTTTGGTTTTTTCCAATTTTCTAAGAAACTTTCACGATTAATTGATTCTTCTGATTTTTTTTCTGATTTTTTCATTTGCTTAGATTCATTATTGTATTGAATCTCTGTTTTTCTCCAATCTATTAAGTTTGCTCTAAATATTTGTTCATATCTGTCATTTTCATCACGAACCTCTTTTTTATATTTATAATGCTCTCCATTCCTGTCATCATCAAACTCAGAATGTAAAACTTCGGTTAATCTTTCAACGCTTTTGGCAAAAGCTGATGACTCAACAATTTGGTTTATCATGTGAACTATAGTTTGATCTTTTCTATGCTCTTTTTGCCTATCATAATCTGGTTTCATTTTTAAAGAGCTTTCATAAGCATCAAGATCATACCTTTTCTCTTTGTCAACAGTAGCACTCCATCGTTTTTCTAAAATAACAATTTGTGGTATTACCCTTAAAGCACGAAGAGTATCATTAGTCGTTAAAAAATCAACAAATGCGAAGTCGTATGGTTCGTCTTTTACACCAAGAGCTCTGCGCCATCGATTAACTTTTCCGCATTGATCTAAAACACGTTTTATAAATGAATCTGGGAGTGAAGTTGCAATATTGCAAATAAAAATAGTAACAGGAGTATCGTACTCCATTCTGTTCAAATTGGATTTTTATATTCTCAAAAAGTTGATTTATCCTTTTTATTGAAATTTTATGAAAATAAAAAGGGAAATTTTCAAACGTGCTCAATACTTTAAAATGGAAACAATCGAAAATTTTCGTCAAGCAATCATCAATTTATACAGTACAATGGATAGGGGACTTACAGAAAATGATAATAATCTTTTAAATATTCTTGAAAATTCGCCTTCTTCCTTACAATTTGCAATTCAAGAGATTAGTTCAGGCGATTGCATTAATTTTCATATTTTACTTGAATCAACTATTATTATTACTAATTTTGTTAGAAATAGCTGGAGCTCATTTAGCCAAGATTATAAGGTATTAATTATTAAATCTCTATTAAATTGTATAATGAATGTAAATGAAAAAAATGCTATTTTCAATAAAGCAATAGCATGCATTGCAGACATAATAGCTCTAGAATTTAAGCTTTTTTATGAAATATTTCCAAAGCTCCCATCTCATATTCAATTAGATTTAATTATTATTTTAATTGAAGAAATGGGCGAGAGACAAATAATTATTTCAGGAAATGACGTAATGTATTCGAAATATTTGATTGAGTTGTGCCCGTGGGTTCTTCAAATGCTATCTGATTTACCTTTATCGATAGAATTCCTCAATTTATCTAAAGCTGCTCTCTCATGCTTTGTTACATATGATCAATATTCTCCCTTTATGGACAAGTTTGATGAAGCAATCAATGAGCCAAAATATTTTCCATATTGTGCTAATTTTGTTAGGACAATATTGATCAATGCATCACCTTATCAAGACAAGTCTAACGACGATTTCTTTTTTCGTATAATGAAATTTTCTATAATGCTGGCATCTGAGTTTGCTAAACAAAGAATATTTGACGTTCCTTGCGAAATTTGGACCGAAGTTGCAAGCTTTAATAATGAATATTTCAAAGATACTAATTTTTCAAAATTTTTCTTATCAGAACTTATAAAATTTTTGCAAGTCATTCCTATTTTAACACCAGAATTAGAAGAATTATTTGAAAAAGTATGTTTTGTTTTAGCAGATAGTGATATTCCAACCTACACAGAAGAACTCATACAATTATTTCATTTTTTATTAAGTTTAACTGATAATTCATGGTCATATGCTCTCGATGATGCTATTTTTAACATATCTCACAAAATACCAGATGCCGTTGCTCAAATTTTAATTGAAAAAATACAAAATCCAACTCCTGGTCTCTTTATTGCGTGTTGCCAATGCAATAAGCTTCCTAATGAATATTTTCCGGTATTATGTGCATGTGCTATTGAATTAAAAGATTCACTTCCAGTTTTTCATTTACTAACTTTCATTAAGAAAATTGGATTTAAGTACCCTGAATTTTATGATCAGTGGCTGAGCATATTGATCCAATTGTTTCCATTCCAACCAAACATGTGCATTAATAATTTAGCAAACCTTTTGACAATTGCAGAAAAAAAAGGAATAGATCTTACTTCAAAAATTCCTCAAGAATTATATATTGGTATCATTCAATATTTTGACTCATTAGAGAAGCCATCAAAAAATATTTGTCCTTATTCAATTTGCATATTTAATGCAATCTGTATTTTTAATACTTCTTTGCATTCAATTCCTATTCAATTTTTGGAAAAAATTTATATCTTTGTAATGAATCTTACAGAGGAAATGATTATGGAAGAATATTTTAAAGATATTTGTCATCTTAGTGAATATTTTAATTTTATTGGTGAATTAAATAATAAACTTGGATATGAACAATACATGCTTGAGTTCAAGAAAAAAATTCTAGATAGTTTATTTGAAATGGTAAAAAGGTTATCATCTTCTTTCGAAGAAGACCAACAAAAATTTATGACTTATTTCCTCCAAGAACTTTCAAAGCTGATTACATTTTCAGCAGTTAATGATTAATCAATGATTGGAACCCCAATTCTTTTTAGTGCAATAGGAAAATCAAAAATTATAATTTGTGAAAATGAAGCCTTAAGCATTTGAATTCTTATGAAGCTTCTCATATATTCTTTTTTATATTATATTTTTATAATTATATTAAAAATAATAATAAAAGTGTATACAAACATTTATTTATTTATTTAAGAAAAAATATTAGCTATTATTTTTCCCGACTTCTTTTATTATATTTGCTTTCTTTTATTGATATTTGAAATCTGAAAAGAAATGCGTATAAGATTAGATTTAAAAACTGTATATACTTGAGTGGTATACCCAAAATAACAAAGCAAAAAATACATAAAAAAACAATAGATAATTAATTATATTAATAAATATATTATTGTGGGTCAAGATCTTGAATATATTTGTTTAGCTCATCATCATCAAGAGGAGCATCATCTTCGCCTTCTAAGATTTCTTTCATTGTTGGATCGCGTAAAAATTCTGCATCTTCGTCGGCTATTGCTTGTAACTTTGATCTATCAGCGCCAACAGTAGCTTCAAGCTTTTCATTTAATGGCTCGTAATCTCTTCTTTTATTGCAATTACAAAAGCTGGGACAAATCCCCATTTATATTTATAATGCGGTTTATCATTATCAAACTTAAAAAGTTTAAAATTCAATATAATTGAAAAAGTTTATCAATTATAAAAATCTATGCAAAATATTCAAGAATTGGCATTATTATCAACAGATCTCTTTTCCTAAGATACATAATTTATTAATATATTTAATTATTTTGTATTTTCAGATAAATTAGGATCAATGAACGACCTCTGATAAATCATGCATAGAAAAAAGTAATTTTATATATAAAATTCATATAAAAAGATACTTTATTAAGTTAAAAGCAAAATTTCATTTTAAAAAGCATTATTCAAGAAGATAAAAGCAATATTTCATAATCACATATTTTCTGATTCTTCAGAAAAAAAAAAATAAAGTGAATCAAAAAGTTAGAAAAATTGATTTTTCTATTATTATTTTTTTATATATTTATTTATAATAAATAATCAAATATACAATTATTGTCCCAAATTTGTTTTTGTTGAACAGTTGGTTATATTACGTAAAGTATTCAATAAAAATTTAAATTTCTGAGAATCAGAAATTCACTTCATATACTATTTTCTTCTGTATGCTTTCGTCATTATTTTTAAAAAAACAATTTAAAAGAAATATTGGAAGGACAATTGTCGCAGGAATAGATAATGGAACTCAAAGTACTAAAGTTGTGTGTTACGATGTATCATCCAAAGAAATTTTGGCTTTAGGACAATCTCCTCATGATATGATTGTTGGAAGTGATGGTGCAAGAGAGCAAAAAGCAGAATGGTGGGTGAACGCACTAAAATCATCATTTGACCAAATAAGTCCTGAAATCAAAAAAGACATCAAAGCAATTGGCGTATCTGGGCAACAGCATGGCTTTGTTCCAATAGATTCTGATGGCAATGTTTTATATAATGTTAAACTTTGGTGTGATACATCAACAACAGTAGAATGTGCAGAAATTACCAAAAAATATGGTGGATCAGAATTATTATTGCATGATAATTGCAATCTTATACTTCCAGGATATACTGCAAGCAAAATACTATGGCTTAAAACCCATCAAAAAGCATTATATGATAAACTTGATACAATCTTACTTCCCCATGATTACCTGAATTATCTTTTAACAGGAGAAAAAACAATGGAATGCGGAGATGCTTCTGGAACAGCCCTTTTGGACATTAAAAATAGAACATGGTCTAAGAAACTATTAAAATGTATTGATAGTCAACGAGATTTATCAAAATGCTTACCACGTTTAATTCAGTCAGATGATATTGCTGGACATGTCACTAAAAAAGCAGCAAATCTTTTTGGAATTCCTGAAGGCGCACTTGTTTCATCTGGTGGAGGCGATAATATGCAATGCGCTATAGGCACTGGCACTGTAACAAATGGTGTTCTTATTGCATCTCTTGGAACATCAGGCACATTATGCGGATCTTCAAATAAGCCAATCGTAGATCCAGAAGGAAATTTAGCAGCATTCTGCTCTTCAACAGGTTCATGGCTACCTTTATTATGCACGATGAATTGTACTGTTTCTATCGAATTAGCCAGAAAGCTATTTAATATAAGTCTTGATGAATTTAATCAAATATCTGCAAAAGTTCCAATCGGTAGTAATGGCGTAGTAATTGTTCCTTTCTTTAATGGAGAAAGAACACCGAATTATCCAAACGGAAAAGGATGTATTTGTGGTTTAACTCCTGATAATATGAAAGCTGAAAATATATATCGAGCGTCAATGGAAGCAGCCATTTTCGGATTAAAACTTGGCCTTAATTCATTCATGAAACTTGGTTTTGATGCTAAGGAAATTCGTCTTGTTGGCGGCGGATCAAAATCTAAATTATGGTCACAAATGGTTGCTGATGTTTGCAATTTACCAACTGTTAGTCCTGATGTTCCTGAAGCTGCTGCTTTCGGTGCTGCTCTTCAAGCTTATTGGGCATTACTGAAAAGCCAAGGAAAGAGCACATCAATTGAAGAGATCACGCATGAGCATGTGAAAACTAATTCAAATGCAGTTTACAATCCAATTAGTGAAAATGTTGTTGATTACGATTTAGCTTATCAAAAATATTTGAGATATGTTGAAAATTTCAAGCCAATATTTTCTGCTTAAAACAAATATTCTAAATAAATAAGTTATTTATCTAGAAAAATAATAAATTTTTTTAATAAAAAAATTAAGTAACCATATTTCTTTCAAAAAAGTTCATTCATGATTTTTCTATTAGATGCAATCTCCACTTCAAAATATATATGAACCTAATAGAGAAGAAGATTCATTAAGTTTTTCTCTTCCTATTTATCGTAATAAACGAAATCCTTCAGCCATCAAAATTTTCTTGGAATTAATTAAAAAGCAATTCCTTGTTCGATTTCGATCCTTAGCTTCATTAATTGAAATTTTCTTTTCATTTGTATTTTTCCTCGTTGTTGTGCTCGCCGATAAAGTCTCCTCACAGATCGTTCCTTCAAATCTTAATCCTACTCCTGTTTACGAAACAATACCAATTCCACTGGATATCGCTTATTTCTTTTTATCATCAAATATGACGCCTGTTATTGCAGGACCAAATACAATTCCAGTAATGTCTTTAATGAATCACCTGTATTCAAGCTTTTTGAGATACACTCCATTAAAAATAGAATACGTTGATGACGAAAGCGAAATTATTAAAAGAATCGAGAAGTTAGATGTTAATGGTTTTGGAATTTATTGGGAGAACTCAAATAAAGAAGACTTTTTAAGTAATCCAATTATTCGTACATATTCGCAATGTGTTTATTCATGCCCAACTTATACGTTACTTCGAGAGATTAGAAGCTATTTTACAAATGAGCTTATGAAAATTGATCCAAACAACGAAGAATTGAACAAATTGGTGTTTATTAATTCATCTTTGCAAATGTTTGCTTATCCTTCATTTAGAAAGTGCAAACTTCGTACTCAATTGCCACTAATGTTCATCGGCTCAGTTATTATATTAGCAACAATGCCAGATCTAGAAATATTAGCCAATGAAAAATTTACTAAATTATTACCATTGTATTCATTAATGGGATGTAGCGAAACAGCTTATTACCTTTCATTTTATTTTGTTGCTTTTTTAGGTTCAATGATAACAAATTTAGCAATGTCACTCTTCTATTGTTTTTATTATTTCATGACAGGAGTTTCATTTTCGCTTTATTTCACTATTAATTGTTTATTCGCCCTATCTTATTTATCTTTAAGTTTATTCATTTTGACATTATTTAGAAATGCAAAATTTTCTCGCTTATATCCATCTTTCATGTTTATATTTAATATTGCATCTACTCTTATTGTTTCATATAATTTTGATAAGTATTGGCCCCTCACCATTTCATCCAGCAAACTTTTTTCTCTTGTACCTCAGTTTACCTACTTATTAATCATTAGCTCTCTTCGATTGAACAGTTTATACACAAATAAGCATATTAATTGGTCAAACGTAGCAGAACCAGTATTAGGCTATAACAACTCTTTCGGATTGGCATCTTTGGCTATTGATGCTGTTTTATATTTAATTTTATTTATAATTGCGCATGTCATTTTTAAGTATTCATCATTTATTAAAAATAAATTAAAGTCACTTTTCAAACATCAAAACCCGCAAAATTTCCAAAATTCTTTCAATGATAATGATGCAATATTATACGACATAAATGATAATAATAGCAATAACAACTTCTTTATTCGCGTTACTGGCCTTTCAAAACTATATCAACAAACAAATAAAAAAAATAATATCATAAATAGCACTGATGAACAAGACAAAAGAGCCCTGAAATCGATTTCATTTGATGTCAAAAAGAATGAAATTATTGTAGTAACAGGCCCAAACGGTGCAGGCAAAACAACGTTAATCAATATTCTATCAGGAGTAATTAAGCCTTCCTGTGGTAATCTTGATTTTAATCAGAATAATCTTGAAATAGAAAAAGAAAATATCGGTTTTTCATTAAATCAAAGCAAAGGACTAAAGCCAACTTCATTAGAAAAAGAGGATGATAATTCTTTATCTGATTATTTATTAAATAGTACAAATAATTTTACAAATGGAGAATTTTCTCCATCTAATTGTTTTCGTACAGACGACTTTTCCTTATTACAGCCATATTTGGGAGTTGTTTTCCAAGAAAACGTATTTGTTTCATATTTATCAGTCAACGAAAACCTGAAACTTTTTGGAACTTTACGGGGTATATCTAAGCAGGATATTGATACTTTTATCGACTTTTTCTCAAATACGCTCCAAATGAAAGATTCTCTTTACAAATTAGCAAAAGATTTGAGCGGTGGACAAAAAAGGAAGTTATGTTTAGCGATTTCTTTGATTGGAAGCCCATCAATTCTTTTGTTGGATGAGCCAACTTCAGGAGTTGATGTACAAGGTCGACAATTAATTTGGAAATTGATATCTTCTCTTAGTACAACTTCAATTATTACTACTCATGGTCTCGAAGAGGCTGAAGCTGCATCATCTAGAATATTTCTGATTAATAAAGGAAATATACCTTTCAAAGGAAATTCGGCTGAACTGAGGGAAAAATTTAATTGCGGCTATATGATTAAGTTTCATAGAGGTTCTTCAGCTGCATATGCTGCTCTTAGAGTCATACAGGACGAAGTTTTGATTCAGAAAAACTTGAACCCAGATATGGCAAAAATAAAGCATGATTTTCTCGATACAATTTACATTCCAATTTGTCCAGAAGTGACTGACTGTTTAACAGAAATAGAAAAAAAGAAAGATGAATTAAATATTGGAGATTATTCTATATTCATTGAACAAATTGAAGATTTAATTTTAAGAACAGAGTAACTCATTTATATTCATTGTTCATCTTTCTCAAATATATTATTTATTTTTGATCAAATATCATATTTTGTAAAATAATAACCTTACTTTGTATACTTTATAATATTTGATGTATTTTGTCTAATAAAACCCAAAATCATTTTCCCAAAAAAAAAAAAAAAAAAAAAAAAGGGAGATATTTTTTGCCCCCAATCTCTTTTGACCCCAACGGTTAAGGTCAATATTGACCCTGTATCGTACTTCAGAAAAAATCGGCGAGAACTTTTTTGCACTTTTGCGAAAAAAACCATGAGTAGCTACTCACGCTTTTTTCGCTAAATTTTTATTTTTTACAAATAATGCTAATTATATTTTTGAAAAGATTAGTAAACATTTATTGTTATTTATAACATCATAGGCCCGAATATGTGAAGAAAATCTTATATATTTTTTTATAAAGAGATATCTATAATATTATTGATTAATATTTTTTTTACCAAAAAAAGAAAAAAATGGTTTAATAATTACTACAATGAGATGCTAATTACGAATAACTTACTCAGGATGGAAGAAATTTCATCTAGAGCTGCTTTTTAATAAAAATAATTTTTTAGAAATTATCGTAAAAAAAGCGTGAGTAGCTACTCATGGTTTTTTTCGCAAAAGTGCAAAAAAGTTCTCGCCGATTTTTTCTGAAGTACGATACAGGGTCAATATTGACCTTAACCGTTGGGGTCAAAAGAGATTGGGGGCAAAAAATATCTCCCAAAAAAAAAAAAAAAAAATAGCATAAAATTATAATGACATTTGAAATGAAAAATTATTCTAACTGTTTTGCGTAGTCAATTAGTTCATTGAGCGTTTTTGGTGAGTTGCACTTTTCGAGTAAGTCTTGTGCTTGATCTATCAAATAAAAGTTGAATCTTTTCTTTTGAAAATCTTCGAATTCGCAAACTAACTTGTAAATTTCAATCAAAACAGGCACGTTAATTTTGTCGTTTTCAATGAGTCTTCCTTTGATTGCAGATTGAATTGAGCTTTTGTAAGGATATAAAACTGGAATAACTGGCATTTTTAACGATGATTCACGAAAGAATTGCTGAATAGCACTTGAATCACTGTCAAAATCCACCAATTGATTTTTAACTTCCTCAATGAAGTTTAAATCACTTTTTGAGATGAGAGCTTTTGTACCTTTCAAAAAGTTGAAAGAATTATCAAAAGCACTCAAAATTAATGAGCAACCATAAAAATTTTGCATTGTGTAAAGTTTTCGTGCAACTCTTATAAAGTAAGACATCATCGCTGCACGTTCATTTATTTCACTTTTTGAGAGGACATAAAATTGTATCCATCTGAAAAAATTGTTACTTTTTGTGATAAGAATATTTAGATTTGGCTGGTTTTGCTCGATTTGATCTTCGCTGCTGTAAACTAACTCGCAGCCTTTTATCTTATAAAAGGAACGAGACATGAACATTGTCAATTGACGAGCAAATTCTGTTGATGGAAGATCTGTTAATTCGAAATCAAGTGACCATGGCATGCGATGCGAGTTAAGATTAACTTTTGGTGGCTGTTGACTGGATACTGAATAATCGATTTCATTCTCGATGTCGTTGCAATCTATTGGCGAAAATTGATTTTTTCGATATTGAATTATTTTTTCGATTTTCAATTTTATTTTTATTACCTTTTTGGAGAATTTTGTTGGTACTTCATCATGCAAAAAAGAAAGAATTGATGAAATAACAGATGGTGAAATTTGAAAGAATGATTGATCTATCCAAATTGAGAGAAATTTTAATGTCATTTTTTGCTCTTTGAATTGCTTTTCGTTAATGTCTTGAAATTCTGATGAAATTGCTTGGGTTATTGGAGAATTTGATTTCAAATTCTTTTCTATATCTGGTTCCAAGTCCAATTGTGTATTATTTTGCATTCCTTTAGAGTTTGAATTAATATTATTTTTTTCTTCCATTAATAAGTCTTTTTCAGATTTTATATTTATTGATTTTGGCTTTCCTCCTATAGTTGATAATTCGTCGCCGCTATTTATTTTTAAATCTGAATTTTCTATATTTGTTTTCATATTCAAAGCAATTCTGAACCTATGGCGTATTTTATAAAACATAATATTGCTATTTTTTGAGAAGGAAGAATTAACTAAACAGAAAGCTAATGTAAGATATTTTGAATTATATATATTCTGGGTAGTGCATATCCATATCAGCTGATTTACTGTTGCTTTAATAATGTTACCTTCTTGATCAAAAATGCATTGATTGATATCTTCTGATTCTTCTAAAATAGGTTCAGAGAAATTTTCTTTTCCTGTTATTTTCTCAAATTCATTAAGAACTTTTTTAGTAATTTTTTCTTCAGTTTCATTAGACATTGTTCCTGGAGTAGTTAATAGCCAAAATTTTTCACTATTCTGGATTCCTCGTTGAATTAAATAAGTTAATTGTGATTTGTTAAGTGAAGTTGGATAATTTAAGCATCCTTCCCACTCACTTAAAAGAGTTTGTTCGGAATTTAAAAGACCTATTGTGTGAAAATGCTGTGATATAATTGCAAAAAGCCCGTCTTGATTAATTATTCGCTCTTCTGGTAAATACAAGTTGCCAAATTCTATTGCTCTATCAACTGGTGAAACTTGTTCTCGAAATTTTTTGACACTAGGATTTTTTGAATAGATATTTTCCATCCATTGTGATCGATCAATATTGTCTTTGCAAAAATAGTTTTCTCTCATTATATCATATTCTGTAGAAATTGAAAATATTTCTTTTCTCACTTCCATATTAGTTGGATCATTCGATGTGAATAAATTCATCTTGAGAAAGAGAGTTTATAGAATCATAAAATTTTTATGAAAATTTTGATAAAGCAATTCAAAAAATTAAAAGAAAATTGATGTACTAAATATTTTATTTTATATCATCATTGTATTTGGAAATATATAAATAAATCAGAAAATTCACGACTATATTGTTTAAAAATTAATTAACATATAATTCTGAAGTCCTATCTTTTATAGAAAAAATCGAAATGTATTCAAAAGAAGCATAACTAATCTATTAAATTATAAAAAGAGAGCTAGAAAGAGGTAATAATTAATTTTTTATTAGTAAAACCTAAAAGAATGAATGGGTTTCGAAATATGAAAAATTATTAATTATACCAATTAATTTATAAAAATATTATAAATTTGGCTTGATTATTTGTTTTAAAAATTATACTTATAACTTTTTTCAATAATATTAAAAGATTTCCTGAAATAAAAATTATTTAAAATAATGTTAAGTGGCCAGAAAATTGTGAGATATTTGTTCAGAGATTGAATAAAAATTTTTTTGTATTGCTGCTGAAAAAGTTAATGATATTAAAGAAATTTAAATTTTTTATATGATATTTTGAATGATTTATATTTTTTTTTCACTCAACTTTTGGAGAATAGAATAATTTTTCTTTTTTAAAGACTCTGTATTTATTAGGATATGTGATAACAAATACTTCTATGCTGTTTTGAGCTCATTTTGACCAAATAAAAAGAATTTATCTTTTTAATAGACAAACCCATTCAATTTTTCACTAAGTACGTCATTTTCGATGCTCGCCTCATCAATTTCTCGCTCATCATCAAAGATTACAGTAACTGTCAATGGACGTTCCCTCAAAGCTAAGAAGGGAGAAACAATTTTAGCACTTTGTGACCGAAATGGTATAAGAGTACCTCGCCTTTGTTTTCATCCTTGTTTACCACCCTCAGGTACATGTGGACTTTGTGTCGTTCAAGTCGAAAACCACGGAGCCGAAACTTTTAGTAACGCATGTGTTACAAAAGTAGCAAATGGAATTCGTGTTAACACATTACATCAAAGAGTTATCGATCAAGTCCGTAACACCCTTACTCATATTCTTGATACACACGATGAGCGTTGCTCAGCATGCGTTGCTAACCAAAGATGTGAATTCAGAAATCTTTGCTATGACCATAAAGTTTCATCACTCAAAGATCGTTTACACATCAAATATAAGAATGATGACTCAACTCACGCAATTCATATTGACCCATCAAAATGTGTTGACTGCAAGAGATGCGTCAGAGCCTGCAACAAAATTGCTGGAATGAAAATCCTCAAAGTTGCACCACTTCAAGGACGTAATGCTGTCCAAATAGCCTCTGGACTTGATCTTTATGATACAACATGTATTAGATGCGGCCAATGTGTTTTATTCTGCCCAGTTGGCGCACTTACAGAAAGGACACAATCACGCGAAGTTCTCGAAAAAATCAGGAATCATGGTAAAAAGGTCAATGTTTGCGAGCTCGGACCAGGAGTTCATATTGCCCTTGCTGATGCACTTGGTCTTACTCCTCAACAGCTCACTCCACAAAGACTTGTTTCATGCCTCAAGGCTATTGGCTTCGACTACGTTCTTGATGCTAAATTTGGTGGCGATCTCATGATCATGGAAGAAGCTGCTACTCTTGTTGAAAAGATCAAGAAGAACGCATTAAAAGCTCCATTCTTCAGCTCAAATTGTCCTTCATTTGTCAATTATATTGAACAAAGCCGTCCATCTGTTATCCCCAACTTAAGTACTCTTCGTTCAGCTCCATCAATTCTTTCATCACTTGTCATGGAAGTCCTCCCAGCCAAATTGAACATCAGACCATTAGACATCTTCAACGTTTCAGTTACATGCTGCCTTTCAAAGAAAGACGAAATCGAACGTCCTCAATACCAAACTAAAGTTGGTTTGAAGAACATTGATGTTTCCCTTTCTGTTCGTGAACTTGTTGACTTATTCCATATTGCTCACATCAATCCACTTACCTTCAAAGAAACTCCATTTGATACAGTCCTTGGTACTGGTAGTGGCGCTGCTGAATTAATTGATACATCTGGTGGTTATATGGAAGCTACTCTCAGAACTGCCCATTGGATGCTCACTGGCAAGAATCCAGCTAAACTTGAAATGAAAGAACTCCGTGGTGATAAAGCTTTAAAGGTTATGGAAGTTAAACTTGGCGATCACAAGATTCATGTCGCAGCAGTTCAAGGAATGGTTAATGCTATTAAATTCTTCGACAAAGTCAAGAAAGATAAGAAGCTTAGAAAGATCAAGTATGTTGAAGTTATGGCATGCCCAGGCGGATGCGTTTGTGGTGGTGGTACATCTATCCTCACAAGCAAAGAAGCTATTAAAGAGAGATGCGATGCAATCTACAAAGATGAAGCTAAATCTAAGATCAGATTTGCTCACGAAAATCCATGTGTTCAAGATATCTATAAGACCTTATTGGAGAAACCAAACTCACAAAAAGTTCACGATCTCCTTCATGCACATTTCAGCAGGCGTCCAGGTTTCTAAGTTTAAAAATTGAATTTTTAATTTCTCTACAAATTTAGATCATTTTTTTAATCCGCTTTCATTAAATAAAACATTTTTGAGTTTATTACTAATAATAATTAATCATATAATATTTTAATTTTTATTTAATATAAGACACAAAAACATATATGTATTTAAACACAATAACCGATAATTATTCATGTGCTGGTGCAGGAAGAGATACTGGTACACTTTTTATTCTAATAGATCCTTTCTTTGGTACATAAGTAGCACTTTCATCGCAGTTATCATTTTCTTCAATTATTTTCTTGTTCAATTTAAGTTCAAATTTCTTTATCAATCTTTGAGCTTGGTTTCCTTGGATAGCAAAAGTTGGCCTTCGAATATCTTGATCAATTCGAACCTCGGGATTGCAAATTGGGCAAATTTGTTTTGGCAAGCATTTAGGATTATCATGGAAAGCATGACCACAAGGAAAGATTCTAATTAAATTATTAATTCCATTTAAGGCTCCTCCGCAAGTTCCACATCTTGTCATTGACTGAGCATGGCAAACAATTCCATGTAAATGTTTCAAAATGAACTTATCATGAGTATTTCGTTCATCTTGGTGGAATAATTGCGCTAGTGCTGTTGTTGTCTGTAGATCGTAAGCTGCATCGTTAATAAGTGCAAGGTATGATTTTCTTGTATATTCAATGTAAATGTTTTCGAATTTAGAAGTAAGATGAGTTAATAAAACAGGATAAGAAAGAATTTTTGAAACAGATATACAGATCTTCATCATATCAGTTGAAAGAATTTCTGCTTTTTTCTGCATAAATAAAAGGTGTTCATTTGGAGTATTTTTAGTATTTTGATTTTGATTGGAATTTGCTGTTGATGCTGATGATGTAGTAGCTATTGGTTTATGTTTTCCAGAAAGAGAAGAAGACAGCGATGTCTTTGAATAAACTTCTGATTTTGAAATTTTCATTGAAGAGTTGTTATTTTGAATTTTTGATTTGATATCATCATCTGAATCTGAACTAAAGTCACTATTTGTCGCTTGGCCATTAGGTACTTGATTATTATCTGAAACAGTTCTCTTTGTTTCTATTTTTGCTATATTTAGTTGTACTCTCTTTTGTTGTAATTGAGTCAATTTTTCGGGAACTTCACTTACTGGAATTTTTGGAATTTTTGATTGACTGTTTTGAAATTGTTTTTGATCAACCTGAAGTGCGTAAAATGGAAGTATGAAGCATTCAACAATTGATTTGCAAAGATCTTCGATTTCAGGAAAGCCAGAATTTCTTGATATTGAATTTTCAAGTTTTGAGAGCACGAAATCAAAGCATTTTCCAAATTGATAAATTGCGTCTTCTTGGTCACCCTTTTCATCAGAATCAACAAAAGCTATCATTTTCAACGTAAAATAATGAGAAATGTATAATATAAAAGATTTTATATCATTTGTATAATTAGCAATTATCGCGCATGCATCAAAAATTTTATAATTTTTGCAAATTTGATAAAAATCAGTCAATGAATTTTTCTCTGACTCAAGAAACGTTTTTACATCATCTGGATAATATTGGCATAAAAACTTGCAGAATGAAATTAAAGTATTCTTTGGTAGATTCATTTCTGAAATATCTTGAAATTTAATCAAATATTTAATATAATAATTTCTGAGTGCATCTTCATCGGTCAAACTTGAAATAACTTTTGGTACTAAATCTGGAAAATAATTTTTTAAAATTAAATAGAATTCAGCAATATCATTTTTTATGAGATATGGAGCTATTGATAATACTGCATCTCCAATTTGTTCTTTGCTTGATGAATGTGATCTTATAGTTTGTTTAATAAATTGAAATATATTATCATCTGGATTGCATATTACTTCTTTAAATGCTCTTTCAAATTCCTGATTTAATATATAAATGCACTTTTTAGCAAAACGAAATCCAAAATTATCACAAAGAGGAAGTAATAATTCATTGAATTCTTTTGATACGTTTTCATTGATTATAATTAGTAACAATGCTTGTCGATTATCATGATGATCTTCTGCTGGAGTTTTATTAGTAAAAATTCGTGAAAATATAATTTTTAAATTTTCTTTAGCGATTTTGATTTTTGAATCGATAATGATTTCTTCGAGTATATCCATAACTTTATCAGTAATTTCTAATTCATGATTATTTTGCATAGTAAGTAGAATAGCATTCGTGAATTCTGTTAATGTAAATGGTCTTTTATATTTTGTAATAAATTGTTTTATTTTGATTAAAACTTCAATTGTAATTTGATCATTAAATTCTAATAGGCTAGTTAAATGAGGGAAAGAATAACTTGACTTGTTTTTATTTTCATTTTCTTGACCTTCGGCATTATCATTATTTGTATCTTTAATTTTTTTTACACCAAAAAGCCAGCTGATCAATGATACAGAAATTTGAATGTCCGATGTCGATGGATATAAAAATGAATTATACATTCGACTAAGCTTTTCATTATTTCCTGAATTCCATATAACTGCTGCCGCATCAACATAGTCATTCATTTTATATATTAAAATATCTACTAATAAATCGATATCATTCTTTTTTTTTGCAACTTGAATCAAAATATTATTTGGCACCACTTTTTTTGGAAGAGAGAGAAGAAATTTGGATGCATCTAATGTATCAATATTTTCTAATAAAGTTAAAGCCCAATCTTTATTGTAAAAAAATAAATTTGCATCGGGATCTGAATTAATTATTGCTTTAAAATAATCATTCAAAAATCCTTTTGATTGAAAATATTTGAGTGCATTTGTGATCACCCAATTTTTTAATCCTAATTCTTTTGATAAAAGAATAAAGTTATTAGCAGTGGAGTATGGTGTTTTTGCTGGATCGTTCAGGTCTTCTTGGCATTTTTGATTTAACGTTTGGGAGATTGATTCTTCAATTTTAATGGATTTTTGTACCGGATTTAATGGTAAGCCAATTGTGGCTTTATAATCACCTGAAATAGCCTTTTTGCAAAAATCGATTATTTCATTAAATTTGCCTTCTTTTTTGTATCGATTAATGATATCAAAAAACGTAATCATGGAAATCTTATATGTGTTTTCTGAGCCAAACAGATAAAGAATATTTCTCCCAGTAAATAAATATCCTTTTTCGGGTATATTTTCGTTGTGGATTTCAGATATTGAATCTAGAAAATTTTCTTTTGTGCTTTTATTCGAATCTGTAAGTTTTTCAATGGAAAAAACATAGCATTTGACATCATCAAAATTCACTAAAAATATTGTTGGAGCAAAAAACATGATAAATGAAGGTGTCAAATTAATTTCATAAAAATATATCAGTTCAATTTTTCGATCCTTTGTAATTTTGTATATTTCGATTGTTTTTTGAGTTGCTAATCCAACATTCACTTCGTCATTGTAAACAGGTGAAAAACAAAAAATACATTGTGGATTGCTTAATTCTATAAGAACTTGAAATTTATCTGTAATCTTGCAAATAGCGAAATTATTAGATGTCTTATAGATAAAAATTCCTTCAATTAAAGATGATAAGCATCTTGGAAGGGTAGTATCTGAAATGTATTGGTAGATTGGGGGAGCAACAAGTGCATTAGCTGTTTCTAATAATGTCGTAATTGGAAAGTCTTTATATGTAACGCCAAAACGATTGAAAGTTATTCTATATCCAATTAATTTCGAATCATCAGTAGAAGAAATTAATAAATTATCAGAAATAAAGCACATGCAAACTACTGGAATGGATTTTTGTTTGGTTTTGATTTTAGTGACCTTTTGACTAAGTGTTGAATAAAGAAAGATTTTCCCATCTGAGAATCCAAATGCTATTAATGAATGAGAAGGCGAAATTTTAATTGACGTTAAATCTGATTTGGTTTTTGCAATTAAATGATCCAAACTTGTTAAAGCAAAAGTATTTATATCGTAAAGCTCAACTTTTGACTCTGCTTCAGAATAATAAACAAAAATATTATCGAGAAAATCGTATATTTTAATGTTAGAAGGGATTTCGAAGTGTTTTAATGTTTGAATTAACAAGCATGAGCTCATGGAATTTTAGATTTATTTTGAATAGTTTATAAATTATTTGCAAAAGAAAAAGAAAAAAGCAAAAGTCGCAAAAATCTGATGGGGCATAAAATATTTGAAATAAAAATGATTTATTAATTAATATCAACTGCAATTTAGATAAATTCTTATTTTATTTTCAAGATATTACAGCAGCGAATTAAAAAATAATCGCTTCAAAAAATGATCGGAAAAAGGTATTTTTGAATGCATTTTTGACGAATTATTAATAAGTTATTTGGTCATGTACATTCAAAATAAAATCACATTTTATTTTACTATATACTATTATCTAAATAATTAAAAAGAAATAAAGAATCATTAATCAATCTTGATGATCTCATTCTACATAACTGCATTGGTTCATGATCATTTAATGTATATAAAAAGTAAAATATAAAGATACAAGTGAGATTTTTGCATTTAAAATAGAATATTTTATCGGCCTTTCACAAGAATTGAATAATGTTGCTAAATTAAAGAAATCAGCATGATAAACAGTTCCAATGCATTATAATGAAATGATGCATTGAATGTGAGATGGAATTACAATTAATATTAAAAAGAAGCAATCAAACATTTTAAAAAGGCAAATAATGAAGTGATTTGAATGCAATGCAAACTTTTGCTCGCAATCATGAAATAGATAACGGTGCACCAATTAATAAAGAAGAAGCAGTCAAATACTATAAAATGAAACCGATCTTGTCATTGTTTAATAATTCATTGATACGCAAAAAGTAGAGTGTATTAATATTGAATAAGAAAAAGTAAGTAAATATAGTAAACTGGTAAATGATAATGGATGTCAAATTTTCAAGCATTGATTGAATCTGAGTTTCATACTTTTGCAACATCATAACTTTGCAACATCAAAATTTGGCAACATCATAATTTTGCAACATCAAAATTTTGCAACATCATAACTTTGCAACATCAAAATTTGGCAACATCATAATTTTGCAACATCAAAATTTTGCAACATCATAACTTTGCAACATCAAAATTTGGCAACATCATAACTTTGCAACATCATAACTTTGCAACATCATAACTTTGCAACATCAAAATTTGGCAACATCAAAATTTGGCAACATCAAAATTTGGCAACATCATAATTTTCTGACATCATAATTTTGCAACATCATAACTTTGCAACATCATAACTTTGCAACATCAAAATTTGGCAACATCAAAATTTGGCAACATCAAAATTTGGCAACATCATAATTTTCTGACATCATAATTTTGCAACATCATAACTTTGCAACATCAAAATTTGGCAACATCAAAATTTGGCAACATCATAATTTTCTGACATCATAATTTCGCAACATCATAATTTTGCAACATCATAACTTTGTAACAACATAATTTTCTGACATCATAATTTTTCAACATCATAACTTTGCAACATCAAAATTTTGCAACATCAAAATTTTGCAACATCAAAATTTTGCAACATCAAAATTTTGCAACATCAAAATTTTGCAACATCAAAATTTTGCAACATCAAAATTTTGCAACATCATAACTTTGCAACATCATAACTTTGCAACATCATAACTTTGCAACATCATAACTTTGCAACATCAAAATTTCGCAACATCATAACTTTGCAACATCATAACTTTGGCAACATCAAAATTTGGCAACATCAAAATTTGGCAACATCAAAATTTGGCAACATCATAATTTTCTGACATCATAACTTTGCAACATCAAAATTTCGCAACATCATAATTTTGCAACATCATAACTTTGTAACAACATAATTTTCTTACATCATAATTTTTCAACATCATAACTTTGCAACATCAAAATTTGGCAACATTAAAATTTGGCAACATCAAAATTTGGCAACATCATAATTTTCTGACATCATAATTTCGCAACATCATAATTTTGCAACATCATAACTTTGCAACATCAAAATTTTGCAACATCAAAATTTCGCAACATCATAACTTTGCAACATCATAACTTTGGCAACATCAAAATTTTGCAACATCAAAATTTGGCAACATCATAATTTTGCAACATCAAAATTTCGCAACATCATAATTTTGCAACATCATAACTTTGTAACAACATAATTTTCTGACATCATTATTTTTCAACATCATAACTTTGCAACATCAAAATTTTGCAACATCAAAATTTTGCAACATCAAAATTTTGCAACATCAAAATTTTGCAACATCAAAATTTCGCAACATCATAACTTTGCAACATCATAACTTTGCAACATCATAACTTTGCAACATCATAACTTTGCAACATCATAATTTTGCAACATCAAAATTTCGCAACATCAAAATTTCGCAACATCAAAATTTGGCAACATCATAATTTTCTGACATCATAATTTTGCAACATCAAAATTTCGCAACATCATAATTTTCTGACATCATAACTTTGCAACATCAAAATTTCGCAACATCATAATTTTCTGACATCATAACTTTGCAACATCATAATTTTTCAACATCATAATTTTGCAACATCATAACTTTGTAACAACATAATTTTCTGACATCATATTTTTTTAACATCATAACTTTGCAACATCATAATTCAGAATCCTTATTATTTTATGACTTAAAATTTTGGAGTTTGATTATATATGATGTAAATCCCTATAAAAAATGCAAAAATAATTGAATTTGTTTCATAAAAAAAAATTATATTAATAATAATAAAAGCATGAAGTAGCTATCCAAATTCTTTACTTATTAACTATTGTGATGTCCATTACTTTTTCTTCTTCTTCGAAAGTAATGATATTATTTCAGGATTTTGGGTTAAATTATTTGGCGCTTTTTTATTTAAAAAAAAAAAATAAAAAAAGAATTCTATGAGAAGACTGAAGAATTTTTTCTTTCAGACTAGGATCGATATTAGAATTTTCTAGTAAAAGTTTGATAATTCCAATGTTATCATTTTTAGCAGATAAATGCAATGCAGTATAATAAAAATAAAAAAATTATAAATTCCATTTCAATGTTGAAGTTGAAATATCATTAAAAATATAACATTAATGTTGAATGGAATAAAATCATATTAAAATATTTTGAATGTTAACATTGATTCCTGGTATTGATAGCAAAAGTTTAGTGATTTTTATGTTATCATCTTCAGCAGCAAAATGTAATGCAGTGTTATAAAGATAAAATAATTATAAATTTCATTTCAATGTTGAAGTTGAAATATTATTAAAAATATAACATTGATGTTGAATGGAATAAAATCATATTAAAATATTTTTAATGTTAACATCAATGCCTGGTATTGATAATAAAAGTTTAGTAATCTCAACATTATTATTTTTTACAGCAAAATGTAATGCAGTATAATAAAATTAAAAATTGATTTCATTCAAATGAAATAAAATGTAACTTGATAACAATATTAGATTTTCAATTCTATATAATCAGTTAATATGTAATTTCATTAAAATAGCATGATTTGAAATACTATTTAAAATATTGAATGTATAATGATATCAAATGAATGAAATGATATTTTTATTTCAATAATTAAAATGCAATTTTGTTAAATTATTAGCTTTTAAAAATGGAGTAAAAAAATAAACTAGATTAAAAATGGTTTGTAGATTAGCATTAATATTTGGTAAAGATATTAAAAGTTTGACTATTTCAATGTTTTCTCTTATTACTGCTAAATGTAATGCTGTGAAATATAATTCATTTTCAATTTGATGAGAATGTCATATTTTTTAAATTGAATGAAAATATATGATATTTTGAAATGCTTTGAATATTTACATCAATTTGTGGCATTGATAAAAGAAGCTTGACCATTTCAACATTTTTGGAATGAACTGCAATATGTAAAGCTGTATAACAAGATTAATTAATTAATTCCATTAAATTATATTTGATTTATAAATTATAATTTGATGAAATATTTATTTTTTAATGTAATGAAAAAATTTTTTTTATTTCTAATGTTATTTAAATAATCAAATTGAAACTAGATTACAATATTAACTTGGGAATGTTGTTAAAATATGCTTTTTTTTAAATACTACTTAAATCGTTGATAAGTAATTTTATAAAAATATTTAAATAAAAAAAAATTGAATGAAAACATTAATTATTTGAAATGGCTCGGATGTTAACTTTTATTTTTGGTTCAGCTAATATAATTTTGGCAATTTCAAAATATCCTTTTTCTACTGCTATATATAATGCTGTGAAATAAAAACAAATCAATCAATCCCATCAATATTATTGATTTAAAATGTCATCAATAATTTTTGATTTGTAATGTCATTTAAATGTTTGAAAGCAATTTCATTAAATAGTTATTTACAATTCCATTAAAATATATATTTTTAAATGCGATTGGTGAAAGAAATTTAATAATTGCATTAAAATAAATTGATTGAAATTTTGTAAAATTTTATGAATTTCAAATTTTATTGAAATGTTTGATTTTGTGACGCCTTTAAAACATTTAATTAGAAATTTTATTAGAATATTAAACCTGTAATTTCATTAACAATTCCGTTTAAATTATCTTATACAAAATATTTTGAATATTAATGTCAATATTCGGTAATGAAAATAAAAGTTTAACAATTTCAATATTTCCATTATCTGCAGCCATTTGCAATGCTGTAAAATTAAAACTATTTGGTAATTGCATTAAAATGCTTGATTATTAAATTTTATTAAAAATGAAAGATTATAAAATTGCATTAATTAAATTTTTGATCAAGAATTGCATTCAAAAAATATGATTTATAATTTCATTGAAATACAAAATTTTCAATTGAATGAAAAATTTTAAATAGTAATTTAATTAAAATTTAAAACTTTTAAAATAGTTTGAAAATTGATGTCAATGTTAGATACTGTTAATAAAAGTTTGACAATTTCAATATTTTCATTCTTTGTAGCAAAATGTAAAGCAGTATAATTAAAATAATTATTTTTGACTCCACGAAACAATACATGATTTATAATTTCATTAAAAATAATAAATGTTAAAATGTAATTAAAACAAATTTTTTGATCAATTTTATTTAAATATTTGAATTAAAATTGAATGCATTATATTATTTTGTATATTGACATCAATATTTGGTATTGATAACAAAAGTTTAACAATTATATATTAACAATTTCAATGTTATTATATTGAGCAGCAAAATGCAAATCGTTTAAATTAAAAAAAATATAAAATTATGCAATTATTTCATTGAAATCATAATAAAAATTGTTCTTTTGTTTATATCAATTTTGTGTTGTTCTAAAAGAATACTAGAAAGAGTAAAGTAATCATATTTGCATAAAATGATAAATGCAGATTCATTAATGAAGTCATTGCCAACAAATGCAAAATAAAAAAATTTGAGGTTTTTATAAATTAAAAAAGATTTTGGCAAATCATCTTTTTTATCAAAAAATTTAAAAAGATGATTTACAATATCATTGTGATGACATTTGATCGCCTCTTTGATTAGTCTCATATTAGGTTTATTTATAATTAATTTCTTCTTTTCATCAATAATTTCATCATGTTGATATTTAATTTTATATTTGTCTCCAAAATTGAAATCAACATTTTTATCTTCAAGAAAATGAATTATTTCTGCATTTTGTCCATGAATTGCATAAAGCCACAAAGAAGGTTTCAATTGAATCCCTTCTTTACATAAATATTTAAAGATTTGAATTGATCCAAAGAATGCTGCATATTGAATTAATGAATATTCACTATTTTTGAGTAAAAATTGATTTGTTTCGAAAACCGAGGCTCGAATTGTTGTATCAAGTGAGAGGTTTTTTGATTAACATGTTCAATAAAATCATTAATTAAATCTTCTCGAATCAATTGGTATATTTTTCTATCATTTTTCTCCTATTCTCCTCAATTCATTGAATTTTTTTGGAATTTTGCCATTAATTCTTGCCACTAAACGTTCTCTTGGTCAGAAATAGTATTCATTCACAAAAGGTTTGAGTTCTGGCATGAAATAATATGAATATTTTTGTTGTTCATATTCAGGAGTTGCAAATTTTCTAGCAATTTGTATATCTATATTTATGATCTGTTCATTAATGAGAAATAGAATCATTTTTTTATTTTCTTTGAAAATGAAGAAAAGGTCCCAATTTGAATAAAATTTTTTGATGTCGTTTTTGAATAAAAGTAAGATTTTTTCTATCTTATTGAAAAAGTTGGGTTGATTTTGATTGTCATAAATTTTCATATCATCTAAAATTGTTTTTAAATTTTGAAATATTTCCTCATCATCTCTTTCATTATCAAGAAAATCAATAAGATTTTGATGAATTCTTTTCATTTAATCTAAACATTGCTGTGAGTTCATCTAACCAAGAACAAAAAAAAAAATTATTATTTTAAGCAAATATATCTTTATGAATATCAGTTTATTCTAATTTATGAAAATAAATTAGCAAAAAAATGATTTGAAAAAAAAAAAAAAAATAAACAAGACTTTTTGATAATCTTGTCAAATTTCATGAATAAATTTATTCATAACGTAAACAAACTTGTAAAACCAAAAATGATCTTAGTTACGAATAATTCAAATAATTTTAATTAAATTGCAATTTAATTAAAAGAGTTTGAGTTTTCATTGGCTAAGCTTGTAAAATATACCCAAATGTAAAAAAAAGACCTGGTCTTGGTGATTCTTTCTGGTCTTTTGGCGATTTTAATAAATCTTTTAAAAAGTTATTTCTTATGAATTATTAAATAAAATGATTAAATGATATTTGATTAAATAATAATTCAATTTACGAATCAACATTCAATAAATTCAATGAATTTATTTAATTACTCGGCTATATATATTCATAAAAATATAAATACTATTAATCTTTACTTTTTTTACATCACATTTTTATTAACGTAACATTTTAACGTAACTTTTTATAAAATCAAAAATTTTGATGTAAATCAGTTATTTATGTTTAAAACAATATTTTTATTCATAATCTAAAGATAAAAACTATTTTTCATTAACTCTTGCTAATTTTGATCAAAAAACCATGTTATCGCAGATGATTATATCTGATAGATATAATTAGAAGCAAAATATCATAGAAAAAAAGGTTTTGTACGTCGGTACTATTATAAAATAATTCAAATGCATCGAATAAATAAATCAAAACGATTTAGCCAATCCTAATAAGTCGAAATAAAATCAGAATTTTTAAATAAATATAAAGTGCCATTTTACACCATCAAAAGAATGATCAAAGAAATATCAAATTTTTAATAATTTATTAGCAATAATAACTGAATAAAAATTATTTCTGCTTTATATTCATGCTTTTTTTATTTTAATTGACTAAATTTTTGAAGATAAAAATATTTTTCAAATAAAAAAATTAACGGAAAATTACATATGTATTTACATATGTAATTTCTATCGTCCTGTGTAATTACATTGTATATACAAAAAGTAAAGATTAAATACTATTAATATTTCAATGCATTATTTAATATTCGGCTATATATATTCATAAAAATATAAATACTATTAATATTTTAAATACATTTTATATCGGTATATATTTAAAATATAAATGAAAAAAAAATTTATTTTCAATTGAAAAAATGCTTTTATTGATTTTATTATATATTTATATCTTATTTTTTTTTTTATTTTATATATGATATTTTGAAAGCTTTACAAATCACCATCGCCAAAAAAACCGTTTTGGTGATCTCCAAAATATATGTAAACTATTCAAAATTGAATGCTGTCGCCAAAAGCCCAAGACCTGGGCTTTTGGTGAAATCGGTTATTTGGCTTTTCATCGTCAATATAAATGAGCTTTTTATTATTATTTTATATGATATATTATACAAATCATACAATTATTTTGTAATATTCAAAAAATAACATTTTTTTACTGAGAAAATCTTATCGATTATTAATATGACTTTTGATAAAACTCATTTAATTCCTCTTTCAAATAATTCAATGGTTTATGACAATAATAAATATTAATAAAATTCATTTGACAATAATATGGTTACATTTGGTGATTTTTAAAACCCAAAAAAACGTTTATTTCACCAAATTTACAAGCTTACATTGGCAGAAAAAAATTAACAAAAGAAAGAGAAATATTTAAAAAAAAAAAAAAAAGAAAAGAAATTAATTTTTATTTAATCAAAAATAATAATATAATAGAAAAGAAAAGAAAAAAATTTAAGCTTCGAGAAGGATAGCGACACCACGCTTAACCCAGTGACCAGGGGTACCGATGTTAGGATTGATCTTCAAGTTGAAGTCAGACACGTAAGTAGGACCTCTTTGCTTAGTAACGTACACTGGGCACTCGTAGTAAACTGCAGCTCTACCTTGTGGCTTATCGATATAGACAGCCTTTACGTAAATGACAGGGAGCTGAGGATAAAGTTCCTTCAAGAAGGCTTCGTTTAAGGAGTTCATCTTTGAGTCCCATCTGGCACCTTCCAAGAAGAGACCATGAATGTATGCACCGTCTCTTGGAGGAGCGTCAATTTCGTTCTCCATCTTCTTAGTAACTTCGACAGTCAGGATTGTCTGATCGAGAGGCCAGCCGTTCTTTCTAGCTGCGGACTGAGCGACGGCTGTCAAGAATGAAGAAGGATTGAACAAACCTGGGAGCCAAACGGAATTAGGAAGCGACAATTCAGCTGACCAATCGACCAATTGTTTGTGACGATCCAAGAGATCTTTCCACCAGTTGATCAAAGGACGAAGTGATTGGTAAGCAATCTTCTCCCAAGTGGCGGGCACTTGGTTGACGTAAATTGACATCATGAGTTGATCCATTGCTTCGGAGATTGTCAATTCACCAGAAAGACCCATATCAAGTTCAGTCAAAGAGCGCTTGATTTCGGTCATAAGAATGTTCATTCTTTCGCATTCTTGGAGACAGATGGAGACGTAAGGTTCGTGTTTCTCGATTCTGTTATAAAGTTCTTGAATGTTGAATGCCTCAGGAACATTGGTGAGAATTTCATCGAGAGTCTTTTTGACACCCTTTTCCATTGATGAGTCACCTTCATCACCACCAGCAACACGAGGTTGAACGTTAAGAAGTGTTGAGAAGATGAATTCAGTTTGTGTTGTCAAAGAACCAATTTCTGCATTTGGATGAAGACCGAATAAGTAAGGAGATTCATCAGGGAACTCACGTAATGCATATTCCTTGTATTCTTCCATTGTGTTGAGACCTGTTGGACTTGGGAATCCTGGAACAAGCTCTGCACCTTCAAAGTCTTCTTTATCGAAGGATTCTAAATACGTCTTACAAAGACGACGATCTCTGTCATCTGAAATGTGACCACCGTACATGATTTCTCCAATCAAGTAACGAAGTGGAACCCATGGAATTGGTTGTGGCGAATCAAGAGAATCGAACAGAAGTTCAGAGCAAATTTGAAGATCGGATGGGTTAAAGTTATAAACTCGGTTAAATCCTTGAGGACCGAATTTTCGACGTTCAACCATAAGTGCGTGGAAAACGCAAAGATGGAAGAGTAATGATTTATATTCACGATCTTTTTGACACTGTTCCATAGTATCGTCGTTAAAGTTTGCAAGTGCACGCATCAAGTTAGCTTTGGTACCTCTTGCAGGTTCTGATGTAACTTTAATTGAGTTTTCAAGAAGACCTGCTGGAATATCATCTGATGCTTCTCCGGTGAAGAAGACACGGTAATTTTCATGAAGTTCTGTAAGTCTAAGCTTTTCAATGTGCTTTTCAAGAACCATAAGCCACTTACCCATCAAGTGCAAGTTTTGAATAATAACCCAAGCACCTTCCGAGGATGCTTTTGTAAGTGAGTTAAGAGCATTTTCTTCTTGACCTTCTCCTAATGAAATATTGTATAGATTTCCTTTAAGCTCGCTGTAGCCAAGCTTTTCACCGAGTGCTTCAAGATTCTTGACTGGATCAACACCTGGAGAGAGAATGAAGAACAATGCCATGGATGGTGTTGCTTCTGAATATGTCTGTTGTAATGTGAACACGACATCTTCTGTGAACTTCTCTCCGATTTGGTTGGAGATGAATTGCGTGAGTGCATTAACCATTCTATCAGGCCTTAAAGCACGAATAACAAGCAACTTCTGGAATTCTGTCTTGTTCTTGTAATCAAGAGGAAGCTTTTCATTTTCTGGCATTTCAAGATCGCACCACTTTTGCCAAGGCTTTGTTCTCATTGTGATATCTTGGCCAATTGACTTGAAAGCTTCAAGTGAAGAAAGACCAACAGCAGCACCCCAGCAAGAATCAGTCAACCATTCTGGTGCTGGATTTGGCATTGCCATTGAACGTGGGCAACGAAGAAGATGAAGGAACTCATCCATACGAACTGCTTGAAGTTGCTTATCAGCAAGCAAGATTCTAAAGCATAAAAGTGCTGTGAAAATGATCTGGTGACGTTGGAACATGGCTCTCATTGCCCATCTGAATGTCTTAAATGTAATGGAATCAACTAATGAATTCTCTCTAAATACTGGATTGGTGGATGGCTCTGCATCGTCCATAGCAGATGTGAAAACGGTAACAAATGAAGCAAGAGAGAATTGATACATATGGTCAATCTTACCAAGATCGACGAGAATGAAATACAAAAGAGCTGCACGTCCTGCAACACGACGATAAGCTTCACGATGGATTGAAATTTCTTCACTTGTTTCTAAAGCCTTTTGCACACGTTCAGTAAGTTCTGCAGACATCTTCTTTGATCGATCAAGAGTGTCCATAAGTTCTGTATCTTCAATAAGATTGACTCCTGGCGCTGAAAGACGTTCAAGAAGGCTATCTTCAAGTCCTTTCATTGTAATCTTATCTTCATTCATTTGTTTGATAAGATCAGCTTTCTGTTCTTCAAGTCCTGGCTTCTCGTGTTTAACGACGTTACCAAGAAGCTGCTCTTCTAAACCATCAAGAGTAACTGTAAAGTTAATAACTGTTGTCTGAGCTTGAATTTCAGGCTTGAAGTGAGGATTGGCAAGCTTAGATTGTAAGAAAAGTCTGAATTTAGGATTAAATTCAACTTCACGATCACCGACTTGAACCAAATTACGACGACCACGCTTAACAATGTTACGACCAAGAAGAGGATCAATGATTGGATCGAATGTTTCTTCGACATTTTCAATAAGAACTGATTCTCCATTTTCAACAGCCATAACAAGTGTATTAATAAAGTTATCTTGACCAAAACGAAGGACATGCAAGTTGTTCTCTTCTTGATTGTTACGAATCCACTTGATACCTTGGAATTGTGGATCAATGAACAATGGCCAACGTTGACATGAGTTTGTAATAGCTGCATTTTCAACAGAAACTTTATCATTTGGTAAACCTTGGTTGTTCCATTGTGCAATTAAGGCAGAGTGAGAAATAACATCAATTGGTTCTTTTTGAATCTTGATATTTCTTTCGAGTAAGAATGGTTTCCAAATTTCATCAACAAGTCTTTCTCTAAAGGCACGTGTAAACGGTCCTGCATATGAAACAAAGGCTGCTGCAAGTAAAACGTCACCAACAACGGATGTTTGTTCTTGTTGATAATCTGCAATCTTAATCTTCCAACGTTCACCTTCATCACCAAGGCCTGCAACAAGATCTGTAGCTCTTGTAATCTTTTCAGACATAGAAGTAGCTTCTGCTTGTGCTTTATTCTTTTCTTCTTGTTGTTCTTCAAGTTGATCTTTAAGCTTCTGAAGTTGATCTTCAAGTGCCTTTGCTTTAGCTTGAACTTTCTTTAATTTTTCAACTGATTCGTTTAACAATTCTTCTGCTTCTTTAGCTGCCCTTTCTTTAGGAATAATATTTTGAATAACAGTGTGATAGTTAAGAATGTTGTTCAGCCAAACATAAATGTTTGCGCACGCAGATGATGATTTACTAACATCTGATTCTTTAAATGTCCATTTGGCAACTTTTTGCTTGGTTAATTGCATAATATCATTATTCCAATTTTCGTGAAGATGCTGAAGCTTGTTCATGAAAGCACCAGTGTTACCCATGAGTTTCTTTGCTGCTTTCCATGATAAATCACGTGCTGGTCTTCCTCCTTCTGAAAGGATAAGAACAATGGCTTCCATGACATCTCCCACTTTACCTGGTGCAGATGAGAAAGATGAAAGTTCAGTCATAGCTTTCTTATCAATACAGTCAATAGCTGCAAGAGCCTGTGCTTTAAGAGGCTGTGCTTTCTTAAGTTCTTCAGATGCAATTGCTTGCTTCTCTTCTGCTTCTGCTTTGATCTTGGCTGTCTTTTCTTCTTCACGTTGGGCAACATCTGATTCTTTCTTCACAATTGCTGCATCTTGTGAAATTCGATCAATAAGGGCTGCACATTCTGCTTGTTTATCAGCGACAATCTTTGTCTGCTTTTCTAATTTCTTCTTCATGACATCCACATCTTTGGATGAATCTTGAAGCATTGTCAAACCTTTACTAAAGTGCTGCTGGTTGTTGATAATTGTGTTTCTGGTATTATCAAGCATAGACTTAAATAATGAAATAAGTTCAAGATAAGACTTTGGTGTTGCATAGTTATGCCTTCTTTCAGCTTCAAGATATTCGGCTGAAATTTGAATAACTTTTGAGTGTGCATTGGAAATAAATGTAACAACTGTTTCTGGATCATTTCCATCAAGTTCAACATCAGACAAGAATTGTTTAGCCACAGAATAAAGGGCATCATCTGGCCATGCATGGAACCAATCAATAATCATACAGTTGACAAGTGCTGGGAAACGACGTGCACGAATACGGAAAGTATCTCCTGATGGTGATTGACAGAAAACAATTCTACAATATTGACGAACTCTTTGTGTGAAGAATTTCCAGGCATCTTCAGGTGAATATGGAATACCTTGAACTTTCATATCTCCTTTAACAGCTGCATAAACATTTTCTTTATCTTCTTGAGCAAAGACATCTGGAATAACACCTGTAGATAAGAAGTCAGAGATTGGAATAAGGAATTGTTCATCAATAACTTGTGAATCTGTTAACAAGAAAACTGTTGGTTGCTTCTTACCACCTGCAAGTGTGAATGCTTTAACTAAATCTGCACCAAATTCAGCCATACCGTAGTTGTTGGCTAAAGTAATTTGGAAAACATTGTATCCTGCCAAATATGCTGCAAGACGAACAAGACTCTGCTTACCTGAACCTCCGAGACCGACAAGTAACATGTGTCCTTGTGGCATAGTGATACCTCTTGCAATACGAAGAACGTGTTCAATGGCATCTTTGAAAAGAACGAGATTCATAACGGGATGGCTTTCATTATATTCGTTTAACTTATCATTGATAACTTTATTGGTTAATTCTAATGAAACCATAGGTGCGTAACCACCTTCATCAAATGCTGAATCATCACCATCTGGTGGGAAAGCGCAAAACATCTGTTCTTCTCTTGTTGCACCGACATCAAGAACACCATCGAAGTTCTTTAATGTTTGTGAAATAACGATATCCTTAGCTTTCTGGTAATCAACAAGATCAACAAGTCTATCAGCATAAACACGAATACCATCTGTAGCAAGAAGTTGTGTTATTTGTTCTGGTGTTTTAACAACATTTGGCATTGCACGAAGAACACCTTGAAGTAATTGACACTCATCACGAAGGTTGAATGTGTAATGGAATTTAATAGCTGTTGGAATGAATGTCTTTGTAATTTCTTTGTGGATGTTAATGATTGATTCATAAAGCTTGGTTGAAATTCCTTTGATTTCGGAATTGAATCCATAAGATTCCAAGTGACCTTCAAGCATTGATGAAAGAATCATCTTAATTGAGTTGTCAGGAGGAATACCAAGTGCGAATGTAGAGAAGTGTCTTTGAAGACGTGGGTTAATAGTGAAAGAACCTGCTGTTGGGTTCATACAAGAAACGTAATTGACACCTTTAACATCCTTGAGAGTCATTGCTTGTCTATCGTACCAGTGCTGATAGTCCAAGTGCTGTCTTAAGAGTGTCATTGGTGCTTGTGTACCGTAAAGATCGATTTCAGGCATGTTAATATCATCGATGAAGTAAATACATTTCCTTTGAGCTGGAGGAGCATAAAGCTTACCTGATTTCATTTCGACAGCGGATTCAAGGAACAATTGAAGTGCAAGTGAAGTTGTATAATAGTTAAAGTTCATAGCTCTGTACATAAATTCTTGATCATTAAGATTGTTGAGCAAGTTTCGAATAAGAACGGATTTACCTGTACCTGCAAAGCCTGTAAGCATAACTGGATGTCCACCTTCAAGAAGTTCTTTAGCAAAGAAGTTGATACGTGTTGTTTCTGGTGAGAAAACAAGTGAGTTGAAAACAGATCTTCCATTGACATATTCGAATTTTGGTGCAATTTCTGTCCATGGTAAGAACTTCTTCTTTTCTGGATGAAGGTAGTAATCGAAAACGGTACCTTGTTGTGGGAAGGAGACATTTCTCCATTCTGAACGCCACATTTGAGAGAATTCTGCACGATAATCTCTTCCTTGATCATCGCAAGCACCACCAAAGGCCCAAACTGCTGCCCAAACGAAGTAAAGTTCATAAAGGGAAGCTTCTGAGTTGTTTGGAACATTTTGTTCTGTAAGAAGTCTTTCAAGAAGACGACAAAGAGTGACAACGAATGCAATATCACTGATTGGAACGATATGTTTAATTTGAGCATGAATTAATTCAATTGTTCTTGGAACATATTGGTTGAAAAGAACTGTAAGTTGGGACTTTTCATTACCATTTGTTCTCTTATCAATCCAAGAATAGGCATAGGCCATGAAACCGACATCTGTTTCGTTGATGAAAAGAATACCTGCTCTTGAAACTGTAGCTGGAGTAGCATATTTAAGATGTGCAATTTCGAAAACAAGACGCATGTGTGTTGTTAATGGAATACGTTCGTTAGATGCAAGTGTAAGAACTTTGTTATCGTCCATAACAGTGTTAAGAGACTCAATCCAGCAAGGATCAATATCACCATCAAGGACAATCCACTTTGGATAGTCGTGGGTTAATCTGGACAAGTTTCTCATAATGAATGAGAAAAGACCATCTTGCCAATCACGAGTTGCTTGATTCAAAAATCCGTACAATTCGTTGTTTGTAACTGCTTTTGGATTCAAATCGACAAATGAACATGGTGTTCCTCTTTTTGCATAAGCACGGCAAAGTGAACGCCAAACTTCAGTCTTACCTGTTCCTGCTCCTCCGATAATGAAAACAGAGTGACGAACGTTTAACAATTCTTCAAGTTCGACGACTTTACGAACAAATTGATCTTCGGCTTGGAAACGAGCAGCAAGAACGCATTGTCTGATTGTTTCTTCCCATTGAAGGTTCCTCTTACGTGGAACGTCGATTGCAGGGAAAAGATCGTTGATAAGACCGAGGAAGACGGGCATATCGGTTGTGATGATCTTTGGAACGTTGAAATCTCTGAGCGCACGCATAAGAACGGCTTCTTCTGACATGTTTGGATCTGCTGAACGAAGTGAACCAGCGACCACAAGAACGGATTTAACGGCTCTAAGACCCCAGTCATAGTGGAGCTGTTTAGAAAGAAGCTGTTGACAACGGCTGTAAAGTGTTGTGAATTTCTTTGTAAGTAATGAGGCTGTCTTGAAACCTTCAGACATAAGCATAATTTCGCAAATGATCTGGAAATCTGGAACGCACATTGACACAGATCTGAAAAGAGCTTTGATGTTTTCTGGAAGTTCTGTACGTCCTGCATAACCTGGGTTCATAGTAATGAACATACCGCATGTCTTTTGAAGTTTGATTGTTTCTGCACCACAGAACTTGAATTCTGTTAAGTTCAAACGAAGTGCATCCAAAATGGACTTAACTTGGTTGGAAACGACAGAAAGCACACGAGCTGCGATACGATTGAATTCATCGAAACATCCCCAGGCACCTGCTTGTGAAAGTCCCTTGAATGTAGCGGCAAGAGACTTGTGGTCCATCTGTTCGGAACAGTTGAACACGAAACAAACTTGACCCATTGAACGTGCAAGATCTTTTGTGGTTTCAGTCTTACCTGTACCTGCTGGACCTGCTGGGGCACCACCCATGATACGACGAAGGGATTGTGTAAGTGTAATATAGCAACGATCGGTAAGTGGAGTAACGACAAGACGTGATGGTGATCCAAGATATTCATATTGATAAATGAATTCGGCATCAATAATGTTGATGAAACAGTCGTGTTCGCTATTTCTCCATGAGAAACGAAGCTGTGATTGCCATTCGAAACATTCGTGAGTTTCTTCGTGATTGTGATTTAATCTCCAAACGACATCTCTGTTATGTGCATCTGTTTGGCAAATAACAGTGATCTTCTTTCTGTTAAGAGAGTTAAGTTCACCTGAACGAATAAGTTCGATAAGATCTTCAAGCTGTTTGTTCTGTTTTTGGTTATAATCTTTCATAGCGTTTTCAATACCTTCTTCGAGTTGTTTGAATGCTGTGTTAACTTCTTTGTTCCATTGGATACAAACTGCAGTAAGACCGACTTGGGCAACTTGGCTAACGAGCCACTTTGGACGTTGTGAAGTATCATATGCTGCAGCTGCTGCTTCAGAAAGTTTACCACGAAGGGTAACTTTGGCTGTATCAAGAAGTTTTTGAAGCCAAATTTCGACTGGACCTGATAATTCAAGTGGTTCTTCAAATTCGACAACTTCATTTTCACGAGACATCATGGCTGTGCATGTCTTTGGACCTGACCATTTAACTTTAACAAGGTTATCATAAACTTTTCCAAAGTGTGGTTCGATATCTTGTGGATTTCTTCCCTTTGAAAGGATATCGAGAAGATCGTTTGATGAAACGAAGTAGAAACGTGGGAATGCCATACGTTTGGTTTCCAAATATTCGTACAATGATTTTTCAACGACGCAAAGTTCACGAAGAAGCATTTCAAGGAACTTTTGAACGTTTGGTTGGTTGCAAGTATCAATAACATTCTTGTTTTCTTGTTGCTTTTCTGTAAATTCGTTCATTTGTTTATCAATGTTTTCGAATGATGCTGATTGTTCTGGAAGTTGTTTTCTGATATCTTCTGAACCAATGAAGATTGGTCTCAAGTGAGTCCATCTGTATTGCACATCTTGCCAAACAGTCATAACACGATCGACAGCCATAAGCTTATCTTGCCAATCTGTAAGAGTTTGTTTGAAGAAAGAAATGTTCTTTGAAGAAAGATAGTTCTGAACTGCAACTTGGTTTTCTTCGAGTGTTGCAACAAGTTCTTCTGGGACATAAAGGACCTTCAATTCTGGGAAGCCTTCCATTGGTTTGTATTGGAATTCCATATCAGCCCATGTCTTCTTAAGTTCTGCAAGGGCAGTTTCCATACGAACTTCGTTACTTGCACCATCGACAATTTCAGTGATATCTTCAGTAAATCTCATGAGTTCCTTTTGGAGAATGTCGCCTAATTTCAAATCGACTTGTTTTTGGAAATCGACACCAGTGACTTCCTTAAGTCTTTGCCAGTGACGATCACGAAGTTTATCGTTGTGAAGTTGATCCATGATTGGAAGAGCTGATGAAACAGATTTAATAAGAGCCTCGAGGCCATGGTAAACACTCCAATCTTTAGCACGTTTTTCGATCTTTCTGATTGTCTTAGTGTAAACTTCGCATTCATTGGAAAGAACGGCAACATCAATTTCTGACCATAATGTATCTTTCCATTTTGTAAGTTCGCCTTCGATTCTGTGTGCTGTTTCCCAAACGTTTCTGAGAAGATTTAAGTCTGCTTTCATTGATGCAAGGTTTCTGAATGGGTTAACAGTGAATTCAAGAAGTTCACCATTAGCTTGAATTTCAGCTGCTTCATCATCTTGTTTGTCAAGTATATCTTGCCACTTATTGATGATTTGGGAGGCATGATCATAACCAATTTCCCAAGCATAAAATTCTTCTTGATTGAATTTTTCACGTAAATCGTTTAATTGTTCAATAAAGTTATCTTCATATTGTCTGAGTCTTTGTGTTTCTTCTTGTTGGAATGGAGCTGTTTTATCTTGAACGCTACTCCATGTGTTCTTTAATTCTTGCCATTGGTCTGGGCCTTCTTCAATTCGTTGTTGAAGGGCATCTGTAACTGTAACGCCGTGTTGCTTAAGTAATGCAACTGTAGCTTTCAAATGATCGAATAATTTTTCATACATTGGTGCTTTGGTTCTGACAAGAAGCATTGCTTCAAGAACGGCAATTAATTGATCGATATCGCCTTTTGATACTTTAACATCGAGACCTGCGTGTGCATCATGAAGGAATTGCTTGAAATCTTTCAATTGGTTCAACATATCATTGTTGAGGTAGTGTGTGAAGAGATAAACCCATTTACCAAGGTTAAGATCGAGTGATTGTTTAAGTGGTCTGCAATCAACACGAAGCCAGCCAAATGAATGTGAATCCTGAATAAGTCGGATATCATTTTGACTCTTTCTGTATGAACCAATTTGCTCTCCGAAATCATCAAGGGTTGGCTTAAGAGGAACTTGTTCACCTGTGACCTTATCTGGTTCACTCATTCCACCACCTGTTTGAAGGAATTCGTTAATAAATGTTTCACGTGATTGTGTCCAAACATTAGAATATTTGGAAAAGTTTTCATCTTTATATGAAATGCATTCTTTGGACATTGTTGAAACTGCTTCAAGAATTTGACCAACAGTACTTTTAATTTCTTCATCTTGTGAAATATTATCATAAATTGGGGATTGGCCTTCGTAGAAAACATCGATAAGTTTTGTAAGGTCAAGGGATCTTTGGCACCATTCTTCGAAAGTTGAGTATAAGTTATTTGGACCTTCGAGAAGTGGTGGAGAGAAAAGAACGCTATTTCCAACTAATTCTAGTTTTGTTGTAATTAATGGAACTACAACATGAAGTGGGTTAGGATTATCTGAATTTTTAACAGAAAGATCTTTCATTAAAGCATCGAGTGAGTATAAAATGTTGTCTTTAAATCCTTGTTGAATAAGTGATGCAATGTAATCAAGATATTGTTTGGTTTCTGGTGTATCTGGTGTATCAGTAAGTGCTGAAACAGAAGACTGAACAAGTTCTGCGATTTCTTGTGCTTGTTGAGTAATTAATGCAACACGTGCGTTCAATGTGTTATTGACTTCAGATGGATCGAGTGATTTCTTTGCATCTTGACGGCTGAAAAGAGGTGGATCTCTCCAGCTTTCGATTTTACTTTTGATAGTTGAAATATTGGATGTTGCTTTGTTGTGAAGTTCAGAGAATTTAGTAACTTCAGTGACTGATTGTTCAAGGAAAACTTTTGTGTCGTCACTTTCCCATGTAAGTTCAGAAATACCACGTTCAAGAATTGAATCAACTTGGTCAATATGTTTCTTGAACATTGGTTTTTCAACTTCAACAATTGTTGAAAGTGGGTGATTGTATCTATCAATCAATACTTGAAGTGAGTGAATATAGTCATTATAAATTTGATTCCTTTGGTAAATTTCCATAGCAACTGGTGGAATGTTTTCGGATAAGTTTCTTGATAAAAATTTGACTTCTTGAAGAAGTGATAAAAGATCTGGATCAAAGTTAAGAGAGAGAAGGTGAGTTTCTGGATCTCGTGTGATAAGGGGTGTCTTCAGTTTATCTTTGTAATCATCCTTAATTGTGGATGACCATTCGGTAATTTTGGCTGTCATTGTCTCTTCAATGTTAGCTTGAAGTTCTTCTTTGTTATGAACTGGTTCTTTCATTCCTGGATCATCTAAAATTTCAGGAATTGAAATGTGAAGAGTGTTAACAAGAGTCTTTAATCTTTCAATGAGACCATTGCACCAAATGAACCTTGAAGTTGTTGGTGGGATTCCTTGAAGAAGTGGAGGATCAGTCTTTCCTTCACGATAAGTGATAGCAATTTCCTGAACATCCTTTTCAAAAAGTTCAATAATAAATGGATATTGTTTTTGGAATGATTGAACAAAGAATGGTCTACGAAGAAGAGCATTAAAACCTGTAAGAATTTGCCCAAGAGAAACAATAGAAGAAACATCTTGGATTGCCCAAATTGCAATTGCAACTGCACGAATATCAAGATCATTAAATGCAGCTTCAACTTCATTCATAATGTCATTAAATCTATTATCTGGGCACTTTAAAAGATCTTCATCAAGGCCTGTTAATTTACTTTCAACTTCATGAAATTCTTCGAGAAGTCTTGCAAATTTTGGAGATAAAATATGTCCATGAATACCGCCAACTTCAGTTTTATCAAATCTGTTAAATTCAATAATTGTTGATAAAACTGGTTTTAATCTGTCAATACGACTTAACAATGTTAAAAATTGTGGCATAACTGCCTGGTTATTAAGTGTGAAGGAAGATTGGCCTTCTTCAGCCAAAATCTTTTCTTTGAATTCAATATAAGCACTTTGGAACTTATCTAATGATTCACAGGATTCCTTTAAATGATCCATTGTTTCTTGAGGATCGCCATTTAAAATTGCAGTTCCATCAATGGCGGCTATAAATTGATTTGTGAAAAAGTCTGTAACTCTACGAAGAAGGGAGCAAAGATGGCGGGGAGAATGATACCAGGTTGTTTTGGTGTACATAAGATAGAGAAGGTGGAAAACTGGTTTGTACATTTCATTGAGAGCATCAAGATCAGCTCCAACTGTATCAATCTGTTCTAAGAACGAATGAAGTGGTTGAAGTGATCGTTCCGTTTCAATTGCAAGGTCATATGCATCGTTTGTGTCATTTACAACTTGTTCAAATTGTTGAACAAATGGTTGTGAGCTCTCCTGAAGAGCTTCAACAACAGTTTTAACTTCTTCAGCATCAAATTGTTTCTTTATCATTTCAAGATTTTGCCTTCTCTTCTTCCAATATTTAACTTCATCAAGAGGTGTTAATTTTTCATCTTCTGGAAATTCTTTATTCAAAAGTTCTCTTGTCTGTTCAACCCATTGAATAACTTGTGATTCAAAGGTATGTAAACGGGAAGGTGTATTTTCAGCTTGTAATAATTCATGAGGAGGCATGGTTAAGACAGTGAGTCCTTGGGACTTTCCATACATCATATAGAAGAATCCTGTAACATCACTCATAGTTGTTATGATTTCATTTCCAACAGCCTTTGGATAACGTTGAGTATTTGCTTCAGATTTGGAAATGGGGGAATATACAAATTCAACCATACGATGGCAAAAACTAAGAGGATTCTTTGGAATATCAATAAACGCCAAAGAATTAATAAATTCTTGCTTATCATCTGGTTTATGTTCTTTATATTTGTAAAGGCAAAGCGCTTTCTTGCCCTTTGTAAAGGTGTTCAATGAGCATTGCAAAATACCTTTCGAGTTTAATGAAAAAATTACATATTTGCAACGATTATTAAGAAAAATAGAATAATTTTGTTTTGATTCTTCTTCCTTAAGCATTAGATCAAATTTGTCATTAGGCATCTTAAACGCTGGGCAGACGCGTGTGACGATAAATTGAGACGCAACGTCTTCATGAAAAACTCTGAGTCCTTGATCCATTAATAAATTTGTTTAAAATTTTTTTTAAAACCGAAAAAAATTATATGTTGTCCGTTATTATCTCGTTTACTTTTAGGATTGATAGGTAGAAGAAAACGGAAAATAACTTTTTCTATGAAAAAAATGATACGTTATCTTTAGTTTCAAATTATTTTAAATTTGATAATCCGATCTGAACTTTTCACTACTTTACATTTAAATTTCTCTGAAATAAACTCGTTAATTTGGAAGGTATCGGTTTATAATTTTAAAAAATCTTTATTTAACGATTTTTTAATGTGGCGATAAATGGTCGAACATAATTCTTATTAAAATCATTCATGGCATGATTACTAAGTTTAATAAAATTAAATTTATCTATAAAACAAAATACAAATTTTAAAGCATATATGGTACTAAACAATAAATCTGCCCAAACCCAATCTTTCAAATTCTTGTCACCGACAAGTTGTCGGTTGATGCAAAATGTTCATATAAATTATATTCTAAAGTCATAATGGGATTGTTTTGGGCATAAGATCATTTTCCTGTATTAAATATTTCCAATTATAATACTATTGGTTTCATTGAAAGCAGAAGAGTGTATCATTTAAATGTTATATTTTAAATTGTATATTGTCTGATTCTCTTATTTTGGAATAAAAAAAAAAGTAGAAAATGAGATAAGTATAGTTTTTAATTTAACTAATGTATTATTAGTGCGAAGGCCACATTTTTTATATGAATATATTAAACATATTGAATAAATATAATTTTTTATGGTGCTTCTGCAAATACAGAAAAGCGTTCTATTTCTTCATTATTGCCATCTTCATTAGGAAAAGTAACTGAATTTGTAGGTTGACATACTACATTAACAAATCCGCACTTTTGAACGCATTTAACAAATTCTTCTGGTTTATATCCAGGGTGAGGAATCTTTTTACCTTTTTCTTTTCTTTCTTCAGGAGATTCAAATACAAATTCACACACAGCTAGTTTCCCTTTCGGTTTTAATTTACTCAATATTGCATTTAACGTAGTTTCAAGAGTGCCAGCATGATGTAATGCAAGTGATGAAACAACAGCATCTGCTTTTTCACCATTATAATCTTTGATTTCACCGACAAAGATTTCATAATTCTTATTATCTAGTTGGTCAAGACATTTTTGACATTGATTAAGCATTGGTTCTGAAATATCTTCAAAAACAACTTTTTTAACATGATCTAATAAATTTCTTCCAATTATTCCTGTTCCAGCACCAAAATCAATAACAACCATATCTTTTGTTAAATGTAAAGAATTGATTACTGATTGAGACCAAATTCTCCCTGCATCAATAATATTACCAGCCTTATCATAATTTTCTGGTGAAAACATGTCATGATGATGGTGATGATGAGAATTTTCTGCCATTAATTGTTATTTTATATGAAATGTAATTGAAAATATGAAATGTTAATTGAAAATTTCTTCTTTCACAAAATTTCCTCATTTTAAAAATTCTGTTAAAATATGGCCGATTGTCAACCGTGAAAACCAAGTCAAAAAGTTGTGAATGGCTAGCCCTTACGAAATATGGGTCACCTTAAGGCACACGAACTTGCTTCAAAGAATCGTCAAGAACTTCTTGAAGAACTTGCAACCATGGAAAAAAAGCTTTTCGAGCTTAGATCACAGATTGCAACTCAATCATCCCGTCAAAAACTTTCAGAAATTTTGAACGCCCGCCGTGATGTTGCTCGTGTCAAAACAGTACTTATGGAGCAACAACGCAAAGCTCTCACTGAAAAATATAACGGACAAAAGCATGTACCAAAAGATATCAGGAAAAATCTCGTTAAATCACGCCGAAAGCAACTCGCACCAAAATATGCCCATAAGCTTACCCCTCATGCTGAAAAGAGAGCTAAATTCCTCAAGCCAGTAAAGTATGCTCTCAAAGCCGAGTAAATTTCTTTTTGATAATAAATATTTAGCAAATATAAATTAACTTTTAAATTAGCTCTTAAATTTTGTTTTTAGTTATTTATTCCGAAAATTTAACAAAAAATTGATTTACAAAAAAAAAAGGTTGATGGCTATGCTTAATCCCTTTGTGAGAAAAAATAAGATCAATTAATAAATTCTAATTCATAAAAAGGATTTAAAATGTGTGAGAATGTGTTTTTTCTTTACTTTGGAAGTTATTTTTTGATTATTTAATGTATTGCTCAGCTTCAGTTATTCCTCTTGATTGAGCAAATTTGAAATATCGTTGAGCTTCTTGTGGTTTCTTATCAACGCCAATTCCTAAAGTAAGCATCAAGCCATAGTTATAGCATGCGATTGGATCACCTTTATCAGATGCCATTCTCAGGTATCTAACAGCTTCTGGCAAGTTTTTAGCGACATTTGTACCTTGGGCCAATTCTACTGCGAAGTTGTTCATAGCAGTAGGTTGACCTAAATTAGCTGACATTCTGAGAATCTTCATAGCGCCTCTAATATTTTGTTGTACACCACCTCTTGACTTGAGGAGGAGTGTTGAATAGTTCATGACAGCTTCTGGGCACTGTTTATCTGCTGCACTTTTAATAAGTTGTGCTCCAGCAGTTTCATCTTTTTGAAGTCCACAAAGTCCGTCCATTTTAGCAACACCTAAGTTGTTTGTTGCATTTCTATCTCCAAGATGATGTGCCTTTTCCCAATAAGGAACTGCTAGTTGTTCATTATTCAACATTATACCTTGGTTGAAGATGGCAACTGTATTTCCATTTTGGGCTGAAAGATCGTATAATCGTTGAGCTTCTTGTAAATCTTTCGCTGTTCCATCGCCATTTTGATATTTGTAAGCAAGGTTGTTCATTGCTTTAGGATGGCCAGAATCTGCTGCCATCTTCAAGTATTTGTAAGATTCTTCAGGATTCTTATTAACACCTCTGCCTGTATCTAATAGAATTGCGTAATTGCATTGAGCTGATGAGCATCCATTGTCAGCTGCGGTCTTAAATAATTGAGCAGCACCTGGTTCATCTTTAGCACCTGCTCTACCTAAAAGTTTAATTGATGCAAGATTGTTCATTGCTGCATAATGATTTGATTCAGCAGCCTTCTGGTAGAGATTTGCAGCTTGAACTGGATCTTCACGAGTTCCATGTCCTCTATCATACATTCTAGCAAGTGAGAATATAGCTTCTGGATTACCTAAATCAGCTGCTTTTTGATATTGGAAGAATGCGAGAGAATCATTTTTAACAACACCATGTCCATATTCAAATTTAAGACCTGAGATGAGATTATCAAGTCCTTGGCCTTGAGAAGCTTGTTGTTGAGCTTTTAGAGCTTCAGCTTGAATATTTCTAGCTTGAGCTACTTCTTGTTGAAGTTGTTCATTTTGTGATTTGTGTTGTGCTACTTCTTGTTGAAGTTGTTCATTTTGTGATTTGGCCTGTTGTAATTCTTGTTGAAGTTGTTGAAGTTGAGCTTGAAGTTGATCTTTATCTTGACTAGCAGCTTGAAGTTGGCCTTTTTCGGCTTGAATTTGTTGCATTTGTTGTTCTACTGATTGAATCTTAGCTTGGTGTTGAGCATTTTCATTTTGAAGTTGAGTTTTTTCGGCTTGGATTTGTTGGATTTGTTGTTCAGTAGATGCTATCTTTGCTTGATGTTGAGCATTTTCTGCCTGAAGTCTTTGTGTTTCTTGTTGGCTGGTAGCTAATTGTTGCTTTAATTGTTCGTTTTCAGCTTTCATTTGTTCGAATTGTTGTAACTGTTGTTGTGCACTATCAATTGAGGCCTGTTTTTGAGAATTTTCAGCTTGAATACGTTGAATTTCAGCTTGTGCTGCAGCAATGGCAGCTTGTGCTTGTTGAAATTGCTCTGGTGATGTTGCATTTTTGAGAAGGTTATAAAGGCCAACAAGACCTCGGAATAATTGTTCACACAATGGACAGTACTGAAGATGTTGTTCAGTGATAAGAGGACGAAGAGCAGAAGCCATTTGGAATAAGGTATCCCTGACTTGGCCTTGGCTTTCACGGATCATTCGGCCAATTGCTTCGTTGATTTCTGCAGATTTGAATAATCTAGCTCTTGCTTGGTCCATTTTATTCTTATCTGTTAAGAATCTATACATTTCAGCAACTTGAGTGATGACGGCTTTCTCATCAGGTGACTGAACACCAACAAGATCGGATGGATCAAGAAAAACATTGACACCAAGTTTTTTCAAAGAATCAAGAGCAGTTCTAACGCATAGATCTTGATTATTTAAATCGAGTGTCTTGTAGTCAAGAACTTCAGGAACAAATTTATTAACCAATGCGCATAAAGCAGTTCCAGAACTCCATGATTTTGAAAAGTCTTGAATTTCAACATTAGGATAGCCTGCAGTTGTTTCCTTACACCATTGAAGAAGTGCTTCTTTTGAGCTTTGACCTTCTTGCTTTACTTCTGACATAATTGCATCAAGATGGCATGTGACAATAACAGACCAAATCATTCCAAGTGTAGATTTCACGTTTTTATCAACAATATCTTTTCCACTAATTGCAACAAGCTTAATTCCCATAACTTTTTGAATGAAGTTTACAGCTATATCGCAATTGTTAACCATTTGATAAACATCTTTTGGTTTTTGGTTCCATGGTGTTCCAATATCTTTGCCTGATAAAATTTCTAAAAGATTGATAAGTTTCACACCATCTTTAAATCCATCGCCAACATTTTCTATTTCCATGTTTCTTTCCCTGAGCTTTGAATTAACCCATTTTGTAAAAACGGAAATTTGTGTGTCTTCCCATGTCCTCGGAAGTGTGCCATCTGAACGTAATTGTGGCTTTTTATCTAAAGGAGAATCATACATTTTGATAAATAAAAATGATTATTCAAAAGTTCACATAAAATGTAAAGTATTGATTAATTTTACATCGTCAATTTCATTTCATTATTTTATAGAATTTTTATTTGATGAATTTTCTGTTATTCTAAGAATAAATATCAAAATATTGTAGTTATATATTTGTGTATATGTTGTTACTATTTAAATCGAAAATAAAATAAAATTTTTAACAATCCTATATAAAAATGTTTCCTAGTTTTTTAACAAAGTTAATTTTGAAAAACGTCAATTATTCAATTTCAAAGATTATTTTTTATTTTTTTGAATTGATATTTCAAATGATAATTTGTTTAAATACTCAAAATTATAATAAAATAGAGTAAGGAGAATAATATGCAAACGAGAGAATAATATAAACATTACAGAAAAAGTTTAAATATACAAATTTTTTGAATTAGCTGATAGAAATTATATATAATTTATCAGAAAAAAATTGATTTATAAAACCCTATATTATCTTTTTTAATTTTTGTTTTTTTATTGTTTTATATAGTTATTCATATTAAAATAATAATGTATAATAATAAAACCAATTAAAGGAAAGTGGTAAATGCTTTTCTCCTTCTTTTTTGAATTATATCAGATGCATTTAAATATTTTTCTCCTTACTCTAATTGATGTTTCGTTGAGATTTGAGTTGAAGTATATATTTTTCAAGATTTTGTATTTGTTCTAATCTTTGAATGCTCATGATTGTATTTATAATAAACTTAACAGGTATGTTTCTATTTAAACATTTCTTTGTTTAATGTCTTCCATATAGAGATATACCTGTTATATTGTTTTTCATGTTCATTTCTTTGTTTTTTGTCTTCTATATCGTTAGCTTAACTATTTACGATTTTTTATCCGACCTATAATATAAAATTTATTAGGTTTTATAAAGTAGTGTATCCTTTTTCATTCTAAAATTTCAAGGATTATAAGGTATTTCATTTGAAATCTTGTAAAAGAAATCAAAATCATGTTTAAAATCATTTATCTCATTTGAATCTTGAATTCCTGTATTAAACCATGAAGATCAGTTTCAAGAAATTTTATATGTTTCTCAATCATTTATTAATGATGAGTAAATAACATCTTCCATCAATTATTTGGTCTTCCAAAAAATATTCAAATTACCCTTACAAATTAACTGTCATTTTTTTTTGCGGAATAAACGTACGAGTAAACGTAAGAAGAAATTTTTGAAAAATTTTCTCACAAATAATTTTACTTTCTCTCTCAAAATCTGACAATTCTTTTTATTCCCATTGAATTTTTTTGAAATAATTTTTTTTTTATCAGATTTTTGACCGTTTATTATTGATTTTACATGTAAATGAGGTTTTTCTTTATATTTAACAAATATTTGGATAAAATCTTTGGGGATTTAAATCATTATATCCTATATTATTTAATACCCAAGTTATAACGAATTTTGTTTTTTTAATCGTTAGCCATTTTTTTATTAATAAAAAATTCGAATTAAATCCCAATATTTATAGTTATAATATAATTATAAATAATATTAAATTTATTTATACCATTTTTTTAATATAAATCTCATTATTCATCGACTTTTTCTATATTTTTTTATTTAAAAAAAGCTAAAATTGAAATTTTTGAGTGATTATTATATAAAATTAAGATTCATACTTAAGTATTATACTTAAGTATTATCTAAAACGCACATTGGAAGCACAAATTAATCAAATTATAGCGATTTTCAATCTTTATGGAATAATATTAAAAAAAGCAAAAAGGGTCAAATAAAAAGCATAATAAGAGAATGATTATAAAGAATATGTTTAGTAAAAACCATAAAATTAAAAAGAATCGAAAAAAATAAATATTGTCATCGAATAATCTTTCAAATTTGAATTAGCAACGAATTGAGATCATCTATACACTTAGGAACTGTAATAATATTTTGGTCTCGATGTTTCAGAAGCAAGATTTAAGTAGAAATTGAGCAAAGGAACTTGTATAAAAAAATGGGTGAATTTTATGATTTACGATCACTCTTTCAAAATTAGATTATATTCACTTTTTCATAAAAAATAAGATTTTCTTATAAAGCATATTTCTTTCTAATAAAATCTAAAGGATTACTAATTATAAATTAAAAATAATATGTTTTGTAAATGACAATTCTTTTTTGAATTGAGTTTATTCAAAAAAAAATTTTAAAAATTTTATATGAAAATTTTACGTACGTTTATTCCGCAAAAAAAAATGACAGTTAATTTGTAAGGGTAGTTTTCACAAACCATAATCAATTTTTGTGCTGAATTACCCATACGAAATTAATTATGTATGGTACAAAATGTAAATGAGATCAATAAAAATTGGATTATTATTATTAGTTAAATGAGTATTAAACGAAAAATTTATTTTGTTATTTTTAAAATCCTAAATTAGGTTTAATTTATCTTAAAAGAATGTTCATTTAAGCTTGTAAATTTGGTGAAATAAACGTTTTTTGGGTTTTAAAAATCACCAAATGTAACCATATTATTGTCAAATAAATTTTATTAATGTTTATTATTGTCATAAACTATTGAATTATTTGAAAGAGGAATTAAATGAGTTTTATCAAAAGTCATATTAATAATCGATAAGATTTTCTCAGTAAAAAAATGTTATTTTTTGAATATTACAAAATAATTGTATGATTTGTATAATATATCATATAAAATAATAATAAAAAGCTCATTTATATTGACGATGAAAAGCCAAATAACCGATTTCACCAAAAGCCCAGGTCTTGGGCTTTTGGCGACAGCATTCAATTTTGAATAGTTTACATATATTTTGGAGATCACCAAAACGGTTTTTTTGGCGATGGTGATTTGTAAAGCTTTCAAAATATCAGATATAAAATAAAAAAAAAAATAAGATATAAAATTATAATAAAATCAATAAAAGCATTTTTTCAATTGAAAATAATTTTTTTTCATTTATATTTTAAATATATACCGATATAAAATGTATTTAAAATATTAATAGTATTTATATTTTTATGAATATATATAGCCGAATAATAAATAATGCATTGAAATAATGCATTGAAATATTAATAGTATTTATATTTTTATGAATATATATAGCCGAGTAATTTAATAAATTCATTGAATTTATTGAATGTTGATTCGTAAATTGAATTATTATTTTCTCAAATATCATTTAATTATTTTATTTAATAATTCATAAGAAATAACTTTTTAAAAGATTTATTAAAATCGCCAAAAGACCAGAAAGAATCACCAAGACCAGGTCTTTTTTTTACATTTGGGTATATTTTACAAGCTTAGTTCATTATAGCTTTCTAAATAAATTTTTCATTCAATACTCATTTAACTATCGACTTACATTAAATTCATAAAGCTTATTTTAAAAATTTTTTTCAATAAACCATTTTTTAATAAATCAATTTTATTTTCGCCAAACGGTTTGATAATGTTTTATCTTCGTTAAGTTAAATCAGGACCATTTCTTCTATAGAATAAAATATTTTTCCACATTGTTCTGCTGCTAATTGCAATTCTATAACCTTTTTCAGAAATTAACTCTTCGAAGAAGAAAAGATCTGCACAAATTTGCTCTTTTGAATCTCCATATTCGTAGTAATTTTTTTTACATCTTATCGTAAAGAGCTATCTATCAAGTATCTCATAGTCATCACAGATGAACAGCACATAAAGATTATTTTTTATTTTTTTTTTAAATTTTTTTTATTTCATTTGCAGCTGCCCAGAGTTAGCCGAATCCCTACGGAAACCCACTAGTATATACTACTAATCTCATTAATCATTTGCAAAAGAATTTCAATACCATCTCCATAATCATGAAAAATTAGAAAATTTTTCTTGATTCATTTTCTATAAATAACTTTATTAATTGCATCCAAACTATCTTCTTTGGAGGATCAATTTATAAAAGAACAAAGTGAAAATGTATATCATATTTATGTCATCCAGAGAATTATCCGAGTTTAAATATAGATGATATTATTGAAAAATATTGCAGGGACACAGATAACAACCATTTATTAGCTGATAATTACGATTGGAGGGAAAGGATTATATAGGATAATGCAGACGAAATATTGAATACAATTCAGTATAATGTTTTGAATTATGAACAGGAATCAAAAAACAGGAAAGAAAGAGTCTGGATGAATCACCTGAAACAAGTCTTTTATCGTGATTTTAATTGTTACTATGTTAAACATATTGAATATTATGATAACAGAGAAATATTTTGCTTATATTTTCTTCGACATATGGCCAATCCAGAAAGAGCATGGAAAATTATTAAAGATATTATTAGTAAAATAAATTCTAAAAATAAAAAGATGAATTTAGTTTTATTTCAAAGGATACACTACTCAGGTAAATAAGGAAATTTGATAAAATGACAAATGAAGAGGTGAAAAGAAACTTCCTTGTAAATGGTAAAGTCAAATCATGGAGGAACAAGAGAATTATGTACGAAAGTATCAAAAGAAACCTTTTTTGCTTAATTGCTCTTGTATTGGATTTACAAAGCTCTCTGCTTCATCAATGGCCAAATATAAAAATTCGAGATATGATAATAATTATCAATATAATAAGCATATATCGGCACGAACTGTTCAAAGGTATTTGTCGTTGATGAAATTCACAGAGTAAAAAGGTATTTCGCCCTTCCAAATAGGAATAACATCAGATTAAGAATATTCCGAGTACCTTGGAGTAGAATTATTCAAGATATATTGATGAATGACAAAGGTCTTTTATGTTGTGTTTATGAGGCTGCATTAACCGATGTAGAAGGCCTTTTATTTGGCAGAGCATTGTTGGATCTTGTACATATGGGTATTATATAGTTAAGCTCTTCACAAATGCCGTATTAAATTGTAGCATTAACTGTTGCTGCTATTGTATTTTCCAAGGTATGAATGTAATCGGAGAGCATATGAATGGCCTCCGACTCCAAAAGAGCTAACTCTTGATACTGCTAGTAGAAAAGAGCCGTGGTCAGATAACTCAATTGCAATAGCTGTTACCATACAAGTGTTGATACATCGTATAATGTTATCACTCGTTCCAAATAGAGTACCAATGCTTGTTTTATTGTGAAACGATGGTGGAAAAAGATCATCATCATTACTATCTTGGACTTGGCTTAAGTAAATATAAAATTGATGAATTGCTAACTATAAAAGTTGGAATCGATCTAATTTATTTAATATTGTAGACTTAATAACATGTAGCCAAAACATGGATGGAGCAATGTAAAACGCTCCATCAAATCTTTGTTCTTTTAAAAGATTAACAAACACATCCCACAAAAATAACTTCAATATATAAGAGCTTTTCATCTCACCTATTGTACTCTTATCTGCAATAACAGCACCAAGCTGTACAGCTTCTTGAAGCAAAGAGACATTAACCCATCTCATTTTACGTTTATCCTATAATATGGGGTAATTTAAAAGATGAGTTCTACTATTCTTAAGCAAATGGAAAGGATCAGAAATTTGTCTACAATTCCACCTGATGATGTGCCACTGATGCATGGACAAGCATGGATAGAGTTTGACTTGTGCATTTTTGACAATGGACAGGCAAGATAAGTGTACATTGATGATAGATTTTTATCACCAAATTGCTTAATTGAAGAAGCATCATCAGCTAATGCTAAAGGAATGTATTGAGATCTGTGAGGTCAATGTCTGTTACTGAAGCCTTTAACAGCATATTTGGAATTAAATAATTGTTATTTTGGATTTCATCAATTGATTTCTTAAAGGTTTGTTGATATTGATTTATTATAAAAATGCAGTTTTCTTTTAACATTGCTATTTCCAATTCATAAGAGTCTTTCATTTGTTTGATCTCTTCTTCCAATAATGCTTGTTTCCTTCGTAAAGAGTTGATTTCATGAGTTATATATGCTTTTAACGCATTTTCTTTTTCGGGAATCATTGGATTTTAAAAAAATTGGCAGGAATTGCTTATTTAGTCATCTTTGTTATGTAAAAAAACAAATAAATAAAAATATCCACAAAATAATAGCAAATTTCCATTTTTAGAAAAGTTATCAAATTTGAAATTTTTTATATGGTGAATATATTCTTTTAAAATTGATGTTCGGTTAAAAATTTATTTAAAAAGTGAAATTTTATTTGATTAAGATAAGCTTCAATAAAAAGACGAAATTTTTATTTCACTTTAATAATTTGTTTCTTATTTCTAATTTATTTGCATTATTTGTTGGAATGGAGCACAAGAATCGTTTTCGGAAGCAGCATCATCAGCAATGTGAGGATCTTATTCTTATGGTCAACATGCTTCAAGGGATAACACAATTCTATGCAACTAATAATGATGTTCTTCAACAATGTGAGGATCATACTCTTATGGTCATCAGTATTTATTCAAATAAATTTGGCAATAAACCAGCACTACTTGTTGGCGGAGGTCTACTCAAAAGCTTGGTCCCATTTTCTCCTAAATTCTTGAAGTGTCTGATCAATTCGATGTACGTCGTTATATTTGCTGGAATGTCACAAAAATGCTTTTATTTAGCCAGTTCTTGAACTTTGTTTCGAACTATTTGAATCATTTCTGGTGATGTTAGAATTTTGCAATTAATATCCAATCCAGCTCTTCTACGAGCATCTCTCTTTGCCTGCAGAGCAATTTGTTCTTTTGTCAAATTTATGATAAAACGTGAATTTGTGACAGCTTGCAAATGCCTGTTTTTTTACCCGAATTAATCCTGTTTGCTATCCATGATGCTGCTGCCCATGCCGAAATATATGCTTGCACTGTAAGGTCGCGAAGCCTTGCAATTATTGAGGGGAATGAGGTTGTGTCGTTTTTTTAATCTATGGAAAATCAGCCTGAAAGTGCTTTTAAATGGCAGCGCTAGCACCACATCAAACATTTGGATGATGTGTGAAGTATTAGCAGGCTCTATGATCACTTCGATGTTAGCTTTCGTTAGTAGATAAAGATCAAGTGGGCATCCTCTAGAAGAGTGCCCTTCAAGTATACGAACTGCTTTAAAGTTTTGTATAGATGAAGAAAATTTCAATCGGTATACATTTAAATGATTAATGAATGTAATCGACCATAATAAAAATGCATCACTATTCATGTAGCCAGCAGGTGCACAGCCTATATCAATTTGACCAGATTCTGTATATATTTTCAGTTCATTTGTGCGGAAAACCTTCGACGTCTGCTGAAATAACCTCGGAAACTCATGTGGGGACAAATATGTTAACATAGTTTCATCAGTACCAAAAATCAGCAAAGATGAAACATTGAAAAGAGCTGTTTGTAACAAATTGAAGTAGCAAATGAAAACTTCAGGATTGCAAGCAGTTAAACATTGTAAATCAATTGTTCGCCTATCTCGCAATTGCAGCTGAGCATGCTTAAGGAGAAGGTTTATCCTTGGACGTGATGGCGGCTTAGATATGGAGGTTTACTTGATTCGTTATTCAACTGCCAAGAGCTCTATGTTTTAAACATTTTGAAATTTGTGTATTATATAATGACTTTCCTTCCCAACGTATTTATGAATATGACTTTCCTTTGATTCTGGAAATAACAATATGCATTTGGATTGTTTTAAAATCGTTTGTAGTTAATAATGATAATAGTTCTCTCTGTCGTTGTTGTTGTTCAATACTTTCGCCATTAGGAGGTACTTGCTGATCATGTTACTGCTGCATAAAACCTTGCTGGTTACCTTGAACCTCAACTGACTGATGAATGAAACGAAAGAAACCTTGTTGTTGCTGTTGTTCGTAATGGACATTATCCTACTGCATAAAACCTTGCTGGTTGTTCTGGCTGCCATCCTGGAATTCCATTTTATATTTGAACCTTTCGTTTTTAATTGAATTTTTTCAATTATTTACTGACAATGTTAATAATTTATTCGTTATTAAAAATACTCGTTATTTCTCTCAAATTTGAACTAGAACTTTTGTATCCAAAAAGAAAATAAAAAATGTAAAGTTTTCTATTTTTTGAGATGCATTAAAAAAAATTGAGACTAATACAAAGATTTTATGATCGGGATATACTTACTGAAACGACGTTATATGTATTGAATTTTTTATTTAATATTTATATCATTTATTAAATAATAATTATTATAAATAACTTTTTTTTTAATTTTAAATAAATATATTTGTTATTAATTAAGTATTTTTGTTTTATAATATGAACAGTTTCTACATATATGAATAAATAATTAAGATCTTTTTTTCAGAATCTGGATTGGCCAACGTTGACGTTAAAATCGTTGAACAAAATATTATATCGTTGAATTGAATGTCAACGTCAACGACATTAAGGCCATTGATTATAACCGTTTCAATTCGGTCATAACGACATGTTAACGTTGAAATAATGTTGAATCAATGAATTAAGTTAACGTTATGCTTATTGAAAAATTGAATTTTTTTGAGAGACAACTTTTTCTGAAAAAAAAACTTTATCGATTCAATTTATATTTGGTATGATTTAATAAAGTATTATTATTTTGAAAAAAACTAGTAAATATCATTATCATATCTATATAAATACCAAATATATATATGTTACAGAAATGATAATTTAATTTTAAATCAACGATGATAGAAATAAAAAAGTGCCTTTTTTTTACAATAACCGTAATTATACATTTTCGATAAACATCCCAGTGAACTATCAACAAAATTAAAAAATCCTCAAAGTCTTATCAAAATAGATTATTTAGAAGCAATTGAATATTATATAAATTTGGATCAAATTTAAATGAAAATGATTACCTATTTAGTTTTAGATATAATTTATTATGAAGGAAAAGGTGTTTTACAGAAATTTATGAAGGCAAAAGAATACTTTGAATTAAAATCGAAAAAAGGTGTTGAAATTAATTATTTCCAAGCAATGAATTATTTGGAATTATACATAAAACTTAATAATTCAATTAAAGTGCCTCCACAATTAAGAAAGTATTTTTTGAATAAGCTCATAGAAATATTGAATGAGTTTTCACAATTTTAACTTCTCTAATAGTGGACACACTTTATTTTGAGTAAATTTAAGAATCTGTTAGAGTAATGGACAAGGTATTCAATAAGATTATTTAAAATCAATTGAATTATTTGAATTAGCATTCAAAACAAGGCAATTCAAGTGATCATTGAATCTTGAGAATATATTGAACAAAATTTTGAAAAAGCAATAAATTAACAAGTGTTGAAAAATTCAGATTCTTTTGTTAATTTATGTATAATATTTAAAAATGGATTTTATCAAAGCTAAAGAATACTTTGAATTAGAGGCAAAATAAAGTAATTCAAAAAGGCTTTTATAATTTTACCATAACTTTTATCAATTACCATGAAATTCCTAAATATTATTTATTAACGAAACGTTATTATGAATTACCATTTGATCAAAAAAATCTTCATTTTTTTTTTTTTTTTAATTAAATGAATTCATTTCAAAAGAAAAAAAAGGGTAGATCGGAAATTTATACTTTTTTCGATAAATATTTTTATATAAAAAATCAATTTTTCTCAATCGTTTTTGGCTAAACATTCTTCATTTTTAAATATTATTTATAAAACTAATTAAAATATTGATTTATTTTAAAATATAGTCATGTTGCTTTTAAGGAAAATGTTGCTTTTAAAGGAAAATCTGACAACGACCGTTTATTTAAATTTAAATAAATTTTGTTGAATTTCTATAATAATAATATATTTTTGTAATTAATAATAATATTAAATTAATATTAAAATGATTTATAATTAGATGACATAAAAATTTGCAATCATTTTTGTTTTTGCAGAATATCCATCTGATCTAATTTCATTTTTTTTTCTTAAAATTATAAAGCAAAATTAAAATATAATATAACAAATGCGATATAAAAATGATTTTTATTGTTAAAATGAATTTTCTATTTCGTGAAGCAAGTTATTTTCATATTCTTTTGCATCATTTCCAGATGCACTACGTTTTAAGAAATTTTGAAACTCTTTAGTGAATTCTACTTCTGTGCAAACACCTTCTGTTATTGTTATGTGAAACCCACATTTCTCCCATGCAGAAATTATGTTTTCTTGTGAAAGAGCTTGTTGAATTGCACATTTGATTCTGCATAATTTTCCAGTGAATATCGTTTTGTTATTAGGAGAAGGAGTTTGTTGATATCTGATTTTTGTTACATTAAATATAGTACCATCACACGGTTGTGTGATGTGACTGCTATGTGGAGGTAATGGTATCAGAATAAAAGGTTCAATTTTCACAAATTCTTCCATTATTTGGTCATTTAAATGACAACTTAATCCATCTAAAATTAGTACAACAGGATGGTTTGGATTTTGAATTTGTTCTCTTATATCAATAACATAAGGTATTAAACATGATTGTATCCACTCAATCATTGCATTTGTTGTTAAATAACCTTTTTGTGTTGTATAAAATTCAGCAAATTCCGGTAAAAAAGTATCGTAAAAATCTGGATCCATTCGAGCACGTGTTGTCAATAGCATTGGTTTAATATGAGTACCAGCAGCTGATATCCCACACACCCATGAGATGTGGTAATTGTCTGTTTCCGCTCTCCAAACAGGTGGTATGATGCAATTCTTAACGTACACACAATTTCGCCTTTTACCATAATGAGGGCGTCTTCCGAAACCAATTTCATCCATATTAATCAGTAGACGCAAATCTTTTATTTTTTTCAATGCATCTATGACATTTTCTATGTACTTTTCAATTAAATCTATTGAAAGTTCTCCTCTATCGTCATCAACAGAAGGACATTTTTTTTTCCCTATTGTGTCTTCGTTTCTTATTAAAAATCTTCGAAACCAAAAGCGGTCAAAAGGTTTGTTGATCAATGTTCTTTTTTTGTACAGTTCGCTAGCTAATTCACGAACTTCATGACTTGACATACATTTGGCTGCAAGTTGTGCTGATAAAACAGCCTTAATAATTTCTTTCTCTTCTTCAATGCTTAGAAGCTGATGGGGAGTTGCAAACTGTATACTTTCTTGTTCAGGTGTTTTTTTGGACTTTTCTTTATAATAAGTTTTGGTACTAATGCTTAATAGCTTGCATGCAGTTGATATTGGAACTTGAATTTCTGATTTATTGAGAAGATCAACTTTTTCGATAACAGATTCTGAATTTCTGAATTCTGCTAATCTCATAATGCGCCTGATTTGTTCATCTTCATCTATGCCCGTTTTCATGACTTGTTCCTTGCCTGGTGTCCTTTTGCACATAAATAAAAATGAAATATTAAACGTATTTAAGAATAAAATCAAACGTACAATAATTTTGTTTTAAAGTACGTTTAACTCATTAAAAGCACAATAAATCATTTTTATATCGCATTTGTTATATTATATTTTAATTTTGCTTTATAATTTTAAGAAAAAAAAAATGAAATTAGATCAGATGGATATTCTGCAAAAACAAAAATGATTGCAAATTTTTATGTCATCTAATTATAAATCATTTTAATATTAATTTAATATTATTATTAATTACAAAAATATATTATTATTATAGAAATTCAACAAAATTTATTTAAATTTAAATAAACGGTCGTTGTCAGATTTTCCTTTAAAAGCAACATTTTCCTTAAAAGCAACATGACTATAATAACGAAAATCATTATTCACATCAAGAAAAATGTATATTATTATAGTTAACGTCTGTTCAAAAAAGTATAAATTTTCGATTTACCAAAAAAAGTCAATTCAAAATATCACAAATTATTGAAAATTAAAAATTAAAAATTAAAAAAAAAATAATTTTACTTATTTAAAAAGTTTCAGGTTCGGTATACTTGGATACCTTTATATTTTCATCCTTTGCTACCTTTTTTAAATAATCAGCAATTTCTTTGTAATGAAATATCTTTTCAGCATGAAGAATAAGTTCATTAAAAAAATTTAAATGAAATTGAATTAAAAAAAAAAAAATAATTAAAACAATAATTGGCCTTAAATTAATCTTTTTCAATGATAAAATATATTTAACCATATCCAAATAATCTTTATCCACAGCACAATGTAGCACACCAAAATGAATTTCAATTATAAATGCCATTTAAACAAATATTGAATAAAAATATTATTAAAACAAAAAAAATCATAAATATCATTAAATAATCAATAAAAAAAAAAAGAAATATCATTTGCATTGATATCTATTTCATTGAATGATAAAAGATATTTAACAACTTCAATATTTCCTGACTCAGCTGCACAATGTAATAATGTTGCATTAAAAAAATAATTATTATTGAAATATTATGAAAAAAAATGTCAATATTGAAACATCATTCAAAAAAATTTTTTTTTGAATTTTATGAAATAATTGTTATAAACTGTTTTATCTTTAAGATCAAACTGTTTTAATGATACCAAGTATTTGATTAACTTAATATTACCTGATTTGCATGCAGCAAAAAAAATTGTTTCATTAATTGAAAATATATCGAAACATCATTTACAAAAAAAATTGGTTATTTGAAAACGTTAATAAAGAAATAAATATACAAATTTCATAAATTATTTTTTTGGGTTCAAAATATATTTATGCTTTATATCAAATTTATTCAAAGACATAAGAAATTTAACAAGAACATAATTACCTGAATTGCAAGCAACATATAATGCATCATTATCATCATCCATTTTAAATTCTTCAAGTGATAAAATATATTTAACAAGCTTTGTATTACCTGAACTGCAAGCATCAATTAAAATTGTATGAAAAAATATAAATTTTTTTTAAATTTTATTATATGCATTATTATGGTCATTTATATCAAAAATATTCATTTCAATGAGATACTTTACAAGTTCAATATTACCAGAATGGCATGCATAAAATAACAATCCTTTAAAAATAATTTTAAATTAATAAACATCATTAAAATGCTTTTATTTCTTTAAAAATACTATTAAAATCGATTGTATTGATAATAATGTCAGTTTGTTTAAGATCGAATTTATTTAATGAAATGAGATATTTAACAATTTCAAATTTACCAAGCTGACAAGCATAATGCAATATATTGATATAAAATATTTTTAAATTTTGGAATTTGATAAAAAAAAATAATTTTAAAGAACTACACAAAAATTTTTTTTTGAAAAACTAAATTTAAAATTATTTTTTTAAAAAAACGTTAAATCTTCTTTGAATATCAACTTGCTCTAATGAAATGAGATATTTAACAACATCAAGTTTACCTGATTTTATAGCATAAGTTAAACATGTTGCATAAAAAATATATAATGATTTAAACACCATTAAAATTTTTTTAAAAAACATTATTTAAAAAAATTAAATTTAATTTGATCAAATGCTTTTACAATGCTGTCATCTAACGAAACAAGATATTTAACAACTTCAAGATCTCCAGATTGGCATGCCAAATGAAATGGTGTTATATAAATCATTATTTTAAAGAATTCCATAAATTTAATTAAAAAAAAAACTTCAAAAATCAAAAAATTTTTCAAATATCACTGGCTAATTTAAGATTAAAAAATTCTTTTCTACCAACGAAATATGTAACAATGTCAATGCTTCTAGAACAGCAAGCATAATGAAAATCAGTTAGAAAAATAATTGTGAATAAAAACTCCATTCTATTTTTTAAAATTAAAACAGAATGAAACCAAAAATAATTTAAAAAAATTTTATAAAAATATTAAAATTTAAAATGTCTATATTCATGACTTTGGAATCATAAGAATCAAAATATCTCATTACATTTTTAATTTTACCAGAAAGACAAGCATAAGGAAGAAAAGTTCTATAAATATATAATTAAAACTCCATTTAAAAAGAATTCTTATAAAATGTAATAAAAAACATAGAAAATAAAAAATTGCGTTAACAAAAAATTCAATTTAAAAACATCAAGCAGATCTTTGTCATCTTCAACAGGATATATAATATTAAATGTAGAATATATGTCATCTGATTGATAATAATAATGCCAAATATTCCTATTAAAAAATAATATTATTTAAATATCATTAAAATATAGAAAATTAAAAAACGCCAAAAAAACAACCAAATAAAAAACGTAATAAAAAACATGAAAAGTTTTAAAATGTCTCTTATTCTTAGTAAATCATTATAAAATGGTTTAGAATGAACTTGTGTTAAATAAAATTGATTGATGTATTTAGCGGCAATATGCAATGCTATTCTATGAAATTATTTAAAATTGAAACACCATGAAAAAATAAATTTTATTTTGAAATTTTATGAATCACAATTATTAAAGGAAAATGTTATTTAAAACAAACAATGATTTAAAATATCTCTTTCAAAGTGATCCATACCTTTTAAATATGAATAACTAACAAAATCCTTCATATACTTACATATATAAAATAGTATTGTCCAATGAATATTTCAAATATTAAACTCCATTTATCAAAAAATTTTTTTTTTTTAATTTTATTAAAAAAATGATTTGAAATATTATAAAACAAAAACAATTAAAAAAAAACGTCTTTTGCTTTTATATCGTATATATTTAATGATAATAAAAAAATCAAAATTTTATACCTTCTAAATTCACATGCAAAATTCAATAATGTCATATAAAATATATATTTTTAGAACGCCATGAAACACTTAAAAGAAAGAAAAAACATAATTTAAAATGATTAGTCAAAGAAAATGTTATTTAAATTTTTTTTTTTAAATATCTGTTGATTTCATATCAAACCCTTGAAAAGAAGTAGCATATTTAACAACATCTATATTATCAAAAATGATTGCATTATATAAGAATGTTCTAAAAATAATTTTGATTTTGAAACTCCACAAAAATTTTTTCAAATAAAAAAACAAAATGAAAAAAATATTCGGATGAAATGTTATTAATAAAAAAAAATTTTTAAAAAACATCTGTTGCTGATAAATCTATCTTATTGAATGACATAAGAAGCTTAATAATTTTCAAATTCCCAGACATGCAAGCAATATGTAATAATGTTCTAAAAAATAATTTGTTTCATAACATCATTTCAAATATTTCCAAAAAAACATAATTTTTAAAACACTAACAATTTGAAATGTTATTTAAAAAAACCAAAATTATTAATATCTGTATCAGTTAAATCATATTTATCAGTATCTATAAGAAATTTTACTGCTTCAAAATTACGTGAGAAACATGCATGAAACAATGCTGTCCAATTTATAATAATTAATAAAAAAAATTCCATTTTTAAAGTAAAAAAAAAATTGAATTAAAAAGTAAAATATTGTAAAATGTTATCTTTAGCATTAACCTGTTTTTCTTCATAATAATAAGATCTAACACATCCATGTTTTCCAGAATCGCATGCTAAATGAAGAATAGTCCTATTAAAAAATATTTTATTAGTTTAAAATTCCGTGAATTTTTATGAATTTGAAATTTTATGAAAAACAATAACTAATAATAAAACATTATCTCTTAAATCTTTTATATCTTGAGGGATAGAAAGAAAATCATTACCATAAAAAGCTGCCCTATGATAAGCTGTCCAATTAAAAAATAATTAATTATAAAACTCCATAAAAAAAATTTAATTTGTTCAAATTTTATGAAAAAATTAAGATGATTGAAAACATTATTTAAAAAAAAAAGTCAAAAACATCAACCAATTTATAATCTATCTTTAGCGTATTTAGAATATAATCAAAAAGATCTCTATTTCTTGATTGACCTGCAGAATGTAGAATTGTCATATAAATAACTACTATTATAAATAAAACTCCATTCAAAAAAATTTTTTTTTTTTAAATTTCATAAAAAAAAATTCTTATAAAAAAAAAACATTATTTACAGATTTTATATCAACTTTCTTTGTGCCAACTAGGAATTTAACAAGTTCTAAGTTTCCTGTTTCGCAAGCAACATGTAGAAGCGTATTTTGAAATATTTAAACAAGAAACACCTTCTTCATTATATTCACCAATTTGGTTTAAATTTATTTTTTTCATTATTAATTCAATTTTTTTTAAACTTTTATCGGCAATTTCTTTTTCTTCCTTCAAAAATTTTTGATCAATTTCTTTTTCATTAACAGCTTCAATTTGTTCAAAATATTTTTCTCTTTCATTTTCCAAATTTTGTTCGTGTAAATTGATCAATTCTGTCACTTTTGAATCAAGTTGTTGATTGTCGTTTAATAAATCTTCAATTCTTTGTTGAAGTTCAGTTTTTTCATTTTTTAAAGAATTAATAAAACCGAAATTTCCTTTCAAAAAGTCTTTGTAATTTTTGTAATTGTCTTCATTCATTAAATTTGCCAAATTTCTGAAATTTTCATCGGAAAGTGACTCAAATCTGATGAATGGAAACAGCACATATCGTTCTTCAGTTGATTTTGAAATGAAATTGTATAAAGAGTCACTCGTATATGATTCGGGGTCACTTTTTTCGACGATTCGATAAACAACGGGAATTGGCAATTTTTCAAAATTTGGACTTTGAAGGCAATCTTCAATTTTCTTTATTAATTGCTCTTCAATATTAATTTTAATTTCACTGAATTCTTGTAAATCATCGTATTGCTGAGAATCTTTGACAACAAACAATTTTGAGAGAAAATTAACGTCATTTTCGTTTTTTTTTATAAATTTTGAAATTAGTTTTTTGAGCCTGCTGACTTCAAGGATAATTGAAAGAGCCCATAAATCAAAAACATTGTCGATGGATAAATTGACATTCATTTCTTGAATAAGTCTGAAAAATTGAATAATATTTTTTTCATCGATATTATATTTTTGCTGCTGTTCCTGAATTAAATATGAAAAATCACCTGCTTTGGCTATTTTAAATGGGTATTGTTCTTTGACTATTTTAGAATATTTAAATAATTGCATATATTCTACTTCATATGACTTCCCAGATAACAACGTGATTTTGATTTCTGTTGGCGATTCGTCTTCTTCTTCTTCAAAGTCATTCAAGTTAATTGAGGTTACTTGATTTTCTTCATCATTTTCATTCATCTTAGAAAAAAAAAAAAAAATTGAATTTTGAATGAACTTTTTGTATAAAGAATATGTAAGATGCCAGAAGACTTTTTGTTTTTTTTATTTCAAAAATCTCTTGACTAAAACTATTATATAGTTGGTGGAAAAAACTGCGTTTTGAGGACAAAACTATGTTTTCTCGATGAATATTCAATATTTTTTAATAAAAGTTATATATAATCACATTTCATATTAATACAAATCTATATACAGGTTTTTATCAATTTTATTGAACTTAAGCTTTGATAATATTATAATAAAAATTATTTTATAACATCAACATTTTTTTAATATTTCCTAATTTTTAAATTATCACTTGGATATACTATAAAATGGATAAAATATTTTTTAACAAATGTTGTTCAGTAAGGGAAAAAAATCGATTTTTAAAAGATTTTTTAATATTCACTTCACCACTATAATTCTTTTTATATCACATTTCAGTTTTTATATAGGAAAATGGATTTTTAAAAACGCATTTTCATTTCATTAAAACATATTATTGTTTAATGATATCCTGCTATTACTTTATTGATAAAATAAAATTACTGAAAAGTTATTTTTTTTTTAGAATTTTAGTTGAAATTGTATTTTTTTTTCTTTTCAAATGCTAAGGGAAACAAAAAAGCATTTTCCTCGATATATCTAATTGATTATCATTATTAAAAAAATAGATATTATATATTATTCTATTAAAATAATAAATAGAATGTTAAAATTATTATATATTTAATAACCATCAAGTTATTCATGCTAAAAAATACTTTCAAAAAAATTTGAAAAAACTAATTTTTCATAGGAAAAAAATAGTAAATTGCATTTTTTGAAGTGAAAATATTTATAATATCAAATGTAACATGTATATTATAAATATTATAATCAAATATTGATTATGTCTAAAAATATTAGTGTTTTTTGAATATAAATTTAAACAAAGTTTTGTAAGAATTTTTAAAAAGAAATATTTAATAACTTTAATATTTAGGATAACATTACATGTCAATAATAAATATATATAGATAAATTTATACGATTACACTTATTCCTTGAGAAAAGCACACAAAAAAAATTTTTAATCATCTTCCTAAAAATGACCAATATAATATATTATTGAATGATAATATCATATTCATATTTATATTTGAATATTATTAGTTTCTACAAAAAATTAGATCAATTTAATTCTTTGGTAGAAAAAAATAAAGTAGATTAATTTTGATTCTTCATCTTTTCAACCAAGTGACCTATAAATGATTTGCCAGATTTGGCTGTGTAAAAACATATAGATACTAATATTATATATATTTTATAATTGTTATACGAAAATTCCATACACATTATGTAAAATCAATGATATTTTTAACCAAAGTTGCAATTTAATTTCTAACATGAGGGAGTAATTTACAGAGGATTTATTATTAAAATCTGATAATATATAATATGTAGATATATATTATATTAGTAGTAAATTTGGTTGATAAATCTATCATAGAGAAATTTAAGTTGAAAAAAAAAGTTATTAAAAAAAATATTAAAAACAATTTATCTTAATATCAAATGACTATTTCAGTAATTTTATTTTATCAATAAAGTAATAGCAGGATATCATTAAACAATAATATGTTTTAATGAAATGAAAATGCGTTTTTAAAAATCCATTTTCCTATATAAAAACTGAAATGTGATATAAAAAGAATTATAGTGGTGAAGTGAATATTAAAAAATCTTTTAAAAATCGATTTTTTTCCCTTACTGAACAACATTTGTTAAAAAATATTTTATCCATTTTATAGTATATCCAAGTGATAATTTAAAAATTAGGAAATATTAAAAAAATGTTGATGTTATAAAATAATTTTTATTATAATATTATCAAAGCTTAAGTTCAATAAAATTGATAAAAACCTGTATATAGATTTGTATTAATATGAAATGTGATTATATATAACTTTTATTAAAAAATATTGAATATTCATCGAGAAAACATAGTTTTGTCCTCAAAACGCAGTTTTTTCCACCAACTATAATTCAAATAAATTTTTAATAAAAATTTCTTTCTCTCAATTTTATTTAACAATTTATTTGATTCATTTCAACATATTAGCTCCAAGTTTTTAAACCGCTCGCTGGGCTACTGCTTTTTATTCAATTTATAATTATTTTTACTCTCTAAAATTTAATTTTTGACTCATTATTCTAATAGCTTATTTGACTCATTTCAACATCTTGGTTCCAAATCTCAACACTGCTAGTAAATCAATACTTATTATTAAGTTTATTATACCCAAATACTTATATATATTTTTTATTTCATAAATATTTTTTCAAACAAGTTCTAATGCTTTACTGAATAGATCTTATCTTTATTCTATGCAATTCTTATTTTATATATGAAGTTTGAAAATCAAACAACCTTCAACTTTTAATTAAAATTATTTCATCTTTTAATTCAACTATGATCTAACTTCCGTTTGCCAATTTTATACAAACTTCCAAATTAAGAATTAACAAAATTATTTGTTAAATAAATAATGAGTGTTATTAATAAGATATTAAATTTTATTTTTTTTTTGATTTTTATATTTTACAATGTTTACTAATCTTATTTTTTATTTTTGAGATATTCTGCATCAAGTAATTTATTCAATTCGTCACATGTATGATGGAGAATTTGATTTTCTTGCTTTTCTTCTCCTAACTTTTCATATGTATCATCGACAGCTTTAACAAGTTGTTTACATGTATTTCTTAAAACTTTATGCTCTTCTTCAAGTGCGTTGAGTTTTCCAACTGTCTCATCAAGTACTCTGTTTAATTGGTCACAAGTATTATGAAGAATTTTATTTTCTTGTTGAAGTTCGGCAAGGGTTTTTTGAAGTTCTTCAACTGTAGGTTGTCCAGACATAATATATAAATAATAAAAAATGAAATGTTATATTATTCACACAAATCATGATTTATAAAAACAACGATAAACAAAAATTTGAATAGAATTTATCTGAATAAGTGGATTATCTGAGAGTATAATAAGTTTTGCTTTTTCTACTTATTTATTGATTTTTTCTTCAATTTGCTATATAAAAACAATGTTAAAGAAAAATTGTGAATAAATATTTCCTTTTTTTTTATCATATATTTATCTTGAAAATCACCAAACGAATGTTAGAAATTTTACATTAATAATGCCATAATTTCAAAAATAAACTTTTTAAAAATTAATTTGATTTGAAGATTTTAAATTAAATCATTAATATCTTGATTAACTATTTGCTAATTTTATCTGCTTACCAAATGCATGGATTTTTTATATAACCACATCTTTTACTTTTTTTCTTCCCCATTTAACAAAATTACAAAAAAAAATATAAACATGAACACTATTTTTTATATAATATTAAGAAAAACAAAAAAATTATATATAAATGCACATCAATCAATCTATATTCCACAAAAATCAAGAAATCTATCTGTTATCATTAAAATATAATTTTCATTATTGAGGAAATGGCTCTCTTTCTTTTGCTTCAAGATAATCAAGTCCTTCGCACATTCTCATATAATTCTCAAAATTAATACGAGTTTTATCAACAGCTACACTCGGCTTTGAATATGTAGGAGCTGGCGTAGCTCGAGGCTGAGGGGCTGGACGGCGAGGTGGAGCATTATTATCAATTGGTACCTTTGGAACTATAATTGCTATTTTATATACTGGCAACTGGGGTCCATTGTAAGTCATTATTAAAATAAAACAAAAGACCAAATAAAAATTCAATAATTTTTAACTAGTTCTTCAATGAATCAAAGAAGCGTTCTTCAATTTCTTACTCCAAATATTGATTGCTGGTAGATACTTAAACAAAATGGCTATATTTAGATGGCATGATCAATATTTAAATAGCAAAATTACATAATTACATATAAAAATATTTGAGCAGAATAAAATTAGAAAGATTTATTTTATTAAATTACAAGAGATAGAAAAAACATAATATTAATAACTTTCTTTTTTTTTTCTCTAAAAACGTCTTCCATTAACTTCAACTTCCAGCTTTTCTGCCCATTGAGCAAAAGTCATTGGATTATCTTCAATTAAAAACTTCTTTGCAACATTTATATTAGTATAAAGTGTGATTGGTAAAGAATACTTCAATGAAATTGATTGAATTTGATCAATGTAATCTTTATCATCAAGTGCAACAGCAATCCCTTCATAAGCAAACAGAAATATAATGAGCTTAAATTGGTCAATTGAAAGCATCTGAAGTCTATGGGGAAAGTTTAATGGTGGTAAAATCATGATTGGATAGAGCATCCTCCGGATCTCTTCGATTGAAGAACTCATTAAATTAATAACCATTGCATTAATCTGGGTTTCACTGGCTCCTTTTCGAAACAAATCGCTATTTTTTAATGCATAAAGTAAAAGTGGTACATCTCTGAATATGTTTAATATTGATCTTCGATAAATACCTTCACTCGACCACGCTGATATGAGATTTATACATTCATCGTGAAAATCTTTATATGCCGATTCAATCGTCTCGAAATAGGCACTTATGGCTATTTTCCTGGCAATGTAACAACCAAATAAAACACCATCAAATTTTTCGATGTTTGCAATCGGTCTTGTAACAAAATTTAAGGATCTTATTAAATTAGTTCCGTCTGGAAGTCTTCCATGTACATTGATCTGAAAAGAGATTAAAGATTTTTGGGGAGAATATCTCATTTTAAACTGTGGAATAATACATGATTGACCATCTAAAGCTGGCAACGTGACTTTTGAGCCAATAACATTTTTCCTGGAGCATATTTGTTCTAAGTCAAAAGATGGAGGATGATATACAAAAGTCGTTGCTTCAAATATAAAGCCTGAATTCAAAAATTTGAGCAGTTGTGGAGCAACAAGGTGCGGACAATCGTGCTGCATAAGTCGAATTCTATCACAATAATGAACAAACTTTGGACAAATTGCTGATTTTTCAGAAAAAAGATGAATTGAGAATCTTCTGCTTTCAAGCATTTCTTTGAAAGGGGGATCGAACTCTTCTGGTTCCTTAATTAAATCAGCAAAAATACACAAGCATACACTTTTCCGATTAATTATAGACATTATTCTCTGTAAATGGACAAAAAATTGTTCTTTCGGGCAAAACGTAGGTGAAAGCGTTTTTAAACATTTTTCGAAATTAGCTTTCTTAGAATTACATTTTGGAATTTTAAAATAATCATCTTCAGGATCAATATAAGTATGTGATGATGGTTCTTTTAAATTAAATACTGTAATATTTTGATCTACTGATACTAAAGCTACATCTGTTCTCAGCGAATGAGACCAAGTATCTAAAGTTTTACCAATAGAAGTTCGTGAAGCCTCATTAGCAAAAAATATTGAATTCTGGAAAACAAAAAGGAAAAGAGGCTTTTTATTGCGAGATTTTTCAACTATAATATCATATTCCGCAAAATCCGGTAGATAATTTGATACACGTCTGGCATTATCGTTATCACAAATTGGGCATTTCCAATAAATAGATGAAATTTTAACAAATTTGGAAGGTAATGCTCCACACTTTTTACATCGAGGAATTAAACATTTTGGCGGACAATCTGGAATTTCTGGCTTAGCTTTGAGTGGAGAAACCGCAAAAATATAAGGGATTTGGTTGGTATTGAAAAATTTGACTGATGAAGGAAAATTAGGAAGACATAATCGAAGCCATTCATCTTCAGTTGGAGGAGATGAGAGAAGACTTGAGGTAATCAATGGTTGCATCGACTGAGAAAGACCAGTCTGATTCATCTCATTTTAAAATTTTGGTCGTTATTTGATTCAAATTCAAAAATGCTTTATTTAATTCTTTTTTTAATCTCATCTCTTCTTGATTATGTAGAAAATTCAAAAATTTTGAAAGAACTGAAAGAAGAAAAAGGGATGAAATGGGAGGCAGGAGAAAATGAACGCTTTCGAGGGCTTACTTTTCGTGATGCACAAGTTATTTCGGGATCAGCCCACAAACTGAGGCCGGACACAATTCCACTTGCATCACCTCCAAAAATCAATGTTTCAATACCACAATCATTCAATTTTACTGAGCGATATCCAAGATGTGATTTTGGTCCAATGGATCAAGGGAAATGTGGATCATGCTGGGCTTTTTCTGTTGCAAAAGCATTTAGTCATAGGTACTGTAAAAAACATAATGAGCAGCGTGTTTTTAGTCCATTTCATCTTGCAGGATGTGATCGTAGAAATGCAGGCTGTCAAGGAGGAATAATTATTCCAGCATGGCGATACATAGACTTACGAGGCCTTCCTCTTGAATCATGCCAGCCTTACGATGTCAACCTTACCAAAGTTAATTGTAGCCGACAATGCTTTAATAGTTCACAAAAGTTTGAAACATACAAAACAGAATTTTGGTCTGTAGCACGTTATCCATCAATTCCTGAAATGCAACTTTCAATTCTAACTGAAGGCCCAGTAACAACATCAATGAAAGTATATAACGATTTTCTTTATTACAAATCAGGAGTCTATTCACATACAAAAGGAGATATGATGGGATTTCATGCTGTTGAAATTATTGGATGGGGTACTCTGAAAGAAGAAGATTACTGGCTTGTGTCAAATTCATGGGGAACTAAATGGGGGCTAAACGGGCTCTTCATGATAAAAAGAGGAACAAACGAATGTGGAATTGAAGATTATGTTGCAGCTGGCCAATCATTATAAGTTGCTATTATATATATTGTTTTTTATTAAATAGATCGTATAAATTTTTTTCATATTTTTTTTTTTTTTTTTTTTTGATGGTATAACATCAAAAAAATTTGATAAATCAGGAACTTTTCACCTTTAGGAATGTTAATTATAAAACTTCGTACAAAGCAAAGATAGTTCATTAAAGGCGTGCAAAGACCATAATCTATTGTTAGAATAATATAAAAATAGCAGCTTCATTGAAAATATAGAAATTTTTAACATATATATATATAAAATATTATTATCTAAAACAAAGTAAATAATAATAACTAACATTTAATGGAATATGTACTAACATGGCCTTTAACTTCGCCAACAGAAACTTCTTTTCCATCATTAGAAACCCCGATTGAAAAAACAGTGTTTTTCATTACAATTGATTTGCCAATCTGTTTTCCTGAATCAACTGAAAATGTAGCAAATTCGTTTGTACCAGATCCACCAGCAAATATATATTTTCCATCATGACTGAATCTAGTAGCGTAAACAAGGCAGTGTCGGTCTGAATTCCATTTGAAGTTCTGAGTAACATTAAGACTTCGCATGTCATATAACTGAAGTTGATCACGCGTTCTCCAACTGCCTACTGCAAGTAAATGCTCATGAAAACTTAAAGAGTCAGAGCATACGTGTGGACCAAATATCGTGTGAATCGATCCTTTAACTCTTCTGTCCCAAACTTGAATTGTATCATCCCATCCAGCGCTATAAATCAAAGATCGGCTATTTGTATTAAACAATACAGAAAAAACGCGATTCGTATGTCCAGGATATTCTTCGACATCTGGTTCTCTTGATTTTTCAAATACAGAAATCAGTTGCTGCGTTTTTACATCGTACAATCTTACTTTTGTATCAAGTCCTGCTGTAACAAACAATTCACCATTTTTATTAATATCTAATGCAAAAGTCTGATTTCCTTCTTCTTTTAATGACCAAGAAATCTCAGGTCTACGCAAATTCCAGCATAGGATTGTTCCATCCGAAGAAGTTGAAATAAAATGTTTGGGGTTTGTAGGAAGAAAACGAATTGATGTCACAGGGAGCTTTTCTGGATTTGATTCTAATGTAAAAGAAAGCCTTCCTGTCGTACCTGAATAAATTGCAATATCACCATTTGATAAACCGCATCCAATAAACGCGCCATCACCTGAATAGCTCAAAGAAAAAACATCTGTCTCGGAATTGTCAGCTTCCCATTTTTTCGAAAGATTAAATTTACTCATGAAAATAAAACAAGATATAATAAACGTTATTAAAACATTTTTATTCAATACATAAATGGCCAAAAAAAAATATAATATTTTTTCATTAATAAAAAGCATATATATGCTTGAATTATGATAAATATGTTATTTAACACGAAATATAATTATTTTAAATGCTGAAATTTGATTAAAAATGAAAAAAATTGATCTCGATAAAATTCATTTAATTCAAAATGATATATTATAGTAGTTATTATATTTAAATCTATTTAAAATATCATTTGCTAAATCAGCTTTCATATAATTTAGTTAATATACAAAAAAAAAAAAAAAAAAATCCAAATTCAAAATAAAAAAATGCAATCATGATGATAGAATGAAACAAGAAATATGTCTTTTTTTAAATAATAAATTAATTGAGTTGTTGAATTGGTTTGCATCCTTTGATGCAAACCTGAATCGAAGTATGTGGAATAACACAATTTTGAGTATGACTCACAATTATTTGTGAGGAAAAATTTTAATTCAATTGATTGGTCTAATAAAATCCAAAATGAAAAAATTTGATATTAATGAGTTTAAAATAAAAAAAGAAATGCCATCAGAAAATCGAGCATCAATACTATACGAAAATGTTGGCACGCACAAACTTGTTGTCATTAAAGATTTATTACACAAACCATTTATAGCAAATAAAGATTTAAAACGGGATACTGAAGAAGACAATAGGGTTATTTTAGCAGAAATTGAACAAATAGAACCTCTACATGATATTTCGCTTGCTAATTTCATAACTTTTATTCCACCCAGATCTAACCATTCTTATAGGATTGTAACAGAATACTATCCAAATGGATCTTTAGAAAATCTTATGAATAAGATTGTGAAAAATAATCCCCCTGAAGGATGGAGTCCAACCAAGATGTCAATAATCATATATGGAATAGCACTTGGACTTAAATTTTTGCATGATAAAGGAATAATTCATGGTAATCTCAAACCTTCAAATATTTTATTAGATGATCAATTACAACCCAAATTAGTTGATTATGGATTTAAACGTGATGATGCAAATTCACAATATTTCCCACCAGAATTTTTTTTACACGAAGAATATACATTAGCATCCGATATTTATTCATTTGGAATGATATTATGCTATCTTTATGTTCAAGAATCTCCATTTGATGATTCACTACCACTTGAAGATTTAATCGATTTCGTAATTGATGGGGAAAGGCCAATTTTACCAGGCAATATACCACCAAAAATATCAGAATTAATCGAAAAATGCTGGGAAAAAGAACCAAGCGAGCGACCAACGATGGCATATATTCAACGATTGTTAGGAGATGATGAATATCTCTATCCAGGCACAAATGTAGATGAATTCCAAGAGTATGTTAAAGTGGCAACCACTGTTGCTGGTCCCGTTATGAAACCCGTTGAAGAAGGAAAAAATCCGACAACAATGTATCGCTTTGGCATGATGCTTAAAAAGAACGCTTATATTGACAAGAAGAAAATGATTGATGCGGCTCGTTACTTCAAAGCGGCAGCAGATGGAGGTGTTCCAGATGCAGCCTTTGAATATGCCAAACTTGCGTCAAAGGGAATTGGAATTCCACAGGATGTGAATGATGCAGCCAAATACTTCAAAATTGCTGCAGATCAAGGTAACATTACTGATGCCATGTACGAATTTGCCGAAATGTGCTGCTATGGAGACGGAATGGAAAAAGTTGATGAAAGACTTGCAGCTGAATATTACAAAAAAGCCGGACTTGCAGGGAATGCGGAAGCTCTTCACAAAGCATCTTTACTTGAATCCAAATTCATTGAAGAAGAACAACAAAAACGGCAACAACTACAACAACAACAAGCGCAGAAAACCCAGAAGAATTCTAAATTCCATTATACTCCAAAATCTAGTACTTCTTCAACTTCGGATCAAAAAGTTGCATCCACCAACGATGTCATGCAAGGATTCAAGGCAGCGGCCGATGGCGGCGTTGGACAAAGTGCATATCAATATGGTCTTCATGCGTTGAGGGAGAACAAGATAAGTGATGCCATTAAATACCTCAAACAGGCTGCTGATGGCGGAATAGCTGAAGCTGCTTTTGAATTAGCTAAGCTATTCAAAAGAGACGGGGGCAAAATGGCAGTTGCTGCAAAATACTTCCAAATTGCCGCAGATGGCGGAATTAAAGAAGCAGCCTATCAATTTGGCCTTTTAATGGAGACATGTAAGACGCCACTACAAAAGATGGAAGATTCAGCCAAATATTTCAAAATTGCAGCAGATGCTGGGATTGCGGGAGCTCTTTATCAAATGTATCTCATTGTTCACAATGGAGTTGGAATGCAACGAAGTGAACAAGACGCGAATCGTTATCTTGAACTCTCATCAAATCAAAATTTCTTTCCAGCTCTCTACCGTAGTGCGCTTGTTATGCAATGCTACGACAACGTACCAGAATATCGAAAGATGTCGAGCGACAACTTCAAGAAGGCAGCTGATTCGAACAATCTAGATGCAGTATATCATTATGCCATTATGAAGAAGACAGGCGCAACATGTGTCAAAAAGAATCTCAAACAGTCTGCTCATTATTTTAAAGTGGCTGCCGATTTGGGCAATCCTTATGCAGGATATCAATATGCATTAATGTTAATGACAGGAAACGGCGTTGCTGCTGATGAAGCACAAACAATCACTTATTACAAAAAAGCTGCCGATTCTGGATTCCCCGATGCTATGTATCAATACGCTCTAATAATGAAGCAGATACCAAAACAAAACGCAACTAAACAGACAACGGCCGAAGCTACCAAATACTTTAAAATGGCAATTGATAACGGTGTAACTGATCCTTTGTACCAAAAAGCTCTCACGTTTCAAACTGGAAAAAATGCAAGATTAAAACAAAATGAAGCCGCCGAATGCTTCAAGGCTGCCGCTGAAGCTACCGGAAATCCAAACGCGTATTACCAATTCGCATTGATTAAACAATCAATGGAGGCTGAACCTGGAAGTGCAAAAATTGCTTCCGAAAGCTTTCAAAAAGCTGCAGATGGCGGACATATCGACGCTGCTTATCGTTTCGCATTGATGTTAAAGACAGGTGCTGCTGGTACAAAAAAAAATTTGATGGAATCTGCAAGATATTTCAAAATGGCAGCAGATGGTGGAAATGCAAACGCTGCTTATCAATATGCACTGATGAAACATATGGGACATGGGATTTTGAGAGATAACAAAGAGGCTGCTATATATTTTAAGGTCGCTGCCGATATAAATCAAAATGTTGACGCAATGTATCAGTACGCTTTCATGCAGCCAAAAAATAATGAAAAAGAAGCTCTAACTTATTTTCAAATGGCTAATTCTTCATGATCGTTTTACCATTTTTTTTTTTTTGATTTACCTGCATCAGGCCAAATTTTTATTGAATTTTATAATAGGTAATGGAAACGAACAAAAGTTTTCCATCCACAAAAATAAGAACAAATTAAAACATTGATAAATATCCAACTCATGAAAGCAATTTTTTTTTATTTTTATTTTGTTTTTTAATCGCAAGTTATTTCTTTTTTTAAAGATATCTTTGATAAACATCGCTTCGAAATTTCGATAATGACTACTTCTTAAGTAAAAAGGTGTAAGAAAATATTGATAAATAATCTAATTCATTAATGTTTATTTTAGATAATAAATTTCAGATATTTTTAAAGCGACATTTAGTCTTTTGGACAATATTTTTCCATGTATTCTTCTGCTTTAAGCTTAAATGAAGAAAAAGCTTGGCCAAATTGATTTGCAGCTTCTTGATTGAGGGGATCAGTATAGTTTGGTTCGTTAAATAGAAATTGAAGAGAAGAAACAAACGATTGTAAAGTCAGCGTTGGCAAGTAATTTTTTCTAAGAATGTTTAAACAAACGTCACCTTCAAGAGTTAAGTTTGGATGCCAACATTTTGTAAGGATTTTAACGGTAGGCTTAGCAATAGGCCAGTCATCTGGGATATCAAATGAAAAGTCAAATTTATGATTGCGATAAATACCTTGAAAAATTTTAATTCGAATGATGAAATGTTGAATATTATCTGGGTCTGGGAAAAAAACTTGACATTCATCTTTCATATAATCTAAATCTTCAAGATCTTTTTGAAGTCTACCTAAGCAATCTGGGCGATGTACTTTCTTCTTTTCCGTCATATAATAATATTCCTTCTGACATGTGATGAAAAAAAAAGGAACAAAGTTTCCCTCCTATTTTGATGTTTTTTCGATATTTTTATACTTTTGCTCATAATACGCTAAAACTTTTAATCTTAATATATTAAATTCCTGTGCTAAACTTTCTTAATATATTTTATTCATATCGAATTTTGAATAATATCTCATTTATACTATATATACAAAATGGAATATCTTTTTAAAACAAAGTATGCTCCAAATAGCAGTTATTAATCATTTCAAATCATTATTATCAAAAAATGATCAAATAATATTTCATACTATTATTATTAAAAACAGATGTATTTCAAACTGCTATTCAAAAATGACACTTAAAAATGATTCTTTTTCATAAACAGAATCACATACTGCTTGGGCTTAATCATATTATTAGATTCAATCATATTAATGGATTCAATCTTGACACATTTATCGTGAATATTACATATATCATATAAAGTTCTTTTTGTTACATTGTAAATTTTAGATAATATATTATTACATTAGAACAAAAACATTTTTTTTTCGATAGAATATTCGTTAAAATATCACACAAAAAAATGTATAGTTTACAATATTTAATTGAATTCTTTTAACCAGTTTATTATACTCATATGTAACTGGATGAATATTATATTTATTTATTTCTACTTTACTCAAAGCGCTAAATCAAAAATTTTTGGTGATATTAGCCATAATTGGACAATTGAGATAGATAGTCCTGACAATTTTTATCACAAAAAGAAATATTTTCTACGTTTTGCATCAATATCAAGCCAAGCTCATTTAGCTAAAATATTTGAATCAGCAAACGATATTAACTATTTGTATGCTTTCAAAATTGTATATTATAGTATTGAGAACATCACGTTTTCTGATCAAAACGATAAAACAAACCTAAACTTTAGCAAAAAAATAGGAAATTATATTTCGCTAACAGGAAAGTTTGGAACTTATATATATCATTTTTTTTTCAAACCTAAAGATTCAATTAGACTAACTCTATTTGATAAACAGCATAGAATTATAACTGCAAATATATGGCGCAATAAAGAAATTTCATCGCCACCTTTCTATATTCAATACTTTTTTATTATTTCAATTACATCCATTTTATTGCTTTCATATGCAATTCAGATATGGAACCAATATAGAATGATGATAGCACAGAGGAGGCTTGCTATAAAAAAAAGGGCGTTATTCAAATCAATGCAAATGGATTTAAATTAATCCCTAATTCAGATTAATTTTCTTTTTAAAAAACTAATTTCAATTTATTAATCGCATCTGATCAACATAATCATCCTACTTTCAACACCTTTAAAAGTCAATAAGCAGGTTTCATTTCATTTGATGCATTTGAATTGATAGAGGTGCGGACAGGGTGAAGTGATTTAGATTCGCACCAAAATTTGTTTATATTAATTATTTTTTATGAGCATTATAATGATATATTTTTTTTTTTTATTTTCGTCCACTAGGCCGACTTGTGGTGATATATGATTTTTTTTCTGAGGTAGAAAAATATAAACCACTGAAAAAAATATAAAAATATGTAAACTATAGAAATTATGTAATTAATAGAAAAATCTTTTATTTAGAAGAAAAAAAGTAATAAAAACGTGATAAAAATCATTTTTATACTATTTAAAAAAACGTGTCTCGTTTGTTATTATTTTATTATTTAAGGTACAAATCCAGTACGTTATTTTTTGAATAGGAGAACGTTTATTATTTGAATAGTTGAATGTCTCTGAAAAAGTTTAAATTGACTAGGTTTGTTTTTGACACTTATTTTACAATTTAAATAAACATTATGACATGTTATATGAAATGAATGGAAATAATCGTTTTTTATTTAACATGTCATCTTATTCTTTGAGAATGTCAAAAAAAATTGCGGTTACTAAACGTACTGGATTTGTACCTTAATGTATAATATAGTTTCCAGTTAAATTGGCTAAAAAAAAATTGAGAATAATCTTTACTTTTTTTACATCACATTTTTTAACGTAACATATTAACGTAACTTTTTATTCTCAAAAGTTTTGATGTAAATCAGTTATTTATGTTTAAAACAATATTTTTATTCATATTCTAGAGATAAAAACTATTTTTCAATAACTTTTGCTAATTTTGATCAAAAAACAATGTTATTGCAGATGATTATATCTGAAAGAAAAAATTAGAAGCAAAATATCATAGAAAAAAAGGTTTTGTACATCGGTACCATTATAAAATAATTCAAATACATCGAATAAATAAATCAAAACGATTTTGCCAATCATGATAAGTCGAAACAAAATCAGATTTTTATAGTAAATATAAAGTGCCATTTTACACCATATTTAATAAAAAAAGTATTTTAAAATTATATTATTAATATATAATTGTTATATATTTTATTTATATCATATAATTATTATAATACAATAAAATAATAAATTACATATTAAGATATGAATTTAAATTTTAATAGTCTCAATGATTATTTTTTATGAGAAACGATTTGAAATTATAATTGTTCAATATTTAGAATATATAGTTATATAAAGTTTTTTATTGTTTATAATTATTTAAATATTTTTATAATATATAGATATATATTATTTAAAGTTATATAATTTATGATACACCTATAAATATAACAAGATATTTGCTATATATTTTATAAAAATTTCTTATTGAAAAAAAATCGTTATTAATGTATATGATTTTAAAATTGATTTTTGCAGATCAGCCCCCTGAATCAAATTAAACTAAATATAGCATATCTTTATTAAATTAAATGTACAATATTTAAATGTAATTATAATCTAAATAAATTTTTTATTTATTTAAATATTTCAAAAAAATATGTAAAAATTCATTAAAATGAACTTTTTAACAAAATATGAAATATTTATAAAATAACAAAATGCATAATTAATCATTAATTTTCAATATATATAATAATTAATCATTATAAATTCAATCCATCCATCAGATGGCTGGATTGGGTTATTTTCATAGGATACTTGTTTGTGTTATTATAACCTATATAATTGATATTTTAAAACATTTAAATAATAAATATATAAAATATGTGCACTAGAATATAATATAAAAATTTTATTTAATAATTATTAATACATAAAAAGATATACATATTTTTATAAACGTTAAAAATGTAAAGTAGGTGTCCGCACCTCAAAATTGATTAACATCATTTGAGCTGTCAAATATTTGAGATTAACATCTTTCTATTCAATTTTTCTGATCGATTGTTTTCTAAAAAATCTTCCATTTATAATAAAAAATAGAAATAATATTATTTTAATAAAAAAAATCTTTTATAGCAAAAACCGTTTAAACAAAATCAGTGACATGACCAGTTATTTCAAATGCTATCAAACATATGGAATAAAATCCTCAGCATATTTGGAGGAAGTAATGAAGAATCAAAATCAGGACATCATCATCATCACCATCGTAGAGAACATCATCATCTTACAGAAATTCAAAAACAAGCAAGAAGGCAAATTGAATTTTATTTCAGTCCTCCAAACTTTCAAAGAGATTCATATATGAAACAATTAGTAGACCAAAGAGACGATCGTTACTGTGAAATATCAGAATTTGTAGAAAAATTTAATAAAATTAAAGAATTAGGCATTTCTGTTGAAGAATTAGCTGAAGCATTATCAACTTCACACAAGCTCGAAGTGGATGAAACAAAGACGCTTGTCAGAACAATTGATCCAATTGAGAATGATCCACGAATTAATTATAAAACAATTTGTATTGAAGGAATTGATAAACAAGAGACAGAAGCAAATCTCAAAAACTTATTAACAGAACAATTTGGAAAGATTGTTTATCTTAAGATGCGAACATACCAAGATAAACGTTCTAGAAGCAAAAAATTCTCAGGAAAAATTGATGTTCAATTATTATCTGAAGAAAAGGCTGAAGAAGCTCATGAAAAAGGATTTGAATATAATGGAGAAGTTTTACCAGTAAGGATTTTTGCTAAACTTTTAGATAATGAAGATGAGAAAGGCAACAATTCAATAAAGAGATCACCAAGATCTGCTAAACCAAAAGCATCAGAGTGATTCATAGTATAAAGTGCAAAAAATACAAGATTTTTTTTTTTTTGATAGTTATTTAAAATATCTATTGACTAATTATTTATAGATACACGTATAATGTTAAAATACAGTTGATTTGTTTTTACTCATTTAATCTAAAGTGATATTTAAATATTCATTGGTGAATTTTTTCTATAACATTTAATCATATTCAAAATTGAATTTCCATTGAAAATGAATCTGGATTTTAAAATTATATCAAATCTCTTATTTATAACTTAAATCTACGAAAACAATTATATATTTACATTTTATTCATAACTGATATTCACAATTTTTCTAAAGGATATTTTACATTTTCAATTGCAAAAATTTTATTGTTGTCAATACAGAATTTGAGTTTATATTCAATTCTAATCCACTTAATGACTACAAAGCTTCTTACTTTTTATCAATATTACACACCAACTGGAGTCAAATTTTACTATGAACCAACATCAAAACAAAGAACATATCAATTTCCTGAAAATTCAGTAGTTATTGATTCGAAAACAAAACAACTTATTTATGCTCCTCCTGGCGTAAAAGTTAAACTGACTGATCAATCAGAAATAACAACGCAAAATTCGGTAAATAACATTGCACAATCACCACCCACAAATATATCTCAAAATCCTCCTCTTCTTAATAACCCTGCAACTATTTCTAAGCTTTCACCAAAATCGCTACAACCAAATTATCAGCCCATGGTTACCCCTTTAAATGGATTTAATCCCCCATCTCCAACGGTAAAAACAAATTCACCTGGCATTGTTCAATCAAGCCAATTTCAATCACAATCGCAGATCAAAACAGCTGTACAACTTCAGTCGCAATTAAAGCCTCAACCAATTCAACAGCAAGTTCAAAATCCTCATTTTATTCAAATTCCGCCAACGCTGCAAGCGCCAGCTCAAGTTCAAATACCTCAAATTCAAACAACAAATCCACAGACACAAATTCCACAAATTCAGCCTCCAAAAATTCAAACCACGATTCCACAAATCCAACCTCTACAAGATACAACACAAAATCCGCAAAATCCACCACAAAATCCACAAATTCCAACACAAAATCAACAAATCCCTAAACCATTTTTACAAACACAAGTTCCTCAAACAGCACCAATAAATCCGCAAACAACAAATCAACCAATGCAAGCAGAAAATCCGCTTGTTCAGAATCAGACATCAAACCAGATACAAAACACATACAAAATTCAACCACAACAAATTCAGCAACAAACCTTTCCAAAGCAATTTCCACAAATCACAACCCAAAAATCTTCAGATTTACAAAATTATTCCCGATTTACTCCTCCTGGGCAAAATGCGAGGACTATGATACAATCGTCGTTAAGTGATTTTACTCAAAATCCTAACTTGCCTAATAATCAAAATTCTAACATGCAACAACAAAATCAAATTTCTAACATGCAACAACAAAATCAAATTTCAATACTGACTTCAATCAATCGAGTTCCATCTTCAGTACGACCTACAGATTCAATACCATTGATGCCAGACTATTTAGTTCCAACTCAAGTAGTCCATAATTTTTCACCATGGACTATTAATATTATCGATTCTCCAAAGGTTGACTTTCAAGCCTTTACCTTCCCACATATATCATTATCAAAAGAAGCATCTTCCTTTCAATCAGACAATCCTTTCAATTATCCAGAACGAATTCAACTCAGCTTTACTTCATCAGGTTCTGGCTTCAGCTCACCATTTCTCGACGATCCATCAGGATGTAATGCTGATGATGAGAGTTCATCAGGAAGACCAAGTAGTTTACGTTTAACTAGCTCAATGCTTAATGATACTGAAATCAAGACACCATTTTTCATTATAGAACTCATTGCTAATACTTTTAAAGTAAATGCAGATTCAATTAAAACGAAATCAGGCTTTTTAGAATTGCTTGATAAATATCAACTCACGGAATTAGCAGTAGAAAACTTCAGAAAACCATCAAATGCCTCATCTACCAAAAAAGGATCATCTTCATATGAAGAAGAACTTGTATTTTCAGACAAACCTCTTCAAAAACCACTTTTAAAAAAAGTCAAAAATAATCTTAAACCGCTAAGTACAACTATATCTACCTCTATTCTACAATTTATAGGAGTAATTCAGGGATATAATCAAATTATTGTTGCTCACACCTTATGCCAATTAATTCAACCGCATCAAGAATTGATTGATGAAACTTTCTTTCAAATAATCAAACAAGCAACAAATAATCCAAATCCAAGATGGGCAGAAAATTGTTATTTACTGTTTTTAATCATGTGCTGCCTCTTTAAACCTCGGAAATCTAATCGTCTTTACATAGTTAGTTGGGCAGCCAGACATCTTCTTCAACAAAATTTCAAAATTAGAGAATTTTTTGGATATTCGATAATTCGCTTCGAAAGTCGATTTTTAAGAGGAACTTATAAAGATGAGATAACGATTGATTTAATTAAAAACATTCCTTCTCAGATTGAACGCTTAAATACACTTTTTGAGTGCTCAATATTTGAATTAATGTGGTCACAAAGGAAAAGATTTCCACATTTACCAATACCATTACCATTCGCTTTGATTGTAAAAGAATTAACAAAGAAAAAAGCAGTTAAAACGCCAAATTTACTTGATCTTCCTTATGATCAAGAAAAAGTTGAACAATTATCAGTAGATATGTTAAGTGATCCTAAGATACTTGATCGTGTTGCAGTTGAAGATTTAATGGGACTCTTGAAGTATTGGCTTATTTCGATATCTGATCCATTGATATCTCGATCAACTTTCAATGCTTTCTTACATTATGAGAATCCTATTGAATACGTTAATGGAATGCCATCTGCGCATAGAGATTCACTTAAATACTTAGTTGGATTTTTACAAGATATTTTAAATAATGATGATGAGAATAATTCAACTGGATCAAAATTGGCCAGTGTATTTGGACCTCTTATTGTAGATCCAACTGAAATTGTTCACACACAAGAAGTTTATGATGCTATCATAGCTAGATCTAGTGAATTCTTAAAGAGTATCTTGTTTGCTTGGCAGACTGGTGATATTTATCCATTGCCTAGCGAATTTACTGAGACAAAAAAAGATAAAACTGGAAAAAGTACTGTACCTCAGAATAGACGTAATTCTGTTTGTCCTCTTAAAGCTGCACAACAAGTGAATTCACCTCCAATTAGCCATTAAAAAAATAATTATTATTTATTCAAATATATATTCAGATCATTTCTTATGGTTAAATCAGTAAACCCAAAATTAATGAATTAAATAATTAATAAATACTTTTAAACTTATAACATATATGAATATGAAAAATAATTGTTATAAAAAATAAGTATCATATAAAAATAATACATTTATGTGAAAACTTAAAATATAAATGATTTGGATTATCATACATACAGATACAAGTTAGATAACATATATACAAGAATGAATATGTTTTGCATATTTAATATTCACATAACTTCTTATCAAAAAAAGGCTATGCTTCAAATAGGGAATATAAGAATATATATTAAAAATAAGATGCATATATATATATATATATATATATATATATATATAACTAGAATTATTCAAAACAACTAACTTCATTGATTCACTGAAATTGATAATAATTTTCATATAGTCGTTGAATTCTTGAGTTATCATAATCATATTTATTTGGTTTTTTAGATGGCTTGAAGATTGGGATTTTATCCAAATTGTCCAATACTTCATTATTGTAACAACTCTGGGGAGTATTCTCATCTTGAATTATTTTAAAACGATATTTTATATTTGATGATTGATAATAGTCTTGCATTTTATTTTCAGATCGATACGATTGATCTACTGCACTTTGAAAATTTTTTTGAACTGGAGTATTTTGACTCGTTGAAAAAAGAGATGGCGGGAAACGCGTGGAATTATCAGTATTTGAATTGATTGGTACAAATTTCTTTGGGCCTGAATTGGAATGAGCTTGAATTTTGGGAGAATGAGAATATAAAGGAGTAGAAATTATATGGAAAGAATTAAATTTATTGGCATTTGTAGGTGTAGGACTAGCAAATTTGCGCTGTGGTGTGGGACTTCTTCTCGAAAAAGAATCTTGGTTTGGAATCTGATTTCGTCTTTCTTTTCTATCGAAAATATTAAGTATCCAAGTATTTCCCGTGCTGACCATAATGATCATTATAAGAAGTACTATAATCAGAACAAGTAGTAGTGTAATTATCATTATGATTTTCAAAAAAAAAAATATTTTTTAAACGTACAGATATCATTCAATTTACATAAGCAAAAAAAAAAAAAAAAAATAATACAAAAAACTTTATATAATAACATATTCGCTTTAAAATGATACATTTTTCATATTCATTAAATATAAAATACAATACAAGAACGAAGGATCCCAAAAAAAAAATAAATTAAACAAAGCCATATAATTACATCTACCGATTATTTGAGATGTTCAAAATCAATTTTATGAATCTTAAATATAATTATTATTAATAGGGAATCATATTGAAACTTGATGATTTTATATCGTAACTTGGCCAAGTTTTAAATAACTTTAACTCTAGCATAGAATCATTCTTTTTGGGATATTTTAAACATTGAAGAAAAATCAATGCATTGAGAGTAAAATTCAAAAAATAAAGAATAAATACTGAAAAGCGGTTAATTTCTCTGAAAGTTGTAAAAACCCTTCCCAAAGATCCAATTGCCTTTAAAAAAGTAGAAATTGTTGATAGTTCTCCTTTACATTTTTTTTTCTTTATATCATAAATTTGAACGATTTTGTAACTTAGAGATAAAGGAATATTGAGTCCCCATAAAAAAGAAATAAGCGATAACGATGCAATACTTTTGAAAACAGAAAATAGAAACGAAAATTCAATAATCATTACTAAATCCCAAAATAAAAAAGGATATTGCATATCAAAATGAGTAACTAAAAAAGAAATTATGACATTTTGAGTTAAAATAAAAAAAGCTTCTCCATATGTCGAAAAAGGGAAATGTCTTTGATAATGAAAACAAATACATAGGACATTTACTGTAATTTCAAGGTATAACGAAGTTGTACTAAGCCCAAATCCGCTTTTATGATATAAAATTTGAATTATTTGAGGTATTTTTATTATTGATGAAAAAGAAATAACTCCAATGCTTATAAGCCGACTTATTGTAAGAGATAAACATTCATAATCACGAAACATGTGCTGCTTTAAAAAAATATCACAGCATTTTTCGTGAATTATTATTCTGCATAAATCTGTAATATAATTCATTTGAAAATTCTATTAATTCAAATACTTTTGTGATGTTATATGTTTGTATTATTTCAAATTTTCAATTAATTGAAAAAATTCAAAGTAAATTATGGAAAACAGTTTACTAATTATTTTAATATTTAATTAATAAAGTGCAATAATTTTTAAATATTTAAAATAAAAAATATAATTATAATTTATATATAAGAATTTTACAAATAGGATGAAAAAAATAATGTATTATTATTTAAAAATTGATAATCCAAAACAGTGATTCACAAAAAATAAATGAATAGTATAAATATATGCAGAATTAAATAATGATGGGGCAAAGTTTATTGACGTAATCATATAAAAAATAAGACTTATAAGCAAAATAATGTTTTTTGATAATATTAATGAGTTTATACATGCTAAACCATAATTTATTTATTTATAAAATTCCACTTTCATGATATATTTTCGAATGAAATTTATTTGATGTCTGTTTATTAATTCAAAAAGTTTATTTTATGAGCATTTATGAAAACAGGCTCTAAAAAAGGCTCTAAAAAAGGATCATCAAGAAAATCTAGTTCTCGAGCCTCTTCATCGTCTTCAAAAGGCTTTCTTGAATCAACTCCTTCACTTGTTGTATTATCTCCTGATGTTATTGATACACCCTTTATGAGAAGGAAATTTAACCCTACAGAAAAATTAGAACTTCCAAAACCAGCACATTTTTTTGATAGGACAAATGTTAGGAAGATAAAAGATGATGACGACGATATTCAAGCAGAAAATGATATAGATGACGAATCGACTGATCAATCAAAAACAGAAAATTCTTTAAATGAAAATAATTCTCAAAAACCAAATGATGGATTTATTGGAATTGGTATTCCCTCAGGTTTAAATCTTTCCAGTTTAGGTGGTCCTGACTTAACAAATGAATCTCCATTAAACAATTCTTTATTTGCACAAAATTTCCAAAATAACAATTCTAATATAAATAATTTCAATAATTTAAATAATAATGAAGGCAAAGATAATTCACTGATTCAAGTAAATAATGAAGAGAAAAATAAGAATTTAGGCTTTGGCAATAATGCAGAAACTGAGTCTAAAAATAATAATAAGCAAAATACAAAAAACAAAGTAAAGCAACTTAGATTTAATGCAAAAGGAAATGCGCTTAGTGATGATTCAAATAGTGATGATATTGATTTACTCGATGAAGCATCCGAAGATAGCGATAAAATTAATATCGATATCTATGATAGTCAAAAAGATAAGAGCGAAAAGCGTAGAAAAATTAAAGTTAAAAATCCCGAAACAGGAGAATATGAATACGAGTATGAAAATTCACATAGAAAAAAGAGGAAAATTGTTAATCAAAACGGCGATATTGAATATGAATATTATAGTAACGATGAAAATGATAATGATGATAATAATACGCTAAAAAGCAAAGATAATCATGATTTTGAAAATAACCAAACAAGAAAGAAAAGAAAGATCATTAATGAAAATGGAGAAGAGGTTTATGAATATTATGATAATGATGAAGATATTAAAGAAAACATTTTTAATAATGAACAATACAACAAAAAGAAGAGAAAAATCAAAAACGAAAATGGCGAGTATGAATATGAATACTTTGATGAAAATGCAGATGATAATAAAGACAATTTAGACCAGAAAAAGAAAAGGAGATTCAAAAACGAAAATGGCGAGTATGAATATGAATACTTTGATGAAAAAGAGAATGTAAATGCGGAAAACGATAACAAAAAGAAGAGAAAAATTAAAAATTCTAACGGAGAATATGAGTACGAATACATCGACGAAAATGAAGACAACATCGGCAACAATGACAACAGAAAAAAGAGAAGAATTAAAAATGAAAATGGCGAGTACGAATACGAGTATTTCGATGAAAATGAAATTGACAATAAAGATGATCTAGGTGATAACACTAATAAAAAGAAGAGAAGAGTAAGAAATGAGAACGGCGAATATGAATATGAATATTTCGATGAAAATGATGAAAATAAAGATGAACTGACCAACCGAAAGAAGAGAAGATTTAAAAATGAAAATGGCGAATATGAATACGAGTACTTTGATGAAAATGAAAATGAAAATGCTAATATAGATGATGTTAACAACAAAAAGATGAGACGAGTTAAAAACGAGAACGGAGAATATGAATACTTTGATGAAAACGAAAACTCAGATGAATTAAATGCCGATATCAAAAAGAAGAGAAGAATTAAAAATGAAAATGGCGAATATGAATACGAATACTTTGATGAAAATGCAGAAAAGATTAATAAAAATGATGACAATAAAAAGAAGAGAAGGGTTAAAAACGAAAATGGCGAATATGAATATGAATATTTGGATGAAAATGAGGATAAACTGGACAACAGAAAGAAGCGAAAAATCAAAAACAAAAATGGCGACTATGAGTATGAATACTTTAATGAAAATGAAATTGCAGATGAATTAAATGACAACGCTAATAAAAAGAAACGAAAAGTTAAAAATGAAAACGGCGAGTATGAATATGAATACTTTGATGAAAATGAAAATGCCAACAAAGATATTCTTAGCAATGACACGAATAAAAAGAAGAGGATGGTTAAGAACGAAAATGGTGAATACGAATATGAATACTTTGATGAAGACGATTTAGATAACAATGACGATAATAGAAAGAAGAGACGAATTAAAAATGAAAATGGTGAATATGAGTATGAATATTTTGATGAAGACGATTTAGATAACAATGACGATAATAGAAAGAAGAGACGAATTAAAAATGAAAATGGTGAATATGAGTATGAGTATTTTGATGAAAATGCAGATAAGTTAAATAACAATGAAGATAATAGAAAGAAGAGAAGATTCAAAAACGAAAACGGCGAATATGAATATGAGTACATTGATGATAAAGAAAAAGAAGACGAACTTGCAAACGGCAGCAACAGGAAGAAACGACGAATAAAAAACGAAAACGGTGAATATGAATATGAGTACATTGATGGAAACGAACTCGAAAAAGAAGACGAACTTGCTAACGACAGCAACAGGAAGAAACAACGAATAAAGAATGCAAATGGCGAATATGAGTATGAATATGAAGATGCAGTTAATAAGAATGGAATCACAGACGAAAGCCAGAATAAATCTAACGGGGGACGAAAGAAGCGCAAATTCAAGCTTGAGAATGGCCAGTACGAATACGAGTACTACAGCGATGATGACGATATTGGCAACAAAATATTGACAGACAATGAAATAGACAAAATAGTTGCAGATGTGGGCGATGTGTGCAAGATAAACAAAGATAAGGAAGGAGCAAAGAAGCGAGTCAAGAATGAAAACGGCGAATATGAATATGATAATGACGAGAAAAAGAACAAAAGAGAAGGAAAACACAGAGGCCAATTATACAACTCAGATGACTTTGATTCAGACGACAACTTTGACATTGAAGATGAGAAAAAGAAGAAGAAAAATAATAATGATATTGATAATACGAATAAACGTCCTCCGAGAAGGAATGTTAATGTGACAGGCAAGAACAAGAAAAGTGGAAAACACAACAAGAACAACATTTATGATCCCGAATTCAAAAAGTTCCCAGAAAAAAGGCCAGCACTGCCAGGAAAAGACTTCGATGAATACAGCGTCTCTTCCCTCAAGATGGAGTTCGACAGTGACGACGACGAAGAGTTCGAGAACGCATTCGGCAACAAGGATTTCTTGGATGAAAGCAATCACGTAACTTTCAACGATATGGAATCATTATCGACTAGATTTAATACAACAGGAGGAGACGACAAAGCGTCTGTCTCAACGAACGCTTTCTCTGTCTTCAATGACGGCCCTGAGTTTGAGGAGAAGATTCACAGGCAGCTCGACTTCAACGCAGCCGGGCCTCTCTTCGAGGAGGAATTCAAAAAGTTCGACCCGCAGAACAGGCGAATGCTTGGACGCTTGGGAAGGCTGCAGGCTGTGCAGAAGAGAAACTGGCTCTCGAAAATATGGAAACTATACGACAGAAGCAACAACTACTCTGATGAAGCATTCTGGAACACACTCGAATTCTTCATGAATGAAGAAATCGACGAAAACCAAAGCCAAACTTATAATAATAACGGATTCAACAAAAACGGTGGATTCAATAATAATAACGGATTCAATAATAATAATGGATTCAATAATAATAATGGATTCAATAATAATAATGGATTCAATAATAATAATGGATTCAATAATAATAATGGATTCAATAATAATAATGGATTCAATAATAATAATGGATTCAATAATAATAATGGATTCAATAATAATAATGGATTCAATAATAATAATGGATTCAACAACAACAGTGGATTCAACAATAATAGTGGATTCAACAATAATAGTGGATTCAACAGCAGCAATGGATTCAATAGTGGCTTGAATGATGGTAGTAATAATTTGGGTGGTAGCTACAGTAGGACTAGTGATTATATGAGTAACTTCAACGAGATCAACAGGATGAGCGGGCTTGGCTTTGACGATGCGATGAGCAGTGCTACGAGCAAGACGAGCAAGACATCCAAGTCAGGTGTCTCTAGCGCCAGCTGGCGCAGCAAGAAGAGCCAGAGAGGCGGCGGCCTGAGCAGTGCCATCAAGCTCAACGGCATGATCAGCTCCACCAAGGAAGTCCTCCGGCGCTTCATTGTGTACACGCCAGCACTCAACAGCGGCCTTCCTCCCTCGCTGAACTACAAAGCAGCGATTGTTGGACCTCGCTACTCAGGCAAGACGACCTTTCTTCGGTCTCTCTTTCTCCAGACTCTTGTTTTTCTAGCAAACACAGGAAGCTTCAAATCGACCTTTATTATTCCTTTTGATGCGCGTGATATGAATCCTTCAAAAAGTCATCGATTTGGCCAAATAAAAACGAACTTTTTAAAGACACGTGAAAGCTTCTATAAGTTTGTATCATCATTAGTTGTTGAAGCTCTTCTGATTCAAAGACCCGATCTGCAACTTTTTACGTCTTCTTTGACAAAAGCATTTAATGAATTACTTGATCAACCATCGAAAAAACCAAAGAAATTACCAAAGCCAATATCATCACAAGATTATTTAAGAAGGCCAATGCAATCCGTAGATAGATTGTTGGAGAAAATTCGAAAGCTTTACCTAGATACAATTGATAATAATAATTCAGTACAGCAGCCAAATAAGAAGTCAAATAATGTACAGTCAAATTTGAATTCACCCTTCAAAAAGTTTATTAAAGAAATTGTTGAGTTACCTATAAGCATTGCAGGAATATTTGGATTTGAATCAACTTTGATTTTATTTGATCATTTAGATTTAATGGATACAACTATCGATGATACAAATCTAGTTGAATTAGAATTAGATACTATGGAAAAATGCCAATTTATCATTTCAGTTGAAGATACTGATAGATTTAACAGAATTCTTATATCCAAGCCAGCAGAAGAAAATATAAAACGAGGAACAAAAAGTTTGAATAATAAAGATGTTCAAAATATGCCTGCAGATGCAAAAACAACAAAATCAATCACAGCTGGTAATCGCAATTCAAATACCAAAAAATTATCAAACATTGGATCAGATATTAACAAAACAGTAGATACTGAAAAAAAATCTCAACAAAAGCTTTCAAATACGAATTCAAAGCAAAATGAACCTTTTTCAGTTAAAAGTTTTGCGGAAAAGTTTACCCGCGTTCCAGTTGCTGGCACTTGCTACTCATCGTTTGCTAATAATGTTCTAGATATTGAATTTGAAGATATTTGTGAAGAGGAAGAGAATGAAAAAAATGTAAAGAACGATTCAGCTAGTATTAGAAATTCTATTTCTTCAAAATCAATAAAGAATTTTAAAAACCTTCGAAATAATAACAAAAGAACTAATAAAATCCCTATTCCGAACATCGCATTTAAAAAGAATATATCAATTTCATGTGACACTTGCGCCGGATGCCCTACATTTGTTAGTAGGTTTGATGATATTTGCAATGGCTTATTAGATCTTAAAAATGTAGTTAATAAGCATCAAAGATTAGAAAGAGCTGTTGTTCTAACAGAAAAAGTTGAGATACTTTTAGATTTACTCATTAGCTTTGGACCTGATCAACAAGCTGGACCGCCTCCAGTAAAAACTGTTACTATTTGCAATAAGGAATAATAAATATATGTAATGTTTGTTTTCATTTTGAATTTTTATTTTACTTTATCAACCAATTAAATTTTCAATTTTCAATGCTAATAGAAAATTTTTGCATCATTTATTGATGAATCAAAGTAAAGATATTCTTAAAATGCAATATTATGCTCATAGCATATTAAAAGGTAATTGTTTACAAAGTAAAGATGTGATATACATTTTAGAAAGAGTTCAAAAAGACATTTTCATGAAAGAACCAAACATTTTATCAGTAAATCCACCAATATATGTAGTTGGCGGAATAGGTGGAAATTTTGATGATTTTTTATCAATTTTTGATATCGGAGGACCTCTTCCATATTCTTCTTATTTATTCTTAGGAAATTATACAGAAAACAATGGAAATTCACTGAAGACAATTTTACTTCTATTTATTTATAAATATTTATATAAAGAGAATTTTTTCCTCGTTAGAGGAATAAATGAAATAAATTTATTATCAAAAAACGTGGACAAAGAAGAAAGAAATAAAATCCAAGTTGTATCAAAAAAGCTCAATTATACTCTTGACAAAGAAATTATGCACTTTTTTAATGATGCTGAATCAATAGAAATTTGGGAATCAATTAAAAGCGTTTTTAACGTTATTCCAATTGCAGCAATTGTTGGGCAGCTGTATTTTTGCACAGATTCACAATTTAAAGTTGATGAAAAAGTTCTTTCAATCGAACATATTAGAAAGGAAGAAAGAACAGTTCAAAATAAAGGTAATAAGCTGATTAAAGATGTTATGAAAAAATTTTTGGAAGAAAATAAATTGAACTTTCTGATTATTGGACTTAATTCAAATATGAGTCTGAATCAAGTATCAACAAATCCTTCCTTAATTCCGGTTTATAGCTCACCTCATACAGTTTCTTCAGATTGCTTTATAATTGAAATCAATGAAAGTAAAATTTCGAAAAGAATTAAAATGCAATCTATAAAAGAAGAAAAAGATGATATATATTCAATAGCAAATGAATTAATTCTATACTAGAATTAATTTATTAGCATGATATTCATGATGTATATCAACTATTTCATAGAAAGTTCTTCATGCTACCGATTTCATTTACATAATACTTTAAAAAAGAGGGAATATAATTGTATATAGAAGTTAAACAATAATAAACATGTTGTATTTATATATACAATTCTATATTAATGATACTTTTACACTAGATTTCAATTTTGTCATTATAATTCTTTAGATAAAAAAAAGTGTGATTTGTACAATTATTGCACTTTATTTTTGATCATACTAGCAATTTATACCAATAGAGTGCATTTTAAAATGAATCCGAATTCTATGAGATAACTTGGAAAAAATAGAAAATGAAAATGATATGAATACATTTTTTTCATAGGAAGGCAATAACTTAAATTATTTAAATTTCATTCACAAATCAAGACAATCACATTTTTTTTTACATATAAAATAAACTATTCAATTTAATGTTATGAGCAATGAAAAATTTCTCTCATTTTATTAAATGATTGTTCTCTTCAAATAATAAATCATCTGAAAATAAGCTGATACGTTAATTTCAATTATTGAAAATTGATAATTTATATTATCTGATATATTTTTTTTCCTTGATATCATCATAAACTTATGAAAAAAATAGAATAATTTATTATTTATATATGTATAGTTCAAATTAACAGATAAATATTAAAAATATTACGTTATAATATTTTTAAATTCTGTAATATATTAATATTTATATTTTTTATATGATCATAATTTCTATAGAAATTTTAACTCATTTATTTTTGCAAAAATATCAATTTAATTTATCCCTAAAAAAAGTTTTTTTGGTGCATTGTTTTACTATCATCTTAATTTACCTAAAATTACATAGTACATCTTATTCTTAAAGAATGATTTTTTTGGAAATGCTTCGATCATTTATTGAATTTATTTTGATTATATTTCATTTTCACTTCACTTTGTGATATAAGATGACAAAATACCCACAAAGATCCTATGAGCAGATGGACTTTAATGTCGAGAAAATCTCTGACCCACGTACTAAAAAGATAACACGCGTTCAAATTTTATCCGAACATGCCACAATGTCATTTCTATTCACAGGATTATATTACAAACTTTACCAGAGACGCCTTAGGGTTGAGCATTCACTTGGTGATGGATTATTCTTCATTGATAACCGAGGTGTTAAAATTACTCCTGAACAAATTGAACAACTTAACACTGAATTTAAGAAAATTGTGACTGATTCCAAGCCAATTGTTTTGGATAATATGCCACGTGCTGAACTCATGGAACATTTTAGGAAGCTTGGCGATAAAGATAAGGTCGGAGTTCTCAAAGCCTGGCAAGATACAATGATTCCTGTGATTAAATATGATGATTTCATTGATTACGTCCTTGAGCCAATGTCAACTGACAAATCCCGAATGACTGATTTTGAAATCAGGTATTACATGAAAGGTGTTCTTTTGAGAATGACAACACTTCTTAACCCAACAAGTATCAAAGAATGGAAAGATCCAAAAGTTTTGCACATGATGTTCCACGAATACACTGAATGGGGTAAATTATTAAACGTCGATAGTGTTGCAAAACTTAACAAAGCTGTTTATAATGGAAAAATTAAGAAGATTAAATTAGTTGCAGAAGGTCTTCATGAAAGAAAGTTTGCAAAACTTGCTGAAGCTCTTTGTGCCAATTTCCCACAGCGCCGTGTTGTTACATGTGCTGGACCATCATCCTCAAATAAAACAACATTTGCGCACAGACTTGAAATCCAATTGAATGTAAATGGATATGAAGCAACTGTTATTGAAATGGATGACTACTTCCAAGATACATGTAAAATACCTGTTGGACCAGATGGTCTCCAAGATCTTGAACATATTTCTGCGATGAACGTTCCTTTACTTGCTGAACGTGTTCATACACTTCTTGAAGGAAAGCCAATTCCAAGAAGGAAGTTCTACTTCAAGGAAGGAAAAGGAGTTGATGATGAAAAGCATCAATTAATTCTCAAACCAAATTCATTCCTTATTCTTGAAGGTATTCATGGCCTTAATCCAGAATTGCTTAACCAACTTGGACAAGACCAGGTTACACCAGTTTACGTTTCTGCCTTAACACCATTAAACATCGATTACAATCACAGATTCCCAACATCTGATTTACGTCTTATCAGAAGAATTATCAGAGACCATTATACACGTGGTAAAACACCAAGAGAAACAATCAGAAGATGGACTAGTGTTAGACTTGGTGAAGAAAGAAACATTTTCCCTTACCAAGCAAACGCTCAACTTTTCTTCAATTCTTCAATTGTTTATGAACTTCCAGTTCTAGCTGTCTATGGACGTCCTCTTCTTTCAGAAGCTACAGAACCAGCTCCTGATGAGGATCCAAATTCACCAGAAACAAAGGATGTTACAGATGAAGCTGAAAGACTTCTTGGACTTCTCAAAGTATTTTACGAATGTCCATCTGAAATTGTTCCAAGGAATTCAACAATTCGTGAATTTATTGGTGGATCTGAACTCGAAACTTAATTTATTAAATTGACCATCACTAAAATTCAATATCAAAAAAGAATGCCTTATCTCTTTTTTAGCTCAATTAAAATTTTTTTATGATTTTAAGCAACTTTCACTCCTCAATAAGAATTTCTCATAAAGGAGTAGTTTGATTAAGTATTCGCTTCTACTCCTTTATGATAATTTCATTGTTAGAAAACAAAAATCAATATTTAAAAATAATAATAAAAATAAAAATATCGTATTGCTTTTTTACAACAACAATCGCCTATTACAGGCAAAAAGATTATTTACATTCTTTAATCAAACTTTTGTGTAAAGAATGGATGATTCTTGACTTGAAAAATGGTTGGTCTTAATCGAGGATTCTCAGTACAGCAGAAATCAATAAGGCTTAAAAGAATATTATTATTCTCCATGGATGTATTATCGATAAGTCTTTTGATGGTAACACCAAGAGAATAAATATCAGCCTTGAAACGATTGATTCTTTTTTTACCTAATTGGATTTCAGGGGCCTCGTAACCTTCACTATAATATATTTTACCGTCAGATTGATTTCCTGCAAATCCAAAATCAGCTAGTTTTAAATTATATTGGGAATCAAGCAAAAAGTTTTCAAGTTTGACATCATTATGTGGAATTTGATTGGAATGTAAGTAAAAAAGAGCTTCAACCATTTGTTCAATAAATTGAGGAATTTTTGTTTCATCAAATTCTTGGCTTTCGACATAGGTATAAAGATCTCCTTTTTCGCAATATTCAATGACAAAAATGTAAGTATCATTAAGATTTATGATATCGTAAAGGCGAATAATGTTAGGGTTATTAAGTTTTGCTAAAATTAACTCATTTTGAATTAAATGTGCTGCATTATGTTCTTGTAGGAGTTGCTTAGAGATAACTTTACCTGCAAATTGATTATTTGTTTTTCTCTCTAATAGTCTAACAACAACACAATATGATCCGTAATTAATATAATCATTTTCTTCAGGAATAGTGTATTGATTTATCATATTTGGAACCTTAATCTCGTGATTCATATGTGTATTATAACTTTTATAATAACTGGGTAAAGTGTTATCACCATTGCAAAAGTCTTCTAGATGTAAGAAGGTGCAATGGTTATACAAATTAGCATCATTCCTCTGTTGGTGAGGATAGTAGTTCGAGTCGATAGTAGAAGATTCACTTAAATTAAGTGTTTCTGCTTGTGGCTCTTGACGTTGAGGAATACTCTGCTCTAATTCAGTGATTTCACGCTCATCTGATTCAATGCATTGAATAGGATCATTTTCATCAAGCAAAGGAAGTCGAGGAATGATTTTATTCAGTTTAACCTTAATATCATTATAAGATTTATCAGAATCGGCAAAATATTCTTTGATTTTATCTATTTTAGGTCCATAGATACGATACAATTGAATTAATAAATTAACTTCATCTGGCATCCATTGGCTACTTTTAATAACCTTAAATCTTTGCCTAGATCGCGTTTCCATTCTTGTGGAAGATTGGTGGCTTGAGTCGCTACAAGCAATTTGATGCTTGAGAGACATCAAATATGATTTAAATCAAAATGATTTTTTTTTTTTCACCGGAAAAATTGAATTGACAAAATTTTATTTCTGTGAAACCGACTGTTCTATTTCTCTTTGAAATTGGAAATAATAATATTTAGATTATATCATATTTTAATCAATATAAAATCAACAATTATATATATTAATAATTAAAATACTTAATTCTATAATATAAAATTAATATTAAAATTAAAATATTGTATTTTAAACAAGATATAATACAAAAAATGATGTGATATCTGATTCATATATTTTCTACGCCACTTTTTGAAAACTTTTAAACTTTTTGAATACTTTTTTATACATTTTTAATTCAATTTTTGCTAAATAATGATTAAATATTTAGTTCAAATGGCTTCCCGATTCATCCAGCAATTCAAGGAGCCTGATTCGGCTTCGCGCAGCCCTGTGGTGATCACTGGTGCGTATATTCCTGAAAAATTATGTAAAAATAAAAAAAAAATTATATCAAAAAAAGCAAATAGTTATAATTGTAAGAGAAAATTTAAATTTACGATTTTTTTGGTTAATTTTCTTAACAGAGTAAGTTAAATTTCACCTTATAATGGCGGTTTTTTACTTTCCATGAATAGCTTATTCACGGATAGAAAAACCATTCAAAAAGTGGAGTAGAAAAAAACGATTGTACTAATTTTTATAAAAGGGCTGATTTTCCAAAAAGCATAAAAAAATCGTGTCATCTTCATTATATAATTTTTTGGAGCCATTATAATAGTATATGAGTTGAATTATGCCAAAAGATAGAAATAAGATAATTTCTTAATATTTTAATTAAAAACAAAAACAAAAAAAAAAACAGAAAACTAGTAAGGGGAAATTAGTAAAATGTGTTAAATATCAAAAAGAGAATCCAACACATTATAATGTGCGTAGCAAATTATTTTTTTCATTAAAAAAGAAATAATCAATTATATAATTCATTTCAAATGAACAAAAAACTATGTAAGCATAACAGTATTAGATTTGAGATATCAATCAAACATTTTTATTATAAAAAATAGAACAAAACATTATTCTGAGAATAATATATCTTTTAATTCTTGAACATTTGTTGCTTGTATTATTTGTTTGTATTCTTCTTCTTTCATTTTAATTGGTAGAATTATATAATTCAATTTTTTATAAATATCCAAAATTCCATTATAGCATTCATATCTAACTAAAATATCAATAATATTTTTCTCGCCATCACCAAAATCATAAAATTTATGTTTACAATAAATATGTTTTCTCTGTGTTTTAAGATTTGAGATATCGTCATTGGTTGAATATTTCAGCAAAAATAAAAGAGTATCAATATCATATTGGTAATTACCGATTAATTTGAAATTTATTTTAATTGGGGAAATGTTTTCATCAGGGTCATTAGAATCAGTGTCTTTCGAAAATCTATCATAAAAATGTCTTGAAAGTTTATTATATTCAACTTTTTTAGGTTTTTGGAAAATGCATCCATGCTTTTCTAACAAATGAAAAATTGGAATATGATCGCTCTGAATCATTTTTGAATAATCAAGTTCACATTTATTAAAATCAGCGTTGTATTTAGCCAAAAGTTCAAGAACTTCAATAAATAAATATGATGCAGCATATTCAATGATGGTTTGATTAGTTGGATCTGCTTTGAAATCTCTTAAAAGAATTTCAGCAATTTCTAATCTTTCATTCAACGCTGATTCTTCTTCATAAAGACAGTAATGGAATTTTTCGAAAGTTCTTTCTAGACAAGCTGAAGGATTATCAATTGTTGGCTTATATTTCATTAAAAGATTGAATAATGTAAGTTGACCTCTTTGGCATGCTTTTTCAAAGAGATCATTTTCTGTTATTATTTCACTATTTAATTCAAACCCTTCATTTAGCAATTTGTTAACCAAATCATCATCTCCTTCCGCAAAAGATTCAACAATTAACGGCTTCCCATCAATTGAAAAAATATTATTAATGTTAACGTCATTTATTATCAAAAAGTCAATTAAAGTGAGAATATCATTCTTTTTCATTCTCATGTAATCAATTTTACATTCATTTAACTTTACGCCATGATTTATAAAAAGTTCAAGGAAATTAACTAGTCCATTATTAACTGCGAAATCGATAATTTTTGGTTCATTATTAATATCCAAATTAAAGTTGTCCAAAATTCTCTCAGCTATTTTTAAATAGTCGTTTAATTTATCCGTTCTAAACCAGTTTTGTTTACAATAGTCATATCTCTGCAGAAGCGTATTCATACACTTAATTCCACGATCAAAATTTGGACAATAAGACGATAGAAAATTGAATAAATTTAAATCACCGTAATAACACGAATCCTCAATTAAATTATATTTCAAAATTATATCGTTATTTAGTTCAACACCTTCAGAAATCATTTCTTTAACAGAATTGACACTACCATTCTTGATTGTCTTTACAATCATTGGAATTCCTTCATTTGTGCACATTTTTGAAAAATTGACACCTTTTTCTTTAAGAAATGACATAAACGGTTTCCATTTTATATTGAAATTGATATCTTCAAGTTTGATTGAGTCGAAGTTACAACCTTTTTCAATTAGAAACGATATCAGCGATTCGTTTTCAATCTTGCATGCTTGCTTCATAAATATATTTCCACTTTTTGAATAGGGTATATTCAAAATTTTGTCAAGAAATTGAATCATGTCATCATTAAACGTTCCACATGACAATAGAAACAAATCACTGATATCTTTCTCATTGAAACCTTTGGTTGCTCCTCCTTGAATCAAAATTTCAGCAACTTTGCAGTGACCGTTTAAAATTGCAGCTTCAAGAGCTGATATTTTCTTTGAATTCTTCGATTTTAAATCGATTTCTTTTTGAGCAGTTAAAAACTTCACTATATCGGCATAACCGCCAGCAGCTGCATCAATTAAAGGAGCGTGTTTTCGATGTTGTGGATTTAAACTTTTTTTTGCATTTTTGTCTTTGAATAATGATTTGACACACTCCAAACTTCCGTTCTGACAAGCAACGACGAGAGGCGTTCTCGACTCGCAATCGAGTTGTTTTATTTGCTTCTTGATGTTCTCATTCTTCGAGGCAAGGAAATAGTCAACAATGTCGACGTGTCCGCCTTCGCATGCCATGTGAAGAGGCGACGTTCCTGAATAATTTTGTTTTGAGTTTTCTTTATCAACTTCTTCGCAGATGAACTTGACTGTGTCCAGATTTCCATACAAGCATGCGAAGTGCAATGGTGTTATCGACCTATATGAGCCGGCTTTCAATACATCGGCGCCTTTGGACCAGAGGTATTTTAGGGCATCCGTGGTGCCGGCCATTGCTGAGTAATGACTCGGTAGGCAGCCTTCGCAATCTGAAGCGTTTAAATCAAAGCCAGCTTGATAAAGCTCTCGTATGATGTTCAAACTACCTCCCGCACATGCAAAATGAATAGGTGAACGGTGATGATTGTCCGTTTTTTGAAACTTTTCTGATGAAAGTCCTTCCGCACAAATCATTGATAACGCTGAAAAACATTTTTCTGAGCAGAAAAGTGCACATAACGATGCATACGTAGGACGGTCTTTGAGAATATTCGGAAATTTGTAGTTCGTCATTACAAATTGTTGATTGGGATTGGAATCATCATCCGTAATTTGTGATATTAATTCAGTAAATTCTGAATCATCATCATCTATTATGGAATCTAAGATTTTTTGATTGATAAGATTCTTGTTTACATCTTTTTTTTCTGGTAAATCAAATTGATTAAAATGTAATCTATTCATTTATATTTTTTTGGACAAAAAATAAAAAAAAAAATTGAAATAAGGTTAAATTAAGGTCAAATTTCTTATGACATTTGAAAAAATTTTATGCCAAAATATCTGACTTTTTTTGGATTTATTTTAAAAAAATATTCAAAAGATACTATATAAACTTGCTTGTAGTAATGATTATATTATTTCCAAGAATTGTTTTTAAGATTTTTAAAAATTCTAATACCAAAATGGATAAAATATCAATTTTAGTATTATCAAGGTAGGTAAATTTTATTTTTTTTTTTTGCAAAAGTGCAAAAAAGTTCCAGACTTTTTTTTCTATGGTACGATACAAGGTCAATATTGACCTAAACCGCCACGGGCTATTACGATTACTGGCTATTACGATTTCCCATATTTATCATTTTAAATCATTAGAATTTTTATACTGATTTTTCTATTTAATATTGACCTAAACCGCCACGGGCTATTACGATTACGGGCGATTACGATTTCCCGATAAATATAAAAGACAGTAATATAAAAAGAAAATAATGCCTATACTGTGATTAATAAAAAATATTAAAACGATTGTACAAGTAATTTACAAAATACTAATAAATAATAATTTTTAATTATCTTACAAATTGAATAAAAGTAAAAAAATAAAAAAAAAAAGATTAAGCTTCAGCTGGATTTGGTTGTCTTTTCTTGAGAACAGAAATATCCTTTTTAACTTGTTCTATTTCTTCTTCAAGATATTTCACAGCCATTTCATATTCAGGTGTTCTGTTAGTTATTGCGATTTTTCTTTCTGGCTTCTTTTTATTTTCTTCTTCATTTTTCTTCTTTAAAGTTTCAGCATTTTGTTTTGCTTCTTTTCTTTTCCTTTTATCAATTTCTTCAACATTTTCACAATGTCTCTCAAGATAGTCGTGTCTAATATCTTGAATATCTTGTTGATTCTGTTCATGCTTCTGTCTTCTATAAGCAAGACAGTCTTTCAAGTATGCTATCTCATCTTTTGCCTCTGCTCTGAATTGTTCTGCATCTTTTAGAGCTTCGGTTATTTGTTGCTGAAGACTTTGAAGCGTAGCAATCGAAGCATTCCGATCTTTGGCTGCTCTTTGAGCTTTGTTGACGAGAATACTAACTTTGGTAAATTTGTTTTGACGATTTTTGAGTCGTTTTTTCATTTCGCGCATATATCTTTCTTCTTCTGTTAAATTTTTCATCTTTTTTAATTCTCGAAGCTCTGAACTATCTTCTTCTTCATATTCATCTTCCTCTTCTTCGTTTGCTCTCATTTGTTTTAATTTCGCAATTCTTTCGCTAACTTTATCACGTCTGGACATTTTTGAATATTGGGACGATTCAATTATAGATTTGGCACTTTTAATGGACTTGGACTTTCTCTTTTCTGATTTTGGTGAACCATCTTTCTTTTGAGATCTGGATTGTCTGAGTGATTCAATTGCTTTTCTTCTCTCTTCTTCCTCTTCTTGGTCTTTTCTGCGTTGCTCTTCTTCCGCTGCTCTTAATTCGTCCATTGATTTTGAAGGTTCTTTTTCATCTTTTTGTCCCTTCTTCTTTCTAAGCTTTTTATTCTTTCTTCTTGGCTTTCGTAGGAATGTGCCATCAGCTTGACGTTCAAGTTGTTCTTCATCATATTCATATTCATACTCTTCCTCTTCTTCTTCAAATTCTCCTTCTGGAAGATCTGAAGCATTTAAACGGTATGAGCGTCTTCTGGATGAAGATTGCGACATATTCTCTATTGATTTACGACTGCTCAAATATGCCTCGCCGCCAATCTTTGATTTCAGATATTCAAGCTCTTCAAGTTCTTCTTGAGAAAGCGATTTGAGATATTCTTCTGAGGCTGCGCTTGATAAGTTATTTTCATCTTCTTCATTTCTAATATAATAAATGTTTGTTGGATGGCAATTCAATTGAAGATTTTTAACTTTGCTTAGCATAGAAGCAACTCTACATAATGTTGCATTACTCTTTAAAGTTGAATCTTCTGCAATATGGAAAACCCAGAAGGTTGGGACATCAGTAAAGCTATCAGAAATAAGTCGAAATATGGAAGATGATCTTTGGAATCTTTGAACTGCTTGTTCATTAACTGTTCCTAATAAATTTAAAATATAAAAGAGTTTTTCGTTTGGCGGAAGACCAGCCATTGATGGACTAGGAACATAAGAGTCAGTTTTAGGAATAATGACCCATTCAAAAAAGTTATCATTTGTCCCAATTCTCAATACAAATACTGAATCTTTAATTCTTCGAAGTTTTTCTAAACCGCATTCAAGAAGATCAATCATTTCTGAACTATCAAATGTTTCTATCATTTCAAACATCTGAGAATTTGTATCTTCTATAGAAAGGAAATCACGAACGCTTGAATCATAAACAAATCCCATTGAAACAAATTGAGAATCTCTCATATTTGGCTGAAATCGAGTTAATGCAAGTTTAAGACAATAATCTTTGATTTTAGAAGCGGTAAGTATTGAATATTCACTGCAAAAACTGACAACTCTAAACTTTCCATATGGTGGAACACGTGTCAAAAATGATTCAAAATTTGGTGCAATTGCATCAAATTGAGCTTTTTGTTCAAAGGGTCTTTTTGTTGTATCATCAGTCATTGTTAAAATATTTGATGTATAACTTAAAAGACAATTTGATGGAAATCCTATCTTTTTGGTAGGTGGTCCAACTGTTGCAACAACAGCACTCATTAGATTTTCATCCATTAATCTTAAAAAAACGAAATATTGATAAATAATAAACGTAAATACTATTTTGAATGTTTAAAAAAATCGTTTTTAATTTAATAAGTTAACTTAATGTGTCTCTAAAAATGTTAACTGGAAAATAAAAAAAAATGAGAACATTTTGTTATCAAATAATAATATTTATATAAATAACATTTAATGCTGCAAACAGACATGTATGAGTCTATTTGTAAATCGGACCGAATACATAATAATAATAATAAAATAATTAATCTAATCTAAAAAATAAATCATAAGTTAATATATTGTAATAAACATGTTAAAGATGTAACATCATAAAATTGAATTAAATCTGTATTTTTTTCTATATTAAGATAGGATTGAATAAAATTATAATCAACAATTCCGATTGTTGAACATAAGGAATTATATTTCCCTGAGCAAATTCCTATATGCCTAATATATTCGTTTCTCATTCTATTTTGCATAATCGAAAGATTCTGAAAAACTGATTGAGATTTGACTGATATCAAATAGCCTATACTACCATTTACTGTTGAATATATTAAAAAAGAGTTGTTATTAATAATTGATGTAATTGTAGATCCTAGTTGAACTCTATTCAATTCATGAAGTTTGGGTGGGCCAAAATTATGCTCATTATGAAATAAAAAGCCATGAGCAACATTATTTTCGATTTCTTTAATACAAAAAAGGCCATCTGTATATGAAACGATAACAGTTAATTCGTCAATTGGTTTTATATAGCTTATGTCGTATGAATAGTAATCGCAATCTTCAGCAACTAATTCAAGTTGTTCATAATCAAAATTTGGCTGGTAAACAGAAATTATTTTGCATCCAAAAACAACCCATACATAATTTTTATATATTTCTATATTTGATATTGGAATATTTCGATTAAGCATTGTTCGCATGAAAAACAATTCTTTTTTGATATATCTACAAACAGTTAATGAGCCATTATTAAAAACTAAAAAAAGAAAATCGAACCAATTTTTAATAATTTTAATTTGGGCTCGGATTTTATCTTGGCTTAACAAAACTAATTTGTTAGAGCAAAATTTAAAGTATAAAATTTCGTTGTTTTTTGTTAAAACAACGATCCGCATGGAATGTGCATTTCTTTTTGATTTCTGAAAAATAACAAATGATTGTGAATTCTCAATTTTGAAAGAATCTACATCAAAAATTTTGTTTAAAGTATTTAGAGGGGTTTTAACATGTAATCCTTGATGATCAAGGACGAAAAGAAAATCGAGAAAAAACTTAATTTGAATAATATTTCGAAAATTTGGTAAATTTTGAATAGTATATTTTTCTGTAAGTTCGCCTGAACTAATTGCATATAATCGTAATTTTTTATCAATGATAAAAAAGTTTGTTCCATTATAAGCAGTTGTTTTTACACTTTTAATGCCAGTTGGAAAAATTCTATTATTTGAATATTTAAATAATTTTGAATTTGAAATAAATGTAAATGAGTCATCATCAATAAATGTAATTGAATGCGGCATATCACCAAAATAAATATACGATATTTCTGATGTTAATCCGCCTTCATTAACTAAACATTTTGCAATGGATCCATTTTCTGAAATTATATAAATTTCGCTATCATTTTTTCTAAAAAAAATTTTTGTCATTTTGGAGGGAAATGAAAATTCTTCACCAAAACCGTTAAAGTCAAAATCAAGTAGAAATATTTGGCCTATTTTTGCATCATCATGAAAACTAGCAACTGCAATAAAACTTGCTGATACATCAACAGACGTAATTAAAGCGCCATCAAGGTCAATTTCAAAAGATGACATGTTTTTAAACGTCTTTGAATACAAAATAATTTCATTTGTTTCTAAAACGCAAACTAATTGGTCACCTTTCGAAGAGGCTAAAATACACTTACTGTCAAAAGTTACTTCTCGATTGCCTTCACAATAAAGTCCATCTTGAGTAACTTGAATCGATTTTTTACGAAATTGTAAAAATGATATCGTTTTTTTATCTGTGGCGAGATTAGGGTAGCTGGCAGTTGTTTTGCTGTCAATAACAATTCTTGTCGTATTTTGGTTTGAATAAAGTAATGGTTCGTCTTTAAGTGATAGAAGATTTCCTTCAAAATCGAATTGTTTTATAAATTCGGCTTTATTTTTACTAAAACGATTACATATTTGATTAAAATTTCCATGTTTATCAGAAAAATAAAGTTGATTTGTTAATGAAAATAATTGATTGATTTGTGTTATATCATTTACATTATATTTGTCAATTTCATTAAAATTCATTATTGATGATTTTTTGTTTTCGGTTACTTTAATAAGAAAAACTTGATTTTCTGTTGAATGGCATAAAAGAGTAAAATTTGGTAAAGGGAAGAAATTGTATATTTCCGGTGAATTTGTTAAAAGAGAGATGCTATCATTTTTAAAAGAATAGGATAAAAGAGTTCCGTCTGAAAGTGAAAAATGAGCAATATCGTTTAATTTGCATGAAGCTTTTTGAATTTCGGTTTCAGTTGTTAGTATTGTTTTCGCTTTGAGTGTAATATAATTTGGATGAAGTATATATAAATCGCGCGATCTAGGATCTAATGAATGAATATAAGAAATTGAATCGTTTTCTTCATCAATAGTCTTTGAAACTTTGTTTTGCTGTGCATCATAAATAATTGTATATTTTCGGTTTCCTTCTTCTACAAGAAAGGCAAAAAAATTATCGCTTTTATCGGCAGAAATGTCTAAAATAATTTTATTCTCGAGTGAGTATAAATAGAAATTGGGCGTTTCTGCATTATGAATATCAATTAATAAAAAATCGCTCTGATCAAAGGCGGCGCAAATAAAACGATGATTCCAACTGACAGAAAAATATTTAAAATTATGTTTTTCTAAATGCTCGTCAAAAATTAAATTAAAAGATGGATACATTGTCGTTATTTTAAAATGATTTGACTCTGTGAATGAAAACATATGGTCTTCGTATACAGTTGCCCATAAAATAGGAGATTCTAAATAAAATGAATCATGAATATCAAGAGAAATTCGATCTTTTGTCGTGAATATCAAGCCAAAATCAATCCGATTTTTGTATGCTAACAAGACTTCGATTTTTATTGTGGACAGCGTTTTTAAAGCAATACTAAACAAAAAATCATTCTGTGGAATTATTGTGTAATGCAGAAAATTCATTTATGTGAAATTAATTTTATGGACTAATTCGATTTTGGAAAGGTCAATTTATTGCTGATTTATTTAGCCTACTAGAATAATTATATTTTGAAAAACTGTTTTGAAATTTTGAATTGATATATTTGAATTCGGCTTTCAAAAAAGAACATCATTTTATTCAATAATTTCTGAGAAAATTTGGCAAGAAAATGCGTTGAAATATGGGCAAATGGAATTCAAACAATAAATTTCATTGTTTTAAAAATCTTCAAGCCAGTGTCAGTGGACCTAAGTTTTTTTTTTACTTTACTTTAGATATATAATGGTTACTTAAATATCCAGATAAAAAAAAAAAAATAATTCCAAAAAAAAAAAAAAAAATGTAATTAATATTTTGAAAAACTTTATTTCTTATCATCTTCTGGTTTCTTATGTTGAGCTTCCCACATAGCTTTAGAAATTGTTCTCTTCATTTCATCATCACCTTCATCATACATTTTCTTCATCATATCCATTAATGCGCCATTTGGATCTTCTTTAGCTTTATCCTTTGATGATTTGTCATCTTTCTTCTTCATATCAATTGCTGATTTCTTCAATTTCATCCATGATGTATTCTTCTTCTTTTGAAGTGTAATTGTGAGTTTTTCATTGCTAACTGTATACTTAGATTGATCTGGAATAATTTTCTTATATGTTGGTTGAACTGTTAATTTAAGATTTGGTAAGTTCTGCTTTTCTCTGATGATGCAAATTGAAAATCCATGTGGATTTGGTTCAAATTCAATTTCTGCTTGTGCGAGTTCTTTAATATGTGTAATGATAACTTTAGCAACATTATTGCTGTCACTAAAAGCATATGAATCAATTGTTTGATAGATTCTCTTTGGCTTTGCTGGTGCTTCTGGTGCTTTTTCAGTTGGAGCGGCTGCAGCTTCTGGGAACTTTTCTTCAAGCTTCTTGATTTCTAAACCTAATAAATGTTCAACATATGGTGTTGAGCCAAGGGAAAGAATACGCTTTAATTCGCGGAGGTCATTAGCTGTAGGTTCCATTTATAAAAGTGTCCGGCCATTTATATTTTTTTACGGAGATTTAGGACTCAGAATTTTTTAAAGCTAAATCTATTCAAATTCATAATAAGAAAAATTCAATAAAAAAAATGCTACAATAATTTCATATTTGTATTGCAGCATTATTTTAAAGAAACAAAATCTTCAACTGAATTTGCCATTAAAAATGTAACTTTTTTTTGTTAAATTATTTTTAATTGAAAGTCAATTTCGAGACCATTTTTGAACTTAAAATTTTAAGGTTCTCCTTCCCAAAAAAAATGTTCATTATTCAATATTGAATTAACTCATAGAATATTTAATTCAATAGAGCATTTTTCGGAAAAAGTTTTGGTTAAAAATATAAAAATTTGACCTTAACGATTAAATCTTATTTTTCAAATTTTTATTGGTAAATCTTTATTTTTGAACTTTTTGGATTTTTTACTCTCAATTTTTTTGAATGCTTATTTGTCACAATATCTTTATAATTTTACTATTTAAGAAGTAAGTATTCGAGGTTATTATACCAATAAACACCATTTCACAGCATTACAGGCATTATAGGTTCAATAAAGAAGAAGAAAAATAAACTTCTAATTGCAATTTCCAATTTTTATTAAAATCGTTGTCTAAATTTCCCTTATTTCCTGCTTCTAAGAGCATAATGCTGGTATTACCGATCCAATAAAAAAAATTGAGAGCAAAAGATGAAAAAGAAACCAATATTTAGCTTCAAATTTTGAAGAGATATATGAGATCACAATTCTCACAAAAAGAACACAAATACGTCAAATGCGCTTTCACTCTTGGCTAATAAACCTGATTATTGTATTTTATCACAAAATTGGTGCAAAACGATACATTTTTTTGCTCATTAAACACAAATAATTGCTTTTCTTATTCAATGCATATACTCATAGTTTATGTTAGATGAAATACTGCATATTTTAATGCATCTAAATTTTCTCACCCAAAGAAATGCTAATTATTATTTCATGATTTTTTTTTCTCAACAGAAAAATCTTACAGTAAGGTTGTAAAATTCAAAAACGTCTCAAAAGAGGAAAATCTACTTTTTCATAGAAAACGATTAAAATGAATTTAAAATAAAAGTCAAAATAACGAATTTAATTCAAATTTGGATTTTCCTTTATACAGTATAGTAAAAAAATATGAAATCGTCAAAAAATACTAAAAAAGTTGGAAAATACACTTTTTCAAAGAAATAAGGCCAAATTTGCTTGGCTAATTCTTTTTATCGTCATTTGAAAAAATGGATTTTCGAACTTTTTCGTAAAATTCAAAAAGCTGGAAAAGCTACTTTTTCAAATGACGATAAAACAATATTTACTCAAAAAAATTGAGTGTTTATTATGAAAAAGCTTGTTTTCCAACTTTTTGAATAATATTTTTACGTTTTCATATTTTTTTACTATACTGTAGCGTTGCAAAAATGGAAAATCCACTTTTTGAATGATGCTCATTTTTTCATATAGAGATAGGAAAACACTATTTGATGAATATAATGTCGCAAACATCTGTGTGATAAACTTAATCATGGAAATATTATTTCTTAAAACGGTAGGTTTAAACAAGATTTTCTCTCTATTTCTTTATTTCTTTCATTTTTATTAATGAAAATTTTTTTCTCAAAAAGTCGATTTTCCTATTTTGAAACGTTTTCCAAATTTGAAACCTTACTGTAATAAATTCTATTTATGTATATTAAAATATTTATAGTTTCTTCTTTTAGTATTTTATTTACTTATTTTCATGCTTTTTAGCTTTTTTAAAAAAATCAAAATTGAGAGGAAAAAATCTAAAAAGTTCAACTATTTGTGAACAAATATACAAAGAAAAAAATTGAGGGGAAAAAATCTAAAAAGTTCAAAAAAAAATATTTACCTTTTTATTGATTTTTAAATTTTATGATTTCAATCTGTAAAAAAATAAAATCGATAAGATTTCATGAAAATGTTTTTATTTAATAATTTAAAATATATATCTGCGTAAATATTATATTTTAATTCGTTTTTAAAGACGATATTTATGCATATTTTATTTGTGAAGTCTAATTGAATTTAATCTTTTGAATTTGAAAGGAGAACCTTAAAAACGATAGACTTCTATTTCTGCACTTTTATCTAGATTTTTTATTCAATTTTTTTGAATGATAATTAGCGGTTTTGGATGGCCTTCTTATACTAAAAGCAAAAAAAAAATCAACAAATGAATACTGATGCAGATTTTGCTTTCATACATTATATTATAGAAAAGACTATGTAAGTTCTCCGAAATTTCCCGCTAAAATCGAAATTTTTCCTACTACCATTTTTGATACCAATACAATGATTTGCAAATTGAATATGTTATTGACCAAAATGTAGAAGAACTTCATCATTAAGACTTTTTCTATGACGAAAAAGAATATATTTTATACTATTAAGTATTTCTCCAGATCAAAAAAAGATGATGACATCAGAAATTATATTAATGCGAGTCACAAAACATTTGAAGAAAGAGATGGATTCTTTATCAAGAACAAAGAGATATCTGTCATACAGTTAATTGAAGATGGAATTACCAAATTCCAAAAGTAACTGTTTGACAGATATGGTTTATTCATCAACCAAAGATGACTATAGTTGAAGTTTACTAATTAATAAAAATTAAGTTTTCTGATATAAAGATAAATCTATTTTTAATTTTTTAATTTTTTTCACTTTTTGAGAGCAAAATCTAGGAAGATTTGCTGAGAATTGAGAGGGTTCACTTTTTCTGAGTAAATCTAGTGAAAAGTGCGGGTTATTGAGTCTATCTTAAAAACATTTTTGATCGCATATGAAATTGAAAAAAATGTGATTTACATTTAGAATAGAAGGCATTTTAAATTATTAGATAAGCATAATACCAGAAATTTTTTTTGAGCATATGTTCAGGCTAAAAAGATTAGTTCAAGTATATGAATAATCAAATATAGAAAACAAGGTAATATTAATATTATATCATTGGTTTATTCATAAAAACAATCTGCGAAATTAAAAAAAAAAAATAATAGTAAAGCATTTTATAAATTTTTAAAATGAGCCTAAAATAATTTATAAAATAAAACAATCAATATATAAGTACATCAATACTATACGTAAAATTATTCAGGGTAACTCCTTTTTAAGAGGCAGTTTTGTCGAAGGCGTGATAATAATATAAAATTAACTGCTGCAATGAACAATATTGAAGAAATTTTAAAGCCAATGGTATAAGTTTTTAATAATTTGGGTGTGCATGCTTGGATTGCGTCTTTTTTGGCATGTGTTAAAATAAATCCTGTTAAATGGCAATTTGTATAATTTTTGAATTCACTTTTCGTGCATGGTCTACATTCTGTTCCTCGCTCTGTGGGTTTTGAAAAAAAGATCAATGAAAATAAAAAAATCATTAAAACAAAACCAGATCGTTATAATTTTTTTAATAATTGAAAAATGTGATAAAAATATTTTAATTATTTCGCATTTTGTACATGTTAAAAATATAAAATAAATTAATATATATTTTAAATTGAAATAAATATAATAAAAATAAATTTTAAATTCGAATTAATTTAAAATATATTGCAGAAACAAGAAAACACGTTAAAAAAAATTACAATTCAAATGATTACTTTTTCTCGTTATATGAAATATATGAAAATAAAAGAATTGAACAAGAAAAGCAACAGCAAAAAGATTTCGGTTATTTATAAAATAAATTTAAAAAAAACGATATTATTGAAATAGTGAAGTTTTTGATAAGGAGTTTGGAAAGACAATTCAATTACGGAATTGAATTAATCTTAGCTATTTTGGTTTAATCATTATTCAATGTCGAACGACGCAAAGAAGCGTGTAGTTGCATGCATGAACCGCCCTGAAAATCAGCGTTGTGCTGATTGTGGTGCAAAAGATCCAAGATGGGCTTCTTCAACACTTGGTATTTTCATTTGTATTAATTGCAGTGGTAGACACCGTGATCTTGGTACACATATTTCTTTCGTTAGATCATGCACACTTGACTCTTGGACAGATGAACAAGCTTCTGTAATGGAGCGCGTTGGAAATAAAATTTCAAACGAATATTGGGAGTATAATTTACCGCCTGATTTCAAGAGACCACATACCGATGATCTTCCTGGTCTCACAAAGTTTATTCGTGCAAAGTACGAATACAGGAAATGGGTCAACCCAAACGCAACAGAACCTGCTAAAAGAAAGAAAAGGAAAGTTCATCGTGAAATGCAAAATTCTTCATCAATTGAACCAATGAATTCAATGGCTCAATATGCAAATTCACCGCAAAATGTTCCTCGTTCAACATCCGATAACTCTCTTCAACAGAATTTATTTGATTTCAACGGTGGTTCTTCGCAAACAATCACAAAATCATCTGGTGCAGAAGATGATATTCTTTCTCTAGGTTTTGGAACCCAGCATCCACAACAATCGCAACAGATTCATCACCCACCTCCACAGCAAGGATTTCCTCAATTCCAACAACCCCAACAGCAACAACCATTTTACCATGCACCTCAATTGCAGCCAAATAGATCAAGCTCTGTTCCAATTGACATGAATTTCAATCCTTATCCTCAGACTACACAATCGCAGCCAGCATCATCATCCAAAGATGATTTGAAGACTTTGATCGGCTCAGGTTCAGAAAACAATTTCGGAAGTATGGATATGTTGAGAAATCAACTCGGTGCAACTTCGAGTCACAGTGCTTCTGGATTTGCGCAGATGCCATTAAACATGCCAGGAATGGCAAACATGATGCAAAGGCCACCATATTCTAATCAAACACCTCAACAACAGCAATTCTATGGTGGAGCAATGCCATCATATCAACAGCAAAGACCTGTTCAACAACAGAGACCACAACAGCAGGTAGGAACAACCTTCCAAGCTCGAGGTCAAAACATATCCAAAGATCCATTTTCCGGAATTTCACCTTTCTGAAATATTTATTCTCTTTTTAATTATAGTTAACTATTCTTTTTCATAAAAATATGTTAAAACAAATAATTTATATAACTTTATTTTATGGAACAACTAATGCAGTCATGCATTTGATTTTTGTACAGATCATAAACCCTTTTGTGTTCTTGACATTTAGATGAAATTCAGCATTTCGAAAGTTTTTTCTACTCAGAACTTGTGAAAGATTTTATTATTAACGTATTTTCAAGTATTCAATTTGAATGACGAAAATCTTGAAGCAGGGTTTGCAGACCCCTGATTCAAATTCTAAAACAGATCCTTCAGACATTACAAATGAATCAAAACATACTCAAGAAGAAGTATCAATTGAAAATTTCAATCAAACTTCTAAAAATGTCCGAATGACTGAACGAGCCACCATAGAAGCTATGAGACGCCTTGGATATACGGATAACGACCTATCATATCGAACTATTCATGAATTTAAAAGGCCTGGTTGTGACGATTCAGTAACAAAATTATTATATAATAAGTATAAAGACAAAAGGCAGAAAATAATAAACGAGATAACAGAAATGAGAGAAAAGGTGTTAGATGAAATAGAAAAAAATAGAGTTCAAAAACAAAAAAAATTATATGATGAAACTGGACCACTGAAAGATAAGCACTCAAAATATCTAAGACAGGAAAATTCTCCATTAGTAAGAATTGAGATAGCTTCAATCAAAAAAGAAAAGCAAAATTTGCAAAACCTAAGAACTCAAAATGAAAGAGATCTGAAGAAAATTGTTATTTCACAATTTCGAGAATATTTTCAACACCAGCAGTATGCGAATGCTGTGCAAAAAACTATCGAAAAAACAGAACAAATCAGTCAACTTAAATCTCAAATAATACAAGCAGCTAGAGCTAAAGCATTGCAGCCTCAAATAGAATCTCCAAAAGTTAATCTTCAAAACAATTTGAAACCAAAAAATACCCCACGATCGCCATTAGAAGATGTTGATCGACATATAGAAAATGTTATGAAAATTCGAAGCGAAGAAGCAAAGAAAAGGGAAGAAATGCGTAAAAAAAATGAGATTCATCTAAAAATTGCGCATGAAAAATCAATAGAATATCAAGAAAAGATTAGAGAAGAGAAGCTCAAAAGAATTAATGCCAGCGAAATCAGATATCAAAAATGGAAAGATAACCAAGAGCAAGTCAATCAGCAAAGAATAGAAAAATTCAAAAATCGTCAACAATATGAATTAAATGTCTTCCAAAATGGCATTAAAATTGAAGAAGAAGCCAAAAACAAAAGGCTTCAGAAAATAAATGATATAGATCTTCGTTCACAAACCCAATCAGAGCTCTACAAATCATCTGTTAAATCTCGATTAGATAATGTCCGAACCAAAATAAACGAGCGATCGCAAAAGTGCCAACAAGAACTTGATAAGCAACGCTTAAAACGTGAAGAATATCGAAAAAAATTAGATGATCGCGATCTTGCTCTTGAAGCCAAATTAAAAAAACAAACTCTCGATACGACATTGAAATATTTATCGAGAAAAATTGACAGAGAAGAAAAAATAGAAAATGCTAAACGTATGACAATTAGGAAAGCTTACATGCATGAAACAATGAACAGGAAAAGAAGTGAAGATACTCGTGTGGCTTCTCAATTACAGATTGAAAAACAGAGAATTATGAGCCAGATCGCATCAACCGATTTTAACTACAGAAACAGAAGAGATGAGATTCTAGCAGAGTTCAAAAAAATGGCAAATCCAAACGATCCATCTTCAAAGAAGAAGATTGCAAAAATACTCAATATTTCGGTGGATGAAATTGACGATTTAATCTCGTTTGCAAAGTCTTCTCTTGGTAACTTTTCGAGTCCAAAATCAGCACTGCAGTCTTCAAGATGTGGGTCTTCAATTCAGCCTATCAGACAAAGACAGAGCATGAATAACAGCGTGGGAAGTAATGACCTTGATGATGACGATGATGATGATAATCAAAATGTTTGAAATATTATATTATTATTATATGTTTATAAATAAAAATGAATCCGGCTTTTTTTTAACTTTTTTTATGTTAACTTTTTGAATAGAAAAATTTTTCTATTACTATCCATCCAAAAAATAAGTGTAAACATTTGTTTCGTATTGTTTTTCTTTTTATTTAAACATATTCATTTAGTGTTTCTCTAATATTTTTCATCAAGCTTATAATGAGCAAAGATTTGACTTGATGATTTCTAATATAATTAGATAGTCATTTTAATTAGCTTCATTAATATCTAAAGGATAGGTAAAGCAGTGTTTTTTTGCATCGTATTTTGGACACTTATCAAATTGATGAATATTGACCAATTGACGATTTTCAATATCTTCTTCCTTCAAGACAATTGCAACCCCGCCGTTATTTGCGGTCTTGCAATAATCAATTGCGCTGAAAACTGTTAAAAGTCCTCCCTTTTGGCCGAAAGGCCAATCATAACCATTTGTTACATTTTGGTGTCCTCGAATGATGAGCTTGAAATTCAAATTCTTAAGGAATTCATCAACAGCTCCTTCGCCAAAGATGGATCCTCTTCCTCTGCGACTAATTTCATACATTGAGATACATTTATCTGGATCATTCCAAAGCATTTCTGCTTGAGCCAAATCGTCATCGTTGTAAATATCGCCTACTTTCTTTAAATTCATTAATTCTTGTCGATTTTTGATCATTGAAGTAACTCCTCCGTGAACACAGAAAATTGAATCATCAATGATTGCACAAATTGGAAGCGTTTGGAACGAATCGGTCATTGCTTTATAAAATCCTGTTGCCGAAAAGTATTCTTGATTAACAAAAGTTGTTAAAATACGTTTAAAACATTCATTTTTAAAGCCATAAAAATCAGTCATGTTGGAAAACTCGTGATTTCCACGAATTAAATAAATATCGTCTGGATAAAGGCATTTCAAAGAATATAATAATATCATTACTTCGCAACTCTTCGTACCACGGTCAACATAGTCTCCTAAGAACAAGTAACGAGTAGTTGGTGGGTATCCTTTCTCTTTAAAAATACGAATAAGAGAATCAAGACTTCCATGAATATCTCCAACAATAACAAAATCTAATTCATTTTTTTTGGTGTTAATTTGTAGAACTGCTGGTTCTTCTTTGAGAATACTTGTTGCTTTGAAAATGATCTTGACTCCGTTTACAACATTAAATAATAATCGTGGATATGGATTGCTATTTGATTGCCTGATGCGCTCATTTAATCGAATAATATCTCTAAGTGTGTTATAAAACATCTGTTTTTCATTTAATCCATCCATTTTGGCAAATGAAGTCACTGAATTTAAATTAAATTTTTTAGCCAAAAATTTCAACTTTTCAATAGTGTAAAAAGATAATGGTCAAATAAAAAATGCAATATTTTTTCATTTGAAAGATAATTTATTATATAATTGTATTATAAATATTAAGTACTATATTTTAAATATAAATTAATATTATATTTTGAGAATTAGCTAAAAGTTGATCAAATATACTTATTTTAAAAAAAAGATAAAAGAAATTAGATTGAATGGTCATTCAAAAATTTGGTTTTAATCTCAAAATTCAATGTGTAAAATTATAGAATATGGACTTTAAAATATTAAAAATACTAATAAATTATTTAGCAAAAACGGAAATAATAGTATGTATATTGTTAATATAGGTTTATATAAAATTAAAAGTAATATAAATTTATTTATATTTTTTAAGTTTTTAGATATAAAAATAATTCTTATAATTTTTGCATTTTTACTTTTCTATTAATATTTTGTTTAGAGTTTTCAAAAAATAAAAATTTGAAAAAAAAAGGAAATTTTTTACATTTCAAAAAATCAATTAAAATAGATTATTATATATTGTGTAAAGCTATTTTAAAAACGATACGTCATTTTCCAACGTGTTTTTATAGAAATTCTATTAAAAAGTTGAACTTTTTAAATAGGGTGACTTATCTTTTTTGGAATAACTTTAGATAATTGTTTATTTGAAGATTCTTTTGGGAATCTATTTTATTTATGCATTGTGATAATGTACCTTTTGAAATAAAAAAAACAACTAACCCTTAATACCGTAGGCCGTAGTTGGAGAGAGCTGTTGTCAAATCCGTAATTTGGCCGAAACCCCTCTATACTATAGCCGTATTTTATTTGGTCGATTTTGAGAAGAAATAAAATTATATTATTTTTTCAAAATCTTTTAGATTCAATTAATATAATTACTTACTAGTAATTTTTTATCACACATTTGATAATAAATGGATGATACTCTTCAGTCTTCTGAAAAAGTTAAGAGATTGAAATTGTATTAATGAAATGAGCAGGCGAGGATGATTTGAGTAAATAATGTTATGCTGATGTTGAATAAAATCAACTTATATAACTGCAAGGACAATCATATGAAAATGAGATTAATTTCTGTAATTAATTGGTTTAGTTTATTTAAATTGATTTTTTATATATAATATAAAGTATTCAAAACGCCTATTCAAAAAGTTTTAACATGACCATTAATTATTTGAAAAAGTCGCTGTTTTTTATATGCCGTAATTTCAACTCAATGCGCCGTAATTCCAAAATTCAGCATAAACTATTTAAAATTAGGTGATGTCGCCGTAGTTTACAAATCCGCCGAAGAGTTAAAAACAACTTATATAATATAAATAATTCTTAACATGTAAGCTTTTCATTTTCAGATTTTCGAGATTGATTCGCTTTCTAATATTGTTACATATAATATGCACTGGAGATTTTTTTTATTCTAAACTTGTGATTTCAGAAATTTCAATTAAACTTTTTGATAAATTAACGATCGTAATCTATATAAACGTTTGCACTCATTGAGAGTTCTTTTGTGATATTTTAAATTTCTGTGTTACTCTTACAATGAATCTTCTCTTTTTTAAGCACAAAATTGCGAATAAAAGGTAGTTTTTATTCAATATGATTTTATTTTTATAATTTGAATTAATTGAATTAAATTTTTTTTATTAGTCCTCAGTAAAGAATCAATTAAGCCAATAATCAACTAAGCCAAATCATTAATTATCTTCATTGATATTCTATTTGGAGAGTAATTGAGTTTAAACTTTATTTACTATTATCATATGCATTTGACTCCTAATAATATGTGATTTAAAACAACACCAAAAAGCAATTTTTTTAGTAATATATCCAGAGTTAAATTACATATGCTAATCTTTTGATAGCACTATACAAAGAACTCTCCCTTATGTTCAGTTCATCGTTTGTAATGTTCATTGCTAGACACAATGTGGTCCTGATTTATGTCACATTTATTAAAGAATGATGAACCATATTTCCAAAGTCCAATTAAATTATTTCAAGAAGCAAAAATCTTTACATTGACATATTCTTTTCACCAAGATTGATAGATTTCTTTGACTTTTGAAAGACGAGTTCAAAAGTTCAGAAATATAAAATATTAAATTTATTTTAGAGGAGGTCGAAGCTATACCAAACTCAATATGTTTATATATATATATATTTATATAATACTCAAATGTGAAAAAACTCTGACTGATCAAATAGAGTTAGAATTAAAAAAGGCATTCATTTAACTCCTGCAAAATTTAGGAAAATGGCCAGAAACGTATATTACACTCTGTTGATAATTGCTGAAAGAGCTGCTTTTCAGAAAACGTTTACACTGATGAGTTCTTAAATTTTTTTAATACATTAAAAAAAAAGATTTGCAATTGATCTTATTTCAATTATAGGGTGTTCCACTTAAGTGTAGCATCACTAAATAGAAAAGAGACTAAATAAAAATAATTAAATTAAATAAATGTTTAATCAAAGTAATCACCATTATTATCAATAATTTTTTCTAGACGGTTTTCCCATTCTAGAAAAACCGCTTTTAATGTCTCTGGTGTAATTTCACTCAAAATTTCAATTACTCTTTCTAAAAGTGATTCCACAGATTCGAAATGTTCACCTTGAAGTTTGCCTTTAATATAACCGAACAAGTAGAAGTCGCTCGGTGCAATGTCAGGGGAATATGGGGGTGGGGTGCTTTCTTCATGTGGTGCTCTTCTAAATAACGTATCACTTTTCGGGCTGTATGTGGTCGCGCATTATCATAATGCACTACAACTTTTCTGTAGCCTCTGCTTTGGATTTGTTTTGTTTCTTTATATAATTCTTCTAATATCTCATTCATGAAATACTCAGCTGTGAATTTCTCATTATCTGGCAGAACTTTAACGATAGGAAAACCGTTCACATTCCAAAAAATTGTGAGCATATATTTTTTAGATGAAATCATCTTTTTCTCTCTATATGATGGTATTTCTTCTGGAGGAAGCCATTGTAAAGTATGGTCTGTGCTTAGGTAGAACCAGCTTTCATCGCCCGTATAAAAAAAGTGATAACCAAACTTTTTTGCTGATCTCAACGTTTTCAGTAAGCATTTTGATATCTCCACACGACTAACTTTTTGTGAAGAATTCAAAATGTGTGGAATCCATCGTAAATGCTTCACTTTGTATTTAAGATCAAGCTTAAGAATTCTATATACAGTTGTACCAGGAATATTAGTGTGTTCTGCAATTTGACGTATTGAAAAAAAAGGAAAATCTTTAAGTGTTTTCAACACAATGTCTGTCAAATAAAATCTGGGTGCGTTAACGTCATTTTTTTGCCTTGGTTTATCTTTTTGAGCAAATATTTGGTTACGAATGTATTTGGTCACTGTAGAGTACTTTATTTTATCTTCTTTAAATGTCTCATTAATATCTATAGTGATTTCGGAGGCAGTTTTACCTTTCATTTTGAGATAGAGGACGATTGATTGCAAATCGATTTCCATTTAAATAAAAATTAACGTCATTTTTCATTCAATTTTTTTTTCAGTGCAAAAATTGTTTTTTTTTCTTTGCATTGTTATTAATTTTTTTTAGAAAATATATATTATTATATATCATATAGTCCAAAGTATTTAGATATTTAATTAGAATAATAAAATTTTTTATACACAAGGAGATGCTACACTTAAGTGGAACACCCTATAAAATTAAAAAAAAAGAATAACTTGCCTCAGTCGCTGTTTCCTGACACTTTGATTAACGGCTTTATATATATATATATATAGAAACCGATTTTCATGGTGGCACGCTCACTTTGCCCGAAGAGAAAAAATTGACCTAGAAAATATAAAAATTTTCCTAAATCAACTTAATTTGCTATCACACGATATGGATGGAATAAAGTTTTTAATGTTGATAAGACAGCGATTAGAATCAGCTGCCAAAATTGGAACAGAAAAAGTTATTATCAATAAGGAAAGGAATGCCAAAGAGTGTTTTACAGTCATCGGGCGTGTACTCTTAAATAAACTTTATTCTATATTGATTGTCTCAAAAGGTACGACTGATCAATCAAAAGCAAAATTAACAAACGTTTCTTTGATTGATATTGGTTCGTGCATTGTGTGGTACGATGTTTAATCTGTAATGATATTCAATTTTATCACTGCACTCCGTTTGGCAGGCAGATGTGGGGGAGACAACGATAAGGTGAGATACTTTTCTGAATTGTGGTTAATAACTCATCAAGAGACATTGGTATTGTGGTTAATACATTAATTACTTTTCAAAATACCAAAGAAAAATTGATTAACAAAAATAATCCAGAATTCTTCGGGCCAGAAATAAAGCGATTCATGAATGAATCATGGTTATTAAAAAAAAAAAAAAAAAAAGAGGTATTCACTTTGAGGATTTTGACTGTATTTTTTAAAAAAAATATAAAAATTAAAGCGCATTTATTTAATAAATGATACATTAAAAATTGCAAAATTATTTATGCGCTAGTTTTTGAGAAAATTCGATTTTATAAAAAAAATTATTTTTTTCAATGTTTATGAGCCATTCAAAACCGTAAAATATCGTAGAAAAAAATTGAAAGAAAAATGTTTCAAAATGCCACTTTAATTTTATTAAAAATTTTGAATATTTTTGTAATTATATGTACGTTAAAAAACGTTTATTTTTTATTTTGAGTCTAATAAATGAAACATATTTTCAAAAAATTGGCCGCATAAAATCACTAATGCTTCTAGGAATAAATTCTCATGGCCAATGTAATCATTATATTAAAGATGTAGAATCATATAAAGACAATTTTTGAAGTTATCATCTGTTTTTCTTTAAAAATGCTTTTTGGGTTTGAAAGTATGAAGAATGCAGATTTTGCAGTTTCTGAATTAGGAAATAATTAGAAATTTTCATTTATTGTGACAATACTTTGGAATAATGAAGATATCCAAAATATATTCGATGTTATAAATAAAATGATATAATTATATTGTTAACAAAAATATGATTTTTTCTTCAATTTAATATTCAAATCGTCATTTAAACATTTTATAGATTATTTTGATGATAAAAAGAAATAAAAATAATCTGTATTTAGCTCAAAAAATTAAAAATACATTTTAAAGAAGAAAAATGACCGTTAAGTCACTTAAGGTGAATACCTCTAAAAAAAAAAAGAGAGAGAAAATTAATAAACGGATCTTTTTTTCAAAGAAAATTGAGAAGAAAATATTGAATCAAACAAAATTTTAGTTCAAAATGCAGCAGAGATTTAAGAAATCAAGACAAAATACAATCTCTGCTGCAAGCAGGCGATCAAAAAATGAGAATGAGCCAGAGCAAACTCTTATGAAGCCATTTTATGATACTCGAAAATATCATTTACCAAAAAAAGAAAATTTTAACGTTTATCAAGTTCGAATGCCAAAAGATTTAAGAAGATTTGCCAGACCGAGCATCAATACAAACTCTAACCTTGATGAAAATGTAATCAACAAAACTTCTTATAACGAAACTACGTCAAGCGATTATACAGATTTAGATAATCTTAACTTTGACACCGATTTACCTTTCTATATTAAATTTGAATCTGATTTACTTCCACTTTGCTATTTTGATGATGATGATTACGAAACAGTTGATTTTGGAAAACTTAAAAATGATATAAAACAAAAGGAAACTATTACTGGGAATTCAATTTTGCTTAAATCATTTAAATTATTATGGCAGCCAGTTCTTATTCTTGACATGAATGAAGATCATTCTACGTTTCTTATTGAATATCTTGATAATGACATCCGCAAATATGTCGGTCGTTTAAATTTACAAATATCGAATTATGACAACGATTTATTTTTCCAAAGACGAAACGAAGCTATTCAGCGGAGAGACATTTTTATAAGAAATCAGCGTTTTTACTCTTATTTAGAATATACGTTAAATCCCAATCAATCAATTTTGAAAGAGAAAAATATAAAAAAAATTCTTTCATTAATACCTGATGATTTAAAGACCAATTTTCAAATTATTGCTAATTTACTACGAGAGATACGAATGATTGATGTTTACTGTCTCTATACAGATGCTTATAAAAGACGTTTAAAAGACGATGAAAGTTTCATTCAAAAATGTGAAAAATTAAACTTTCCAACTTTGAATGACTTTGATCCACTTTTCCAGAGCAAGCAGCGCAATATAGAAGATTCATCCTCCTTTCACGAATTGGCGCAAAAGATGATTTCAGCCATGCAAATATCGGCCAATTCAAATTTGAATGAAGAAGAAATGAAGGTCAAAATTCGAGCCAGAATTTTGTCAGAATTGAAACTTTTTGAGATAGATTACGACGATCATGATGCACACAATTTTTCGCGAGATATAAAAGCACAAATAGACAATTGTGTTAATTTCAAATTCATGAAAAAGATGCGAAAAATGAAAGAAAAAATTAAGTCACTTTCATCTTTCAATAGAAACATGTCACATTGCATTGATAAGATCATTATTAACTCAATTTCGGAGGTTACATTGAATGCAATAGATGATCTGTATGAAGCATTTGTTAATAAGCGTGTCTATTTCACTTACAATTATTCTTATTTTAACCGAGTTTCGTTTGAAAATGAGTTGAAATCTTTCCATTCAATTATTAATTCAATTACTGAATGCTGGAAGAAGGCAGCTTGCCAATCAACATTCAGTCTCTTTTCTGCTGCTGATGAGGTTCTTCTTCCTAATGCCAACCTCTTATATCTTCACTTGCAGAGGCTAAAAAATTATTTTTCTTATGACTTAAAAAGCCAATTTGATGAAATTCAAAGTGAAATTAACGATCTCTTTCAAAAATTCGGAAGGTCATTCAAAATTGAATCATTTGATCCACTTTTTGTAAAGAATTTAAATGAGATTGATGTTGATTCATACGTGTCGATAGTTGCTTGTTCGGGGAGCTTCATTCCTCCTTCTCGCTTACTTACAAATCGGCAAATATTGAAATTGCAAGAAATTTCAGAAAAACTGACAAACGACATCATTGAAATTGCACCAATGAATTCAATTCTTATTCGGCCAAATGTCAAAGTTCTTCTTCAAAGGACAAAGAAGCAATTGATATCAAGGATGCAATCAATGAACAATCAGATTCAAATCATGCTTTTTTTGAATGTTAATTCACTCATTGAACAGCTTCAAGCCACATTGAAAATGACCTATGAAAAAGCTCGAAAGGAGCCAGATAACATCACAATTTTCCTAGAGTTAAGAAGCTTTTATAATGAAGTTCCTTTGATTTTGGACAAGATTGAAAAGAAAAGAATTGAAGTTTCTAAATCAATTCATTTTCTTGAATCTATAAAATCGCCTCTTGCGCATGTTTTGAATCAACGATTTTTCGACTTTAGATTCAGGCTTCATTTGTTCACTGAATCGTTTCCATTAAGGAAGACTAAACTAGAAGAAGCTAAAGAAGACATTTCTGCCACACATGCGACCATTGAATCCGATGTTCTTTCTGATTTAGCTAAATATGAAACAGACTTGACATTCATTGTCCAACAAAACGTGAAAGACAACATAAGTGAAATGTGTCTCAAGACCAAAGAAACATACGAGAACTTCAAGCAATTAGAGCCAATTGTTGCTGAACTTAATTTAGGAAAAGGCGTCTTGCTTCATAATCCTTTTGATCAAGGAAGATTTGAGCGATCATTGGCACTTTCGCATGACATGCAAACATTGTGGGAAATGGTGAGAGATTTGACTGATCTTAATGCTGACATTGCCTCCATTCAAATACAACAATTGAATGTTCGATCGTTATTTGAACGATGCAAGAAATGGAATGAAGAACAGGCACGAATAAGGCAGTCAATTTTATATTATCCTGTTGCAAAGAATGTCTCTGATAAATTGGCAAACACAATAAAAGAATTCACTAATTATCTATTCATTATTGAAGTCATAACATCGCCAATATTAAGACAGAGACACATTTCAATGATAAAAGGATTATTTGCTTCAAATCCTGGCAATTGTGTCGATTCAACCTCGACTTTTTATCAGTTAATTAACATAAAAATTCTCGATTTGAAAGATAAATTCTCTCAAATTTATGAAATTGCTAAATCTGAATATTCAAAAGAAAAAGAGATCCAGAACATCATCAATGATTTGATTATGATCTCTGTTAAATTGAGAATTAAAAATTTAAAGGAATTTCTTATCAACACTCAAAATCTAATCAATAAACAAGAAAGAGAATTGAATGAAATTAAGAAGTCAAAGTTTGCTGTTCCTTTTTTGGATCGTGTTGAATTGCATTTGAAGTTAATTTCTGAATTATCCAAAGTTTTTATTGTGCTGAATGAAAATGTTGACATTTATTATAATTTGAAGCTTTTCATTACTGCCGAAGACACGAAGAAAAGGAATCCTTCATTGTTTGAATCATTTCGAAAAGCACGAGTTGAATTTTCGAATGAAATTCAAGCAATCAAATATGTCAATGTTTTTCCAACCAAAGAAAAAGTATTCAAAAGTATTTTAGACAACTTTTGCCAAATTAATGAACTTATTCCCGTTTACTTAACTGAAAGAAAAAGTGAATATATTCGGTTTTCTATTCTTACAAATGAAGAATTTTTCAATTTGGTATCGTCGACACATTCAATTGAAAAATTCTCTCCTAAAATAAGATATGTTTTGCCATATGTTTCGTCATTTGTCATTGCAAATGGCGAAAATAACAAACTTTTTGTGAATGGTGTGAAATCATTCGATAGTGAAGTGATGTATTTGAATGACTCTGTTCAATACACAATTGACAAGATTGACATTTTGTTTGAGAACATAATTAAATCGATTAGAAAAACAATTCGTTCTCAAGTTCTTTTATTGGCAAGTCGGAATTTTCAGAACTTTTTGAAACAACTCTCTGAATTGCCTTTTCAAATTTCTTTTCTTTATTTGAATATCAAATTCACTGAGTTATTCAAAGACAAGACAAAAATCGCCGATTTCCAGCATTTGCAAACTAGCATTAATGATTTCCAATCATTACTTAAAATCATTGATGAAGGTGTCAAATCAAAGAACACTCAGAAATCATTGAATTCTCTTGTCAGCTACTTTTTGTCAATTATGAGGAAAATAATGGCCATGAATGGCTGGATTGATGGGCAGGACAATGAGAACACTGGAACCAAGAGGAAAAGGAGGCTTCTAAAGAGAGGATCAATGTTTTCAATCAAGGTTGATTCACTCATCACAACAAAGAGAGAAAAAACTCCAAAATTCATCAAATACGTCATTGAAAACGACAAAATATTCATGAAAGCAAAGAAGTTCTCTATTGAATATCGGTTTGAGTACATGGGAAATGACTATGAGATAGCAAGCTTCCCAGATGCTTATGCAGTCGAATCGTTCCTTGAGTGTATTTCATATAACATGTCATGCTGCATACCGTCTGACTCATTGACAGCGAATTCCTTTCTCTCAAATGTGTCTGTCTTGACTGGCCGCCAGTTGTTGTCGGTTCATCTTCAAAATCGGCACTTTATGAGCAACTACAAGGACTTCTTGAGCTGCATCGAAATGAATGATAACTTCATTCTGCATTTCGTTGACTTTAATTCAATTCCTTCTAAAATTCAATGCGGAATAACTGACTTCGTTGAATCTCAAAAATTGAATGGAATTTTGGTCACTAGCGATTTTGAAATGTCTCCGTTTCACTTCACTTTTCTGAGGCCATTTATTGTCCCTGAAGGCAATGATTTAAATATTAACTGTGTTTGCGGACCAAATGAATCGGTTAAAACAGAAAAAGTTCACGAGTATTCAATTTTGCATCGTTTTCAGAATATTTGTGAGATCACAAATTTGAATGACTTGAAAACAGATTTGAATGACAAATTACTTTGGTTTCGTTGTCCACTGTCTCTCGACATGTTGTCTGTCTTTGAGCAGTCGCCTTTCATTTTGGCTCCAAATGGAAGTCGGATGTTCATTCAAAATTGCGAGTTTATCTTTGATTGCGTGCTGAAGAGTGATGCGCCAAAGTCAATTTTACCGAGAATTCGATGGCTGAATAAGCCACCTGTTCATGAAGAATGGAAGATGCTGTTTGAAGTTGTCGGTTCTTATGATCCAATTGAATTTTGTTTGGAGCATTCATCACGACTTTTTGACAATGATGAAAAATTGACCAAGACGTTCATCTTTTCAATGATAAAAGAATTTTATCCATCATTGACGAGTGAAGTGGACGAAGTTGCAAAGAAGCTTGATGTCACTTTTGATTCAAATTTGAATATAGTTAAATTGATACGTAAATCAATTGAAAACAAAAGATCGGTTATTATCGTTGGAAACGATAAGAAAATTGAAATGCTGCAAATGATCGTTCAATTTTTCAATGAAAAAGAAGATATTGACTTATTTTTTAATTTGAATGATTTACAAATTCGTGAAAATGATTCAAAATTGTTCATTTTGCTTATTGACGATTCAAGGTCAATTTCATTTGAATATGGCAGATTTTGTCAATTTTTACCATTTTCAATCGATTCAAAAATTGAATCAAACTGTTTTGAAACGAACTTTTTGAATGAGGCCTATCAATATTTGAATGATCATTTTGTGTTATATTCACTTTTCTTCGGCTTTGATGAAATTCCATCGACTGAGTCGATTCATGACTATTTAATTATGCAAGAAGATCAAACTTTTTCTGATTTTATCACTGATTTGTTAGAAAAAGATATCAAAAAATTGACTTTTATTTTTATTCAATGTAAATCTTTTCAGTTTTCTCCAATTTTGTCTTTTGATTGGTCTCAAGTCAGCATTAGCAAGCTGGCTAATGTAAGAATTGTGCTGATTACTACATTAAGCATGCCTGACTTTGAATACTTTGTCGGTTCTATTTGCTCTTTTAAGCTTATTTGTAGAAATAACCAAGGAAGCATACTAAAAAATCGATTACTGAATCTGAGGGCTCAGAATTCAATGACTCAGAAATTGAAAGAAAAGAATATTGTTTTGAATGACAGTTATAAAATATTATCGGAAAAACAAGCTGATTTTTATTATCCACTTTATTTGCAGTCTTTTCAAAAGAATATCGAGAAAAGAGTAGTTTTTTTGAATGAATTTTTGAATTCATTTTCATCGTCTTTGGAATTTGAAGAAAAGTGTAACACAGATTTCAACAATGCAACCCAGTTCCTTCATCAATGCAACGTTGATATGGAAAACGCGAAATCTCAGCTAGCTATTGCTGAAGCTGCTCTAAAACATGAAATCGAAGATGCAAACCAGATTAAAAATCAAGACTTAATTCCAAAACTTAAACTCGAAGAAACAGCAAGAGATCAAATAGATAGTGATATTCAATCCAAAATTCCTTCACTACGCAAAGCTGAGAAATTCATGTCTAATATAGATCAAACAACAGTTTTTATGATTCGAGGAATTCGATCGCCTACGCCATCGGTATTACCTATTTTCGAATGCTTTGCTATTATTTTCAATATTAAGCCAGAAAAGAAAATAGTTGGAAAGAATAGGATATATGATTATTTTCCACCAGTCCAAAAAATGATGAAAGATTCCAAATTTTTCCTAACAATGCTTAGCTGTTCCAAACAAAACATCGAAAATGATAAAATAATACGACTAAAAACTCTACTAGCAAATTCGAAATCGATTATGGAAAGATCAATCAAGAACAACAAAGATTTTTCTGCTATTGTTAAATGGTTTAATAATCTTGTTTCTTCCAATGAAATCCGAAATATGCTCGTTCCTCTGTATCAATCGCTCGAGTTCCACAAAAATGAAGTTTTATCGATTCAAAACGAAATTGAAAAAATTGACAAAAAAGTAGAAAATAGGAAAAAACAGATTGACGATATAAAAAAGTCTATAACTCAACTTTCTACGGATATTAAAAATGCAGAGCATCAATTAATCATCATGAATTCGCGTAAAACAAACACGATTCATTTCAATGAAGAAATGAAAGAGGAAGTCCTTCATTTTCAAAACGAATATGAAATGTTAAATGAAAAATTAAATCATTCAAATGAAATTTGCTTTGCGCGTACATTGTGCGTTTGCTACTCATCCTCACTCGAATACAATGACCATTCAAAAAGTCGAAAATTATATGGAAGAAGTTTCCAAATTGAATTGAAGAAAGAAATTCAAAGAAAGCTTCATTTAAATGGCCTTAACGATCAAGTTTTGAAAGAGAAAATGGTCTCGGTTTTAGATGAGCTTACAACGCCGATCATCTATGATCCCGACGGTTATTGCTTCAAACTCCTTCGCGAACTTTTTTCGAACATTCAAATTATCTTTGGCTTTCAAAAAGTTGATCCAAATTTGCCGACGGTTGCCATCATCGACGACATGAAGGACTCTCTGCTCATCAAAGAATACTATTCAAAAAGTTTCATTATAACAAAATTTTCACCTGATTCTGGATTTTTCACCTCACATTTCTCAAAATTTTTCATTTTTGTCAATTTTTCAGTTCCAAGTTCATTTGAAATTTTCAGAGAGAACCTTTTTGTCTCTCTTCACGAGTCTAACTTTGAGAGCATCGCCAAGTACGAGGACCAGATCGACGAAGTCATTGGCAAGAAGATATCCATCATTGAAAAAGTGAACACCTCATTGAAAAAGAATCCACTCGAATTTTTCGAGGGAAGTTCGTGGAAGAACTGCCTCTCGTTCTTCGCCGACACAAAAAGTTCCGTGGAGGCCCTGATGAAGGACATGAACAGGATCAAAGAGATAACCTTCCAGTCTGACCAATTGGCCAGGATAACCGCCAGGTTCTCTCAGATTTTGTTTGATTATATGAGAGAAATTATCGGTGATTCTAAGTTTGCGTCTATCTTGGCGCTGATGATTGATATCGTTGACACTTTTCATAAGCCTATTGAAATATTTGACAAGGTCAAGCGTGTCTTCCAGCTTTGTTATCAGAATAACTTCGAAAATGTGAGTGTTTCTGAAAAAAATGATGATTTTTCAATTACTTTTAAAAAGTTCGATTTTTCTGATGAAAATTATATTCAAAAAATTGAAAATAATAGAAAATTCATTCAATTTGAAAATATTGAAAAAAATCTTCAGAAAAAAATGAACGATTATAGAAATCAATTCTTTAGATATAGTGAGGAAATTCAGGTGAAATCAGATGAATTAATCGATCTTTCAATCAACCAAAATACAAAGTTCTCATTAAAAAAAATTATTTTGTCAATTTCAAGTCATTTCCCAATTGTTATCAAATCCTCACTTCAAGATGATCCGACCAATTATCTATTCAAAATTGCTCAATGCAAAACTTTGATTTTAACTAAAGATTATAACTCAAGCCTTCTGCGATTTAATGGTTGGCTCATTGCTCGATATCCTGATGAACAAGATGATGGATTTGCTAACCTTAAATTGTTTTTGAGCAATCTCCTGACAATGAGGCAATATCCACAAAATTTTCGATTTATAATTCTTGTTAAAGACTCTACTGAAATACCTTTTTATTTATCGCAGGTTTCAATTATAATGAGCCTTCCTGTCTTATTACCACCCTCTAAGATTTACGAGAAATTAATCAAGAGGGTTGATGACAAAATGAAAAATGATTCGCTTAAAGAGAATATTCAAATTGTGGCGAATCTTATAGGTTCTTTATCTTCTTTTTCTCGACCAACTATTGTATCTGATTTATTAAATCAAAAAAGTTTGGATGTAATGAAAATTAAATCGTGTCCTCTTCTCCTTCCTTATAAGATGTATTATATAAAGTCCTTGAATAACATCTGGTTGGAAAGGATCCTCAATATGAAAAAAATGAAAAAAAGTGTATCTAAATCTCTATTTAGAAGTGAAATTGCATATGCATCAATCAGTTTACAGGAAACTGATGGTTCTTTCCCAGTTGATTCGATTTCATCTTTGGATTGCGAAATCCAAAATGGAATCTTTATTAAAGTTGATCGTTTTTATCCAATGCCATTGGGAAGAGTTTGGTTAACACCTTTTGAAAGTAATGATAGCCAAATGAGCAAGTTTAATTCTATTTTATATGGTGGAAATCCAGTGAAGCAAATACTTCAAATTCAAAATTTAGGGGATGCAAATTGTCATTTCATTTTTGAGCTTTAAAATTATTAAATAGCTATGTATGTATGTAACAAATAAAATATTCTTATAGATTTATATTTGTTTTATATTATATTTCCAAAATATTGGAATTTCATAAAGATATCAAAAGTTTTTATTTTTTGTGTGAATTATATAAAAAATTCAGATTGTGTTAGAATAAAAATAAATTATTGAAAAAATTCAATTATCTTTTTTTCAAGCAAAAAAAAAATGGTTAAAGAAATTAAAGCTGTTATTTGTGGTGATTCAACAGTTGGCAAAACTTCAATATATAATCGTTTCTTTGAAGAAGAATTCAACCCCAATGTTCAGCCAACAATTGGTGGTTTATTTCATAAAAAATATGTTGAAAACAAAGAAACTTACGAACTATCAATATGGGATACAGCTGGTGATGAACGTTATAATTCTATAATTCCTTCATTTTTCAGGAATGCATGCGTTGTTATCATTGTATTTGATGTTACTAAAAGGCATTCTTTCCTCAGCTTATCAAAATGGATTAATCTTGCTCATGAAAACGCATCAGCCAATGTTCCTTTTATAATTGTTGGAAATAAAGTTGATCTCTACGAAAAAAGAGAAGTCACTTCAGAAGAGTTAGCAACATTTGCTAGAGAAGTTCAAGCATATAACTTTATCGAAACTTCAGCAAAAACAGGTGAAGGTATTGATAATTTATTTTCACATATTACATCAGTCCAAACATTTGTTATAAATCATACAGCAAATATATCGCCAAAAGACATTAAGCAGCTTCCTGAAAAGAAGAGTTGCTGTTAAATTTTTTTTTCTTTTTAGAGTGTATATTATGATATTTCATATGAAATGATACATACCTTATTTGTTCACAATTATTATTTGTATTATTATCAATAAATTAATAGTATTTAATAGTATGTGCTTTTTAATTGAAATCTTCTTGTTTGATTTGTTGAAGAGTAGGTTCAACTCTCTCAAAAAAAAAGTGCATAAACTTCAGAAAAACAAACTTTTTGAGAATAAAATCTCATTTTTTTTTTGTTAAACAATTAAGAATTGAGTCTATAAGTAGTCATATAACCATATCAGTTCAAACAATGAAAAGAATTGTAATTGGAGGATTCCATCACGAATCTAACACATTCAATCCAATTATTGCTGGTAATAATGATATTTATGTATACCGTGGTGCTGAGTTTTATGATCATATGTGCGAGAATGCGATAAGTGGAATTATTTCTCAACTTCGTGAATATGGTTATGATATAATTCCAACCGTAATTGCTAGGGCTGTTCCCAATGGTGTTTGGGATAAAAATATCTATTTATCATTAAAAGAAGAATTTCTCAATACCATTAAATCATGTGGTCATATCGACGGATTCTGCCTTGCTTTGCATGGGTCTATGCGTGTTGATCAAATAGGTAAGGCTGAAACTGATATCCTTACTGCAATTCGCAAGTTATATCCTACATTACCAATTTATGCTTCACTTGACATGCATGGTACTGTCACCCCAGAAATGGCTTCTCTTGCTGATGGTTTTGTTGGATACAAAACAGCACCACATGTTGATGAATTTGAAACTGGTCAGCATGCTGCACGACTTCTTCATATGAACCTTGAAGAAGGTGTTAAAACTTATATGTCCATATGTCAAGTTCCAATCCTTATTGCTGGTGAACAAAGTGAAACATCAGTTGAGCCAATGGTTGGCTTAATGAAGCAAATTGCTGAATCCGAAAAGAAACCAAATGTTTTAGCAGCCTCATATCTTCTTGGTTACCCATGGGCTGATGCTGTTGAAAATGGAGTATGTGCCGTTGTTGTTACAAAAGAATCCCAACAACTTGCTCATGATGAAGCTTTGAGACTCGGTAAATTATTCTGGGATACACGCAAAGAATTTCATTTCTACAATGATACCAGATTACCACCTGAAACCCTTAAAGGTGCTCTTGAATTTGTTTCAAAAGGTGAATATCCTGTTGTTATTTCTGATTCAGGTGACAATCCTACTGCTGGATCGTCTCAGGATGTTACTAATTTCCTCAAATTAATTCTCGATAATAGTGAATTAACCTCATTACAACCTCCACTTGTTTATCAAGGCTTTTATGACCCAGAAGTTGTCAAAAAATCAATATCTGCTGGAGTTGGTGCATCTTTTGAAACAAATTTGGGTGCAACTTTTGATAAAGTCAAAAGCACTCCTGTACATTCAAAAGTTACAGTTAAATCAATTGTTTTAAAGTGGAAAGAAGCATTTGATACTGATATGGTTCTTCTTGATATAAAAGGTGTTGATGTTGTAGTAACTTCAAAGCATGTTGGAATGTATGACCCAGAAATGATGAGAGCATTAGGAGTAACTCCTGAAGAAAGAAAGATAATAGTTGTGAAGCTTGGTTATCTTGAACCTGAACTCAGAAAGATTGCAAAGAAATCAATTATGGCACTCACAGATGGTTCAACAAACGAACTTCTTGAGAGCATTCCATATAAAATTGTTAAAAGACCAATCTTTCCACTTGACAAGGACTTTGAAGCTGAACTTAATGTTTTCAATGCTGAAAAAAAATAAATTTGAAATTATGAATATTTTGATTCGTATTTAGCAGTTAAGATAAATAAACAATACTTTTTTAGTGATTAATTTCCTCATTGTTTGTTAATGATATAAGAATTACTGATCTTAATTTTTGCTACTTTCATCAAATTACGATAGGTTAATTTTGTTTTAATTTCCTTGTTGAATGTTAATTTAAAAAAAAATTAAATAGTTGATTACAAGTATTTAATAAAATATTGGGGAAAAAATAATAATAATAATATAATTTAACAACAATCTTTGGAGGGTTGGTTCTGTGAAGGCTGTGAAGAAATTTTAACGCCTGTTTTAACTGTAAGTGGGTCATCTTCTAATGGCAATGAATCTTGTATCTGCGGTTTTAAATCTTTTTTATTTGTTAATTTATTAACAATTTCTGTAACAATATTTTGGAAAGCTTCTGATACGTTCGTTGAATTGAGAGCTGATGTCTCTATATAAAGAAGTTGATTGACTTTTGCAAATCCAACTGCTTCTTCCTCTGAAACGGATCGCATATCAGTTAAGTCTGATTTATTTCCAACGAGCATAATAATGACATCCTTTTCGGCGTTAGATCGTATATCATTCAACCATCTTGAAACTGATTCAAATGTTGAAGATTGTGTAATATCAAAAACAATTATAGCACCTAAAGCACCATGAAAATATGCGCGCGTAATTGCTTTATAATTTTCTTGTCCAGCTGTATCCCAGATACTAGCTTTGACAAGTTTATTATTAACAACTAAACTTTTTGTTGCAAATTCGACTCCAATTGTTGATTTTGTATCTTCGCTAAAAAAATCACGCGTAAACCGAGCCAATAAATTTGTTTTCCCAACTCCTGAATCGCCTGCAAGAACAATTTTTAAACAAAATTCCTGATTCTCTTGAGACATAAATTAGTATAAAAGCTAATATCGATCAAATATTCAAAAACTTATTTCAAATTTTTATAATATTTTGAATTCTTGATTTTATTGTAAATTTTGAAGGATTTTTCAGAATTTTTATAATATTAAAATCTAATTTTCAATTGAAATATCTTGTATGAACGTTTATAAAAACAATCATTAGGCAAATAAATCATTATTACAGTCAAGGAGATTTATCGATTTACTCTTATAAGGAGTAAGGGTACTTTGCAGTTCTTCATTTCCAGTTTGTTTTCTTTTTTAAGAATAATTTTAATTATTTTAAAGCATTTATATTCAGATTCATGGAAAAGTAAAGTGATTATAGGAAGTGTTTTCAATCGTTATTAAATTCATAATTAAAGCGCCATTTGCATAGAATTTAAGGTTTCAAAAAAACTGTAAATCATACTTTTTCTTCAATAGCATATTAGCAATATAAGTTGAAATTGAAATCAAATGTAAAAAAAGATTTGGTCATAAATATCATCGATAATATTTATTAAGATCAAATATAATATAAAAATAATATTTTCTATAATTTGGATTTTGACAATTTTTGGAACTTCTTGTTCTTGTTTTCTCTTTTTTCTTTCATTCTTTTCACTTTTTGAATAACATTCTGTACATTTTTCCCTTGGCTCTTAAACTTAGGAATATAAGCACGCTTTTCATTTTGTTCAGCATAATATGGATTTTTTGCAATTTCTTTTGTGCGTGAAATTGCTTTATCCAAATTTTCAATTTCTTTCTCTTCCCTTTCTTGTTCTAAAACTAATTCAACTTTTTCAGCAACATCATCGAGTGCCTTCTGTGAATATGCAAGAATAGATTCAGGAATTGTTCTTTTATGAACAGGATTTGTTGAGTTTTGAATCACTTCCCTCATTAATTCCCGATCATTTTCGCCGATAAGAGAAACAGCTCTTCCAGCATTTCCAATTCTTGCTGTCCTTCCAACACGATGCACGTAACTGCTCATGTCTTTTGGCATGTTATAATTGATAACATTCTCTACGCCTTTTATATCTAAACCACGGGATGCAATATCAGATGCAAAAAGAAATTCTGACTTTCCTGATGAAAATGAAGCAAGTGCATCATTTCTTCTAGTTTGTGACATATCACCATGAAGTTCAACAATAGGCATATTTAAAGCTTTAAAAGTTGCTGCCATCCGATGACAGCATCTCTTTGTTTGGAAGAAAACAACTGTTCGTTTTGTACAAAGGCGAGAGCATATGGCAACTAACGATGCATTTTTATTTTCTCTGTTAACGCGAACAAATTCTTGTTGAAGAGACTCTGACACTTGAAACAGTTGATCGAGTTCAATCCGGACAGGGCTTTTCAATGCCAATTCAGCGAGCCTTGAAACAGAAGAAGTCATCGTTGCTGTTACCAATAATGCTTGTCTTTCTTCTGGTAAATTTTTGATTATTTCTTCTATTTGTAATTGAAATCCGTTGTCAAGAAGACGATCAGCTTCATCAATAACTAGAATTTCCAGTGTTTGAAGATTGAGTTTTTTGAAATTTTTAATGTGATCAACTAATCTACCTGGTGTCGCAACAATAAAATCTGGAAATGTTAATAATTTTAATTCTTCTTCTTTTGGATTAATTATACCTCCAGTCAAAAGAAGAGCTGTGAGATTCGTAAATCTAAGAAGTTCCTTCAAAACAGAAAAAGTTTGTAAAGCGAGTTCTCGAGTTGGTGAAAGTATAATAGAGCGAATAGATTGTTCTGATAATGGGTTTCGAAGTATTCTTTCTATTGTAGGTATTAAAAATGCAGCTGTCTTTCCTGATCCAGTAACTGCAGAAGCGCATACATCATGTCCTTGAAGAGCTATTGGTATCATTTTCGATTGAATTGGAGTTGGATGAATAAATTCTTTTTTATTTAAAGCACGAATAATTTGATCTGAAAGTCCAAATTCTTCAAATGTATCAACAAGAGGTGGGAGTTCGGTTTCTGTGTCGAAGAAATCATTCATTTACTGGTCGACCAAAGGTGATTTATATAAACTTTTTAATTAAAATCTTTTTTTCAATTTTTGAAAATAGAACGATCAAAAAGATTTTATAAATTGTTTTGAAAACGATCAAAAATTTCAATGTATGTGTATTAATTTTTTTAGTTTAAAAGGAAGGTCTTTCTTTCATCTCCTCCATGTTTCTTATATATTATTTCAATGAGTAGGAGAACTTTGGAGGAGATATTAATTGAGAAAAAGTGATATTCATGAATAAGATCCGGCTAATCTGTTTGACATAAGTCTTCTGTTAACTGTGGTGATGATGTTGGCGACTTGTGGCTGAGGTTAGCCAGATACATACAGAAACTGACTAATATATATGCCATTTAAAAAAAAATGGAAATTTAATAAAAATTGGTCTGAATTTGGCTGTGAATTACCAAAATCTTCAAGATTTTTAAAATTGTGAGTTTCCAAAGCAAGAGTTGATTTTGATGCTTGTGATGGAGATTTTTATAGCTTAAAGATTAGCTATAAATCTCCATGGAGTTGTTATGAAAAAGGAATTGTCTGCATCCAATAGAAAAAATTCTGATTATTTAAAATTCAAAAAGATTGTTCCTGAGCATTTAGACTAATATCACTAAATACATTAAAGCGGCCTGATCCTAAAAAGATCATTTTAAAAATATACTATAATAGGAGATAATTTCATTGATTTCATTGATATTACTTGCAAAGATAGAGAATAATCATCTAATAAAATCTATTGGATAGCAAAGATAATTATTTGTAGTTGGAACAACAAATATATAATAATTATCTTTGCTATCTTTAATATGATTCATCAATGCTGTACTGTTACCAGATCCAATTGGTGCGTCCAGTATATATTTACATGTATCGAATACTAATTCTTGGATAATGTTTTGCTTAGTAATCGATAACTTATAAGAAGATACTAGAAAATAACAAATGAATCAAAGAAATATTTATTTTTCCAAAATCTCCAAATGTGGTGAATTCTTTAGCAACCATAAGTCATATAATAAACACAGAAAAAATTGTACACAAACTTTGGCAAATACAAAGAGTATTCTCAACTATGCTCCTGAAAAAGTTGAAGATGATCAACAGATGGAGGTTACACAATTTCAGGAAAAGATGATTGAAATAATTTTTGGGACAAATATGTCATTTTCGCAAGTTGAAAAACCCTATTTCATTGAATTGTTCACTTTTTTTGGAGTTAAAGAAACAGATATACTGACACAATTTCTTTTACTGAAGTGAATAATAAATTATTCAGCAAATATTTACAGAAAAAGACTTTTCTATATTAGAAAATGAAACTGGCTCATTAATCGTTAATGGGTCAACCACATGGTCAAATAACTATTATGAATTTGGGATTTTTAAACCAAATATGATAAAGATCCTTAGTGATCATTTGTGTTGTATGTGTATTACATTAAAATCTTATTAACGGGAACTCTCAAGTGCTACTTCAAAAACTCTTTTTGAATATGGCCTCAAGAAGCCTTAAAGTTTGGTCCGTTATCTGTACATATTCCAACAATGGATATATTTGTTCCCTTAATTGGTGAAGTAGATAATTTAATGTTAATAAATATCTTTTCATGTAAACTAAATCTAAATTTTCAAAAGTTTGGTGACCTTTTCAAAAAAATATTAAATTTCAAAGGGGCAATTTCTAATATCAAAAACTCATAATATCAATTAAACCAATCGTGATCAGCAATATTTCATATCGTGACAACAGAATTAGCTTATATTCTCGTAGAAGAAGGTAGCAAATGGCGGAACCAAAAAGTTAAAAAATGCAATTTAATCATTAGAATATTAACAATCTGCAAAACATTAATGAAAACGAATAATAATATTCAACAGAATTTTTAGATGAAAATTGAAAAACTTTCTGATTCATTGAAATCAAATCGCCACAATTCTGGAGGTGGACTGCTAAGCAAACGCGCTCCATTCTCGCATTTAGAATATGTTTGTTTTACAAATTCAGAATAATGCACAGATGCTCATAACGTTTTTGTTGGCTTACTTTTGCTTTAATTTTTATGATCATATCTGCTTGCGTTAATATTTTACAGTTAATGTCTAAGCTAGCCATTCTTCTTTGATCCCTCTTTTCTTGCCGTGCTCTCTGTTCGTCCGTTAAGTTGAAAATGAAACGTGACCTTAGTACTACTTCAAGATTCAATGGATAGATCCCAGTTTTGCATGCTGCCTTTATTCGGTTTGAGATACTTGATGCTGCGGTCCATGCAGAAATGATAGCTATTGCTGCATGGTTACGAAGTCGTGATATTATCGTTGGAAAGTAAGTTCTGTCTTTTTTCGCTAATTTGTGAAATGTTTGTCTGAAAAAAGTTTTGAAAGGGGACACAAGTCAAACATCAAACATTTGAACAATATGGCTCGTGTTTGCTTGTTCAATGATCCAGCAGCCAAAGTGCTAATGGGCAAGCTCTCGATGAATGGCCATCCATAATCAATACAGCACGCTGGTTTCTGATTGCTAAAGGAAGCTTTAGTCTATAAATGTTCAAGTGATTAATGAATGTAATCGTCCAACGGACAAAGCAATCACGATTCATGTATCCAGAAGGAGCACACGTTACGTCAATCTGCTCAGACTCAGTGAAGATGCGAAGTTCATCTGGCAAAGTTGTTATTGTAGGAAGAATCATGAAAGGAGGCATCACATCACCTAAGACACTGTTGCAGCACATAACAGAAATATGAGGGAATTGCTCTATTTCTGCTGCAATGGCCTCCGTTACTCCTTCAGGTACAATAATTTTGCCATTGAGCAGAGTCTCGAGAATAGTTTCATCGGCTCCAAAAATTAAATACGGACAAGCATTAGGTATGATTGGAGCGTGAATGTAGAAATATGATTCGAAGATTTCTGGTGAGCAAGCAGTAAGCCGTTGCAGTTTAATGTTCCTTCTGTCACGAAGCTGTAGCTGAGTCCGTGCAAGGAGGCTGTTAATCCATGCTCGTGAAGGTGGTTTTGAACACTTTTGTAGCAGTTCTTCTGCAAGGAAATCGCTTCCAGTTTTCATTAAAAACTTTATTCCTTTGCAGATTCTCTCTTCTCTAATTTCCTGTGCACGATCCAAAAGTTCATATGTATCAAATGGTGTTCCATGTTCATATGTATTTTGAACTTCTTCAACTAAGATATCTGTGTCAAATGAACAAAGATACATCGGTGGTCCTTTGATACATGGAATATTCCAAGAAAATCCCAATGCAGAACGTTTTAAACACTTAGATATTTGTCTGTTGTAGAGTTGTTTTTCATCCCAGAAAATCTCAGAATAACTTTTTCCATTGATTCGTGAACAAATTACATGGTTTTGGATAGGTGAGAATTTATCCATTATCAAATAAGAAGTAAGATCTTCAACTTCATCTTCTTCTTCATGTTCATGCAGGTATAGCTGCCAATATGAAAACTGAGAGTTTTCATTTGACTGCTGCAGGGGTTGTTGTGATGGGAGCCGAGAAGAAGGGAGAGGATGATGAATTGTGAAATCAAAAGGATGCTCTTCCTGTCGTTGAATAGGAAAAGCAAATGTTTGTGAGGTTGTGCTCTCAGGATACTGTTGCATTTGCAGTAATGATGGAAAAGGTGGTGACAACGTCGCCGAAGAAAACGGTTGTGAAGTTGTGCTCTCAGGATGCTGCTGCATTAATGGTGGTGCCAAGTGGGATAAAGTGTCATTCTGCAATCGGTCCCAGTTTATAAAACAACTTTATGTACAAAAAAATTTATATTTTTTCTATAAATCACCAAAAGACCGGAGCAAATCACCATACCATGGCTCTTTTTGCGATTTTTGGATATAATTTACATCCTTATAAATTAAATTATAATTTATAAATATCATTATGTCTCATATTTGAAGATATGTATCAAATATATTTTTCTGAGAATTCAAATTTTTTTCTCTCAAATTCAATTTTTAAAATTCAATTATATTTGCATATTAATTGCATTGATTATCTTACTAATAAAATAATAATTAACATATTTGAGTTATTATTAAAAAAATTTTTATTTAATAAAATATACTATTAACAAGAAATTAAAAATTATTTATCCAATAACCACTTTTATAAAAACTCATTGAATAAATTGTATAATTAATTCAAAAAAAAAAAAAAAGTCAAAAGTTTAATTCGTCAATATTTTCCTATATAAAACAATTTATTTTATTTTAAATGCACAAACAAGTTATAATACTCTTTTTAAACCTCTTAACTTTTGAAAATCTAATATAAACAAGAAAATATGAAAAAATATTCGATATTTGAAAAAAAATCACTGAATTTTACTGTAAATACATACACAAAACAATCTACGTAATTCGAAAAACTATTAATATAAATCAGATTTTAAAATTCCTTAAATTGGCTGAAAAAACGATATAATAAAAATTACCAAAGACGTTAAGTCACTTAACATGAATTCCTAAAATGAAAAATCGATTATTAATTGAAGGAATCAACTTTTTCTCAAAATTGACTGTTGGGGCTTGAACCATTTTTTATTAGTAAGCTTTTTCATTAGTCACTAGCATTAATTGATTTAAATAAAATTGATATTTTCCATCACTGACTTACCATATCATTAAAAACGTCATCTAATTTTTTAGTATAAGAAGAAAATTTAGATTTTTCATGAAGTTGCAGCTCATAATCAATTTTTCAAAAAGCTGCATAAATTTGTATTTAATTATCATTTATACATTCTTTTAATGATAATAAACAATTTGATATCAAAATGTTTTTATATTGACTTACTAGATGCTGAGTTAACACATTTAAAAATCGTGAAATTACCTTTTTTTTATAAATATTTGCCGATCAGTTCATCTTTTTAAATTTTTCAATGTAACGCATTAAATTAAAATTTTTAAAATTTAGGATTTTGTGAATAACAATTAAACTTTTTGAAGTATTATTTATATGAAAATTTATAAAATTTTAATTTATAAAATCATTTTTTTTTATGATTGATAAGAAATCTAGTAGAATTACACCAAGCTACCATAATAATTTTATTTTGGCTTTTGGCTCAGACAACATACAATCTAATGAAAATAATTTTCAAAAGAACCATCAGATTGATCAAACCGATATACATTCAGATCTTTATGATTATTTCTTTAATGATGAAAGTTATGAAGAAAATACAATATACGGACTCTCATTTAATTTTAGTTCTAATTTAATTGATTTAACACTAAATTCGAAAATTTCTGATTTGCAAACAAAAGAAAAAGTTAATACAATAGAACCATTTCCAAAATGTTTTCCAGTTGAAAGATTAACATCTGAAAGCTCGACAAAATATTCTAAGAAGAAAGTTGATCTTTCAAGGAATGCGAACAAATTTAAATTACTATTTTATCAGATTTTCACAACAAAGAAAAGGTTTCCGAAAGAGTTGGTTAGAAAGATTCACAATATAATAAGCGATTTTTGCCATCTTCAAAAAATGACACGAGAAGAATTTCGGAGTATTGACTTATATTTTCGAAATTATTCAAAATATAGTGAATATATTTTGAATTTTCTTCAGCTGCATAGAAAAGAAATTATGAGATTAGTTCCAGAATTGTTGAATCTAATATAAATTTAAATTGTTTTGTTTTTAATAAACGAACTTTTTTACCAATACCAAAATTCTCATTAATTTTAACATAAACATAAATATACATTTTGTGAGTTATTTTACAAAATCATCAATTGCTTCAATTAAAACAATTTTTGAAGAATAATTTTATTGTTTTTGCTCGTCATGTTGATTTTGATAACTTTATATAATTATTATAAGATACTACTTATTGCTTTTGCAGGAAATTTTTGCAATTCATACATATTCTGAAGCTCGTATGCCAAAATTTTCATTAATGAAAAAGTTTGTTTCAAAATGACTGACCACTTATCTTCATTTTTAACTTTAGAATATGGGAAAAGATTATTACGAAATTTTAGGTGTTCCAAGAACAGCAGATGCTCAAGAACTCAAACGCGCTTATCGTAAGCTAGCAATGAAATGGCACCCAGATAAAAATCCAGATAATCAAGCACAAGCACAAGCAAAATTCCAAGAAATTTCAGAAGCATATGATGTTCTAAACGATCCTGAAAAGAGAAAAATATACGATCAGTTTGGTGAAGAAGGTTTAAAGGGAGGACCAGGTCATGGATATACTTTCGATTTTTCATCAGCACAAGATTTATTCTCTCATATCTTCGGTGGTATGGGAGGAATGGGAGGTATGGGCGGTATGCCAGGATTCTCATTCATGGGTGGTGGCCCTGGTGGAATGGGAGGCATGGGTGGAATGGGCGGCATGGGCCGTCGAGCTCAAAGGAAGCCCGAACCAGCTGTATTACCAGTTTCTTGCACACTCGAACAGCTTTACTCAGGCTGTACAAAAAAGATGAAAGTTACAAGAACAATAAATGGCCGACCAGATCCAAAAATTTTTGAAATTGAGGTTCGACCAGGCTGGAAGGCAGGCACAAAACTCACATTTGAAGGTGAAGGTGATCAAAATTATGGCCAACTCCCACAAGATATACAATTTGTTATTGAAGAAAAGTCTCATGACGTTTGGAAACGTGAAGGTGATAATCTTGTTACAGAGGAAATTATTACATTGAAACAAGCTCTATGCGGCTTTACACAGACTCGGAAAGGTGTTGATGGCGAACCAGTCGTCCTTGAAGTTAAAAATGTAGTTTCTCCAGGAGCAGATTTAAGAGTTATTGGCGCAGGAATGCCCAAGAAAAGTGGCGGACGAGGAGATGCTATTTTCAGATTCAAGATTTCTTTTCCATCATCATTAACTGATGAACAGAAACAAAATATTGCTGCTAATTTACCAGACTTTTAAATGAGTTTTATATATATGATTAGTTGTCAATAATATATTTTGAAATTCTCTATTCATCATTATATGCCTTAATTTATAAAAAAATTAATATGCTTACTAACTCTATAACAAAGTTTATTTAATCGTAATATTATATTATATTATTAAAGAAAATATCAACACCAGTTTAAAAATATCTATGAAGAAAGCAAAATATTGATTAAACATATAAAGAAAAAAGGCATATCATCTTAATTATCTTGAATTTTGTCAAGACGATGATATTGAACAATTAAATAACGCGAACCCATTGTATATCCATTAAGCGCATCTTTTGCTGCTTGCGCATCTAAAACATCTTCAAAAACAACATATGCTGTAGTTTGTGTCTTTGGTATATTCCCTATTCGAATTTGACGTATAGGACCATATGCACCGAATAAATCATAAAGATCCTGCCCATCAATCATATAAGGAAGGTTTCGAACATACAGAATCCTATTTGCATTGTGTGAAAGACTAATTGGCTTTGACATCAAATAAAAGAATTAATTCTTTGCCAAATATTAATTTAAAAAGTTTAATATTACTTATTTTGGAAATATCTTGATAACCCTTGAATCTTTCTTTTCTTTCTTTTTTAATATGCGGAATGCCAAAAAAGTTAATAATAGTTATTGGCCTTATTCTTTTAATTATTGGAAATTATATAAAAATATTAAATTTCTAAAAACATGACTTTATTGGTTTTATATGATACAACATGCTAAAATAAAAATCAGAAAATTATGAAAAATAATATTTATAAATACAAAATTCTAATATTTTTTCAAATAATCTTCTAAAAATCTTTTCTCATTAGGCCTTGGTGGCTCAAAATTTACCGAAGGAAGAATTAAATCTGTTGGTTTTCGTGCTCTCCCACTCAAAACACGACATTCTTCAAGAAGCTTTGTATCAAGATCAAATCTTAAATTCATTCCCCAATCAAGGAAAATTTTCTCAATAATATTGAAATACTTTCGATGTAAAGACAAGTTATAACCATCCCCACCAGAAGGAAGAGGTTTTTTAGTAGGTTCATCGTCAAAAGATTGAGATAATTCCGCTAAGAATAGTCCAATAAAAGGCATTGTTATTTCAGGACTTTCCATCATTTCAATTTTATTTTCCTTTTTGTCAAAGAAATTCCTAAGATTTTGATATTTATCTAGAATTTGGATATCAATCAGTTTCCATGTATTTTTTAACCTTTTAATTGGAAGACATGAAAGTGCAGCATCAATTTCAGATACCAAATGGTAATTTTTCATTTTCCTTGAAGTATCCATTACATTTATCCAGAAAGAAATAGCATTTGCTCTCTGTTGATCGTTATCTATCAGAATTGATGCTGCTATAAATGAGGAAACTTCGTTGAATCTATCAATTAATTTGTTTATGTTAGGTGAAAGATCAGGCCTTTGCTTCCAATTGTCATGAACAAAATCTTTCTGTTTTAATTGATGCATCATTTCGATATCGATGTAAGTAAAATGATTAACCAAAACCTCAAAATCAATATCAAGATCCATCAAATCTGTATTTTTAAGGACACTCCTCATGTTTGGAGAAGGCAACTTCAAGCAAAACTCTTCAGGTGTTCTGGTTTTTGTTTTTAATGCTTGAACCAACGCTCTGATTATTGCTGCTTGACACAAAACAAGGTCTGTGTTTTTGTTTACAAGCTTTTTTGTCATCTTTAAAATCAAATCTGAACAGTTAACATCGTCGTAAAAATCCTCAGGATAATAATATAACCATAAAAAAATATATTGAGCAACATTTGACATTCGCTCAGGATCCAAGAGTTTTAAAACTTTTTCAATATTTCGCGCAATCGGAAGAGATGGAATCCCTAAATTATGCCAAACAAATAAGTGAAATTTATCAGGTAAAATTTCTGTGACTTTTTCACCAAATTGAAAATCAAAAAAAGCTGATGGCGAAATGCAATCAATATAGGTAATGTCGTTTAAGGTGACATATTTAACTTCACTTTCATCAGGATTCATGATAGTAGTCAAATTAAATCCATTTTTGTCATGAAGAGGAGATCTATTATCAAAAATAATACGGAGAACTTGTGCAATAACATTAGGTTGCTTCAAATTTTCAACAAGCTGCTCTGAGACAGTATCAAATATATAAAAATTTGGGTAGTATTTTGCCGAATTTTTGATTTCTAGTTCATCTTCATCTTCAATAGATGATACGTATGATGTCCCAAAATCTAGTGTGAAAAATTGAAGAGAAGTATCATCATTTTCAAGAAACAGCGACGAAAGAAAATTATTTACTTTACTTATGGGAACTTTCTGACTTTTATTCTGATGCCGATCCTGAAACGGAGCGGTTGGTCCAGGAATAAATTGATCAATTGGCTGAACATATTGTAATACGTCATCTTGAACAACATTTGATTTATTTTGAACGCCGTTTAACTTACTAACAAGTATCCCATCTAGAGGTTGAGGATTGCTTTGAATATAAAAATGATCAAATGTAAAAGGTAATGAAAATTGTAATTGACACTTTTTCTTATTTGATTTCAATATTGATTTGGATTCTAATTCCAATTCTTGATCTTCTTCTTGCATTGATGATTTAAGGTTTCTACTTACAGATACACCTCTTACCCTTTTAGGCTGATGAATTATACTTAAAGAATCACGCTGTACTGGAACTTTTCTTTTTACTTTTCTTCTTTCTGAAATAATAACGGAACGTTCATCCTCTTTTTGGTCATAATCATTATTTTTTAGATGGTTCTCATTATTATAATGATTCGTAGAACGCTGAACATTTTTATGGGAATTAACGCTAGCTTGACGACGTGCTGAACTTTTTTTTACTATTTCAATTCGGGACTTATTATTAAATGATTGATTATTTCTTAATTTGAGAGTATTATTTTGAAAAGAATCCGAAGAATCAGAAGAAGAATTAAATTTAATTAATTGTCTTCGATTTTCTACAGATGAAATCCGATTTCCGTTTTGTTTGAGTTCAGAATTGTTATTATGATGATTGGTATGTAAAGAATTTTGTTGTCCGACTTCAATTTCATGTTTTTTACGTTTTCTTTGAGCTGATGATGATCGGCGTGGCGTGGTATTGAGTGTGTTCATAAATCACAATTATTAACGTAAACTATTTGATTTTATTTAAAAATGATTGAAAATATTAAGTATACCTAATATATAAAAAATATTCAAAAAGAAAATTTTCAATTTATTTTGTGATTTGTTTCAAAAATAATGCATGCCATTAAAATTTTAATTCAAATCTTTCTATAATTTGAATGAGTAGTGATATTGAAGAAGAAGAAGAAGAAGCAGGTTATGAAGTAGAAGAGATTTTGAAGCACCGAGAAACAGCTTCTGGCCTCTCCTATTTTTTAAAATGGAAAGGATTTCCGTCAAGCGAAAATTCGTGGGAAAGTGAATCTAATCTTAATTGCAAAGAGTTATTAGATAGTTACTGGGAAAAAGTAAGAGAAGATGAGAAAAAAAAAAGTCAATTAGAAAAAAAAGGTAATCAAAAGGATTCAAAACAAAAAACGAGAGATGCAAGAATTGAAATTATTGGTGTGCGAAAAGATGATAATGGGAAAATAATATTTTTAACAAAAAACAAAATTAATGGGGAAAAAGCTGAGCGCTCTCTTGCATATTTGAAATATCATTCTTTAAACCCTCTAATTAATTTTTTTGAATCATCATTTGATTTTACATCGACAACTAAGTTGAAGATGTCAGATATCAAAATTGGAAAAACATGATTATATAAATTGTTTTTTATTTTCTTGTAATTTAAATAGTTTATTTTGATTTTTTCTTTGATTATGATCAGTTAATAACAAAGAGTTATTCAATACATATGAATTAAATTATTTTTTATGAATGAAAATTTTAATTTAATTGAGATTAAAAAATGCTAAAAATCATCTTTGCATACTATTTCTTTCAGATAAGAAAAACAAATGCTAATTCCAAAATAAAAAAGAAAAAATTTTATTGGTTATTTTATTAAAAAATAATTTTGATTATGTTTTATCATGCAATTTTGCTTTAAATCCTTGATATCCTATCAACAAATCAATTAATTGACTGAGTCAATTTGACTCATTCCAAAAAAAAATATTTGAAACATATTATGAAATAAATTTATTAATAAATTGTTTCTAACAATCTAAATAAAAAGACTTAGTTATTTTATTAAAAAAAACTTTCTAAATATCATAGCATTTTAGAGAAGTTATACTAATTTTCTCAATTTGAAAACGAAATATTGATTTCAATATTCAAATTATCAACGTAACATTGCAATATTTTAATAACAATATGAAGTGAATTTTTTAAGAAAATTTTTGCTTATTCCATATTCATATTCCATTTTTCACTAATAAGAAAAAACTTTGGTCGAAAAAAATTGAGTTATTCAGAATTTAATTTATTTTTTACTTTTTGAGATAAAAGTTTACTTTTTGATAAAACAATAACAACTCCTTGTTTGGTATAGTCAAAAAGTTTAACAACCAAAAATATTTTTTCCGCATATCTTCACTAATATTTCTTTTTTTAACATTTTTTTAAATATTTGAATATTTAATTAATATTTATATTTAGTTATATTATTGTTTTTAAATTATATATCATTCCAAATATAATATTTATATTTGTTTAGTTTTTAAAAATAATCGGTTATAAAAGTGGCAATATGGCTACTAATATTTTTAAAAAAATAAAATGTGGGATGAAGCTGCTGTTTTTCAAGCTTTCGCAAAAAGCTTTGCTCCATAGAACCATTAGTCTGCTTCAACATATCCCATGTTTTTTTTTTACCCTGAGTTTTTTTTTTGGCCTGGATTCATTTAGTTTCCACACCAAAAGCGAAACAGTTTGGGGTCCGCCTTTCGAGAGAGAGGTATGGACTTTTAATAAAAAAAAGTTTGATCTTCATATTTTGAGTTTTCTGGGTAGTTTTTCTGGGGCTCAACAATCTGAAATCAAATCCAAACATGTTTCCTCCTCATCTCGTTTGTCGTATTGTTGTTGTTCAATGCGCACCTGGCATCAGCTACTTGAGATAGTAGTGCGGGCACCAACTTGCGGCAGGTGGTTGAGGAAGATCAGACACGGATTTCCTTTCATATAAGAACGGCTTCTTCAATTTCTTCTTCTTCCGGCAAGTGATTCACCTTTTTGGTAAAACAGCCATGGAGAAGTAAGAATATAGAATCAAAAGTATCTTCCTAACAGCGACTGCTTTGCAGATGCTATTTTCTTTTTGATTCATTTTTTTGCCATTTTTATGCCTCAACAGAAACAAAACAATGAGAGTTTATGCAGAGATAAGAATTATTTGATGTTGCCTTTAAAAAAGAGCTCATATCTTATTTTAAGGCATTTATTTTCCACATTTTAAGAGTAGACGTTTCTTACCATGTAGAGACAGAAACTTTTAAAGGAAATAATTTGGAAATTGAGGCCATCTTCTTGGCTTCTTTCTAAATAATTGCATCTATTTTGATTCTTATCAATGACGCTTTTTTCAATCAAATATGTTATTATTTTATTTTTCAAATTTAATTGTATTTTAATATAATATCAACTTACATGATATTATATTCTAATTGATGTAGGATGCTTATTGCTTGATTTATGCAATCTTATTTAGTTGTTTTACTTACATATTAACAACTAGTCAAATATCTGTATTCATTAACTAAACAAAAACAATTGCATTAAATTATAAAGCATCAAATAAGGTTACTTTATTATAATCGCGCAAAAAAAAAAAAAAAAAAAAGAATTAAAAAAAAAAGCAAGGGATTATGTTAGGTCGCGATAGATTTTAAACAAAAACTAATACATAAATCAATAATTAAAATATGTTACAGGTAAAGCACCCACCACTGGCAACTTCACGTACCTCCTCTGCTTTAACACGATATTTATCAGGAAGTATTGCAGGTGGAATATTTTTAGGTAAGGTAGGCATCCATGAAGAAGGATCTTTCTCAGGTTTCAAATTAATAACAGAAAGGCTCTGTAAATCTTTCTTTGAAAGATAATCCCAATCATATTTATCTTGCCATTTTATGCCCAAGTCATCCATTGCTTCAAGTAAGAAACTTATCAGAAGATTGTAGTTTGGAGTTTCAAACTCCTCAACTCCATTCAAATACTGATAAATAGAAATGAACTGCCTTGGGCATTTTTCACAAAGTTTTGCTGCACTTATGCTTTGTTTAATTCTCAAGTTGTGTTTCTCATTTGTGATACGCGACCAAGGTAATTTCCCTCTTATCATTTCGACAAGAGAATAAAACCAAGATATCAGGTCGTCACGCTGGGTTATTTCCTCGCGCAGAAGAGCATGAACGGATGCATATTTAAGTGTACCAACAAACCCATTGCTGCTCCTGATAAAATCGCCATTTTCATCAATATATTTTCGGCTCAAACCAAAATCAATTAATTTTACAACAGTTCTTCTATTTTGAACAACAAGAAAGTTGGACGGCTTAATATCTCTATGGAGGTATCCATGCATATGAACATCTTTTATTGCTAAAAGCATGTGCACGCCAACTCGGAGAACTGTTTTGGTTGTTAGGTCACCATAAATGCTCTGAACTTTCATTAATGAAGGCCCAAGGCATTCCATAGCCATATAAGCACACTTCGGACTAACAAAAGTTTCAAAGAACTCAGGCGTATAACGGGAGTCTTTTAGATCTTGAAGGATATTGCTTTCATTTTCTAATAAGCTCTTTGAATCATTTAAAACATTTTCTATTTTTATAGCAATAAGCTCCTTGGAATTTTCAGATTGCACAGAATAGGTTTCACCAAAAGACCCAACGCCAAGTCTCTTCAACAATTTGTATCGACCGAGTCTAGAACCTGCTTGATAATTCGTCATTAGTTAATAATTTTACTGGCCATGCTATTTTGAATAGCACTTTGAAAAAAATCATCCATTGAAAAAGTATCTAAATTTCTGAGTTTTTGATAAATGTTTTCCCCAATTCAATAGTTTTTAATGTTTAAATCATCATTGGTTTGATTAAATACTAATAAATAGTTAAAGTTTTAATTGTTTTTATTAAAGATAACTCTAAAATTTTCAAAAGCTTAGAAAAAGGAATTTATAAACAATTCAAAATTCATAGATCCTTACAATTATCTTTTTCGCTTCAGAAATTGTTTATAATTTCTGATTAAATTTTTTAAACTCCCTATTAAAAAAATAAATTAAAAAAAAATATACAAAAAACAATTTATTCTCTATTATTACTCATAATATGTTGAATTTACTGAGTTAAAAAAATCAAAATGATTTTGAATAGTATTCAAAAATAAACATTTTCAGAAATTGAATTTCATAAATTTTCCACATGACATTAAAATTTTATCTTTATCTCTCATAATTATTTAAAATCAAATAATGCTTATTTCAAATCTTTTTATTTTCTGTTAGATATGATCCTGATTGTTCTTAAAATTTTCATTAAAAATTTATTAATATTCGTTATTTTTTTCAATTTATAAACGATTTTCTAAACCTTGTTCAAAAAACATTACCTCCCTCTCAATTTAAAATATTCATATCTTTATATTTTAAATATGAATTAATTTTTTAAAATTTAATAAATATTATGATAATTATCTAATATATTATTAATGAAGAATGATGCAATTAAATTGTTTGATAAAAAAGATAAAATGATTTAAAATATGAAATGGAGGTAAAGTTTTTTGAACTCAGTTTATTTGATCAAAAATTTTAAGGAAATTTAGAGGGTGAGCATTCTTTCTTTATAGATAAAACTCCATAATTATAAAGCATAAAATAATTATGTTTTAATATTATATTTTGTTATCATAATTAAGTATGTTTGCAACTAAAAATTTAATAATTTACTATAATAACAATAATATATTTGTATTTTTTTCTAATTGAATAACCAAAATTTTAATATGCATTCAAAATTAAAACCATTTTATCTGTATGGATATTTATGTTATTATCTTACAATGATTACATTATAGGTTATTATTAGGTTTTATTTCTATATATATATAATAGAATAAGATATAATTTTATTTTATCTATAATTATAAATCTCAAATTTTAATTATTCAAATTAGATTTTATTTTTAATTTAAAAAGTTGTATTTTCAGTTTAATTGAGAAATAAAAAATAAACAATTGATACATTTTAAATTATAAATATAACAAAATTAGTAATTGTAAATTAAAAAATAAATAATAATATATATTTATCCTTATTTATATTATAAATGATAGGTATAGCTTTTGAAATCTATCTGCCAATTTCTCAAGATTTTGCAAACAATTTACATGATAAATAATGATTTGGACCAATCATAAATAAAAACTTGAAAAAAATCAAACAATTTATTATGGATATTTATCATTAGGACATTACAAATGACTTATCGATCAATAAAAAAATTTAAAATATGCATTTTTTAAAAATCAGCAAATATTTCGAATCTTTTAAAATATAAATATTTATTAATTTTGTTTTTATTAATTAAATGTTATTTTTAATTATTTAAAAAATTCGTGATCTTATTCAATATAGACATAGATAAATGAATAATGTGTTAAAATTTTATATGATTTTACGAGTATTCAATTGGTTGACCACCCTCTATAAAATTTTAATATCTTTTTATCCTTTTGATGCATTTTAATATAAATTTATTCATTATCTTTAAAAAACTATTTCTTCACGAAATAATTCTTTTTATTTAACAAGATAGGACAATTTATTGAAAAAACATAAAATAAAAAGTTTTGAGTCCAACTTTTGTCTAAATCGTTTCGACTTTTTGTCAATTTTTGAAAATTTTTGCAACCATTAACTCCAGCCTAAACTATAGAAAACACGCCTTTGGAAGCAAGACTTGTTTAAAATATTTTTATTATAATATCAGAACGTACATAATATTTCTAAAATTTAATTCATATAATAAAAATATTATAAAATTCAAAACCATTAATGTTCTTTTGCTCTTTTAAAGAACGCACAAATTACTCACCATTAAATTGAATTTTACAAGTATAGCGTTATATCAATTTGAACTTATAAAATTCATATTTCTATTATAGCATTTAAATTAAACTATATTTTTTTCTTTTGATTGCTAAAAACGCGTTTCTTACCTCATAGATACTATAAGCAATTATATTAAGGTACAAATTTTGTCTAACTAATAAAAAAAATGATTGGAATTGAACAACTTTTTCAATGCCAATCGGAAAACGTTTCTTTTTTTGCCATATTATCTCGAATAAAGAATAAGTTATAAATATTTCTGTATTTAACTAGATGCAAATGTAGCTAATTTAAAAATCATGAAATTAAAAAAAATTAAAAAATTCATGAATGATGATTGAAATGGAATTCAAAATTGTTGAAATAAGAAAGATTGCATGATTTGATTTGCCTAAACAAGAAAGATCAACAATAGAAAAAAAAATTTATGTTACTCAATTAGATAAATGGCATTGAAAAACTTAGAAAACTTAATAATATTTAAAAATGTTTTTTATGTCACTCAAAAAGTTTCATATTATTCAAAAATTCTTTATTTTTTGAATGATTCTTTCAAATTTGAAATTATAAAGATTTTGCCTATTAAGATTTTAATGAAACTATAACATGATATAATTATTCATTGAGCACTGGGTTACAAAGTTTGGTCAGATGATTAGTCATTTGAAATATTGAAAAGGCCATTTAATTTCAATGAAATTTTAAATATGAATATTTCAAAATTGACGGCAAATAATTCTAATCAAAAGCTTAGACAAATCTCAAGTGGCCAATTTTTTTTTTTATTTTTTCTTTAAATGGAATACCCAACATGCAAAAATATTTTTTTTTTTTTTTTATCAAAATTGAAATATTACAATATAATTTTATAAAATCTCAAAATGGAATGGATGCTATATATCTTATTATAAAATACAAAAATCACATGATTTCAAAAATATAATTTGATATATCGATACTATTAAATTATTATATAATGATTGGGATAAAATTTCTTTTGGAATATTAACATATACGGAGAAATAACATAAATTAGAATTATTTTATTATTTAAATAAAATCACAGACCAAAAAAAAAAAAGAATATTATATAAATTATATGTTATTCTGTAAAAATAAATATCTCCGTATTTATTTAAAATAACAACTTTTTAATTGATTTTTTATTATAAAATCATTCCTTAATAGAGACTATCTTTTTCTCCAATATTTTAATAATATCAACTTTTGCTGATTTGTGTCATATAATAAATGAATGATGTTAAATATTGTCTAGTATTATGAAATACAAAATTTGGAATTATTTTTGGTGGCAATCATCATTATCATCGAATAAGATTTTTTAGTGAGCCAAATTCTTTTCAGAATAAACTTGCTGATAAGAAATCGGACAATTGCTTTTGATCGAAAATCAGAGTTAGAAAGTCATAGCGAAACGATAAAAATAATTTAAAATAATTTTATAAAATTTTTCACTTCATTAAAATGAAAAATAAGATAATTTTATACGTAAATGATTCTCATTCTAATTGGATCCCAGCAACTGACCAGACGCAATACATCCGTGATAGAACCAATCAAAAAATTAAAGAGTTAGGGAAAAAGTATTACTATATTAAATCTCTATTCGACTCAATGGGATTGCAACGAGACAACCTTTTTTATCTTGCTCGTAAATTGGAAACTCAATACGAAGAACGGAAACCAGGAATCCATATACCAGCCAGCTGCAAAAGAATGAAAGATGCCATTTATACGTGGTACGCAGACAATTTTTATACCGAAATCGTGTCGAACAATCCAGAAATAATGATACAATTGCAGGAAATAAGAAGTCCTCATCGAAATTCTTCAATTTCAAAGCTTTCTGATAAGAGTTTTACACAGAAAAAAAAAACACCAAACCAAAATAAGAAAAATCAGAAAACAGCAAGGATCACCCAAGTAATTTCAAAAACTATTATTGAAGTTCAAGATAATCCTATTACCGAAAACACTGATTATGAATATAAATCTTTCTTAAATCTACAAGTAAATGAAGAAATTGATAATTTAGATTTCTCAAACATAAGCAATGATAAAGAATACGACAAAGATAGCTCTTGTTCAAATCCTAATTTCAATATTGATTTATTGAATTTTTAAATTATGTAAAAATTAGCTCACTTACACTATGTATCTGGTTTTATAACTAAACAAAAGAAATTAAAAATATTTTCCTACTTTAACATTCTTTTTGTAATATTGATCAAATATCATTATCATGTAATCAATACATTAATCTAATTTTCAGTATTGTATGCCATAATATCATTAATATTCATCATAAACAATTTATAAACCACCGATTCTTTTGTTATTGGCGCTTAAATCGGTAAAATTTTACAGAAAATATATCCTATCAATATTAGTTTTTATATAAGAAATGGCCAAAAACCAATGAAAAGTTCTACATTTGAATTACTAACTAAATAAGAATTCAAATAACTATAATCTGCTATTCAATTTTTAAAAATAATGTTTCAGTTACTCTTTTATCTTTGTGAAAAACTTGATAGAGCCAAATGTCAATTTTCACCTCAAACAAATAAAATATTTGATAAATTACAATTCGTTTAAGTTAATATATGATCAGAAATACCATTTTAAAGCTAATTCTTCAATCATTTCCAAATTAAATTCAGTTACAAATAAAAAATCTAATATTTTTCAATGAAATTCCTATGAAATACTCAGAAAAACTTATATAACGGTCAGAATATGCAATTATTTCGAGCGTTTTGGAACATTTCAAGTTGTCAGTTCATTTTTAGAAATGATTTTCTTGTTACTGTTCTCCTACATTTCATTTGTTGCATGTAAAGTAACTGAAGACGACCCTCATACGTTTGACAGAGATGAAAGACGACGTCCATATGAAGGCCACTGCAGAGATGTTCAAAGCAAAAATTTCGCTCTTGATTTAAGATATAACCAGGACTATTATTTTGCAGATTGCCAAACAATTGGTGCAGTTACAATTCAAATAAAAGATTTAACATCTATTTCTCCATATTTATTTTATGGATCATCAATTACTTCTTTAACAATCACCAAAGATGTAAGTCCAGAACTCATTATTGGAGAGGGTGCTTTTGCATTTTGCAATAGTCTTACTTCTGTAACATTTCCAACTTTTGATCCACAACCAACTATCGCAAATGGAATTCGTATAAATGCTGGTGCATTCTTTAAGTGCGTAGCTCTTAGCAGTGTTAATTTTATTGAACCAATAACTAAAATTGGACCATCATCTTTTGAAGGATGCTCAGCTCTAAATCCTACCTTTAACACAAGATCGTCAGTTCGATTATACATATATTCTTATGCATTTTATAAATGCAATCAAAAAGAATCAGCCACATTAACTTTGCCAGCTAAAAATGTTATCTCAATCGGTCATCATGCTTTTGAAGATTGCAAATTCTCAATTAAAGAAGTTCATGCTACTGCAATTGGGGATTTTGCTTTTAGTGGCTGTACTTTCACTACTTTAAAAGTTGATTGCGGCGAAATTGGAAATAGTGCATTTAAAGGAACAGGAAGCCTCTCCTCAATTCCAAAAACAGTGAAAATTGGATCTTATGCCTTTTCTGGATTAACAATAAATAATCCACTTGAATTTTTGAGTGGATCACAAATTGGAAAGTATGCATTTTATAATTGCAAATATTTGACAGCATCCAACTTGATCAAGCTTACAAGAACATCAGTTGACTCGTATGCTTTCTCATCCTCAATTTCTGATTTCAAAGGCGAAATAAAAATAGAAAGCTCCACTATCGGAAGTCATGCTTTTGAAAACTTTGGAAAAACATTCACACTTACTTTTACTTTTACTTCATACGGTACCTCCTCAATAAGCGAATATGCTTTTTATAGTTCAGGTATTCAACACAGTCTTCTATTTAACGGATCTACAATTTATTCAATTGGAACAAAAGCATTTGCTAAATGTGCTGGACTTGATAATGATTTAACAATAATTGATCGTCTAACCATTGATTCTTATGCCTTTGAAGGATGCAACTTCAAAAATATTAAAATAGTTGGAAAACAAAATATTGGTCAAAGTGCTTTTGAAGGTCATGGACCCATTACTAGCTTAGTAATTGGAGAAGAAAAAACCGATTACAGTAATAATAATTATCCTGAATCATCAATTGGAAAACGTGCTTTTTACGGTGTACAAATTAGTTCACTTGAAATTCATTCTTCAGTATTTAAAATTGAAGAGTATGCATTTGCCAAATTAACCTTACCTAAGAACTATATTTTAAATATTTATGCGACAACAATTGACGCATTTGCTTTCTCACAATGCACACCAATCCACCAATTGAATATTTATTCCAAAAATGTTTATTTCCATGCTTTCGATGGAACTAAAATAGATGAATTAACAATTGATTATAAAGATAAAAACTATGAAGAAGATTATCCCCCAGTTATCTCAATACAAGCATTTTATAATCTTGAAATTGGATCATTGACAATTGGAAAAGAATACGTTATCGAAAAGTCTGCCTTTTGGAATTGCAAATTCGGTTCAAACATTGACATTAATGATGCAACAATTGGCCCTTATGCTTTTGCAGATTGCCAGTCAGATGGATGCACTCTTAGAATTGGAAATTCCGATATTGGTGAATATGCATTTACCAATTTCAAAAAAATTAATGTTCTCGAGTTTAACGGAGATTCACTAGCTCAAAATCAAAACACAATCGGAACACGTGCATTTTATGGCGCCAGTATTATAAATAAAGAAGGATTAACAATTCCAGCTTATATTTCTGACGTTGGACATCATGCATTTGCTAGTATTGATGATCTAGAGCCAAATTCTTTAATTTTAAATTGCGAAAAATTGTTAACAGGTTCATTTTATGGTTGCGGAAAAATTAAAACTTTCCAATTAGGAAACAGTTTAACTGACATTCAGGCATTTGCATTTTATGGAACAAATTTGGTAGGCGAACTTGTTATCCCTAAGAGTGTTAAAAACATTGGTCAATCAGCTTTCCAAGGATTAACATTAGGAAAGATCACATTATTTACTGATAGCGAATTGACTACAATTGGAATAAGTGCATTCCAAGGCTCTGGAATTTCAGGAGAGCTTCAAATTCCTCCAAGTGTTAATGAAATAGGAAATTATGCATTTTCTCAATGTCGAGGATTAACATCAGTTTCATTTTATACAATGGATTCAGATGTTGCTTTAAGTATTGGTGATTTCGCCTTTTATGACTGTGAAAATCTTAATTGCTATCTTGATATCCCTGTATTCGTCAGCAACATTGGAAAATATGCATTTGCTAATTGTGAAAAGTTGAAAGGGCACTTATCTGTAGGTTTAGGCATAGAAATTGGTGAAGGTGCTTTTGAAAATAGTGGATCATTTGATATCACAGCCATTAATGTGTATTCTTACGATGAAGATGAACCTAAAGTATATGATATCAAAGCCGAAACATTTAAAGGCTTGAATGTTGTTGGAAAATTAACAATTCCTGCTCCAGTGAAGAATATTGAAAACTCTGCATTTGAAGGCTGTAAAGGTATAACATCTCTTTCTTTTGAAGATGGCTATTCTGGAGTACCTCTTAAAATTGACGCAATCAAAGATAGAGCCTTTTATGGATGCACAGGACTTTCAGGAATTTTAACAATTCCTTCAACAGTAACTTTAATTGGAAAAGATGCTTTTAAAGGTTGCACAAGCTTACAAGGAATTAATATTATAGATGGAAACAATGAACTTACTATTAAACAAGGAGCTTTTGCGGTTACTGGACTTTCTGGATTATTAACAATTTCTAAGAAAGTTTCTAAAATTGGAGAAAGTGCTTTTGAAAACTGTACAGCTATTACTGCATTAGTAATTCAACCAGGCGGGGATTCACTCACAATTGGAAGTCAAGCCTTCTATGGAACAAAGATTTCTGGCTCATTAATTATTCCTCCACAAGTAAATGTAATTAAAGCCAGAGCCTTTAAAGATTGCTCCGCTTTAACTGGATTAACAATTGAATCTTATGAATCCTCACCTTCTATTTCCATTGGTGAAGAAGCATTTTGCCGTACTGGAATTTCAGGAACGCTGACAATCCCATCACGTGTAAGCAATGTTGAAAAGAGCTGCTTTGAAAACTGCACATCTTTGGCTACTTTGATAATTGAATCTGGAAGTTCTAACCTTGTTATCTGCCAAAAGTCGTTTTATGGTACAGGAATTTCCGGCAAATTAACGATTCCTGATCGTGTTACTGATATTGGCGAGAGTTCCTTCAGAGATTGCAATAAATTGAAAGAATTAGAGATTGAAGACCATTCAGGAAAAACACTAAAAATTGGCAAATTTGCTTTCTATGGAACAAGTATAGCTAATGAATTAGAGATTCCATCACGCGTTCAAATAATCAAAGAAAGCGCCTTCCAAGGCCTTTCATCATTGACTTCATTAGTTATTCAATCAAATCCAGATCTAGAAATTGGAGGAAGAGCATTTTCTGGCTGTGGAATCGATGGATCATTAGTATTAAATGTTAAAAATGTTAAAAATTACGCATTCGCAGATTGTTTACAACTTCAAGGACCATTGGTGATTGTCGGTGGAACATTTGGTGAATATGTTTTCTCTGGATGCACAAAATTAGGATCTACTGAGCATTTAGATAAATATAACATTGATTATTCAATTGCTGTTTATGGTGGAACACTAGGACCATTTGATTTCCAAGGCTGTAATAATCTCAAAGGAACAATCTTCCTTACATCGAAAACTCATATTGGTAATGATGTTTTTAATGGCCTCAAATCATCAGGATTTACTCTTTACATTACATCAGAACAAAATGATAACATTAAAATTGATGATCGTGCTTTCTATGAAAGCTCTCTTCGTGGACCATTAACAATTCCAAAGAGTGTAACACATGTTGGCAAAGATGCTTTTTCATTATGCAGCATCAATGGAGAACTCACATTAGAAGGAACTGGTTTTGGTAGACGTGCTTTTGCCAATTCAACATTTAGAGGATATTTAACAATCAATATTGATGAATCAGAGGATAAAGATTCTGGATTTGATTATACAACATTCATCAACTGCAATGGATTCACTAATCTTGCACTCCAAAAAATCACAGATATTCCTGAACGTTTGTTCTACAAGATGTCTTTCTTTGGAGGCGCTTTGAACATCCCAGAACAAGTCACATCGATTGGCAAATATGCATTTGCTGGATGTGGTTTCACATCAGTCACCTTTGATCCAGATGCAAATGATGATATTTCAATTGGAGAAGGTGCATTCTCTCAATTAACACAACTCACTGGTGCAATTGAGCTTCCAACCTCTTCTGTTTCGACTTATTCAGATCCCAAAGAAGATGATGACACTGGAAAAAAGATTGATCCTTATACATTCTACCAATGCTCAGAATTACGTTCATTCATCATTCCAAATGACATCACAGCAATTGGCAACTATGCATTTTGTGGCTGCAGGAATCTTGAGATGACATTGGACTTTTCAAAGATCACATCAATTGGAGTCAGCGCCTTCCAAGATTGTGTTAGTTTGAGAGGACCTTTAGAAATACCTACAAAAGTTAAATCCATCATGGAAAACGCTTTCGCTGGCTGCACTGGCCTGTCAGATTCTCTCACAATTAGAGTTAGCAATTCACAAACTTATATTGGACCGCATGCATTTGCTGGATGTAAAGGTTTTAAGAAAGGAACATTATTCATCTACATTGAAGAAAACGACGAAAAGAGAAGATACGATGGAAAAGATTATTATTATGTTCCTGATTATTTCTTGAGAATCGGTCATGAAGCATTCGACGACTGCAAATTCTCTGATATTTATTACAATGGAAGATATGAGCCTGATTGTGATTATGATATTGGTATTAAGCACACAAAAGGCATTCATACATCAAGTAATTATATTGATAAATCATTCTGCAGTTATCCACTCCATAAAGACAAGCTCAGCGGTGGAGCAATCGCTGGTATCACCATTGCAGTTATTGTTGTCGTTGCTGCAATTGTGGTTCTCATTGTTTTCTTCATAATAAGAAACAAAAGGAATAAGGATAAAAGTGAAGCTGAAGTTGAAATGAATGCTGATCCATAAATCTAAATCTCATATTAAAAATATTAAATATCAGCATATAAAATTTTTTTTTTTTATTTATATATATATATATAAAATGGAATAAATAAAGAGGATTCTATTCAAAAAATTATTAATTTCAATTATCAAAATTAAATTTGCGAAAAAAAAAAAAGAATTATAGATATAAAGTAATTTTATAAAATTTAGCTTGATCATATATCTCTAATTTTTAGGTTATTTTATCATAATTTTTTTTAATTTTAAACTTTATTACTTCATTATTCTATAATTTAATAAGATATATCTATTTCTTTCCTAACAATTTTCAAAGGTTTTGTTGATCACCAAAAAAAAAAAAGTCGTTGATGTTGGCATGTTAACCAGCAATACTGTTAATAATTCAACGAGTCATATGTCAGCATTTACCTGCTCAATAATAATAATAAAAATCAAGATTATCAAATGAAAAAAAATTTATTTAAAAGTTTTTATATGAATAGTCAGAGAAAGATGCATTAAATATATTACATGATTAATGATTGAAATTTTAAATGCTCTCAATATGCAAAAAAAAATAAATCTATATTAATTTTTCAAAATTATTCAAATAATTTCGAGCTCATTTAAAGCTTTAAACAAAAGGAATTTAAATGTTGATATAAAGTGGTTAAAAAATCTCATTTTGCTTTTTTTCAAACTCAAATTTGATTTCTTTGAAAGGTCGTACAACTAAATTGAATAAAAAATAAAATTAAATAAATTTATATTTATCTTAATAAATAATTTAATTAATAATTATAATATATAATTTATATATTTTAAATCCAATATTATAAAATGTAATGGTTGAAATAAAGACTTTAATTAAAATTCAATATATATCGATTTCTTATATATTTGCATCATTTAAAAAATATAGATGTCATTTGAATGGGTATACTATGTGTTATACAAATAATATTTTACTTTTTGACGAAATCCTTCATTAACTGAAATATTAGACTTTTTATATTTATGAAACCAATCAACTAAATCTTCATTTTTAGAAAAAACTGACATTTGATTTAGATTGAAATTCAAATATATTAGAAAGTAAATGCATATAAATAAAATTGTATTCTTCATTTGGCTCCTGTAACGTCCAATTTTTTTAAAATCATCATTTAATAATTCAACAAATTCACTTTTTCTGCATTTTTGGCTAAAAAATGAATTTTTTTTTCCAATAATAATAACTATTTTTATATAACACTTAATGTTTTAAAAGCATATAAAAAGATATCAAAAGAATTAATGATTAGAATAAATTATATAAAAAGTTATCGCTATTCTAAATTTTTAGAAAGTGTTATAAAATTCTTATCAAAAATAATTAAAATAAATTGAGATAAAATACTCAAATTTATTTTATGAAGAAAATTTAATATATACTTATATCCTTTTAGTTTTTATTTTAATTTGAATTTTGTACGATGCAAATATTTATAAAACTGATTATTATTATTATAATAAAATATAATTAGTTTAAACAAACCAATCATTGAGTTTTACTGTTAAAATTCAGTTGTACGACCTTTTTTCTTTGATAGGTGTGGCGATCGGAAGTGAAGTGTCAAATAATTGAAATAAAACTTAAAAAAACCATAGATCACAAAATAAACCAATTAATTAAATGTTATATGATATATTGATTATAAATTTTGAATAAAAAATAAAATTCTATGTGCAGGATTTAAGATATAAAATAAAAAAATTTTCATTCAAATCTGAGACATGTTATATGAAAAAATAATTCATTTTAAGCTTTTTTGTAATAATTTATAAGCCGTTCGCATATTAAACCATTTGGATATTTTTAAATATTATAAAATATCAAGGAAAAATAATAAAACTTATCAAATAATAAATTTGATATAATATTTTTTAATCATTTCATATAAATCAATCAAGAAATTGGAAAAAAGAAATTAAGATGATCTATATCATAGGAAAGAACAATTTTTTAAATTCATTATGTATGAAATAAAAAATTATTTATCCTAAATTATTCAAAATTGAAAAAAAACGAATTGATATTAGTTTTTTCTTCTTTGTAAACGATATACTTTATTTTTTTAAGCACATGTTACTTATATTATATATTTTCAATTTTCAGATCTATAATGAATGTCCAAAAAGATTTATCTTAGAGAAGCTACTTTCTTTTTTGGTGTCATATGTTTTCTCTTCAATATTGTTTACTCGAAAATCTTTTCATTAGTTGGAAAATTATAAAACAATTACATTTATCATTTTGAAAAAACGATTATTTTCAATTGAATTTCCTAATTAATCATATCTTGAAATTGATACATAAAATTTTCAAAATAATAATTTTATAAATATTATATTATAATTTTATTCCTAAATACAAAATATCAACTCATTCCATGGATTTTTTAATTTTTCTGACACTTCACTTCCTATTAGACTTGTTATTTTGAGAATCGATATCAAAAACGTCACTTTTTTGCATCTGATACTCGATTATCAGTTTAAAAATCTGATATCGAGATTATCGATTATCAAGATATCAGATATGAAATGTGATATAAAAATAATTGTAAACTTGATATCAATTGCCGAGATCTCGAGATCTCAAACAGATTTATCTTCTTTTATAATTTTTATTTGTGATTTAATAATATTTAAAATTATATAATATAATGTATTGATGTTTATTTTAAGATTAAAATCAAAAAATACATTCTTTTTTATGAAATATTTGAAATTAAAATATGATCATATATTTATCAAAAAGTTTAATTGAAAATTCTGATATCAAAAGCTGAGAAAAAAAAATTCTCGATCTCTGATATCGATCTCGAGAATCTGTGCATATTTATGTATCGATATCAAAAAGTCAATCAATTATCGATCTCGAGAATCGGAGAATAACAAGTCTACTTCCTATCGCCACACCTATTTTCTTTGTTACTGGTTTTTTCAATTTATCCTGATTGTCCAGGTCAATTTTTAAAAATTGATTTTCCATGCTGATTTCAATTTCAAATCTTAAATCATTTAATTAAATATATGCATAATTCTAAAAGAATAGTTTTAGTTGAAAAAACATTTAAATATTTATTAGTAAATAGTTTTTGTGTTTTCAACAATGATGATTGAGAAATAAGCAACCATCCATGGAATGACAATGATCATCAAATCTCTAGTTGTGTTGAGGCAAAGAGCTCCTCCTATAATTGTCATTATAGATCCTTTATATTGAGGATCAACAAGTGTAAATGGAAAGCCTCCAATTCTTCTTGGTTTAACTGTTTTGAGTTCATATCCATAGTAAACGCCTGCATCTCCCAAAACTGTGTAAACAAGTTCATTCAAATATTGGCCAAGAAAAACAAGAGGAAGTCCAACGCAGATACCAGGGCCGTTAACACCAGCGCGATAAAGTGTTGGAAAAGCGCAGATTGCATCAATTATCTTAAGATATTGACTGATTTCAATGATTTGTTTCTGAGTCAAGTATTTTCGAACAAAAGTTGGAAACTTATAGGTGATAGCATACATAATATATGGAAAAATTGTTGTGGCAATTGACAAACCCATTAAAATATCCATTTTCTCCTTAAATATTAAAAAGAAAATAAATGAGCTTAGCAACCTCTTTCTCTCAAGTTTTGAAAGAAACCGTTTATATATGCAATCAAAAAATTAAATGAAACAAAAATTTTTAATTTAACGGAAGCTATTTTGAATTTAATCATATAATACAAAAAAATTATTGCTTTAGAAATAGCTTATACACATTCAATGGTAATGACCACGAAATGGCATTAGATCTTTTTGAAAGAAAACACCAATACATTTTGTAATTCAATACTTAAGTCTGACCATTTAATGGCTCAAAAGTGAATTGAATAAAATAAAAAAAACAGGACCAGACAAATAACCTCTCAAATTTATTTTAAAAAACAATGGATGAATCTTGAAAGCTAAACAAAGCAATTATCATACTTTTTTCGAAAAAAATTATACAACGCAAATCCGTAATGTTTAAACGTAGAAACCAGAAGAGCTGAGATGTAATTAAGCGTTTTGAATTACATGAAGAATTTCTTATTCCAAAAAAAGAGGCATATCTTTCAAAATTACGCTAAAAATACGTCAATAAAATGAGGAACTTACGGCAGAAAATATAAGGATGCTTGAAAATAGGGAAGCATAAATTTATTTTTTAAATAAATTTTATTTTTAAAAATCAACTTTTTCATATAATATAAAATATAAAATTGAATATTTTTTTTAATCAGACCAGTTTTGAGAGAAAATCGTGTGTAATTTCTGAAGAAAGAAAAATAAAATTTTAAAATTGAATGCAAAAAGTTATATGTAACATTGAAATAGTGGTCTGAATTATCGAATCCTGTTTAGAAAAAAAGAAAAAAGAAATTGTTTAACTGAGAACATTTGAATTTTTATTTATGATCAATAATTATGAATTGAAGATTAATTTTGGTTAGAAATCACAATGCTCAAAAAATTAATCCATATAGATTGATAAGAATTTACCGAAAGTGCTAATTATTAATGATTGTTTAAGCTTCATGAGATACTGAAGTATTTGGAAGATTTATTGATCTTCGAACAGTTACTGGCCTTGAAAGTCTTCTTGTTGATGTGTTGTTGAGAATTGGTGATGCGAGATGGCGTGGTGATTGAGCTTGTCCATTTGGATTCATACTAGGCATTGATGGTCGTTGGCCATATGCTGGCATTTTCATCGCGTTCTTAGGCTGGTTTGATGTGGGAGGATGGGCTGGTGGTCTCATTGGTGGGCGCATTAGTGGAACAGCTTGAATGCTGTTAGCTTGCTTGAATGGAACTTGTGCTTGTTGTTGTACCTTAACCATAATATCTTTCATTGATTCAACCATTTTTTCACGAAGAAGAATTCGATATAATGCTATTTTTTCATTGAATTCACCATTAAGAAGAGATTGGTGAAGATCATGGCATTCAACTCCGAGAGATGTCATTTGATTAATGATTTCCCAGTCATTAGGATTAACATTAGCTGTCTGATATCGATTTGACTTGACGAAAGCTTGCAAAGCTGAATATTCAGCTGGAGAGAACCATGGGTGTTCTTTAATTTTTTCTAATGTAATTCGGTTGTTTGGATCTTTGCAAAGCATCTTTGAAAGAAGGTCAACAAGTTGAGCCGACATAAATGATGGATAGCTGACGTCGCTGTAAACAATCTTATGAAGAAGACGCTGAACATTTTCGTCGTCAAAAGGTAAATGGCCAGCAATAATCGCAAAGAGTAAAATTCCAGAACTCCATATATCGGCTGAAATGGTATATGGATTACGAAGAATCATTTCAGGTGCAACATATGCAGGAGATCCGCATGCTGTAGATAATTCAGGACTATCATCAGTAAATATGTTTGACAGTCCAAAATCAATAAGACGAATGTTGTTGTATTTATCAAGAAGAACGTTTTCGCATTTCAAGTCACGGTGTGCAACTTTCTTTTCTTCGTGAAGATACTCAAGAACTGAGACTAATTGACCAAAGTAACGACGAGCTTGATCTTCTGAGAGTCGTCCATTGTTGTTGACATAATCAAGAAGATTGCCATTTTGAACGTATTCCATGACAAGAAAATAATATTCGTCGTTTTCAATGACTTGGAAAAATTCGGCAATGAAAGGATGTTCCATTTGCTTTAGAAGAGCTATTTCTCTTTGCAATCTAGTCACTGCGACTGCGGAAGAAATTGATGATTTGACAATAACTTTGATTGCAACTGGACTTTTGGAAATTACATGTTGTGCCGCCCAAACAGATGCAAATGATCCGCTTCCGATATTTTTTTCGATGACAAAATTACCAATTTTAAAGCCTGGCCTCATTTTACCAATTGAAGGATTGATCACGGTTTTATCAATTTAAAAAATTATTTATTTAAAAAGTTGTTCTCAGAATTTCCGAAAAAATTGAAAGATTTATATTTTATACATCAATATAAAAAAAAGCAAATGTGAATCAAATTAGCATAGATAGTGATTAAATAAGTTATTTTGTCTAATATAATTTAATAATTTTTTTTAAAAAACCTTACAAAAAGATAGTCTTTTAACTTTTTGTGTTTTATTCCGAAATTTGAAAAAAAAAACGCTGAAAATTATTAAAATTTAAACTTTTTGTCTTTTTCGATTTGAAAGAATAAACAAATCTTAAGGAAAATTGGTGTTCAATCTATTTTTTTTATTTTATATGTATTAAATAATTTGTTAAATTCAAAAGTATTATAATAATAAAAGTAAGATGAAATTTTTAGAAGATATTAAAGAAAAAAAGGAATAAAATTTAAGTGAAAAATATAAATAAATAACGTGCTTTCAATAGACCCGGAGCATTTCAGTAGACCCGGAGCAAGGTCAATTTAGCATAAATTGGCCATAATTTGATCGTTTTTTATAAAAAAGAAAACCAAATATGATCAGAAATATTTCGATCAGAATTTTTTTTATTTTTCACTATTTTACAAATATCTCCAAATCAAAAAAGTAAAACAAATAATATTTAACAAAAATTATAATGTAAAATAATAATTTTTATATAATTTATCATCAAATATTAAATAAAATAATTAAATTGTATGAAAAATAATAAAAATAAAAATTAGTGCTCTGGGTCTACTGAAATGCTCCGGGTCTATTGAAAGCACGTTAAACTTTAAACTGGTTTCAGTAAATCGTACCAACAAATTGACCTTGAGAAAACGGTTATGAAATTTTTGAAAGAATAAATTATTAAAAAAGTTTGATTTAAATTGACCATTTGTTAAGATATGCTGAAACCAGTTTAGGTTATTCAAACGGTTTTTATAAGATTAGTTCGCTCATTGAAGAAAAAAGAAATTAAAGGAAACTTTATACTTACTTGGCAATATTTTGAATCAATTTATGTTAAAATTATGGTTTATAACGTGATTGCCATATTAGAAAGTGAGAAATTTTCATTTTAAAATAATTTTTTTAAGGTACAAATCTAGTACGTTATAAATTGAGAGAAAGCACGTTATATATTTGAGACCCCTTGTCCTATTGAAAAAGTTTTATTTTGAATGCGTGTCAGATTTGAAATTCTGAACTTTATTTTTTTTTTATAAAATTTTTATGATAAAAATATTTTTTTATATAACATGTCCTTTAGTTTTAATAAAGTGTCAAAAAAATTTGCGGTTTCTAAACGTACTAGATTTGTACCTTAAATACTTTTTTCTTAAGAGATTTATATGCAAAATTCAGAAAATTAAATTTATATTTGTTTGTGATGTTATGCGTTTAAATTTTCGAAATATGAAAACGTAAACTTATTGTTGATTATTTTCATTGATAGAGTCAAAAGATTCGTGGGCGAAGTGACAAACTATAGAAAAAGTTACACCATTTTTTTCTGAGGAAAATTCGTTATTCTGACTTTTTGAGTTAATTGAGAAGGCATACAAAAAGTTCTTAAATTTTCTTGTAAAGTTTTGAAAAAGTTCACTAAGATAAAACCATGAAAAAGCGCCATTTTTATAGAACTAAACCAATCAAAGAAACCGAGATGACGACATTGCCGCCCATAGCATGATCACGATCAGTAATGCTTAGCAGCTAGCTGGTTGTAACTGCGGCGAGTCGTCATCCGGACAAAGATATCGCGATTTCATCCGGAAGATCTGGAATGACGACATTGCCGCCCATAGCAAGACCACGATCAGCAATGCTTAGCAGCTAGCTGGTTGTAACTGCGGCGAGTCGTCATCCGGACAAAGATATCGCGATTTCATCCGGAAGATCTGGAATGACGACATTGCCGCCCATAGCAAGACCACGATCAGTAATGCTTAGCAGCTGGCTGGTTGTAACTGCGGCGAGTCGTCATCCGGACAAAGATATCGCGATTTCATCCGGAAGATCTGGAATGACGACATTGCCGCCCATAGCAAGACCACGATCAGCAATGCTTAGCAGCTAGCTGGTTGTAACTGCGGCGAGTCGTCATCCGGACAAAGATATCGCGATTTCATCCGGAAGATCTGGAATGACGACATTGCCGCCCATAGCAAGACCACGGTGGCAATAAAAAGATGAAAATAAAACAAACAAAAAACAAACAAAATTGATTATTTAATATTATTATTACGATTTTTTAATTTTTTTATTTTGATAAAGCTTATTTAAAATATTCTGAGTCTTCTCAGAAATTTGTTAAATTTTTTTTTTTATAAATATATATAACTTTTTGAAAGAATTATGGTCTTTTTATATTTATGGAAGAAGACCAAAATCTTTATTATTCAGCGAAATATCTATCTCATACGCAAAGACCTAATTCTTTAAAAGATAAAGTTCTAAAATTTTCTTGTAAAGTTTTGAAAAAGTTCACTAAGATAAAACCATGAAAAAGCGCCATTTTTATAGAACTAAACCAATCAAAGAAACCGAGATGACGACATTGCCGCCCATAGCATGATCACGATCAGTAATGCTTAGCAGCTAGCTGGTTGTAACTGCGGCGAGTCGTCATCCGGACAAAGATATTGCGATTTCATCCGGAAGATCTGGAATGACGACATTGCCGCCCATAGCAAGACCACGATCAGCAATGCTTAGCAGCTGGCTGGTTGTAACTGCGGCGAGTCGTCATCCGGACAAAGATATCGCGATTTCATCCGGAAGATCTGGAATTGACGATATTGCCGCCCATAGGACGACCACGGTGGCAATAAAAAGATGAAAATAAAACAAACAAAAAACAAACAAAATTGATTATTTAATATTATTGTGATTTTTTATTTTTTATTTTTATTTTTTTTTTTTTTTTTTTTTTTTTTGATAAAGCTTATTTAAAATATTCTGAGTCTTCTCAGAAATTTGTTAAGAGAAAAATCTGTTACCACCTGCAGCTAAATCTGCATTTTTCCAACTTGCTATTTTGAATTTAGATAAAAAATATATGACACCTGAATTATCGCATCTAGTTTCAAAAACATAGCGGACAAAATTAGAAAAACATATTTTTTCGATATCATGATATGATAATTGAGGATACATTCCTTTAATTTCAGCCTTCGTTTCATAGTATTTTTTCTTAATTAATTCGATGTCAGCATTACAGTCTTTTATCATTGAATCAAAATTGTCATCTTCGTCGTATAAATTTTCAAGTTTTAATTTTTCTTTCTTTTGACTTGTGTTACTTTCTTCTTTCTTTTTTCTGAAAACCAATTTTTCATCAAGTGCTCGAAAATCAAAATGATTTCCAGAATATTTGGCATCATTTGGATTAATATTTGGGAATTTTGGTAAAACATATGTAAAACAATTAAGAAACTCATTAATAAAAGAGCCTAATATATTCAATGATTCCTTATCAAACTTTCTATTCTTTTCAACTTCGTATATTGATATTATTCTATCTATATTTTTTCTATTTGATTTAAAAAGATTTTTTTCAAATTTATAATTGGGGAACTTTTTGAGAGATTGAACAAATAAATATTGAATATCAATTTCATTGCTATTTTTAACAATATTAAATATTTCTGATTTGCAAAAATTATTTAATATTGTATGTATGCAAGGAAGTTTCACTCCATAAATTGATTCAACAAAATCATCTTCACCACAATCACAATTTTCTTTTGAACATTTTAAATAATTATCTGGTCTCTTGCTAAGAATTTGTATAACTTTTTGAATCATTTTTTGATGTTTGTTTTGAAAAGAATTTCCACAAATATCTGAGTAATTATTTATATAATTTAATAAATAATTTACAATTGTTGTGAAACCAGTTTTAAATGAATGAGTTCCGGAATCTGGCAATTTTTGATTGATATTTCCGTGGAAACCTTCCGAATGATTTGAACAACGAGCTACATGGTGGTCAGAACGAATCCATATTGCCCAATTAGCAATATAATAATCACTTTTTTTAATTTCTTCTTTATTTGGCATTCTTTCCACTTCATCTATATCTTTTAACATAATTTCAAAATCTTTTAATTTTTGTTTTTTTTCATTATCTTGATCGGTATCGTCAAATAAAGGTGAATTTGGATCTTTTTTATATTCGTCCATTTCAACTAAAATAAATTCTTTTTCTTGTTTATATATTAAATATGTTTTGCATCTCAATAACCTTGCAACCCATATGCCTAATGATGATTTAGGTCCAAATATTTGTATAATATGACGATGACAAAAATATTGAATATTTGAATGTAATTTACAGAACTTTTTGATAGGAGAACCTAAATCTGATAAAACAACTTTATTTTCAAAAACATTTTTATTTAAACAAAACTTATTTAATCCATCAAATAATAAATTATATAAAAAACGGTTCTCTTTAGGGCCAATTGATAATGCGAAAGGAAAACTTGAATTGAAATAAATTGAATGGTATATACAAAATTTGTAAGGCTTAAGCGCATAAAAAGAAGCATCAATTTGCAAATAATGCATATAATTTATAACTTCTAAAGCCCAAGGCATAATCCATATTATATTTTTAATAAAAGCAAAATCATTATTAAATTTAAATGCAAATCCATCGTCCTGAACTTTTTGAGTACTTATCTCAATATAAACAAAACCAGGTAAATGCAATAAAATTTTATAAAAATCATCATAACCTTGAAAACTAACGGCTCTTCTACGCAAGGTTCTTTTATCTAAAAAGTTTTGAAAAGCAAATTTTATAAATATTGGAAAATTAGAATTTTTTCGAGCTACGTAATTACAAAAAGTATAAAGCATTGTATTTTTATGTTTACATTGTTTATTCCAAAAATCTTGAGTCAAAAAAGGACACTCTTTATTTTTCAAAGTATATGGCGACGTCATGATACATTCTTCAAAATCAATAGTAACAACTTTCATAGTTTGGTTTTCAAGGAGTTGATCTCTAGCGAGAACTTTAATGGTTTCCAAATCGTTTTTGACAGTTATGCTAAATATTTGAATTTCAGTATTTATCTTTGATTTATTACAGCAACTAAACGAAAAAATGTCATTATAAACTCTTTTGTTGTTGCATATAAATTCTTTGGTTAAGCTATCGAGGAAAAGGATTAGCGAAATGATATTGAAATTCTGAGAATGCAAAGGAACAATTTCAATGAATGTTCTTAATCCTTTATCTTTTAAAGAATTAGGTCTTTGCGTATGAGATAGATATTTCGCTGAATAATAAAGATTTTGGTCTTCTTCCATAAATATAAAAAGACCATAATTCTTTCAAAAAGTTATATATATTTATAAAAAAAAAAATTTAACAAATTTCTGAGAAGACTCAGAATATTTTAAATAAGCTTTATCAAAATAAAAAAATTAAAAAATCGTAATAATAATATTAAATAATCAATTTTGTTTGTTTTTTGTTTGTTTTATTTTCATCTTTTTATTGCCACCGTGGTCGTCCTATGGGCGGCAATGTCGTCAATTCCAGATCTTCCGGATGAAATCGCGATATCTTTGTCCGGATGACGACTCGCCGCAGTTACAACCAGCCAGCTGCTAAGCATTGCTGATCGTGGTCTTGCTATGGGCGGCAATGTCGTCATTCCAGATCTTCCGGATGAAATCGCGATATCTTTGTCCGGATGACGACTCGCCGCAGTTACAACCAGCTAGCTGCTAAGCATTGCTGATCGTGGTCTTGCTATGGGCGGCAATGTCGTCATTCCAGATCTTCCGGATGAAATCGTGATATCTTTGTCCGGATGACGACTCGCCGCAGTTACAACCAGCTAGCTGCTAAGCATTACTGATCGTGATCATGCTATGGGCGGCAATGTCGTCATCTCGGTTTCTTTGATTGGTTTAGTTCTATAAAAATGGCGCTTTTTCATGGTTTTATCTTAGTGAACTTTTTCAAAACTTTACAAGAAAATTTTAGAACTTTATCTTTTAAAGAATTAGGTCTTTGCGTATGAGATAGATATTTCGCTGAATAATAAAGATTTTGGTCTTCTTCCATAAATATAAAAAGACCATAATTCTTTCAAAAAGTTATATATATTTATAAAAAAAAAAATTTAACAAATTTCTGAGAAGACTCAGAATATTTTAAATAAGCTTTATCAAAATAAAAAAATTAAAAAATCGTAATAATAATATTAAATAATCAATTTTGTTTGTTTTTTGTTTGTTTTATTTTCATCTTTTTATTGCCACCGTGGTCGTCCTATGGGCGGCAATGTCGTCAATTCCAGATCTTCCGGATGAAATCGCGATATCTTTGTCCGGATGACGACTCGCCGCAGTTACAACCAGCCAGCTGCTAAGCATTACTGATCGTGGTCTTGCTATGGGCGGCAATGTCGTCATTCCAGATCTTCCGGATGAAATCGCGATATCTTTGTCCGGATGACGACTCGCCGCAGTTACAACCAGCTAGCTGCTAAGCATTGCTGATCGTGGTCTTGCTATGGGCGGCAATGTCGTCATTCCAGATCTTCCGGATGAAATCGCGATATCTTTGTCCGGATGACGACTCGCCGCAGTTACAACCAGCCAGCTGCTAAGCATTACTGATCGTGGTCTTGCTATGGGCGGCAATGTCGTCATTCCAGATCTTCCGGATGAAATCGCGATATCTTTGTCCGGATGACGACTCGCCGCAGTTACAACCAGCCAGCTGCTAAGCATTACTGATCGTGGTCTTGCTATGGGCGGCAATGTCGTCATTCCAGATCTTCCGGATGAAATCGCGATATCTTTGTCCGGATGACGACTCGCCGCAGTTACAACCAGCTAGCTGCTAAGCATTGCTGATCGTGGTCTTGCTATGGGCGGCAATGTCGTCATTCCAGATCTTCCGGATGAAATCGTGATATCTTTGTCCGGATGACGACTCGCCGCAGTTACAACCAGCTAGCTGCTAAGCATTACTGATCGTGATCATGCTATGGGCGGCAATGTCGTCATCTCGGTTTCTTTGATTGGTTTAGTTCTATAAAAATGGCGCTTTTTCATGGTTTTATCTTAGTGAACTTTTTCAAAACTTTACAAGAAAATTTTAGAACTTTTTGTATGCCTTCTCAATTAACTCAAAAAGTCAGAATAACGAATTTTCCTCAGAAAAAAATGGTGTAACTTTTTCTATAGTTTGTCATTCCGCCAGATTCGTGATTGTTAATGAGGTAGGCACTTTTAAGTTTTATTTAAAAAAAAAAAAAAACATAGTAAATTTGATTAAATCAAAGTTATTTCAAAAGACTCATATCTGCATAAATCATTGGTTGGAAATCAAAAGGAATAGGCATTGCTTTGAATGCTTTAAATTCTATTGGGAGGAGGTTCCCTTTATCATCAAACCTAACAATTGCTACTGATCCATCATTCCCAACTTTTCCTACATAGTTGGGAGCAGAGAAAACCGTAATGCATTTTCCACCATGTTGAACTTTGTACCCCTCATGAACGAGCTGGTGAGATCTAATAATAAGTTCTAATTTATTTTCTGTTAGAAATTCGTCTGTATGATCTGAGGAGAACAAAAGTTGTCCCTCTCGCTCAATATCATTTGTTCCGGTATCATTTACTGGATCACCCCAGAGAATGGCGTTTAATGGATCATCTTCTGTTGGCTGAATTAATCGATTGATATTTTGAAGATCATCTATGTTCATTTTCGGTTCCATACAAATACCTCCATGAATAACAAAAGCTTTGTTGCAAATAATATGTCCGAATGGGAGATATTCAAAAACAGTACTACAAGCTTCATAAACATCAATATCATATTTGCTTTCGCATTCTTTATAGAATCCATAAAGATAATTCATTGCTGTTGTTTCGCTAAATGTTAGAAAAGAATTTAAAAAATTAATCCAATCAAAAGAAATAATTTCACATTATATCAAAAAAACACTATTGTTGTATTTTCTATTTCAAAAATGAAAAATTATTAAATTTGATTGGATTAAATTAAAAAGCATACTGATTACCGCGATTGATATAAATGCATCTTTCATCTGCAATTTTAAATGAAAATAAAATTAAAAGAATTTCAAGACCTTGAGATCCACGATCAACAAAATCACCATTAAACAAATATGGTCTCTCTGGTGTTGGATAGCCATAAAGATTAAATATATTAAGAACGTCTTGAAGTTGCCCGTGAGTATCACCAACAACAATAATCTCTTTAACATTATCAATATGTACGATATTTGGAAGAAGATTAAGAAGGTTGCACATTCTTTGCAAAATTTCATAAACAACTTCTTTAGTAGGAAGTTCAAACTTGCGAACAATTTCGCAAATTTCTTTTGCATCTTGAATTGAAAATGTATCAAAGTTGAAAGTTTTTTTGGATGTTGGCTGAATCGGGTGAAAAAAATAGTTTGAGATTGTATAATTACTCGTTTTAATTTCATAAAGAATTTTTTCTTCTTTAATTTTTGAATAAATGGAGTTTGATAAATTAAATATATATTTTGATTGGGGATCAAGTTTTAATGCCTCAATGAAATCATTGTATGCTGATTCAAAATTTCTCATTTTGATAGAAGCCTTCCCTCTGGCAATAAACGCTTCTTTATTTGTAATATCTGAATATAATCCACGTGTTGCATCAACAGCAGCATCTCTATATTTGTTCAAAGATAAATTTGTAATTGATCGATTCGTGTAGAGAAGTGACATGATTTTATTTTCATTTGTTTCTGTTGGAGGTATTTTGCAATATCTCGGTTTTTGAGATAAAACTAAAGTTGTCCTTTGCATGAGGCTTGTGATTCAGGATAAAAGCAATATAACGGACGATACCAAAGTTTTTTAAATGTTTTTGAAGTTATTATGAATTTTTAAGAGTTTTTTATTTTCACTTTTTCAATTATAAATTGAAAAAAAATTACTCAAATTCAAAGATTAAATATTCAATATTTCTTTCAATTTATATGGGAGTCCCAGCTCTTTTTAGGTGGATTCAGAAAAGATACCCATTAATTATTACAAATTGTATCGAAGAAGAAATCGAAACCGAAAAAGACTATTCTAATCAGAACCCAAACACAATTGGCGATGTTGATTTTGACTGTCTTTATCTCGATATGAATGGAATTATACATCCGTGTTTTCATTCGCATGAAAGTAATGAACCACTCACAGAAAATCAAATCTTCGAAAATATAGATAATTATATCAATCGTCTTTTTAACATTGTCCGACCTCGAAAATTACTCTTTATGGCAATTGATGGCGTTGCCCCTCGTGCAAAAATGAATCAGCAAAGAGCCCGTCGATATAGATCATCCAAAGATTCGGTTTATGATCTTCTGGTTAAGTTAGCAGAAGCAAAAAAAAATAATGATCAAGATGCAATTAATATTCTCGATGACCCAGACTATTTTGCCAAGCATGATACAAATGTCATAACGCCTGGTACAAGATTTATGAGAAACCTATCAAAACATTTGCAAGAATTTATACAAAAGCAGCAAACAAATGTGCAAGCATGGAAAGATATATCAGTTATTTTATCAGATGCATCTGTTCCTGGAGAAGGTGAACATAAGATTATGGATTTTATTCGAGGTCAACGACTTGAGCAAGGATATGATCCAAATAGACATCATTGTATATATGGTCTCGATGCAGATCTTATTTTCTTAGGTTTAACTTCGCATGAACTTTATTTTACTGTATTAAGAGAAAAAGTCCTTGAAAATGTTGATGGTTTCCAGTTTGTTAGCTTATGGGTTCTTCGTCAGTACCTTGAAAGAGATCTTAAGCCAGTATCTATTCCATTTGATTGGAATTTTGAAAATGCAATTGACGATCTCGTTTTTCTGTGTTTTGCAATTGGCAATGACTTTATTCCAGGGGTCCCAGGGTTTAGTATTCAATCAGGAGTTATAAACGCTATTATTGTAGAGTATGCTCACAATCTTCCAAAACTTGGTGGTTATTTAACTAATGAAGGAATTCCTAATTTTTCAAGGTTATGTAAAATTTTATCTCAATTATCTAAGTTTGAAGGAAAAGCTCTTGAAGCAATTGTTCATCCATCCGACTCATCATTAGCTTCACAGAATTTTGTGAATGAAATTTGCGATACAGATGATTTAGTTTTAGAAAATATGAGATATCGAAACTTTACTCAGAAGAAAGAACGATTTGAAAAACCAGAAAATGTTCCAAATATTGATGAACTCAAATCCAAATATTACGAATTGAAATTTGGTAAAGATTATGATAAAATTTCAATTATAAAAGAATATGTAACCGCTATGTATTGGATACTTATGTATTACACTCATGGGTGCGTCTCTTGGAGTTGGTTTTATCCATATCATTATCCTCCATGTGTATCAGATTTTTCACTCATTGAAAATTTCGAAGTTAATTTTGATCTTAGTGAACCATTTAAGCCTTTAGTTCAACTGATGGCTGTTCTTCCTCCACAATCAGCTCAATTTCTACCACACAAATTCAGTGAATTTATGTTGAACGATGATTCTCCATTGAAAAAGTTCTATCCCACAAAATTCCAAGTTGATTTAATTGGAGGAACAACTACTTGGAAAGGAATTGTTCTTGTTCCATTTATTGATGCAGGTCTCCTCAATTCAACCCTTGACTCTTGTGAAGATCTCGAATTGACATCCGAAGAGAAACATAGAAACAGAACTGGCAGTACAAAAGTATTTATAGCCGATGGTAACCCAAATGGTGTCCCCGAGACGTCTGAGGGTGATGTTTACGGACCCCAAATTTGGGGATATATTAAGCCCGCCAAAAACGGAGGATATACTTACGAATACAGAATGATTTCAAAAGATCAAATTACGTCATTCCTCCCTTTGGATATAAAAATGCCTCCTTCAATTTTAACTCTCAATAAAAAAGATCCTTTCTTAAGAGGAATAAGTAAAAAGGCGCCAAATACATCTGCATCTGGCTTTAATAACGTTTTTGAGGCTGGAAGTGACGTCCCTCTCCAGATCCCTGGTTATCCGCCAGGAACAACATCTGACTTCAGAATTAGAGCAATTCAGAATTCAAGTAAGAAAATTGCAAAACATTCTCAAAAAAATAAGAAATCTGGATTGTTCGACTTTTAGAAAAGCAGATATGATTTAGTCTTATATATTGTTTATTATTTATAAATAAATAAAATTTTGAACTCATTTATTGGAAAAAATGTAAGAATCTATTGATTTACTGGAAAGATATATCATTATCTAGAAAACGAAAATAATATGTGTGTCCAGTGGCATATGCTTTCTTATCAAGTCTTAGCTTACTATCTGTTGATTTCAGTTTAATTGTCTGTATCAATTAATAGCTTTCAAACTAAACTTAAAAAATCATTGAAGATAAAAAAAATGGTTGCTGTGGGGTTCGAACCCACGCCCTCGCGGACCAGTGCCTTAAACTGGCGCCTTAGACCACTCGGCCAAACAACCTTACTGATTATTCAAAATATGTTTCTTGCTTCTCAAAAAACCATGAAGTTATTCATATTGCAGCAATATTGAACGGCATCTTCTTTGAAATCAACGAGCATCTCTTAAATGACTGATTGTTAGATGCTGTTCCGATGATGTTTGAGTTGATAGCCTGCTTTATGCCAGATGAGGATTTGTATTAATCGATTTATGTATTCTGAGAAGACTCTTTTGCATTGATGTGACATGTTCCCTTTGCGATTTTTCCGGTGAAAATGCATTCTTTGACTTCTTTTTAGCCATGTGAAATGACAAAGAAGATGACTTCAAATAGATCATAAAGGAAGGCATCCTCGTGATGCTGATGTCATCTTTTTCTGGTGCCTGGTCGAGATTTTGGTCTGTCTTTAATGTTCTCACAGAAGTTATTGTTTGTGATTGCATCATACTTTGCTCTACAATGTCGCCGCTTGTTTTTTGTCACGTCTCGTTTGAATAATCATCTGCTGATTGTGGCTTCATTATCTTCTGACTTTGAGCACTTCAGAAAGCAGCTGGACATGATTCTTTTTTGACTTCTTCGAAATCTGCAAAATTCGCAATGCTCCCAACTTTGTTGTTGAAGAATATTGCGCTGCATCTTTTGTCACTCGAGAATCGCTCAGATTATGCGGCATACGATGCCTGTGTTAGCAAAGTAAACAGCACTGTTGATGCATTGTTTTTTTGGGATTTGGTGAACTTTGAAAATTCTTTGTTTCGTGCTCATATGTATTCTCATTGGATTCATATTTCCATACTCGAAATGTGATATATGGTAGATTTCTTGGCTTTTTGCTTTGGCTTGGTTGGTCAATGAAGATATTATTACAGATTGTTGCAGATGCTCTGAATATAATAAGATGCCTCCATCAACTGTTTCAACATCATTTATAGCCATGTTGTTTGTGGTTATGCAGTTTATAATGCCTGCAAATCGATCACGATCTTGCAATTCAAAGTACAGCAAGATGTAGTGCTATTTTCTTGTTCACTGCATCAAAATTCAGCTTATTGCCAATCATAGAACGTAATTGATCAAATAAAAACTCCATTTTCAGTAATTGCACAGGATGATCAAAAAGGGTATTTTACACTGAAATGGAATATCTTTTGGAGATTTGGGACAGTTTGAACTAGATATATCTGAAACGTTTAGATCTTTTTAAATCCTTCATCCAATATTGTACTTAATCGCGTGTTTGTGTCTGGAATAAAGTTGTCAGATAAAATTAATGTAGCTTATGTACCTGAAATGCTTTTTACAACCCAGTTAAATAAAATTATTCAGACAGAATAGGTTTTTATATAATTAAGTTTACCAAATTGTTTCTAAAATTAAAATCTCCATGTTGTGTCCATTCCAGATAAATCATCCATTTAGATGTGTCACTTACATCACGTTCAAATCCACAAATTTCAATATAAAATATTTCATCTATAATCGATGTTTGCTTATCTTAAAAAGTATAGAAAATATATCCTCCAATTGCAGTTTAAAGCAATATTGTAAAGGTATTTTCATTAAGAAATTATTTAATTACATAAAAGTGAATATCACTCCTTATTCTAACTTTCTTTTCAATGAATGATGTAGAAAAAGATGTTTTTTATACCAATAGAACCACTAATCCCTGTTAATTCAGTAATATTAAAAGCAATACAGTTCTCAAATTATTTATATAAATAACATATTATTCAATCAATTTATTATTAGTTATATATAAAGAATCTCCTGTATATTTTACAGTTATACTCTCAAATAGGCAAGAAAAATAACTGTACCACCTATTCTTGAAGCTCCTTTGTCTCCTTGATTGTAAGTATTTGCGTTATTAGGATCAATATATCAATTTTTTTCAGAAAAACATTCTTTTCTGGGATATATTCTTTATAAGAATCGTCAAAATAGTAAACATAAAAAAAAACTGCATTTTATTTGTATGATTTATTAATACATATATTAATCAAAACATATAAGAGACTCGAAGTAATCACATAAAATTAATGGACTTCTCTTTTTGAGATCCAAATAAGGAACATAAACTGTTTTACTTGGTTTTTTTAATTGTACTGCAAAAATTAGCTGCTTATCTTTATCATAATTAGCTCCTAAAATTTTAACTATATTCCTTTTTGAAAAACTGATTTTATTATTGTTTTCATTTTCAGTATTTGGATTTTCGCTTTTTGTTTCATTGCTTTTTTCTGTTTTTATCTCATCATTTGTTTGGACTGCTGGTGTATCTAGGATAACAGTAGGCATTTTTGGTGGTTCTTTTTGATTTATTGTTGATGTTGAACTATCGTTTTTCTTTTTGGGAGAGGAATTCATTGCGATTTCTGTTAATGTCATTTGTTTCAGAACTGGTTTTTTGGGTGAATGCCCTATTTGATCATTCGATTTAGAAGATTGCGAATTTTTCATAGATTTATGTTCTATATTCTTCTTGAGAGTTATGTCTTTACTTTCATTTTTATTCTCATTACTCGTCCCATTTTCATTAGTATTTAATTCCCCTGGATTTTCAGGTGTTTCTTTTTTTACTTCTCCACTTGACATTAAAAACGTTAAAAATTAAAACAACCCCCTTAAATTCGATTTTGGCATTCTATAAAGCTAATTTATCTAATTCAATGGAATATGTCGTTTTTAAAATGCATTGATGGTGTGAAATTCAACAATATTTTGCTATTTCTTATCAAAATATGGTATATAATTGTAATACAAAAATTTTGGAAAAAATGTATGAATGATATACTTGTAATTTTCACTGTATGTAAAATCACTATGTTTGGCTAAAATAATAAATCATATATAAAATTAGAGTGATTCCAAATTTGTTTATTTACGTTAAGAATGACCGTTAAATTGTTTAACGAGAATACTATCTTATCAATTTCTGAAAAATAAGATAAATAGATTTGAGATGATAAATGGTCATAAATTTTACATGAGCGCTCCAATCAAATTACAGACAAACATATCGAAATCATATACCTTCACACATTTCACAAATGATGAGAAGCCAGTAAAAAGTAAATCCAAAACGCCTGTTTTTTCAAATTCAAATTCAGAACTATTAAATTCGCAATATAATAAAGTTGGTAATGTTCCAAAATTCGATATTCCTTTACCAGATCAATCAAATTGTAATACATATGAAGAATTTTTACTAGAACTTTCTAAATGGAAAAATCAATTTTTAAACTTTTCCAAAAACGCTTCAATTCCTGTTCCTGTAGGGCACACAGTTCCGCGTATGGAGCCACCACAAATCATTTCGCATGAAGAATGGGCTGATAATACTATTAAAAGAAGACTTATCAGAGCATTTAAGCCAGAAACCTCACCCCTTTGTCCACAAAACATGATTTATTTTTATGATGTTCTTAGAAAAGGCGAAGATTACAAACCAGACCAAGTTTTACCTGAAAAAGGCCTTAACAGTGCAGACATTTTATATCAATACCAATTAAACGAAAAAATGCCATGGTCTTCATCATTAATACCGCAAAAATCATCTCCAACTCTGTATTCTACTTTTGAAGAATATGAATCCGCTATGTTACAATGGGGCTCTCTTGTCGATAAAAATTTAGCAACTTATCCTCCAAATCCGCGACAAGTAGGTGAAATTATGAATTTAAATCAAGAAGGAGAAATGATAAATGCACCACCAACTCCTCCAATTCAGCCACATACAGATTCACCTCCATTAACTGATAAGCTTATTACAGAAAGCAAAATAACAGCAGGTCTCCAAAACTTAATGAAAGCATATAATGAAGAGATTCTACAATCGCTATTACAAGTAGAAATTGAAGAAGAGCCAGTTCATTACCATTCTATTATCCCTGATCATTGTCGTTTCAAAACAGCTGAAGAAGTTGTTGAATTAATCAGTAATTTTGGAGTCCCAATCTCACCAGATCAAGGGTATTCTCTTACTAGGCGATTGAGAGAAGAGAGATCACTTTTTGATATTGGCCTTATGGCACAAAAGAGAATTACTAAACGAGTTCCTACTAAGTCCACGTCAATAAATCAACTGTCCTCTATCTTTACAGATGCCAAAAACAAAGCCGAAAAGAATAAAGATTCCAATAAAGATAGTTCTAAGCGAGTTTCTAGAAGAAGATCTACAAAGAAAGATGCTTCAGCATTCTTTACAGAGCTTAAAACGTTAGTTGAAAACGACATTCGTGGTTTCTTTATGTTGAGCATGTCACCCGAAGAAACACGTGATGCCTTAGGAGCTCTTGTATCAGGCCCAAAGACTCTTGGTGAATGTTTATATGAAAAAGTTCCACTTGAAACCATCCTAAAATATTCATCATATTCTGATAGTGAGCGATATCTAGCAAAATTTTCAATGATTGTCCTCTATATGCTTCAATTCCCACAATTTTTCCAATCTCTTCTCCAGATTGATGTGAATTCGCTCGAGCAATTTGTTGAATTAGTTTCTTTTTCATCGACTTTTTCATATTCTTTAGAATCAATACCAGAAGAAGAAGTGACAGCAGCAATTGATAATAATCCATCAACAAAAATGCAAAACAAAATAGACTCGCTTGTTACTGCATTTCGACAAACTCAACTTATCTATCTACTTTATCAGATTATCTTCTCAGCAAGTGAGAAATATATCAATTTTCTTTCATTTTTACGTGATTTAATTCACAAATCGTTGAAAAAAGTTGTAGATATTTTAAGTGATGAAGCACTTTTCATGAAAATTTTAGATGACTTCCATTCCACTGACCATCTAGTTCACATGTTTAGTTATCGTATTATTCGTATTGTAGTGATTCTCCAGTTTACAAAGGTAATTCGTCTTTTCTCGAAATTTGAACTCCTGAAATTTATGCAAAGAGGCCTTTGCAACCCACTTTCGGAAATACGCCGAGATACTCGTTCATTGTGGCAATTGATGATGCATACAGATACATCAATTGCACTTCAAGTTCAGTTAACTGATACTCCACCATCATTGCTCATTTCAATGATCGGAAATATCAGTGATAAAGACGACATCTTTCGAGATTTCCTCATTTCAATCATTGCTTTGTTCAAAGAAACAAAGACAATGTTTTCATTCAGACCAATTCCATTCACACAATTCCAAGGCTTCTTAACTCTTCTTGCCGAAGATACGAATAATGAATCTTATCTTTCTTTCATGCATATGTTTTTGACACTTTGTGTCAGTGCTGAAGCTATTTTTTGTTTTAACCGAAAAGAATTTTATGATTTTATCAATAAATTCGCTTCATCAGTTGCGATTTCTTTGACAAAGAAAACTAATGAAATTAAGATGAAATGTTTGAAAGTTTTATATCGTATTAAATTCTTGGATCAATGGACCGTTAATTTACAAGATGTTTGGGATTTCATATTAACTGAAATGTCAAGGAAAAGTGATTTTTCAATTAAATATCGATTGAGTTGTTGGATGGCTTTCAGGAATGCTTTATTATATCAAAGAAAGTTTGCTGATTTCATCCTCGGAAATGAAATTCTTGCCAAAAAATTGGATGCTGTTTTTACTTCTTTTGACGAAAAAGTTGTTGCTTGTCTCATTACAACACTTGCTGACTTGGCAAGCGTCATGACAAAGCAATTCGGTTTGGATGAAAATGCAAAAGATAATTTAAATCGATTCTTTGAACACTTGAATGATATTGAGGAGTTGGTAGCCGCTAAACTGCTGATGGCATCAAAAATCCCTCATGCATCTGTTGAAATGGCAAAGATGCATTCATATTTGGATCAATTCTTCTCTATTTTACTTCAAACAGAAAATAGTTGTCTGAGAAATCTAGTCAATCAGCCTCACTTTAAATCGAATTTGATTGAATTATTGAAAAAATCTTATCGAGTTCAATATTAAAATTTATTTTTATATTTTTATTTGTTATTTGATTCTTGTTTGTTTATTTATAATAGCAAATATACCATTTGCATATATCTAAATGTGGAAACTTATAAATTGACCTAATCATAATCAAAATTTCAGTAATATTTATTGAAATGTTGATCGAATGAAAATTTTAATTGAAAAAGTTAATGTTTTCATTTTTTATACATCATGAGAGCAGGTTCTCCAACTTTAAATTTAAGAGATTTTAGTGTAACAGATGCACAATCCATAAGAGCACCATTAAGTCTAACAATGGGATGGTTTTTTGTTAGAATTCTTACAACAATACCAAATGACAAGATTTCTGATTTCAACCAGCACGGAATTCAATTCAAATCATCAAATATGATACAGATCGGATGGTTTAAAATGTACTTAAATGAAACACAAGTTGCATATGCACGATCAACAGAATACCTTTCACTTATTCCGGTGAAGCAATACGATAAACCTAATTTCAAATCTTTAAAAAAAGAGAAAAAATTATTAGTATTAGCGCCTCCTGATTGGAAACCTCAAGGATCAGCGACAATTGTTTCCAAATTTTCTGATGAATTATTTATTGTATCAGGTTCAACTGCTGAAGAATTATTTAATGATCCGTGTGTTGGAAAAATTGAAGAAGTCCCTATAATCAAACCTCTTTAAAACTATCTTATTAAATGTTCAAAAATATAATTTACAAAATTAACTATTTTTATGTAAATGATATGTAATAACTATTTTTATCATTTTTTGTTTGTTCATCAAGTATGATTTTGTATTTTTGATTTGGCATATGAGAAAATAAATTCATTCACTTGATTTTCAATGGTTTATAGCAAATTTGCTGCTTATGAATTATATCTTATGATGTATGGAAAATCTAATACAGTAAATAATTTAAGTCAAAAAAAGATGAGAATACTTTATGAGAAAAATCCGAACAGAAATGGAACGAATTAGATGTTTCACAGAATAAAGCAGCTATTGAGAACATATAATTATTTACTGAAAGGATTTGAAGAGAGAGCACTTTTAGAGAGGAAAACAACTGATGAGTTCGTAGACCTTCATTATTTATTGAAAGGTGAATATTACACAACAAAATAGTTTTTAAGTTTTTACATGAAGGAAGATGTATTATGAAAAGCATTTATTGAAGATATAGCTTATTATTTAGTAACAGAGAAAGCATATGATAATGAATGTACCACAATGTGTTGGCAACACAAAGGTTTGAAGAATTATAGAGAAGCAATCAATGACTAGATGAGGATATGTTAACAACCAGAAATGCATACCATCCATATACCACATATTCTAAAGCATATGAAGCCACTTAAACTTATTTTTTATTGATAACAAAGCTAAATAGTTACAAGCAAAGCTGATAACCTTTTTGGTTTGCAAAAACATTTATCCGATTCATCTCCAATGAACCTCTTTTTCCTCTTTTATGTTTTATATTTATTAAAAAAAAATTGCTTTAACATAATCAACCTTTTGTAATGTACAACAAACTCGCTCTCACACAGTACTCTCAATTGATCATATACTCAACAAAAGAAGGAAGAAAGATTCTTAAATCTTGTTTTAAACTTATTTTCTATTGATAACAAAGCTACATATTTGCAAGCAAAGCTGATAACGTTTTTGATTTGCAAAACCATTTATCTGATGCATGAAAAAGAAACTGTAGAAGATAAAACTATAAATTCATGTGATACGATAGGTATATTGTTCTATCCGCCTAAGATTCATGGATCAATTATTTAACAAGTACAAAAGTACTAGAGAATCATTAAAGCACATCATTGATCATGCTTTTTAAGTCCCCAAGAAGTAGATCAAATAAAAGATGCTCTCTTACCGACAGATGATTATTCATGTATCAAAGATATATCATTTTATATTGCATTGATAATTAATAAATACCCATCGAGACGCACAATCAAAAGAGCAATCAAAAAAATGATAGATGGTTTCAAGATAGTAGAAGTTAAGCAGATAAAAGATGATAGATATGATGTAACACTTGAAGAGATTGAAAACTACCACGTGCTCACAAAAAGATGACATCAAAGATATGTTCTACAAAATAGCTGAAAAAAATTCATAAACCAAATAGGCATTCTCTGCTATTATCTAAGAAACGAAAAAATATACGTGTCATATGAACGCATTGGGTAAGTTTACGGAAAACAAGATTTATTATTGGGAGGTTTCATTTTCAATCTAGACGAATCCAGTCAAAACCAATATGTTGATGCTCCATATAATTACATTGTTGTTCCTGATGATAAAGAAGTAAGCACGTATCTATTTAACAGAGCCACAAAACGAATAACTCTTTTGCTTTGCATAAGCACAGAAGGTTCTTCATGCCACCCAATGATTATTATTCCCAGATTTACACTTGATGATGAAATTTTTGATGAAATCACTACTCAATCAGTTCTTTTCCGAAGCTAGATATAATACTTCTGCACCCATAAATTTTTTACAGATTTGATGAAAAAAAAATTATTACCTTATTTAACTTACCAGAGAAAGAAGTATAACTACTCAGGCAAAGCAATTATTATAATGAATGGATTTAAAGGACACGAAAAAATCCCTGGAACCCCTAGAAAATGTTTTACAAGAATTCAATTTGAAGATTATTCTCATACATATGGTAATCTCAAACAATTTTTGGAAAATCAATTGACAAAATTATCATAAAATATTATGAATACGATTTTTTTGAGATTACTGTTTTTATTTTAGATCTTTTAGAAAGCTACTACTAAATTTCTTTTACGCCACATAGTTATATAAAGGATCTTTTATATATATATATATATACTGTTTCTCATTGAATATAGTATGATTTTGTTATTTTTCACTTATTATCATCATTATCATTCATCATTAAAATTGTCAATTCTTAAGTAAATATCAAAAACACCATTTTTGCTTGATAAATATGATATTACATGATTCTATAAATGTAGATGGAAATTGATTGCATCTATCATCTGAAATTCTATACTGGGACCATTCTGCTCGAAGTTTTTGGTTTCATTTACAAGTAATGAATTGCAACTTGCTATCAAGTTTAACAATTATATATCAATGCTATGGTGTATATTCATTCATTTCACATGTATTTATATTTCTTGTTCCTTCAAATGAACTTCCTAACTTCTCCATAATGATCGCTATTGATCAAATCTCTCAAAATATTCTACAAATATACCGCATTTGTAATCAATATTATCTTTAAAAGTTTATAAATGTTTTGGCTAATTCTACACCTGCTTTATAATGAATAACAAATGATTTTGAATGAAAGATATAATATTTTTTTTTTAAATATAGATTTAAATCTTGTTGAATATGTCAAATTGTTCAATATATTTCATTGATATTTTATCACATTCATGTATGATCATATATGATTCATAAAAAAATTGAGCCTCATTGTCATTATCATATTGGTAGATATAAAAAAGGACAATTTCCCTACCTTTTTCAACAATCAATTTTGAATTCAGAAAAAAAAAAAAATTCTATAAGTCTCTACAAATTTGAATATAACATTCAAATTATTCAATCAATCTCAATATTTAACATATCAAAAAATTATATTTACCTTTTCAAAAAGTTTAAAATTTTTATTCTGATTAATTTTTGAATTCGCATGATTTCATGATTGAAAATAATTTAATCTTTCTTCTTCTATATTTGAAACTTAGTTTTTTATTTTTCCGTTTTGGTAAATTTAAAAGTATAATTTCTTATTAAATAAAAATTTTTATAGAATTTTTTTAGTTTTATAGATATTCTTTATAATATTAAAGTAATATTTTATAATAAATATAATTTTTATTCCATATTGATCGAGATATATTATTCAATAATCCTATTGGACTCGAAAAATTCCGTATTTTATTTCAAAACAAATTTAATTCAATTTTGAATTAATTCAAATTTTAATTTCAAATTTTTACTATTTAAGGGTGCAGTATGAATGAGTTTATCTCATTAAAAAGTGATTTTTTAGTAAAATTATCGAATTATATTATATAAAAAATTTTTTAAAATATATAAATATAATATATAATAATTTTATAATTTTATAAATAAGAAATTATGACTTTAAAAATTGAATTGATTATGACAAAACTTTCAAAAATTTTAAATAGATTTTTTCAATATTTTTGAATCATGATCGATACAAAATTAATCATTATTGGTCAATTTCATTTTACATGGCTTTATTCAAACAAATTTGAAACAATACTTAAAATAAAATACGGACAAAAACCAGTGGTTCATATTTGTATAGATGCATATAACAACTTGACTTCCATTACATGCCAGATTTTACACTATTCGTTGATTATGATTTTCGAATCAATTAACTAATAGTCAACGGTTTTCCAGCTATTTATGAATACTTTTTCAGCAATTTTAGAAATATTACTCTTGCTCCTTCATAATACTTATCTACTTATACATCGTTAATATAATCATAGCAGTTTTGCGAAAAAATTGGCATATTCCTATTCACTGTCCTGATTTTAATCTTGCCTAACATCATATTTAGCAGCTTTGCAGTCTCTTGCTTTTAGAATAAAAATTTTTATTAATAAACGAATGTTCAGAAAATTGAATGATCTTTCAAAATTTTAGACTTGAAATCGTAGTTTTGAACATATGAATATTAACTTTTTTTAAAAAATATCTATACACATATTCACTTTGAAATGTTTTATACATATAAAAAAATCAGATGAAGTTTTTATCATAAGGAGATAAAATTTGATATCATTTTTTTATAAATATATCCAAAATCCCAAAAATGGCTCTGTCAAGTTAATTATTAAAATTCATAGATTCGAATTTTTAATGAATAATTGATTCATTGTTCATATTGAAGGACTACATAGTTTTTCAATTTTTCTTGATTAACGGACTATTTGTAGATCTATGTAGTCATTCAATTTTTGATGAATGAAATTATAAAGCAGCATTATTCTTTTTACTCACAAAGAAGTTTAATCTGACAGAGAGATTTTTTTTTTTTATTCTATTTTAAAAAAAGTTTTTTATTAATCAATTTTAATTCATTTGTAACAAAATTTCAAAGCGCTTTAAAAAAACATGTATTTATAATAGATAACTTTTATATGAATACTTATATTAAAAATTTGATTTTATAATATTTTTTCATATAAATAAATAAAATATTGCATGATCACATCTTGCTTATATTATCTTCATTTTCCAGAAAATTATAATTTTGATTCTTTTACAATCTATTTTTATTTTATTGAAATAACATCTGGATATATGGATATTTAAACAATTCTATATTTAATTTTTAATGAGATATTCTCATTTGAAAAATGAATAATTCAATTTTTTTTTCAAATAATTCCTTTTTTATTTATTCAAAAAAGCAATTATTAATTCAATTAATGTTTTATAAATATACAATAATAAAAAATTGTTTTTTATTTAATAACATAATATTTTATGTTTAAAAAAATCACAATCATTGATTATATAATATAATAGTTATATACTACTTATTTATCCAGATATTAGTGTTCATACTGCACCCTTAAAGTCGGATTCAATTAGCTTGGGACAAACTTTTTAAATTACCATAGAAATCCATTCAAAAGTGTCCCAAGCTGCATGCAAGAAATTCAGAGATACTCAGAAAATGAAAAAGTGTCAAGCTCAAATAAAACGAAAATTAAAAAAGAAAACTTTAGAAGAAATCTTTTTATTGAGACCTAAAAGATAAAATTGAAAGTCGATAGGGATAGTTCTATGACTTTTTCTATGAAAACTCGTCTGGATAGTAAAACCTAGCATTAATCTTATTTACTAGGCTTTAAATAGTCAATGACCACTTTTTGGCAACTGGTCACTTGGAGCTATAAAATGCTTTAATACTGGTCATTTCCAACCTAAAATGACCACCAATATAAAGCCTAGCTTATTTATAATAATTCAAGAAATTTCAATCAGGAGCATAAATATCTATTCTCGAGATGTTTTAAAGTGGTGATTCTTTTTTAAAAATGCTTTTTTGCGTATGATTTATTCATATTGCTCTTCTTGGCTTAAAATAAATGAGATTTTATTAGTATTCAATTTAAAATTTTGTTTTTCACTTTTATCAGAATTTTTTTGAGAGAATGTCCTAAGCATTTTGAATCCGACTTTACATACTTTTGTATAGTGGTATAGTGTATTTTATTTCAAAACAAAATTACTGTAATTTGAGATTGAAATATCAATTATTACAGTAATTAATGCACGCATATTTGGCATATAATATTTGAAATCATCTACTATCAATTTCTACAAATTATTTTCAAAGTAAATTGAATTTATTTCAAATAAATGTTCATATCACTATATAAAAGGATAGTAAAAATCTCTCGATATGTTATTATAAATACTTTATACGTATATTTATATAAAGATATTTGAACAAATATATAAACTTTTTCAATATATATCAAAATTGATAATATTTTATTTTTATTTGGTCAAATAATTTAACTTTTTAGTCAAACGGTTAAAAATTTTATTCATTTCAATACTTACAGTAATCGCAATGAACGAGGGCCATAGTGCCTTTGGCCCCACGATCAATTCTCAGTTTTATGTGATATCGCAAGTTGGTCGTGGGGGATATGGAAGTGTTTTTAAAGCTATTGATCTATCAAATGGTGAAGTTGTTGCGTTGAAAAAAGTTTTTACATTTGATCCGCACACTGGTATTCCATCATCCTTTTATAGAGAAATTAAATGCTTGAAAGAAATGGATGGAAATGAAAATATCGTGAAATTGAAACAAATTATTCGTTCAAAAGAAGAACATTGCTTTTACTTAGTTCTTGATTATTGTGAATATGATCTTTGTGGTCTTGTTCACAATTATGGGCTTACTTATGAACAAGCACAAACTTATATGAAACAAATTTTGAATGCGGTTCGCTCAATGCATTCTAAAGAATTTGTTCATCGCGATTTAAAGCCATCTAATATTTTTTTAACAGTCGAAAATGTTGTTAAAGTAGGCGATTTTGGATTAACTCGAAAACTTGATAAAACTCGCCCACTGACATCAAAAGTCATAACTCAATCTTATCGACCTCCAGAAGTCCTGCTCGGTGACTCTCATTATGGACCAGCAGTTGATATCTGGAGTCTTGGATGTGTTTTTTATGAAATGATCACAAATAAAGTACTCTTTTGTCCATCTTCTTCAACAGATATTTCTCAACTTATGTCTATCTTTAGCATATGCGGAACCCCAACACAGGAAAATTGGCCAGGGTTTGATAAACTCCCAAATTCAAATCTTATCAAAAATACTAAAACGATCAAGTCAACTCTTCGTGAGCTACTTGAACGCGATGTTCCACAGGAATTATCAATTATTATCGATCTTCTTGAATCAATGCTTCAACTCGATCCTTCAAAACGAATTAACATTGAACAAGTTATGTCTCATCCATTTTTTGCAGATGACTTCGTGTTGCCTGCTCTTTCATATCCAGAAACACACGCTGCTAATATCGTTTCTATTCCTATTGCCAGGAATATCATCAAAATTGATTCTCTTTTAATGCATGAGCGAATTCTACCACCTCCTATTTTAGTTTGAAGAGATTGACTTCGTGTTTAATCTCTCTTTATTTTTTTGCTCAGCCCTTTTTATTTTTTTTTTATTTGCTCTCTACTATTATTTCATTTGTAGGGATCCTACCTACTTTTATTTTTATTGGTGTTGGCTTAGTGCCATTATTTACTCACACGATTTTGTTTTCTTTATGCACTTATAATAGGCTTCGTGCCTTTAGACTTTTTTTATAGGCTTCGTGCCATTTATTTTTATTTTATTAACTAAGGCTTCGTGCCTTTCTCTTTTTTATTTATTATTTGTTTACTTCTTGCATTTTTGAATTTTTCAGGTTTCTCATTACAACATTTACTTTTCTACTAAACCAAATTTATATATGCCATCATTTAATTATTTTTTTTTTTTTTAACATAATGCATACTGGATTTTCAATTCACTGCTTTACTCGCTAATTGTACTATTAAATATTTACTCATTAAAATATTTCTAATCTCATTTCAAATTTGATTGCCTAAATGGCCTAGTATAAAAGAATCATATTTATAATCTACCTTCATGGCTTGATTGATTCATATCATTTTTGATCAAAAATAAACTAAACAATATTTTTTTAAAATTGTTTTATGCTTTTTAAAGAATGTGATTCAAAATTAAAAAAGATATCATTGTACGAAAGAAATTTAATTTTAAATTGATTCTGATAGATTAGATTTTAAATGGTAAAATATAAATCAAAATACTTATCTTTTGCTGGACTTGCCGTTTTATCGATATTTGGAAATTTGATTCATAAAGCAATGAGTACTACTATTACTTTAGGCCTTCCTCAAGACTCACCACATTTTTTTCATAAACCTTGGTTTCAAACATTATATATGTTTTTAGCTGAATTTTTATCAATATTTGTTTATATTTTTATTCAATGCAAGAATCATAAAGGAAAAATTAGATTTCAGATTTCATTTAATTTTTTTTTTTTCTTATCGATTCCAGCTATCTGTGATTTGACTATGACTGTTTTGCATTTGACATCATTTCTTTACCTTGGTGTTTCAATTTCAATAATAATTGGTTTTTCACGATTAATCTTTTCAGCATTAATTGCTCGAATTTTCTTACACCAAAAAATAAGATCATATCAACTTTTTGCTATTTTTATTATATTTTTTTCTTTTATTTTTGTTTCAATTGCAATTGTGAAAGGAACAGGTACTCCCCCAATTCAGTCTTCGCCAACCATCAAGTTTTTAGCAGTTGCAGCGAAATTATTAGCTCATCTGATTGACGCAGTGAAAACATCAATTGAGCAACATATAATGCAACAAATGAAAGTTGATTCAATATTCCTTGTTGCCGCCGAAGGATTTTGGGGTTTTATTGCTACTTTATTCATCTTTATTCCAATAGTGTCAAGAACATCACCTGGAAGTATTATTGGCTTATCAGAAAATCAGCATGATACATATGCCATGCTATCAAATTCCAAATTTTTAAGAATTATTGTATATATTGACATTTTTTTCATTTTATTTTTAAATATTTTTCATATGGTTGCTGTTAGATCGACGTCTGCACTTTTTGAAACATTATTTCAAAGCTTTCAAAGCGCACTTGTTTGGGCTTCACAGATTTTGATTTACTATTTATTCAAAAACACCAAATATGATGAATATAAAAAACTTGGCGAGCAATGGACAAACTGGTCTTTTCTACAATTAATTGGATTTTTTATATCCATTGCTGCTTTACTTATATATAATGGTATTATATCAATACCATGCCTTATGGACTTTGAAAATGCATATGAAGAAATTCCAAATGAAAATCTTGAATTAATCGAATAATTTTTATTTGTTTTGTTTTTGTTTTGTTTTGTTTATTAAACCTTATCAAACTATAGATTTAACATAAAATATTATTATTATTTTCTCTCAATCATTTTTTAATATATCTACCATTCTTCATTTTTTTTTATGCTCTGAGGATCATCTGGAATGAATTCAGTGCTTGTCAATAAAAACATCTATTACAATATTAAAATATAAAACGTACTTTTCACTTAAGCACTTTGAGAAAAATACATGATTAAACTTCATGATTTTTACACAAAATAACGTAGATAATTACCAATCTAATTCAATTTGTTCATCGATATCAACATGAATTCCAGGAAGCGGCCTTCGAATTTCCTCATTAAGAAAAACGTCCAATTCAACATTGCTGGAAGAGTAATTTTCATTATATATTTCTATCATTGCTTTTTCTTTTTCTTTTTCAACTTTCTGCTTCTTCAAATTTTTTTTCTGAGCGTAGGACATATGCGTACTACGAAACTTGGGATTAATATAACCACCGTCAGTGAAGGAAAATGTTTCTTTGCTTTGTGTTTCACTTCCATTAGTTTCATTAGTTAAACTCAGATTTAACCATGCTGATGAGACTTTTTTTGGTGGTGGAACTGGTAAGAAATTCGAATTAGAAGTTTTACTACTTCGGTTTGATTTATTTACATTTACTGTTGCTACTAATGGTTCATTATTTTTTGGCTTTTCATTTTTTTCTTCATGATTTGATTGGAGATTGGAAGGTAAATTATCTAAATTGTAAAATTCAAGATCAAAAAACAGGTTTTCTGCATTTTGCTGTTCATCTTGATTATTTGAATTAGGGTTTGTAGTTTCCTCTAGCCTATTATTCATGTTGTCAAAGTATTGCTTTTCCAGTTCCTGATCTTCTAAAATTTCTTCAGGAGTTAAATCAATTATGAAATCTTCATCATAATTAATATAAAGGCTCATTGTTTAAAAATGGTATGAAAACAAAAATACTGATTGAGCAGAAAATCTTCAAAATAATTGAATTTTTTTAATTCATTCAAATAGTATTTGCAACAATATCATTTAAATTTAATAATTAAATTAAAATTTTATAAATAAACTAAAGTGAAATACATATAATAAAATATATTAATTTAATAATTCTTTATTTTTATTTTGTTTTTCTGATTATATCTTGTTTTTTTTTAAAATTTTTTTTCAAATAAATGGTAGCTTTTTGAATTGATATGATGCTATTTCAATTCAAAAATTTTATCCAACCAAAATGATTTATTTCCACCATTTTTAGTTTTTTTGGGAATTTAACCAAATATATTCAATATATTATATTGTGAGGTTTAAAATTGAATTTAATGTTTTTATTAAAAAAGATGATATTAAAACTCCATCAAAAATAATTAGTCTATTAAAAAGTAATTAATGATATTTATATACCAATTCGAATTGTTTGCCATGTAGAAGCTCTATTGAAAGGTATTTCTCATTAATACTGCTTGAGAAGTAAAAAAATATTTTAAGATTTTATTTTAAATAGTTTACAAATATATTCAATTATTTTGTACGTTTAGAGAGGATATTTTTAGTAAATGAAATCATCATTAAACTCTAACAAAAAATCAGAGCTTGAAAAGTTGCATGCTGAAGCCGATGCATTATTATCACAGAAGGCTGAAGAAATAGTTCAATTGAACAAAATGATTGAAGAGGCCGAACAGAAATTAATTTTAATTCAAACAGAACTAGCTAAGGAAATCAAGGAAAAACAACCATCCAAAATTGAGGATGAGAATGCAATTGATAGAGAACTATTGACTCAACAGATCCAGGATCTTCAACTTCAACATGAAGCCGAAATTCAGAATCTTCAGTCACAACACGAAAGCAGACTGAAGGAGATGAATGATACATTCCAAAAATCTGTTAGAAGTGCAGAATTATGGGCACAAACACATGCTGATTCAATTGCAGCAGATAAAAAGAGTCAACTTACTGAATTGCAAAATTCTTTAAAAATATTGCAAAGCTCCACTAATGAAAATTTAGTATCAATATCTAAAAATAGACACAGCAATATACAACAGTCAAAACGTGCTTCATATTTAAATCAACAAAGAATTAAATTACTTGAAACACAAATCTCTGAAATTACTGCAGTAACACGTGAAGAGGCTCGTGATATTAAGACTAAAATAGAAGAATGTTTGACATCAATAGAATTGAGAGGCAGAGAACATGAAAACGAGATATCTGAATACCAAAGAGAAATTGAAGATAGAGAAGCTAAATATGCTGAACATATTCAAAACGTACTCGAACAATACGCAATTGAAAATAAACAAATGGAAAGTGCTATTGCTTGCGCTAGTAGTCAAGCTGATTCACTTCCAAGACTTTTGAAACAAATGGAGAAGCAAAATGACAGCCATTATCAAACATCAATGAAAGATTTAGAAAAAGTAAAATCAACATTGTACCAATCTCAAACTCGTGAGGAAAAAGAACAAACAGAAACTAGAAATTCAGTCACTCAAGTTCAAATTATTCAAAAGAATCAAAGAAAGGTCGAACAAGAAATGGCTCAACTTGATGCAGAAATCAATGAGCTAAATACAGAAAATGAACAACTCAGAATCGAATTAAACCGTTTAGATCAAGCAGTATATCGATGATTCCATTTTTAACATTTTTTTATTTGAATAAATAATAAATAAGGATTATAATAATGCTTATTTATAAGCATTTGCTTTTTATATAAAATTATACTAATCATTTTGTTTGAATCTTTTTGCCAAAATTCTTTCTCAAAGGAAATCACTTTCAACAATAGCACACGATCTAATATGCTATCTTGGTGCTATTACTTTTGGTCATCATAATATATCATACGTTTTATTCCATCATTATTAATACTAGTGACCGTTTAAAGATTTACTATTTAAAATGCTTGACGGATCGAAAGTTAAAACAGCACCACAAGAATGGCTTGATGAATATAAAACTTTTCCAAAAAGCGTTCAAACAATGCAGGATTTTTATATATGGACTGACAAAAAGCATGGATCAAAACCATATATGGGAACTTTTCGAGAAGATATGTCAATTGAATGGAAAACTCGTCATGAAGTTCACCTTATGGCACTCAGTGTTGGAACATGTTTAGTACAACATGGAATTCCTCCTGGATCTCGAATTGGAGTTTATTCAGAAAACCGACTAGAAGCTGCGGTATTCCTTGAAGCAGCTCAAATATATGGATATATAATTATTTTTTCATTTGATGCAGCAATTTATTCTTACCCAGGCTTTGTTTATCACGATTCTGAATGCTCAGCCATCTATGTTTCCAAAAATAAGCTTAATTCAATTGAAAAATTAACTCTGAATGAACTCAAATCATTACAATTTATTATTGTTTCAGAAATGCCTGATTTGGAAAATGAAGATTTCGAATGCCTAAAAGACATTAAAATTCATCTTCTATCCGAATTTATTGGCCTAACAGAAGGTTTTGCTGCACCACCAGAAATTTTACCTACTACAATTAATACAATTTGTTATTCATCTGGAACAGCTGGAGCACCAAAAGGCATTGTTTTATCACATCGAGCTATTTTGTACAGTACTTACAATGTTGCTTGCGCAATTGATATTAATACCACAACTGTGCATCTCTCGTTTTTACCAATTGCACACATTCTTGAACGCTTGACATTATCAAGCTATACTTATCGTGGTGCAAAAATAGTTTTTGCGAGAAAAGGAGTTGCAAGCTGCTTTGAAGATATGGTTGCTTGTAAAGAAAGTGGTGGACCTCATATTCCTGCTATTATTGAAAAAATGTATCAATCGATTAAATCAAAAGTTCCATCATTTCTTTTAAATACATGCCTTGGGGTTCATAAGTTCTTTTCATTTTTTGGTTTTAGAAGCAGATTGTCCGATTTGCTTCTTTTCAATAAAATCCAAAAGAAGTTTGGTGGACATCTTGAATGGTTTGTTATTGCAGGAGATGCTTTTTCAAAAGAAACACATATTGCAATGTCTGCAATTCTTAACATTGATATTATTCCCATATATGGTATGTCAGAGTGCGGTGGTTCTATTTCGATTTGTGATCGAAGAAATATCCGTCCTGGTACTTGCGGATGCTTAGCTCCTGGTTTTGAGCTCAAGTTTGGTGAACGAAAAGAAATCTTCCTTCGTTGTCCAACCATGTTTGATGGGTATTGGCATAATCCAGAAATTACTTCAGAAGCTTTTGTTGATGGATGGCTACGGAGTGGAGACAAAGGCGGTTATGATAAATACGGAAACCTTATCGTTACTGGCAGAGCTTACAATATGTTTGAATTTAAGCCAGGCCGTGAATTAGCAATTCCATTTATTTGTTTTATATATAGACAATGCCAATTTTGCGATGATATTTATCTCACATATTTTGAAGAAGGATGTAGCTTCCTCGCTATCGTCGTTGTACCAAAAAATATTGTACTTTATGCTTTATCTTTGAAAGAAGAAGACATTTCTTCTGATGAAGAATACGAGAAAAAGGCAAATTCAAAGTCATTCATTGATTGGGGAAGAAAATATTTAAGGCAACATGCAAGAAATTATGATATTGGCGATATACCTTTCATAGGAGCTTTGAGATGCACTGTTAAACCATTTGATAAATATAAAAGCCTATTAACAGAGACAGGAAAGCAAAGACCTCATATGTTTACGCAATATTTTGGAAGCCAAATTGAAGAAATGAAGAAAGAGGTGATGGAAAGAAGACATAGGAAGCATATTGAATCAAAAGATGTGATTGAATATTCAAAAGAAGAAGATGAAGAAGATGACGATGAAGAAAACAACCAAGAAGACTCAAACAAAGGTAATGTTCAGTAGATTTTATAAAGCTTTAACAAAAAATTTTTCATTACCGAAACCATTTTTTAGTCGAAAAAAAGCAGTAGCTCTCTTTCTTTGTTTTTCAAATATTTTATTTTTTTATCCAGAGAATTATGAAATTTTCAGAGAAAAAATTGAAAAAAAATAATCAACTCTAACAAAAATAAAAGTTTTTTTGAACGCTCTACACAATTTATTCGTTATATTATTCACTCTTTTTCTTCCTTAGTAGACATATAAAATTCGTTTTTTTAATTAAATACAGGAGAGCGAAGAAAATCAATTATTAAAAAACAAATGCTGAATATAATTATAACAAATTCAATATTTGAATTTGCTGATTGATTGATCACATTTATTATTTTTTTAAACAAAAACAATATATAATGATATAATATAAAAAAATTATATATGTATATTCTCATTTATAATTAATAATTACATTTTGAGATATTACGGCAATAATCCAAAAGAACAAAAATTCAATAATCACCTAATCGTTTAACGGAAATTTATGTTTATTTGAGAAATGATATCATAAAAAGTGCTTTCAAACGTTTAAGTCCTTCAAAATATCATTTAAATTTACATGAATGATTTATCCGTTCAGCAACAAGGAAAAATGCTGAACAATCAAAAAAATGATAACAGTTTTGTTTCAAAACCAGATTATGATCAATTAGTTTTAGAAGTTGCTAATCTTCGCAAATTATATCAAAATTTAGAAAAACAAATGTCACAAGGATCTAACACAGGAAACATCGACCTCAAAGATGATTCATCACAATTCGGACACTTAACAAAATCATACAAATGCTTAAAATATGAAGTGAAGCAATTAAAATCAGCTGATATTTTAAATCGATTATCAACTCTTGAATCTGATGTATCTCAGCAGGCGATGCTTTGGAATAATTTTTCAGACTATTTTCAAGATTTTGTTAAAAAATTAGGTAAAAATGACAGCAGTTCCAATAAAATATGCTCTCAGATGAAATATCCGCTTAATAAAACCAATTCATTAAATACACTCGAAAATCAACATAATATTTTGAACGACTCAAACCAAGAACTTCAAAGCCGTCCAAGCCAATCAAACAAAAACGTTATCAGCGATAATTCAATTCTTATTGAACTGAATAAGTTGAAACAACAGGTCCAATCATTAAATAATCGTGAAACAGAAGTTGAACAAACGCTCTCAACTCATAATTTACTTTGGGATCAATTTAAATCAAATGTTTGCAAATTGATCTCGACTCAAAATGCTTCTGAAAAATACCAGAAAGATTTAGAAGGTGTACATGAACAGTTTTCTCAAATGATTCGAGAAATAGCTCATGAAAATAACGAGGGCCTTGGATCTAATTCCACTCTCGAACAAAGGCTTGAAAAACTTGAAAAAGATAGCAAGATACAATCAAGCTTATGGAATCATTTTTCAACAAATATCTCTAGATTAATCTCACTTGATGACACACCTTCATCAGCAAATTCCAATAAAGAACAAAAGAATCTTCAAGATCTAGGATATCAAGTCAGAGAACTTTTATCTGAATTAAACAATACAAATGAACAGAATCCAATTTCCGATTCATCTATCAGAGATATGAAACATCTCATTGAAGAATCAAAAACACAAATTTCATCACTAGAAGAAAAAGTTCGCCAACACTCAAATCTTTGGGGACGCTTCCAAGAAAACATTCACACAATTTTGAATATTAAAGATGGAAAATATGATGATCTCAATTATCAGTTTGCAGAAGACATTCGTTCTCTTGTTCAAATAGACGGCGGTAAGGTAACAACCAGAGATATTCAACTTAAACCATCAACATATTCTAATAGTGGAAATGAGAATGACAGATTATCTAGACTCGAAAATAATGTTAGGGTTCATGAAAATCTTTGGAATTTATTCATGCAAAATGTTAATACAGCAATGACAAATAATTCTAATACCAATTCAGACCAATTAGCTAATAACCATGATGCCTTTGTTTCAATGGTTGGAGATATTGTCAGAAAGAACTCAAATAACAACAATTCAAATTCATCAAATGACCAATTATATCGAATCAATCAACTAGAAAGCAAAGTTAGAGCCCAATCACATCTATGGGAGCAATTCGTCAACAATCTTCAAAATTCGATTAATGCCAATACAAACGATAAAAACACTCAAACTCTTTTAACAAAGGAATATAATGAATACCATTCTCAATTAGAAAAGCTTATAGAAATGAGTGATGGTATGACCAATAATAATAATAATTCAAATGTACAATCTAATGAAGATCATGCATCTCAACAAGCTATTGAAGAAATTCGCAGCCAACTCAAAAAACTTGAAATGAAGCATGAACAAGACATCAAGAGAATTCAGGACGAAATCAAGCAAGAGAATCAGTCAGTTAAAAACAGATTTAATGAAATCAAATCCAATGTTCAAGATATGGAACATAAACAAACAGAAGCAGAAAAGACAACGAACGAGATGATCCAAAGCGTTCAAGACCAACAAACCAAACAACTCCAAAGCCTCCAAAAAGATTTGAGTACATCAAAGAAAGATTTAAAGGCACAACAGCAAAGTCAAAAATCACAGAAAGATGAGTTAGAAAATATCAAGAAACAATTGCAAAAGTATCAGCAGCAAAAACAAAATCAAGAAGAAGAGCATCACAGATTAGATGAGGAACTTAAGAATCTTCAAAATTCTCAACAGCAACAACAAACCAACTTAGAAAAGCATCAACAAGACTACCAAAAATTACAAAAAGATTTACAAAAAGTACAAAAGTCACAACAAACACAAGAGAAATCGGTAAAGAACTATCAAACAGACTTACAAAAACTTCAAACAGCTCAAAATGTACAAAACAAGGCATTGAAAGATTATCAAGAAGAGCAACGTAAGCTTCATGAAGAAGAAAGAAAACAACAAGAAGAAGCACATCAGAAACTTGAAGAAACATTACAAAAACTTGAAACCGCACAACAAAATCAAGAAAAATCAGTCAAATCAGTTCAGAAAGAATTAGAAAAAGTTCAAAAATCACAACAATCTAATGACAAGACAGTTAAGAATTATAAATCAGACATCCAAAAACTTCAAACAGCCCAAGAAGAACAAGACAAAGCACTGAAAGCATATCAATCTGAACAACGCCAACTTCATGAAGATGAACATAAACAAGAAGAAGAAGCACATCAAAAACTTGAAGAAACATTACAAAAACTTGAAACCGCACAACAAAATCAAGAAAAATCAGTCAAGTCAGTTCAGAAAGAATTAGAAAAGGTTCAAAAATCACAACAATCTAATGACAAGACAGTTAAGAATTATAAATCAGACATCCAAAAACTTCAAACAGCCCAGCAAGAGCAAGATAAATCAATCAAGAACTATCAAACTGAAATGCAAAAACTTTGTGAAGCTCAACAAGAAGAAATTAAAGCACTCAAAGCCAATCTTGAAGAATATCGTCAACTTCACGATGATGAGCATAAGCAACAAGAAGAAGCCCATCAAAAGATTGAGGAAATGCTACAAAAACTACAAGTTGACCAAGAAGCTCAAGCTCAATCAATTAAGAATTATCAAGCAGATTTACAAAAAGTGCAAAAGTCGCAACAATCAAGCGAGAGGACAGTTAAGAATTATAAATCAGATCTACAAAAACTTCAAACAGCACAGCAAAAGCAAGAGAAAGCAATCAGAGATTTCCAAGATGAACAACGCCAACAACATGAAGACGATCACAAACAGCAAGAAGAATCTCATCAGAAATTGAATGATGCAATTCAAAAGCTTCAAGCAGCCCAAGACAAATCAGCCAAAAATTATCAAACAGAACTCCAGAAACTTCAAAAGACACAACAAACACAAGAAAGATCGGTAAAGAATTCACAAACTGAATTACAGAAGCTTCAAAAGGCACAACAAATTCCAGATGGCGTATTCAAGACATATCAAGAAGAACAACGAAAACTTCATGAAGAAGAACGCAAACAACAAGAAGAAGCTCATCAAAAGCTTGATGAAGAAATTCAAACTCTTCGATCAGCTCAACAATCACTTGAGAAGTCATTAAAGAACTGTCAAAATGATATTCAAAAAGCTCAGAAATCTCAAGATAGCACACTTCAGAATTATCAAGAAGAACAACGTCAGATTATTGAAGATGAGCATAAACAGCAAGAAGAAGCTCATCTCAAATTAAACGAAGCAATTCAAAAACTTGAAGCAGCTCAACAAGCACAAGAAAAGACAGTTAAGAATTGCCAGAGTGATCTTCAAAAAGTTCAAAAATCGCAACAAACAAATGATAAGACAGTCAAGAATTATAAATCAGATATTCAAAAACTTCAAACAGCACAGCAAGATCAAGATAAGTCAATTAAGAATTACCAATCTGAATTACAAAAACTTCAAACAGCTCAAAATGAACAAAACAAAGTATTGAAAGATTATCAGGAAGAACAACGCCAACTTCATGAAGAAGAAAGAAAGCAACAAGAAGAAGCACATCAAAAACTTGAAGAAACATTACAAAAGATTGAAACCGCTCAACAAAATCAAGAAAAATCAGTCAAGTCAGTTCAGAAAGAATTAGAAAAGGTTCAAAAATCACAACAATCTAATGACAAGACAGTTAAGAATTATAAATCAGACATCCAGAAACTTCAAACAGCCCAAGAAGAACAAGACAAAGCACTGAAAGCATATCAATCCGAACAACGCCAACTTCATGAAGATGAACATAAACAAGAAGAAGAAGCACATCAGAAGCTTGAAGAAACATTACAAAAACTTGAAACCGCTCAACAAACACAAGACAAAGCACTCAAGACAGTTCAAAAAGATTTAGAAAAGGTTCAAAAATCACAACAATCTAACGACAAGACAGTTAAGAATTATAAATCAGACATCCAAAAACTTCAAACAGCCCAAGAAGAACAAGACAAAGCACTGAAAGCATATCAATCTGAACAACGCCAACTTCATGAAGATGAACATAAACAAGAAGAAGAAGCACATCAGAAGCTTGAAGAAACATTACAAAAACTTGAAACCGCTCAACAAACACAAGACAAAGCACTCAAGACAGTTCAAAAAGATTTAGAAAAAGTTGAAAAAGCTCAAAAGACACAAGATAAGTCAGTTAAGAACTCACAAGCTGAATTGCAAAAGATCCAACAAGCTCAGCAAGCCCAACAAGTTCCAGATGACCTATTCAAGTCATATCAAGAAGAACAACGCAAGCTTCACGAAGAAGAGCATAAACAACAAGAAGAAGCTCATCAGAAACTTGATGAAGAAATTCAAGCTCTTCGAACAGCTCAACAATCACTTGAGAAAGCATTAAAGAACCATCAAAATGATCTTCAAAAGGTTCAAAAGTCACAACAAACACAAGACAAGTCAGCAAAGAGCTCACAGACTGATTTGCAGAAGCTTCAAGCAGCACAAGAAGAACAAGCTAAGGCAATGAAAGAATATCAAGAGCAACAACAACAAATTCATGACAAAGAACACCAAAAGATCGAAGAATCATTACAAAAACTTGAAGCTGCACAACAGAAACAAGAGAAAACAGTCAAGAATTGTCAAAGCGACTTACAAAAAGTTCAAAAAGCACAAGACAAATCATTAAAGAACTATCAAGACGAATTGCAGAAACTTTCTTCTAAGCCCGAAAATGATGAAAACATCCAAAGAATTGAAGAACAATTGCAGAAACATTCTAGCCTCCTTCAAGAACATTATGACATCTTCACTAACTATCAACAAGAACAAGCTAAGCATCATGAAGAAGATCATAAACATATGGATGAAGAACATCAGAAGCTTGAAAATGAATTGCAAAAGATTCAAAATGAACAGCATTCAAATGATGAAAAGGTTGAACAAATTGAAAAGGATGTTGATGTCCATAACAAGTTATGGCAACAATTTACTAAGAATCTTAATGGCTTGTTAAACGTTGATCAAAATGAGGCTTTGAATAAAGAAGCTGAAAATTATCATGATCAAATTAAGGAACTTTCTACTAGAAATGCCGATATTCAAGAATTAGCTGATGAAGAGAGTCTTAAATCATTGGCTCAACTTAGAAGGGAAGTTAACGTTCATTCAGCATTATTAAATCAATTTGTTCAAAATCTTCAAAAATTAAATATTATCAATCAAGAAGAAGCTATTGAAATGGAAGATGGAAAAGATAATGAATTGCTTAAATTAAAGCAAAAGGAATTTGCTAACAAGATATCAATATTAGCTGATAAAACAGCTGCACCACAAGAAAATGTTGATCTTAGCCAAATCCAAGATACAATGAATAACTTTGAAAATCAACTTTCAACAATCACTGAAAAGGTTGATAAGCATTCTGAATTATGGCAGAATTATGATCGTAACCTTCGTAAACTCTTGGATAAATCATTAACAGAACCAAGTGATAACAACCAATTTGAAAATGAAGTAAGGTCAATGCTTGTTTCAACAAGATCTGTTGATTTGAATCCAAATCAAGAAGAAAATGGTAAAGCTGGAAGTGATCTTGAATCAAGATTAGCTGATCTTGAGAAAGATGTTGACATTCAGAAATCATTGTGGGAACAATTCTCAAAGAATCTTCAAGTCTTGCTTAATTGCGATTCAGATGATGAGCAATCGAGGAAGGACTTGAAACAAAACCGAGATTCATTTGTTGAACAAATCAGCAAACTTGTCAATCATAATGATCCTGAAACCAGCAGTACCAATGACAACAACAACAATAATAATAATAATGCTTCAACTATTCCTGATCTTCGCGATCAAGATGAAAGAATTAAAGATTTAGAAGAAAAGATGGAGGCAAATACTTCTCTGTGGAAGAAATTCTTGAATAATGTTCAATCTTTGATTTCAGCTGACTCAACTAATTCTCCTGAATCTAATGAAATGTTAAAGAATTGCCATCAAGATTTCGTTAACCAAATGAAATCATTGGTTAAAACAAGGAAAGGCTCCGCTAAAGAAGAAGAAAATCCATCATTTGAGCAATTAGCAAGGGAAGTTAGAGAAATTCGAAATGAATTAAATGCTCTTAGATCAGGCAATCCAATTGAGATCCAAGATAGAGATGCCAAACTTGATGAAGCATCATTATCTGAGCGTTATGCAAAGAATCCTCAATACAATAGCTGGAATCATGACATTACAAACATTCGCTCAGCATATGATATTAATTCTGACGAGTCACATCCAAATGATGAAGAAATTTCATCTTCATTTGAAGAGCCAGAATATTGCCAAGAATCTTCTGAATACTCAGCAGCATATCAAAGAGTTAACGACAACGATGACAATGAAAATGGTGATTCTGAAGACAACAATGAAAATGATAATAATGCCAACGAAAACAGTCACCATCGCCATCATCACAAGAAATCATCTTCAAACGCAAACGCCAGAAATCAACGAAATAATAATTATACACCATCTTCAAAGAGTGGCCATAATGATAATGCAAACGGTACTGTTGTCGATAATAATGGTAATGTTATTGGTGGAAATACACCTGTTAATACTAGAGAAGTTTTGATTCATGGCGGTGATTCTCATACAACAAACATTATTCAAAAAGTTAATAGTGGCCCAATACAAGAGCAACTTGCCAATATCTACAACGATCTCAATTCACTTAGAAGTGAATTGAACCAAGTTAAGAACAGAGTACTTGGTAATGAGCCTATTGCTTACAATATGCAAGATGGCAACAGACCAATTTTGAATCAATTGAACCCGCAATCACCAGGATATTCAGCTAACTATGAGCAACAACTTCAGCAACTTCGACAGCTTCAAAATGAAGAATATCGTGCAAATATTGATAATGAGCTCAACAACGTTGATATCCACGAAGAAAGCACTGAAAGTGAAAGTGAAGGCCACGAATATACAATTGAAGAACTTCACAGCAAGATTAAATTAAACAAGAAGAATATTTCTAAACTACAAAGGAAGTTTGATCTTATTCAATCCTCAATGAGCAGACAAGGTTCATTATGGAATCAATTTGATCTTTCTCTCCATCAACTTCTCAATGCAACTCTTTCCGAGATGGAAATGCCAACAAATGCAGATTTGGTTAATCTTCAAAAATCAATGAGATGCGTGAAATATGAGATTAAGAAGATCAAGAGCGAAGAGAAAGCAAGAACTAAAGAATTCTTAGAAAAGAAGAAAGTTCAAGAGAAAGAATTACAATTTGAAATCGCTCAACTTGTTGAAGAAGTACAAAAACTTCAAAAAGTTTGCGCCAAATTCAACAATAAAGATGATGATTTGAACAATAAACAAATCCACGACTCTATCAAATGCCTCAAGCATGAAGTTAGAAACTTAAAGAAATCTGCATTCTCATCAGCAAGTAACACCGAACAAAAATCAACAAGCAATACTGAACAACCTTCAATGCAAACTAGGAAAGTCACACTTTCTGATGAAAATAAGAAATCTACCACTAGTGATAATAATTCAACAAGTAAATTTGCCTCACAAGCATCTCTTGATGAATGGATTAATGAAGTTAAGAGTCTTCGTAATCTTTATCATGAAACAATACAATTCAATTCAGAAATTCGACCATTATCATTAATGTCAGAAGAAGCTGCTTCTTCTTCTTCCTTCATCGATGAAAATGGTGACTCAAGACTCTCTAAGACTTCTGATCAGCCAATGCAAGTTCATGAAATTTATAATTATAACACAAATCAAGCAGGCAAAGATGATATTAAGGAACAAGTATTTACTCTTAATAACGAAGTCAGGAAAATACGTTCAACGTTGAAATGCTTGAAGCATGAAATAAAGAGAATCCAATATGAATCTAACCCACAAAACAAGCAGAAGATCTTTGGAGCAACACTATTGTCAACCTCTTCATCTTCATCTTCACAAGAACGATTTGATAAGCTTAACGCATCAAATAATGATCAATCATTTGAATCACGAATTGAGTTGATTGAAAAGGCACTTGCTAAGATTAAGTATAACATGAAGAATAACACAGCCAAATCATCAACAAGCAAGAAAGATAATCAACTTGATGATGAAAACGGTAACAATCAAGATGAAAGCCAAGTTCAACATGACATCCGATGCTTGAAATATGAATTGAAGCAATTGAAAGATAATATTTCTAAGCAATCATTATCACAAGATACAATTAACAACATTTTAGCATCTAAGGATGCTGTAGCGCCTAAAGATGAAACTGAAAGTTCAAGAATTATACAATACATATTTACACAACTTGAAGAATTACCACGTCTTAAGAATGAAATACAACTACTCAAGAAACAGCATGAAAATGAAGGTGATAATATTATCAACGAAAGAGATGTTGTACTTGATTTGTCTAATCAGCCAAGTGAAGACTCAAAGTCAGTCAATGTCAAGCAACTTGTCAATGATGTTGAACGTATTAAGGCTCAATTGTCATCATTAAACGGCCGTTTAGACTACATTGTTAAATCACAGCCATCTAAAGATGATTCACTCATCAATGGAAGCATCAGCAACTTCTCCTCATTCAACATTGATGAAGGTTCTCTTAGCGATCTTTTAATCAGTGATCAAAGTGGATCACGATATGATGAAATTTCACGTGAAGTTGACAATCTTCAAAATGAAATCAAACGTCTTACTTCACAAATTTCAACAATACAAGATATCATTTCAACCACAATCAGAGCACCAGAAGATGGCGAAGGAGAAGACATTAAATTAACACAAGCACAACAACAGCTTATTCAACAAAGGCAGCAAAGATTTGATGAAGTTTTGAATGATCTTAATAATGTCAAAGATGATATTAAAGCAATTAAAGCTAATCAATTCCTCTTCTCTGACAATTCTTCTGTTTCTTCAATGGGTTCAGTCTCATCAATTCCAGGAGCTTCAAAGAATGAAGGAATTGCAGCTTTAGCACGTAAATACAAGAAATTACAAGAGCAACAAAAGAAATTACAAGAGCAAATTAATCAATTGAGTGAAAAATCTCCATCATCAGCAACAACAGGAACAACTTCATCTGCTAAGAAATCAAATGATTCACCTTTGACTTCTCCAAAGGCTTCTCATGAAGATCCTGCCAATTCAGAAATAATGGAACTTAAAGAAACTATGAAAGCTATGAAACTTGATCAATCAAGAATTAAGAAATTGGTTTCTCGTTTGGTTCAAGGTGAAAGACAACAAACACGTGGACTAAATGATAAGAATAAGTCTGAACTCGATATTGGAGGTGATGCTAAAGATATTGAATCAATTCCGCAACATGATGATAATGATACTCTAAAGCATGAATTAAATCAAGTTAAGCGAACTGTTGCTGTATTGAAGAGAGAAACTAGTCAATTGACAACATCTTCTAAAAATATGAACTCTGATATCGAATATTTAAAGAGTCAATATGAAATGATTAGAGGTGAATTAATGAAGTTTGCTTCTATAAGTACTCTTGCTTCTACAGCTAAGGCAAGCGGATCAAATGCATCTTCTGATGCTCAAAAGAAGAAAACGGCAACCCCTGCTGCTACCAAAAAATAAAATAGAAAAATTGTTGTATCATTAAAAAAAAAGGCTGTTTTTTAAAATGGAAAAATAAGGTTTAATTTTATTTTTATTTTGTTTGGATATTATTTGACTGAAAGTATTTTTTGTCGTTGACCTTTTTGTTTTGTTTTTTTTTTTTTAAATTTCAAAATAGTTTGAAATCAGTAAAGTTAAAAAAAAAAGTCGTAAAAGAGAAGAGGCATTATTATTGGATGTTCCAAGAATATTTAATCTTTTCTAAATATTGTGTGATTGTTCAAACATTGTATTCATTTTTTTAAAATGACTTCTTCTTTTCAATATATCTTTTAATAATCAATGTTTGAATTTTATTGTATTATCATTCAACTTTAGAATTCTTTCAAATAAATTATATATATAATACTTTTATTAAGTAAAAAAAAAGTTAACTTTAATTAAAATTATTGATTAAAAGCCTAATATATCTTGTATAACAATACGATTTTTTGGCAAAACTTGAAAAATCTTTAAAGAAACAATGAAAAATATATTAGCTAGGAGGCAAAATATATAATAAACTATGGATACAAATTAGGAAAATAATTACAAATTAAAGTACTATATCGTTAACTTCAATGATTGGTATTGTTTCTGATAAATTGTCAATAAATCTGTCTAAACAAAAATATATTCAAAATCAGCCAAACTTTAATAAATATAATAAGTGTTATTTGTGTTTGGAAAAAATGGGACTCGCAATTATAAAACAATTGATAATAAATCGTAAAAAATGTATGAAAATTTGCTATAAATAAGAATTTTCCAATAAATAATGCATTTATATGAACTTAAAACAAATGGTTAAAATAATAATTATTTTTTTTGTATTTAATGAAAGATTTTTTCAAATCTACGATCAGAAAAAAAATATGATGTGAATTGTCATCATATTATTGAAAAAATTAACTGATAATTGAATTTTGACTGTTTATTTTTAGAAATTGAATGCAGCAATTAAATTATTCAGAAAAAGAATAATTTAAATACATTGATTGACCTCTACCACATAGAAAAATCCAGTATAAAAAATGCTGTTTTTAGCATCACTAATTTTATTTCAAATTCATCGTGTAGTAAATCCTAACGATGTCCAGCGTGGTGAACATACCGTTATTACCGAAAACACAGTTATTCATGACGTTAACGTGGAATCAACTGATTGCCAAAGTGGGAAACAAGAAAATGGCGGTCTTTACCTTATAGAAGCCCCAGCATCTTCTGTTAACTTTACAAATTGCAAATTTTCTCACTGCTTTACTGTTCAATATACATTAAAGGACATTTATGGTGGTGTTTTATACTTTTCAAATATTGAAAATACATTTATAAGTAATTCATCGTTTACTAATTGCTCATCACCAAGTGGAGGTGCTGTTGGTTTATCCAATGTTAGTTTAGCGGTTTTCGAAAATACTAATTTCACGCAAAACTCAGCGATATATTATATGTTTATAGCGGTATATGGAAATGGTGGTGCAATTTGTTTTGATAAAACAAACGGTTGCTCTTTCATTTTGGATGGTTGCCTATTTGATTCAAATGTTGCTTCCACTGGTGCTGCTATATACACAGACCCCAATCTCGACGAATTGCTTGTTAAGGATTGCTTGTTTATAAATAACATAGATCAACATTATCCTGGAGCTGCTATTCGTGCTGGAGTTGATATTTACACAACACCTGTTAAAAAGGCGTCTCTTATATCATCTAAATTCATCAATAACTCAAATGTAGAAGGATCTGATTATCATCTTGGTTCAACAATCTATATGAGAGTAATTGATTTTACATTTAAAAATTGTGATTTCTCCAAAAATCATGGAGTGGAATCAGTGAATTGTCCAGTTATGGCACTTAAATTTGTTAGTCTTGATCCTATTAATGAAGTTTTAATTGATTCGTGCACTTTTTCAGAAAACATTGGGTCTTTGCTTAGAATTGAAGGCGAATGTATTGACTCTGTTTCCGTATATAATTGCATCATTGTTAATAATACTTTCATTGATAAAGGCGCATTTTTTGGAGATCCTCTTCCACCAGCATTTACTTATGAAAATTGTATATTTACTAACAATACTGGAAACAAAAATACATGTCATTCATTAAACATTCCATCTGGTCATATCAGGCGCACAAAAATCATAAGCTCTATATTCAACGCAAAAGGTATCAAGACTTCCGGTCCATCTGTTTTAATAGAGAGTTTTACTGAAATTCTTAACACATCATTCACAAATCATAAAGATTCAACTCTATCAATTAAGGTTTCAAATGCAGAGCTATCTATCAAAAGCATCACATTTACTAACAATTCATGTACAGATCCACTTGCAGGAAATGATGGACTTCTTTGCGAGGGATCCAATGTTTCATTTTCAAATAATGACTTGACACAAAAAATTGTTATTAAGTCAGCAAATACGGTTGTATTTAATAATTCGCTGATTAGTCGTTTTGGTGTCGAAATTGAGGCTTCATTCATAAATGTTGTGGATTCAACTATCTTTTCGCTTTCTGGAAAATCAAGCATTTTGTTGACAGGCATAAATCATATTTTTGCTAAAAACATAACATGTTATGAAAATTCAGTAAATTACCTTCAATTTTCAGGAACAAATAATCAAAGCCAAATTTCGATTCTTAATTCTTCATTTAAGTACTCACCAATTCAGGTTTCAAATGCAGGAATCGTATGCATCAATGGTTCACAATTTAATTTATGTTTAGGAAATTTGAAAGGTGGTGCCCTATCTATTGATAACCATGTTCTTCAAGCTTCCATTTATAAATGCGCTTTTACAGAATGCCAAAGTAAAGTTCAAATTGGTGGTGCTATTTATGCTGATATTATTTCTTTATTCACACTTGAATTAACATCTTTTGACAAATGCAAATCAACAAAAAGTGGATCATGTCTTTATTTGTATGGAGGAGAAAGGTCAACAATAAATAACTGTACTTTCCACAATGATGACGAAAATAATGCTGCCTCCGTTTATATTTCTGATAAATCAGAAGATTGTCAAACCATATTTGTAAATGGTTGCTTCTCTTCCGATGCTGTACAGTCATCGAATGATGATGTTCTTGTCCGTCATATATATTCGGCCTCTTTAGGAATAGTATCGTTTAATTATCCAATGTGCTTTGATCGATCAAAAGAAGAGAGTGTTTTCTTTGAAAAAGGGCAAGATGCTGATAAAGGCTATAACTGTTACAATTGTCTAGATTGTGGTAAAATGCCACGCCCAGAGCCAACATCAATTCCAACAGGATCTCCTGTTCCACCCACAATTGTTCCAACAGAAGTTCCAACTCCAACAGACGATGATAGCGACTCGGGTAATAAAAAGTTAAAGACTCCAGTAATTGTTGGAATTGTTATCGGATGTGTAGTAATTATTATAATAATAATAGTAATAATAATAATAGTTGTTAGAAGAAAGAATGCTGCTCAAGAATTGGATCCAACTCAACTTATTCCTTCTAAATCACCTTTGCAACTTAATACACAGGAAAATTTGCCTGACAACAATGAATAAAAAAGCAGAAGTGCAGTTGGACAAGTTTTAAAAAAGTAGTACATATCATATTAGAAAAGGGCAAAAAAAACAAAACATTTTTTAAAAAACGGTTTAATTTCAATGTTCTATTAAACCATACTTTCTTAATACATTTACTAATTTCTTTTGAGTTATCTATGCTACCCAATATTTAAATTGAAATATAAAAGAACAATAAGTCTGAAGTTTATTTAATTTTCGATTTATATTGTAAGGTTGTTTGGCCGAGTGGTCTAAGGCGCCAGTTTAAGGCACTGGTCCGCGAGGGCGTGGGTTCGAACCCCACAGCAACCATTTTTTTTTTTATTGAAAATAATATTTATATTCTTCAATTTTTTCTTATTAAAGTGATTAACCACTTTTAAAAGATACTAAAATGTAATTGCAATTTAAATGTTAATGAGGAAGCCATGAAGTTTTGTTGAATGGTTCTATTTAAAATAATAATTAAAAATAATATTTATGATAATAGTGGAACTGATTAATTTGATTATGGTTAGATTGTCATTATACCTAATTTTTTATTAATTATTGTTCATCCGCAATTTTATTCCAAGAGTTGGGAATAATTGATGGAAGTTCATTAATTAAGTCCATTGTAATAACTGATCTTCCTTTCTTCTCAAATGCAGAAACAGCTGCTTTCCTAACAGCTTCTGAGGCGGCTGCGCATGCTGAAAAATAGTCGTTTGGTGACCATGAGGCAAATAGTGCTATTGCACCAGCCGTAAGATCGCCTTGGCCACCTACCCTGCGAGGTGAAGCCTTAAATGTAAATTCTTTGGTATTTTCACCATTGCTTACAACATCAACTCTTCCTTTGGCGAATACAGTAATACCACCGAGTTTAGAAGCAATATCAGATGGCTTTGAATCTCTTGATAGACCTAATGCATCTCGAAGTCGAATGAATTCAATTCCATTTGGAGTAAGAATTATATTTTTATGGCCATCAACAATTTGTGGCTTTTGTGAAACGAGGAAAAGAGCGTCGCCATCAAGAATTAAAGGTTTTTTCAAATGAGAAAGTTTATTGATCATTTCTTCTGCAAACTTTAGAGTTGCTTGATTCCTTCCTAAGCCTGGGCCGATAACAAAAGAATGAATAGATGGTTCCCATTTCATGATCCGTTCAACAGCACTTGAAACAAGATCAAGTTCATCATCATCAGGAAGATATGGATGAACTATTTGCTCAGGTGCATATGATTTAATTGGTATGGCAGCTGATTTCGAGCAAAAAATATGAGATAATTCACCTCCAAGACGTAAAACACTTTGTCCAGCAAAGAATGGAGCACCTGTATATTCAAAGCACCCACCAATGATTCCAATTTTTCCAGATTGCCCTTTATAATGCTTATAGCTTAATGTGGGAAGATATTTTACAAAATCTTCCATGTTTTGTTTATTATATTTAAAATTGATTATTAGTTTTTATTATCATATCTTATTATACTTATCATAAGTTAACAATACAATAAAAAAAATAAGATATTGAAATCGTTTATTTATATAAATTTTAATAAATCGAAATAAAATCGCTAATAAATATCGAAATTTCATATAATTTTATAAATTGTATTTTTTTAGCGGTGAATCAAAAGTTTGCGTAACTGAAAAAAATATATATTTAATTTATATTGTAATATAAAATCCTAAGCATAAATATATTAATATTTGATAAATAAACTATGCAAAATTATCCGTCAGATGACAAAATATTGATATTTTAAATAATATTGAATTTATTAACATTTCACCCTCCTCTCCCTACAATTTGTAATATTTTTTTTTTTTTTTTTTTTTTTTTTATTTCGTTAACAATCATTTTGCCAAATTTGTTAACCATTTTATCATCCATCCCCTTATTGGACTTACACTCGACGATATTATCGTTAATTCAACATTTAAGTAAGTGTGTACCTTTCCAATCGTAACAATCTAGTACTTCGACGACATCACCTTCTTTAACTATCTCATCGATCTTCTGGAGCTTATTACTGTTATTGTACTGGTGTTTAAAGAACTCGTCTTTGTATGCTTCCTAATTCTCTATACTACCTTCTACATCTGTAGTAGATGTCTCATATATTTCATCATCACCTTTATCTTCTTCATGGTAATCGTCGAATACTTCTATAATATCTATTACAGGTTGTAGGTTCTTACATTTCTTATATGCTGTGCCATGTTTCTTGATAATGAAGTACCATAATCCAGTATCTCTGCCACAGATCTTATTGGTCTCATCTATCATATACCATTCTCCTTATAGTGAAGAAGATCGATCTACACCTCCGCGATTATAGATGAAGTCTTTAAGTTCTCGATCTGCTGGATATAATAATAATGGAGTCGTTGGTGTTAATTTGTTCTCTGGACTTACTGCTAATAAATATCATGTACGACATTTGGTAGATATAACTTTAAAACCATACACATACATCATAAAGTTATCTTCCATATCTAACAATCTCTTGTAATACGTTTTCGGTTTAGTTAACTTTGTTATTAAGTAATTACGTAAATGCATACGTAACTGCTTAGCTGCTTGCACCTTTTCTTGTAGTTTAACACCATCATCGTTAACCTCTTGTACGACACCATCTACTTTATCGTTATCTGCTTTAACAGACTTAATCGTAACATCGTGTTTCTTCATAAACATCTTTTCATCTTCTAACTCTTTCAAATATTGTTGTTCTATAGTGTTTCTCATTTCGGTGAGAATTAAATAGACTGTGGAGTCGATAAACTTAATTGGTACGTTGTCGGTTTTAAGTGTCGATATATTCTTGGTATTAATAACTCTATATTTCGTTATCGAAGTATCTTCTAAGTTGGTTGTATTAACCAGATCTAACTTGTATATTGGAACGAATCGTTTATTACCATTAGTAAAGTATGTTACGAGCTCATCTAATTCGAATCGTTTAGTAATATTCGGTACAAGTACTTTCTCGTAACAGTGTTCTCTTATTATTAAATCGTCACTATCTCGCTTACATGAAACTACTAGTATCGGAAGATTATTACTAAATAGTCTAAGTACATTGTTTATGTAATTATCGGTAATGTTATACAAGTAGAATCCATTTACCTTGCCAGTAATGTCGTTAACGAAGTATGAGAACAGTGCTATTTTGTTATCTAAATCGACGATGAGTGAGTTATATTCTAATTTGTTTAATAAAGACTTCCATTGGTTGTTAATGGGATTATGATAGATTAACTCTTGTGGAAGTAGTTCGGTGAGATAGTTAAGATGGTTGTGGATATACTCTTCACTAACAGCATTGTTGTTTATATAGAATGTGATCTACAATCGCAATAAACATGTATCCAAACTATTGTTAATGCTGTTTCGTAACTGCTCATCTGGATTGTATAACCAATCCGCTATATGTGATCCGATCTTACCTCTAACGGACGGACTCTCGATAGATTGGACGAACTTGTTATAGAATTTGTATCTAACTTTACCGTGTTCTGTGTTATGGATGAAGGTTAGACAGTTCTTGCCAACTAGTTTGTCGTTATCCATAATTACATAATCACCATCGTTATTGGAACCTTCCATAACATAATCGTTATTGTCTATTAGATACTGGATCACCTCTCCTTTGTTAATAACACCAGCGAAGTCTTGTGTGAAGTCGATATCGTTAATGTAGATACCTTCATCGTTAAAGGATTTAATAGCTTCTTCGCTAGTAATTAATGCGAATACATCGTTAACTGGAATCGCTGGTAATGCAACTTTAATGTACTGTTTATAGTATTCACCTTCTTTGCTACTATACGTTGGTTTAATATATCGTTTGTTAACGTTAAAATTATGGGATTGTAATATTCTTTTAATCATAGACATGTGTTCTGCGAGGTACTTCGATAGATAATCGTTCTTGTTCTTGTTATGCGGATCTATTGGAACCATGTAATAGAAGATACGTTGTCGCAGAATCTATCACTTAATGGATTAAGTTTATGGTTGTTAGTAGATCTTTCTGTGTAATCTATATTGGATATATCGTTCCAGTTAATCGTTTTTGTGAGATTATACAACATCGTTCCCGGTTTAACGTTCTTGCGCTGTACATGCTTTAACGGAATCGTTATAGAATATGGACTAACATCGTTTAGAATAATCTCTTTACGTGTGTGGAAGTCTAATTCGAATAATCTGGCTTCTTCTTCGCTGTTCATGTTTCGTTTAAAGTAAAAAAGTTGCATGCATAGATGATCTTGTGCTAGTTTAATGCAGTAGAAGGAATAAAAAAGTTAAATTAAAATTGGTTTAGAATAGTTGGATCGTTTACGTTGGATCGTTAGTAATATACATTTACGATAAGTTCGTTAGTGATGTTGTTCGTTAATGATGGACTCTTAACGATACAAACCAAAAATAATAGACCTACTGCGCAGATGATCCTACGCAAGTGACCTTTCGAGGGGTCTTATGATCGTGAACGACTTTGTTTTGAAGATAGTCTTTAGCTTCATCATCCGTGAAACCATACCTATTAGCGATTCTCTTGAATTTCGATAACGTATTGGTTGGATACTTAGAATAATAATACGTGACATTAGTAAAGAATTAAGAGATCAGTCTTCAACTGTACAGTAACTTACGATTTTGTAAGAACGCCATGTCCATCGTAAATACGACATTATCATTGAATGATACTGGAATTTTGAAGTTATCTCTATCATAGAATTCAATCCAAAATGTATTATCATTATCGAGAAGTTTATAATACTTAATTGGTATGAATGTTTCATTAGTTCTACCTATAATATTATGATGTGATTGAGATGCGAATGACGCAACAACTTCACAATCCAAACTTGTCATGATATCTTTTAAATTTAATTGGCGATGAAATCTAATTATATATTTTAAATCATTCTTATATTTACTAATACCAATATTGAGAAGGTGTGCTGTATAATCATTGAAGAAATCACCAATATCCAATCCTTCAGGATTATCTCTAGTTTACCTAATAAGACACCATCTTGTGTAGATTGATATATCTTCTCATATGTTGTATGAATATCATCAGAAAATACATCTACATCAGTAATCATGAAATCGATGAAGAATTGCTTTTTTTCTTTATTGTTTTGAGGTGAAACGAAGTTCAAATATGAATGAGCTTTATCAATTGTTTTTATTATATAAACATCATTAGGCTCTAAATAGAACGGTATTCTTTCACCGATCAAATCAAAAGATGCTTGTAACATAGCATGATAATTATATTTAATTGACTCTAATTGTTCTAATTTCGGTATTATCGTTGATGGAACACTATAAAGCAAATTAAGTCTATGATATATATAATTATATAAATTCTCTTGATCAATTACATTCATAATTCTTTCTTTGATATCATTCCATGTATCATTACAATCAACTCTTATGTTAATAGGTATACCGATGATCTTCATATTATCTTCGAGTTCATCATCATCAATTTCGTTTATTTTATTTTGATTAGCTTCATCATCATATCGTGATTTAGGTAGAAGTGTCTGTCTATATTTTCGAATATATAATATAAACCTCAAACTACCATCTTTCCAATGTATCGTCATATTTCGAATCCCAATAATTTTCTCACCGATATTTGACGTTTTCCATTCAGCTGGATAATGAAAATAGATTCTATTAAAGTTATCCTCGCCATTATGAAAGAACTTAGTGGATTGTTTCATAAATTTCCTTGGAACTCTTCTGGAATCGATATCCGAATTATAAACTGTTTCAATAGGTACTAGAATGTGTTCATCTTCTGTGATATCCCTTCTATAACTCATTTAATTCAAATCAAAAATAATCCACTTTAGTGGAGTACATAGTATCAATCCATTTATTTACTCATCGGTCATCATCAATCGTATACAATTATCGATGGTTTCTATTTTCAAATCCATCGCTTCTTCATCATCGTAAGGAGCATTGAAGTAATCATCAATATCATCGATTTCATCTATTGATAGAATGTTACATACGCTGATATCTCTATCAGCATTGATTGTGATGAGATACTCGTGAAGAGATTCCATTAAACAATCAACACACTGAATGTTGTTGATGTCGTCAATGTGATTGTAGAATCCATTAATGATACTTTCAATTTCGATAGACATATTATATGAAGCGGATGAAAAAATCTTTTAAATTACATTTTGAGTTATTTGTAGAAATTCTGAAAAATATTAGATTAAATCAAAAATAATTATTATTCATTTACTCTTCAATTCGATCTTACTCATATCTGACGTACGATCTATCAATCGATCATTAACACAGAAGCTACAACGCTTGTTCATGTCATCAATTAAACCGTAAACATGTGAATTCCATCTAACTTGATAATTTAGTGGTCCATAACACGGTTTATATACAATTCGATGACTTGGACTGAAGAAGTAGACTCGTTTATGGAATGTATGATTACCACTAGACATAATTCGTTTAATATCATTTGGATACCTATCCGGAGTAACGAAATGATAACTCTCTGGTTTAAAACCGAAATCATCGTAATATTTGAAGTACTCAGACATTTTATAGTAGCAATGGGTAATTGGCGTCGATAGTAGCTGATTCACTGATTAGACTGAGGGGAAAGTGCATAGTAACTGTAACACATTCTAACATATCTACTGAGATTAATTCATGTCAACCGAAACATACCTTATATAAGCAATTGACTTAGTATTACCTAAGCGAGCTATTACTGAGTTAACCAATAAACAAGACTACAAGACATTTAACACTCTTTTTAATCGTAATCCAAATGCTAGAAAGTTTGTTACTAGAACACTTAATGAAGATATACTACAAAAGACAAAACGATTCACCAAACATAATGGTAAATTCTGCAATGTAACTATAATTTTAATTTTTTATGAGTTATTGTTTTATTCAAATTTTTTTATTTTCTGAGTTTTTTCAAATATGTATATCAAAACTTTTTATTTTGAGAATCGATATCAAAAACGTCATTTTTTTGCATCTGATACTCGATTATCACTTTAAAAATCTGATATCGAGATTATCGATTATCAAGATATCAGATACGAAATGTGATATAAAAATAATTGTAAACTTGATATCAATTACCGAGATCTCGAGATCTCAAACTGATTTATCTTTTTTAATAATTGGTATTTGTGATTTTATTATATCTAAAAATAAATAATAGAATGTATTGATGTTTATTTTAAGATTAAAATCAAAAAAATACATTCTTTTTTATGAAATATTTGAGAATGAATTACGATCATATATTTATCAAAAAGTTTAATTGAAAATTCTGATATCAAAAGCTGAGAAAAAAAATTCTCGATCTCTGAAATCGATCTCGAGATTCTGTGTATATTTATGTATCGATCTCGAGAATCGGAGAATAACAAGTCTATATATATAAAGTAATTGAGTTTTTCACAGTATTTTAGTTTTTTCCTAGTACAACAGTTTTTTTATAATTGTCCGATATTTATTTTTCTTTCAGAGAAGACAAACAGGTTTTAAAAATACCTAATTTGCTTGTTAGCGTGTGATAAGCATGTTTTTAATCGTTATATGACGTAAATTACCTTTCACTCAGATTTTATAATATTATTAAAAATATCAATTACGATTTAATAAAATAATTTTGTTTTTTTTTTTTTTATTAGATCTGAAATCAATAATGATTAAAATATTAATTAATGTTTTCAAAAGGTTAATTGATTTATAGTTTGTTTATTTAAAACAATTCAAGTAATAACCTTTAAGAGTAAAAATCAGGAATGAAACTCAACATTCTGCAATCATTTTTATCGTTTTTTTGAACCTCCTTGATATAGTCTTCATATGTTCCTGAATGATTATTTAAGGCAAGATGCTTATGTTTTTTACTTGTGAGGATATAATCATTAAGAGAGTTTAAGAAAGTTTTATTAGTAATTACTTTACAATTAATGTTGACTGGTTCATTTCTTTTTCTCCTTTCTTTTTCTTCTTCAATTTTTTTTAATTGAGGCGTAAGTTCAGAAACAAACTTGTTGTTCATTAACTTTTCGTAGTTACATGGATATGTAGATGTAAGTTCTGCAGCAATTTTGCATGACTTTATGTTACATTTTATATCATATGAAACGATTGCAGATTCAACGCAGAATCTTCTTAATTGAGAAGCTTGGTTAAGTTCTGGCTGAAAGTTTTTAATCATATCATTGAACAATTGTGTAAAGACTCCTTTCATCGGAGAAGCTATTCCCACATCAAATATTTGGGTTAAATGACTGGTGTGGGAAGGTAGTATAAATTCAGTAACTTTATTTTGTTTGAGGAGTTTTAGAGCAATCGGATTTTCTCGACTTTTGTGCCCGTCGAGAATTAGAAGAGCGTCTTTATAGGTAGTTCCTTATGTTTTTGGCTTTTTGATGAATATAATAGATATATTGAATATTATTATATTATTGATATTATTACATGCATGTGCTTTTATATATAAAATATTTAATTTCACTTTCAAAGATATGCTGAAAAAAATAATGATTTTTTACACATACGTTTAGTTTTTTTACAACATACGTTTAAAATTATAAAATGGAACAAAGGTGCGTAATACATTTTTTACATCTAAAAAAATATACAAGCGCGCAAATTTATCAAGAGTTGCTTATTGTATATGGCCAAGAAGCACTTGCTTTAAGTTCAGTAAAATATTGGAAAAAACAGTTCAAGCTGGGGAGAACTTGCCTCGAAGATGCTCCAAGATCGGGTAGGCCCCAAGAGATTTTTTTGACAGACTTTGTGTCAAAACTGCTTAACAAAGACCCTTATTTGTCTGCTCACCAAATTTTCAAGAAGCTCAATATTTCAGTGCATACAGTTATAAATATCCTGACAGATGATCTTGGTTTGAATTATCGCCATCTCCGTTGGGTTCCACACATGTTAACTCCAGAAATTAAGCAAATAAGGGTTGCCCAATGTAAAGTGATTTTAGAAGCTCTTGAAACAGCTAAAAGATCTCATTTCAACGGAATCATAACAGGTGACGAAAGCTAGTTTCTGTACTATTATCAAAATGAACATCGATGGGTTTTTAAAGGCGAAGATCCAGGAGAAATTGTCGCCCCGACCAATTATCAACGGAAAAATATGATCTCAATTTACATATCAAAAACTGGTAACTTTTTAATAGATATAATGCCAGAAGGAATGAAATTCAACTCTTTATATTTTTGTAACATGATAATCCCTCAACTTGTTGACTTTGATTATCCAAATGGTAAAAAGGCAGGGCAGAAGAATTGGATTCTCCATTTCGACAATGCTCCATCGCACAAATCCAAATTGTCAATGGAAACTTTGAAAAAGTTCCCATTCAGAATTTTGCCTAATCCAATTTACAGTCCAGATGTGGCTCCTCTTGATTTCGGTATCTTCGGAACCGTTAAAGAAAAAATGCCCAATGCAACATTCGATGATCCAGAGGAGTTAAAAGAACAAATAACAGAAAATTTAAATGAGCTTGGACCGGCCTACATAAAACAACTTTTTGAAACATGGGAAGAACGGTTAAGAGAAGTTATTCGTTCAGGAGGTGAATACATCCATTAATAAAAAAAGTTTATTAATATCTTTAATTTTTATTTATTTTTTATATAAAAAGCTAAAGACTTAAGGAACAACCTATATCTCTGATTGATTTCGCCAAAGTTTTGCGAAATAATGACAACCAGTTGATGAAGCAGATAACAAAGAACAAGAAAGTGTTGCGTGTTTGCCACCTGTTGCTATACGATGCAAAATAAGCTTGACCATTATTTGCAAATTCAGTTAATTCTTGAGGAAGTTTTTTTCAAATTCGACAGAACAATAAATAACGGTATTTTGGCACCAAGAACGGAGCAACAGCAGGTGGGAGTAATATGAGGAAGGTCCGACATATCTGGAAGCAGTGGTTGACTGGTGTTATCTGGAACAAGGACTTTTCTATTAATATTTGGAGCCAGCATAGTTTAATCTACTGCAAATCTCAAGCAAGGTAAGAAATTTTCTACAAGAGGAATAAATACGAGTAAAAAACTTTGTATTTTAGTTTGGAGTGGAAGCAAGAAGTATGTTAACTTGTATATTTCGCTGAGTAAACAGTTGAGTTTGAAGTTCTTCTAAATGCTCGTAAACCCAAGTTCTTCTAGTTAAAAATATTCATTGAAAAACTCTTCAATTTCAGTTAAAATACCATAACAAATGACTTTATTGAGAAAAGATCTAGCTTTTTGAAAACGCTCTTTTCGAAGTTCCTCAACTTTTTCAATTGTATCTTCTACATCAATATAAATTCCATCTGTTGCATTTTCCAAAATATAATCTTTTAATATTTTAATGTCACAAGCTGGAAGAACTGGTAAATTTCCAAAAATTTTGCCTTTTTCTCAAGGTAACGATAGAGAAGAACGTTTAATGCAAGTATGAATTGCATCTCGTGAGAGATTATCTGAAAGATATGAAAAAACTTGTTTGTAAGATGAAGCAATTTTTTCAAATGAGTCTCTTTTTAATTTTTATTGATAATCCAAGCTTGTAAAAAAGAAAATGAGTTTTTATTGAGGTATTCCATTTTTATGAATGATACAGTTGAACTTTTTGAACAAATAAGATGATAGTAAAAGCATTTAATTTGAATGATACGGTTGAACTTTTTGAAACTAGTCATCATTGTTTTAATAACCATATTATCAGAATTTTTTCTTGTATGAACTTGATGAAGGGTAGAAAGTAAAATCCTATTGTGATATTTATATATTATTGTGTATATATATTTCATATGATATTATAAAAAAAATTTGTTATTATAAAATGTTTTTTGGCGATAGAAAAAAAGATATTTGCATTTATTTTTTGGTTTATAAAGGTGAAATAATTATCGTAAAGGTGATTTTTTTTCATTGAAATTTTTATATTTTTTTTCTGATGAATCAAAAAGGTATTGTAATTAAAAATATAACTAGTTATTTTTATATGAAAAAATAAAAAATTAATGATCTTTTGGAAAAAACTGAGTATCTTCAATAATCCAAGTGAAAATCATCAAAATTAAAATTTGTTGTTTAATTATATATCAAATCAGCGTTGTTTATCGATACGACTAAATACCGGTTACCGAAGAAGTATCGGTATTCGGTAAATATCGATACTTTTTTGCTCGGTATTTTTTAGTATCGATACAAAAGTGCTTCGGTATTTTTTGTGTATCGGCGGTTATCGAAAAAGTACTTTACGATAACATTCTTCAATATCGATACGGTATTCTAGCATATTAATTTCATTTACAATAAATATGAAAAATTAAAAAAAAAAAGTATATTATTTTATTAAATAAATATTTTTTACTTTAAATTAGTAAATTACCTTAAAAAGTATTATTTATTGCTCTTCTTCTTCAGAATTCTCTTCATATTCACCTTCAATGAAACATTCCAAATTTTCGATATCAGATATATCATTATATACAATAATTCCTTTGGGATTCTTTTGCATATCAGAATTTATAGGTATTTCCAAAAGATCAGGAAAGTTATTTTCATCTGTAAAAAGAAATGAAAATAAATATGCTTCGACAAATGAAATCCCAAAATGCATCGATCCTTCAATAATGACAGAATATTTTTCTTGTATGATGCCAATATAATGATCATCTATAGTATTCAAAAGGACCTTATAAATTATATGAATTGTTCGATCTGACACATTGTTTGATTCGTAATCAATTATAATTTTAGTTACAATGCCAAATAAATCAAATTTCATTAATAAGCTTAATTGAACAGGTGTATTGTTATATATTTCTTGTTTTCGTATTACAAGACACAATGTCCAAAAAGCTTTTGAATAATACTATTTGTTTTCAATTGCTTGATTCAAAAATGATTCATCTATTATCAATTGATTGGATATGGCAATTATAATTGATATTGTAGTTATTAATAACTCTGTGATTGGTAAAAGGCTTAAATATTTCTGGTATAAGATATGATAATTAATATTTTGACTGATTATTTTGATCTATCCAAGGATATATGATAAATCATTTTTGGTAGACAATATTTTCATGAAAATTTTTTCTGTTTTTGCTTCATCAAGCAAAGTGCATTTTGTGTGTTCAAATATATAAATTGCAATTTCACTTCCTGTTTTCAATTTCAAAAACTGGGAAGAAATAAATGCATCATTTCGAGTTTGTTCATTAACTGGTTCTTCTCGAAATGAATCAAACATACGATTCGCTTTGAAAATGGGAGATAGTTTATAGTCCATTGTAAGATATTAATGAAATGATGAGAATAAATACGTTTTGAAAGTGTTATATCACATGCATCAAATATATACGTTTGAACAAATGTTATATCACATTCATGAAAAAGATACCAATAAATTATGCATTGTATAGGAAACTTTATATCACATCCATCGAAAGAGATACGTTTGTATAAAATATCGTATATAAAATGTTATATCACATCAATTGAAAGAGACACGTTTGTATAAAATATCGTATATAAAATGTTATATCACATCAATTGAAAGAGACACGTTTGTATAAAATATCGTATATAAAATGTTATATCACATCAATTGAAAGAGACACGTTTGTATAAAATATCGTATATAAAATGTTATATCACATCAATTGAAAGAGACACGTTTGTATAAAATATCGTATATAAAATGTTATATCACATCAATTGAAAGAGATACGTTTGAAAACAATGAATTACCTCAATTGTTATGAAAAAAAATCATTTCACTTTCTTAAATGTATAATAGCATTGATACCAATCGTGTTTCTAGCTTTCCACAGCATTTTAAAGCACCGGAAATGTCTGATATCCCTTATCCTGGTTTCAAAGATCATCCAAATGGAAGAGAAATTCTTTCAAATGAAAGGCTTCAATGTAAAGCATTTCCGAGTATTTACATCATTGAAAATAGCACAGATTTTTTTTACTGCTCAAATTGTAATTGCTGGTATTCATTATCAAATACTTTTGGTAATATTAAAAAGCATTTGAAAAGAAAACATTTGGTCAAAAAATCAGAAATTGATGAAATTACAGATGATGAAATTGAAAAAATGCAGTCTAATTTAAGTAATATTGATCTCCCAGAAAATATTGATAAAATTATTTCATCAAGAATCAAATCAATGATCTTAAAAACAGGGAAACCATTTTCGATGGTTTGTGATAATGATTTAAGGAGTTGTTTAAAATTCTTAGGAACAAGACAAGAGTTATCTGAAAAATGTGACGCAATAAGTTCAATTATAAAAGGCCAAATGAAATACATACTCAAAGTTTCCTCATTTATTACTATTGCTATCGACGAATGGCAAGATTTAAACAAGAGAAAGTATTTAGGTGTTTCGTGCAAATGCTTTTATAATGGAAATGAAAAAGTTCTTTTTCTATCACAGGCCAAAATAAATTCAATTTCTAGTAATAGCCAAACTCTCAAAAATATGTTATTTAACATTCTTGATCAATATGCAATCAGAAATTGCATCTTAAGTGCAGTTTCCGACAATTGTAATGTTATGGAGGCTCTTTTCACGCAAACACATATGTTCCGCCTTCCTTGTGCATGCCATCTCATTAATATATTATTGAGGAAATTTTTAAAGCCATCTGAAAAGATTATTAAAGAAATATCAGCATGCATTCATTCGCTCAAATCATCATCAACTTATGCATATTTAAGAGATGAATTTGGAGACCCACATATTGCATCATATTCAGAAATACGTTGGGTCTCCCTCCACGATGCTTTCAAATCTTTACACAAATCGCATGACTCAATAAATACTTTTTATGAATTAGATGAAGATGGGAATTGCACTCATAAACTCGAAGATAAGCATTGGAGATTTATAGAATCATTATTGCCTATGCTAAAAATTTATAAATCTGCTATCAAGTTGCTAGAAAGTGATGAATTTAGCACTATTTCATTAGTTATATATTCATTACACAGAATAAAAAAAGCTGTTGAAAAACTTCCATCACATTTATTTAAGGACAATATAAGCAAATTTAAAGCAGCATTCGAAAAAAAAAATGGAAAAATACAAAGATCAATTTACGCCTTTGTATGACGCATCTGTTATTTTGAATCCCTTTATCGAAAAGGATTTTATCAATGTTGATAAAGAATAAAGTACATAGAAACTAAAATGAAATCTCTCGGATGGAAACAAGATAATCAGGAACCATCTCAGAATAAAACCTTTTGTTTTCTAAATCCCAATCAGGAGAACTCAAGGAAAAGAAAGCCACCAATATATAGGTTGTTAGAGCAAGGACTAGTAATTCCTGATTCATATGGAGAAAATGAATCATTGGGAAAGATTCTTTTTAATTTTTGGATTAAAAAGCTTGACTCAGATTTCGATAAAATTTTGGCACAAGTCGCAATTGGGATTTTAAGTTGCTTTTGCACAAGCTGTTCGGCAGAACGCTTTTTTTCCAAAGCAGGACGAATTTTGACTCGGGATAGAATGAGGTTAATGCCTGAGGTTGCTGAGTCTCAGGTGATTATAATGGCAAACAAAGAATTAGCTGATAAGTGATGCACATTTGATTAAAAAGATTAATAAAAAGCATCTTAAATATCTTTGAATTTTTTTCGAAAAGAAAGCAAACAATTAGCATCAAATTAATTGATTCAAGTAAATCAAAAATTCACAATATTAATTCCAAAATTAACATCATTTAAATCAACAGTCAACATTATTTAATGCAACAATCAACATGATTTAATTCAACAGCCAACATGATTTAATTCAACAATCAACATGATTTAATGCAACAATCAACATGATTTAATTCAACAATCAACATGATTTAATTCAACAATCAACATGATTTAATTCAACAATCAACATGATTTAATTCAACAATCAACATGATTTAATTCAATAATTTCCAACATTTATTCTAAATACCATTTCACAACAAATAGATTACCATTTCAACATTTTATTTGAAATAAGTAATGTGCACCAACTAGCTCAATAACTATCATTATATCATCAATATGCATCAATTTACCAATAAGTAAACTAATTTAATATTTTCTTTTTGTTTTTTCTTATAAAAATAATTGAAAATTTTTAGCCGATATTATTTTTATTTAAAAAAATACCGGCAAAAAACCTGACGTTCGATACAAATTTCCCACTTTTGTATCGATACTTCGGTTTTTTATCGATAAATACCGTTACCGGCGGTTAGAGCCGGTAATATCGATATTTTACCGGGGAAATAACCCCTACCGGAGAGGATCGATACACAACCCTGTATCAAATACAATTACACATTTATTTGTATAAAAAAAAATAGTAATTTTTGCTGAGATAATAGAAATAATAATCATCTAGAAAAATCTACCGCCAGAAACTTTATAAAAAATTTAGGTGCATATATAAACTGATTTTATCCATGCAAATGGAAACGATCACAGTACAATGATGAGAAATAAGGAACCTAAAATTGAGAAAAAGTATTCAATTTTAAAATTTAAATCCATCATTTTCTTGATAATATATCATTATTATTCAAAATAAAAGAAATAATTATATTAAATACTTATAATGGCAAGTAATATAACAAAATATAAATCGAAAAGTCTTTTTTGAAGGACTTTTTTCATCTCATCTTTTAAAAAAAAGTAAACGGAATACTTTCTACCCTTCTTTACTGGCTGTTATTTTAAACGTATTTACAATCACATACTTAATACTCCAAAAAAAATACCAGTATTTAACGCTTACCAGCAGCATTCCGGTAAACGGTAAAAACTGATTTCAGTCGGCATCCCTGTATTTTTGAAATAATATACTTATGAAATTTTTTTAACGTATATTGTTTTTATTGAACAATTTTTCTATCAAACAGGAGACCATTTATTTTCAATACGTTTCTTATAAAATTTGAAAATAGATTCAAAAATTGATATCAAAAAATCAGATTTTTCCATAAACATAAATTTATGAAATGATATGGTCTATATTTAAAAATAATGAATAGTAATAAGATTAAAAAATTAACGGTCGTGCCTTTCATATAACTTTTATAATTTTTTAACGTCCATAATGATGTGAAAAAATGTTTTGTCGCTATCTCAGAATTTTTTTAGTTTTATTTCATCAATTTATTGATATGATTTTATATATAATTAATAAAATAAAAAACAATATTTATTTGAAAAAATAACACTTTTTTTTGCATTATTTAAAATAATAAGTGTTATTTTTTCAAATCTTTGATATAGAATAAACTTATTATTTTAAGACCAAAATAACTACTTAAATCGATGATTATTTCAACGGAAAAAAGTTCATTTATTGTTAAATGATAAGGGTATTGTTATTCTATCATATCATTTTTTAATCTGAAAAAGTTGTATGAAGATTTAACAATATCTTATTTATTCAAAAGTGTTTGTAAAGCGCCTTATAGTTTTTTCTTAATTTATTGAATAAAGTATCATTGAAAAGCTCTTTAAGGAGGTGAAAAGTCATTTACGGTGAAGTGAAAATTCACAAAAAGTTTGAAAAAAATTTTACGACATTGAAATAGTCTTTTACAAAAATAAAAAAAAAGGTCAAATACAAATACCTTTTTTAATCGTTAATATTTATTATATTTTCTCAATTTTATGGTAATTTGAATGAATGACTTCATAGTAACGGACTTTTTTCTGTCGTAAAGAACTTTTTCATGATACTTTATATCATGTACCTGACATTGCAATACAACAAAATTAAAATTTAATTCAAAACTGCTCGAGATAATATGAAAGAGATTGGAATGAAAAAGTAATATGAGAATTTTGAAGTATTTACTTCACTTCACTTAGTTATTGATTGCTCTTATGATCTCCAACAAAGAAATTGCACTCCACAAGAATGATCTTGTAAACTACCTTCATAAGCCTTCACGTGAATTTACAAAGGTTGATATCATTGATTTTATTTGCAATAATGGAATTGAAATGGTTAACTTCATGTATCCTGCTGGCGACTGCCGTCTCAAGACTCTTAACTTTGTAATTAACGATTTGGCTTATTTGGAAACCATCTTGACTCTTGGTGAACGTGTTGATGGATCTTCTCTATTTACATTCATTTCAGCAGGTTCTTCAGATCTCTATGTCCTTCCTCGTTTCAGTACAGCTTTTGTTGATCCTTTTGCTGAAATTCCAACAGTTACAATGTTATGCTCTTTCTTTGATAAAGATGGCAATCCTCTTGAAAGCTCTCCAGAATATACTCTTCGTAAAGCTTGCCGAGAATTTAGCAATTTAACCGGAATGAAATTCCAAGCAATGGGTGAATTGGAATATTATGTAGTTGCTAAAGATAGAGGCCTTTTCCAAGCTACTGATCAACGTGGATATCATGAATCAGCTCCATTTGCTAAATTTAACGCATTCAGAACAAAATGCATGAAGTATATTGCCCGCGCAGGAGGACAAATTAAATATGGTCACTCTGAAGTTGGAAACTTCACTCAAGATGGACTTATTTATGAACAAAATGAAATTGAATTTCTCCCAATTGATGCTGAAGATGCAGCCGATCAGCTTGTTATTGCCAAGTGGATCATTCGTAACTTGGGTTATAAAGAAGGACTTGATGTTACCTTTGCACCAAAGATTACAACAGGAAAAGCTGGCTCTGGTCTTCACATCCACATGCGTATTGTCAAAGATGGAAAGAATATGATGCTTAATTCAAATCGCGAACTTAGCGATGATGCACGCAAAGCAATTGCTGGATTAATGAAGCTTGCCCCAGCAATCACTGCATTTGGCAATACTAATCCTACTTCCTATTTCCGCCTTGTTCCACACCAAGAAGCTCCAACTAACGTTTGCTGGGGAGATCGCAACCGTTCAGTTCTTGTACGTGTTCCTCTTGGCTGGACATGCGATAAAGATATGTCAGATGTAATCAACAAGCCATCAGTTTCAAACGTTTCTGTAGATCCAACACAGAAGCAGACAGTTGAAATCCGAAGCGCTGATGGATCAGCTGATGTTTATATCCTTATTGCAGGACTTGCTGTTGCTGTTCGTTATGGCTTTGAACTTGAAAATGCACTTGATATTGCCAAGCAAACTTATGTTGATGTCAATATTCACGATGAGAAAAATGCAAGCAGGCTTGCAACTCTTGATAGCCTTCCAACAAATTGCGCTGAGTCAGCGAAATGCCTCCTTGCCAATCGTGAAATTTTTGAAAAGTATGGAGTATTCTCACCTGCAATGATTGAAGGAATTGCCAAAGGATTGGAATCATTCGATACAGAAGAAGCTGAAGCCGCCAAGAATGATATGAAGAAAATGCAAGAAATGGTTAACAAATTCTTCCATTGCGGCTAAATCATTTTTAATATTTTATTATTGAGATCTCAATGAAGATTTTCTTAATAAATTTTTAAAAGTCAATATTAATTTTTTTTTTATTAGGTTTCAAACTAATATTGACTTTCATGGATTTTTTTTGAAAGTATTAATTCATATTTATAAAAAGTTCTCAATCAATTAAGGTTGCTTGGCCGAGTGGTCCAAGGCGCACGCTTCAGGCGCGTGTCCGAAAGGGCGTGGGTTCGAACCCCACAGCAACCATTTTTTTTTTTATTTGAAATAGGGTTTTTAAACTCAGAAAACATAATGTGTAAACTATTCAATATTTTAATCTTTGTTTTTTATTTATCTCAACATTTAAATCATCTATATGATTTTAATTTAATAAATATATTATTTACCAAAGTTGTAAACTAATTATCAATATTTAATTATGAATATTTTTCAATTATTCCAAATTATTGGTTAGTTATCTATATTCAAAAACTTTCAAATCAAATGTTATGTATTGTAAAAACCATTAGGCATGATAATAAATATAATCATATTTGTATTTTCTAATAGAAATCAATAATTTTCTAAAGTCAAAAAATTATCTAAAATTTCAGTTATTAGTGCTAATTTATGTATACTTAAATTTAACAAATATCAGGAAGATCCTTTTTCTTTTACTATTTTAATGAACTGGATTATCTGGTAAAAGATATCAAATAAGACAAGTAGAAAACTAAAAAATTCATGCTAAACACCCAAAAACAATTAAAAATTCGCAATTTCAATATTATTATCATATTTCAAACCAAAAACAAAAGTTTAAAAAAATATATTATATGTAAAAAATAATCTAACTAGTATTTCTAGGACTCAAAATAAATCAGTAAACTAATCATGTTTGATGATATATAATCTAATGGCGCATATCGATTTTAATGATTTTATTTATTGATCGTGATCTCGAAATCGGTACTTTTATCAGAAAAAATTGAATTTGATTTTCAAGGGGGCATTCAAAATTGAGGATAACCGCAATTTTATATAAAACCCTAATTTGAAATTATAAAATAATTATCATATATAAAGGAGAACGCAGAACGTTTTTTTGTACGTTAATATGAAAAAATAAAACTCGTTTAAAATGCTATTTAAATAAATATTTTAGCAATAGAAGCTAGGAAAGTTGCTTATTAATAAAGGATAAATATTTTTACAGGATTTAATATGATTTTTGACAACAAAAAAATAAAGATTTTAATAATGGATTTGTTAATTTTGAATTTAGGATAAAATTCTAAGGTAGCCACTTATATAGAAGGTTAGAAGTGTTCAATTAATATTAATGATCATACCAAAAAAGAAATCGGTCGTAGAAATCTTTCATTATTTTTGAAGAAAGAATTTGGAAAAAATTATGTATTACTAAACTTTTTGAATATGCAATTTTTCACTGTATACTCAATTACTTTCAAATTTAAAAAATAAATTGAGAGAGCATTTATACAATTTAAATTATAATATTATTGTTAGTTTTGCATTATATTTTATTTAATATTATATTTAACTAAGATTAAATTGTTTTATGAATTATGAAATTAAAAATATTCATCTGAATTTTTGAATTAATTATAATCTTTAGTACTCAATATTTTAAAGCATTTGAAAAAAAAGTACAAAACCTATTCAATAATAATTTCTTTTATTCTTCATCATAGAATTAATATTATCTATATATTTTTATATTTATAGCTTTTTAATTGTAGTTAAATGCTTGTAAAACTTTTATTTATATCCAAAAAAGAAAAATTGCTCTTATATTATTTTAAAAAACACTGTTACTATATAGGTTTTATAATTTTAAATTACATTTTTAATGTAAAAAATAAATTTGTGCATTTCCTAATTTTATTTTGGTTATTTGATTAATTTAAAAATTTTCATAATAATTAAAAATATAGTTATGTTTATACATTATAACATTAATATAATCAATTCCTACTACAAATTGTTTCCAACAAAGTTTATTTTTATTTGGATCAAATGATAATTCATTTAAATGTGATTTTTAATTAATTATTCATAGCATTACATATAATATAATATAATAAAATTAATATTTAATTATATTCAAATTATCAATTTAAAGATAGATCTTAAACAATAATTATCAAAAACAATCTTTTTAAATTCAATTTTTTTTATGCATTAAAAGTAACATATCTTCCAATAATTTAATAATATTTATATAATATCATTAATATAATTATATGTATATATACGATATACAAATAAATATGATATAAATGTCTATTATTATTCTGAATTGCAAAAAATTAATAATTTTATAAAAAATCTTTTAATTAAATAATATTTTCTCTTTCAATAAAAAATGATAAATAAAAATTTAATTAAAAGATTTATTATCAATATATAAGAGCATTTTATAAAATGAAATTATATATTTTACACCGATTTAATATTTCTATTAAATATTATAATAAAAAAATATAAATTAAACTTAAATATCATAAAAATTTAAAATATTAATATAAATAAATATTTAAAAATATATTAAAAAAATGGTTTGGCCAATATATTGCAAGGATAATATTAAATTTTCATCACTTTTATTTATAAGAAAAAAATTCTGAAAAGCTATAATCTCAGAAAATTGAATAACATAGCTCAGAAAACAAAAAAAATAAAATTGAAAGAAAAAATAAATAATATTCAATTTATTTTTATATTACTTAGACAATATCTTATTATGAAACACCAATTACAACTATATTATATTTATAAAATATAGATACATATATATAAAAAACAAATATACCATTCACTATATTTTTATTAAATAAGAATCCGTAAAAAAATTCAAGTTACATTTCTTCTATGATATGTGTAACTTGGAATTGAGAGATATATGAATTTTTTTTTTTCAATTAACAAACTTTTTCTGAAAATTAATTTTTGTTTTGCAAATATCTTTTGTTTCTTACGATAAAAATCCCTAATTGTCTATCATTAATTTCTTAATATATAATATTATAATTAATTTTAGAAGTAAAAAAACAAAATAATGTTTTGTCATAACCGACAACTCCGTCCTCCTTTTCATATATATATTCAAGTTGAATGAAGCATTCAAATTTGAAAACTAACCGAAAATTCTGAAAAACTCTAATTCAAGTTATTGCTATTTGTAGAGGATGTCCCACAGAAATAAAATTCAATTTTTTTCAATGATATCTATTTTATTGTTGTTCAAAATAAGAAAAATCAAATAAATGTAAGCGATAAAGTTTAAATCTACTTATAATTTAGCTGAATGACTGATTCGTGAAAATAATATAATTCTCAATATCTTTGACTTGTAAATATATTTTTTTGTTTTGAAAGGATATACAGCATTAGTAGCATGATTATATTAGTAATTTGCATTTTTGCGCCACGATTTTGATTTTCTTTTGTAAAAACAAGATCATCAAGTTGTTTTGATTGAAACAAAAAAATAGTCTATAAATATTCTATTAATCATTATTTTATTTTTTTTAATTTTATTAAATTATAAATTAATATATTAATCAAAAATTTGTCGAGTTAAAATTAAGATATTAGCAAATAAATTTGCTTAATCATTTTTGACCAAATACTAATTCAAAAAAAAAAGAAAATTTCAATGGCTCAGTACGTTAAATTTAAAATTCTTAACGTACAATTTGGTTTTTATTCTTTTTATATGAAAACATGAAGCAATCAAAAGCAAAAAAATCAATTATAGAAATATAATAGATCGAATAGATCCGATATTTGGAAATAAAGGATAGTTTGCTAAGCTTATTACTAGAATTCAGATAATCACATACAACTTGGAAAGAAATTTATATTATTAAATGATGGTATCATTATTTATATACTCCAAAAATTAGGATTTCAGATTTTTAAATTACAAAAAGTTGGTAATTGCTAAAAAAAAATTACCTAATCTATTTAATTTCAAAATATTTACGACCTAAACAATAAACTTAAGTTAAATTTTTATAAATACTTCATAAGTTCACACGATTTTGGTACTAGCTCATCTTCTACTGCAAAAAATGAAAAAAAAAACCAATGAATAATAATGAATAAAAACAATTTTCAAGAAATAATAATTATGTTTAATAATAACTTTTGATTTTTATCATTTATTTGCTATAATATTCTTTCTTATGGATTTTCTTTTCGGAATCTTAAATTAATCAAATTAATTTGAACAAATATATTAAAAATCAAGAGTTTTACTTTCAGAGGATTATTTTTAAATATAAATTTCATTAATAAAAATCTGTATTTCAATTAAATTAAGCCAAAAAAAATATTTTTTTTATTTTGATGAATCATATTCAAAATATTGAAAAATAATTCAATTTTGAAACAAAAGTTTATTTGTTGTATATTTTAAATTTTCTTCGACAAAATAATAATTATATAGTTTATTTAATTTTAATATAAAATATTAAAAACAATATCAAAAATATGGAAGAATTTATAGACTATTTAGTTTGTGGGACATCCTCTTTATTTGTAATAATTTAAATGCTCATTGCAGCTTATTACACAAATAAAGAAATAATTATAAATCATTATAGCTTTATAATGACTTATATTAGTAATGCTAAACTTCAAAATTATAATGATAACATGATGACAAATTTTTTTTTTAATTTTGACAACAAATTTCACAATTCTGCCAATTTTCATTTAGACAATTATTTATGACGAACAATTACAAGCTTTTCATTCGTCTACCTACACGATTTGATGAAATCTCTAAAAATACAGACGTCTTTAATGATTGCTGTCTAGAATTTAATAACGGCGATCCGATTTATTGCAATAGAATTTTATTGGCAAAAAGCTCACAATGGTTCGAAGATTACTTCAATGCGCACCCCAAAAAAGGTTATGAATTCTCTCAAGCAAATTGCGTTACTGTTCATATTGATCAAGTAGAACGCGAATATATGGAACTTTTTATAAATATTTTGAAAAAGAACTATTTGGTAGTCAATGTTTCAAATCTCCCATATCTGCTCAAGATTGCTCAGGTTTATAAATTTCCCCAAATTTCCAGTATACTGAGAACATTTTACATTGATGCATCCCAAAACGATGAAACACTTTTATATTTTGCTGAGACATTTATTAAAAATGATCTTGTTGAAGACGCCATCGCATTAGCCCCAATGATTTGCAAACACTTTATTAATATTGAATTTGGGGAACCTGATGTATTTGATATTACACAAATTTATAAAGCACTTTCTCCTCCAGTTTTTGCAGCTGTTCTAAAACAAAGATATCTAGACTATCCTCTTGAAGTCAAGAGGAGGGAAGATGAGCAAAGGGAGAAAGATACCAGATCTCAAGATAGAGGAGAACTAAGGAAATTTAATGAAGATATATATAAAAAAGTTGACAATTTTCGACTACAAAAGGCTCAGGCAGGTGATAATTTGGTTGTTAAATACATTGAAGATTATGTAAAAGAAAGAGGACTACAATCACTTACCGAAGATGACAAAGAAGCTCTTGCAAATGTTTTTGTATCAGACAATAAAAATAAAATTAAGGACCCAATATTCTATATATATATAATTCAATATGGATGCAATTGGCTTCCAGATAGATATCTTCAATCTCATATTAATACTATAATAAACAGAAGGCGAAATTGCTTAAGGTTTTTCCAGAGGGCAACGGCAACTGATGGAAAGTCAAAAGTTAATTTCACTGACACAGATAATACATCTCGATGGTATCTTATGCAATGGCTTAAATTGCTTTCAGATGTGTCATTGTTAAAGATTAATGATGTTACCGTTTCTCTTGTTGAGTTCATTCGAACGCTTGGAGGGTCATGCAAACCATTTGATCCTATTAAATATGGATTTATCATTATGGACCCAAAAAATGACTGTACACCTCCTTTGATTAGCTCGCAAAAAGTTGAAAACGCTTTTATTCAAGATCCAAAATACCACTATATAACAGGCACAGGAACAAATAAAACAAAACCTTTCTTCCAATTTTCTCTTGGCAAAGAAGCTAAATTCACTCCATCAAAAATATTTTTTGACTCACGTGTTTTATTCAAGCATAATGAAACTGTTGGCTCATTAGAGCAATTCAAACATCTGTCCAAAAATTCAAGAGGTCTCGTTAATAGATTTGAAGTTCGCTCTGATGATGATCGAAATCCAACTGTAATTACCTATGCAGATCCAACCGAACCTTGCGAAGTACCGTTTACAAGCAATGACCATCCATTCTCAAAATTGCGCTTTGATATTAATGAAAATGATAAAGGAAGTGATATTGTTAGACTTACAACACTCGAAATTTTAGGATTATTTGATCTCAAAAGTTAAAAATGACAATAATAAAAAATAATAATCATATATTACATATAAATATTTATAAACAGGGATAAAATATCCATATAACATTATTTGGAATATTTATCTTGAACATTAATTAATAATCAATTGATTTGCAATATTTGGATATTTCATTAATAAATACAATTCATCTTTTTTGGCTCATTTGTTTACAAATGAAAAAATCATAATGCGAGTAAAAACTGAATTTAAAAGCTGCATTCATTTTGGAGAATTTGGCAAATATGTTAATGGAAATTTTGTTGAATTCTTCACTGATTCACAAAGAATTTTGGGAATATCAATTGAGTTTTCGACTAATATTTGAGATAATGATTGATCGATTTCTTGCAAGTGAGATGATATTTCGTTTGCCTGTAATTGGATTTTTCTTGATACTTTTTTATATTCGTTTATTAATTTTGAATCTAAAATATTTTTTTCTTGATTTTGAGCTTTTTCACTTTTTTCTATTATTTTTTGAAGGCCAGATTCAAGTCTTCTAACAAGCAAAATTATTTCTTTTGTATGCTTTTGCATTAAAGCTTCATTTTTTGCTTCATAATCTTTATCAACTTGGGCCAACCTCTTATCAAGGTAGGATTGCGATACTAAAAAAGCAGAGTTTTGTAATTCTGCAGCTAGCTTATAATCATGTAGAGCACCAGCAGACTTTGCTCTGAGAATGAAGTTTTCATAATCAGGTGAAAGTCGCTGCGTTTCTTTAAGACGATCGTTCGCATAGACTTTTTCAAGATCTGCCATTTCATTCATTTGCTTAAGTTTTAAATTTTCAAAACTCGTGTTAATTTGAACACGAAAATCGTAATCATTAGATTCTTTAGTATCAATTATTTCAGCAAGCTTTTGCTTATAATAATTAATATGGTTCAAGATTGCTTCTTCGAATTCTGATTTAATGGCGGAAATCTGATCGTTTTGCGTTCCAGCTTTGAGTTCAAAAATTTGTTTTTCAATATTTTCGGCCTCCAAAAAATCAAGTTTATCAATAGCATTTCTATGTAATAATCGAAGTTCTTGTATTTTTTTTGAATTTGGCGATTTCTTAATTGATGGCGATGTAGATGAAGAGCTTTTTTGTGAATATTTTGATGGTGTTTTTGGTGAATTCTTAGGCGATATTTTTGGAGAAAGTGATTTTGATGAAGATTTCATTTATTGAATTATATTAAACAGTTAAAATAGTGTAGAAAAAGTTCTAGAGAAACTAAAATTTTATTACTTTTAAGCTTAGTTTCAATGAATGTTTAATGCTATATGAATATAAACAGTACCTAACTGTGCTGAAACAAATATTCTTCATTTGTGAATATTTTTTTAAAAAGACAGATTTTGATTCATATAATCAATTTAAATATATTCAAAGACCATGAGTTGATTATTATTATTGATGTTTACAACAATTTAAATCATTAATTTCATATTATTGACTTTTAACTTGCTATTTCATACATTTCAAAAAAAAAAAAAGAAAAAGATGTGAGCACTGCTCACTGAGCAGTGTATATAATTTAAATACTAAAAACCTAAAAAGAATAAAGCACCGTTTAGACCATTTGATATAATATATATCAAAGATAGGCTTGTACAACTTTACTATAGAAAAAATAAAAAACAGACAGAATAACTATTCAATCTTTAGTCATAAAAAAAAAAATATTTCAATTTTTGAACCTCTTTTTCAATTTTTTTGAAAATATCTATTTTTGATGAAAATATTTTTAAACTTGCATACAATAATGACGAAGAAACAAAAATTTTTTTTGTATCGTATGTTCAAAACTTTATTTGCAAATTCTGAACTGAAACAGAAAATTTCAAATACTAAATCTCAGAAAAATCTCTATCGTTGTCCTTAAAATTAAATAAATGAAGAATTGGAACGATCTTGAGAGTATTGTATCATCAGAAGCATTATTAGATAATGGAGATCGTGCATCTTATACAAATTTAGTTCATCATCAGAAATTTGAAGGATATCATTTTTATGGATCTCATTTTAAAGCAATATTATTCCGGCGTTTAATATCAATTAAAAGGTCAATAAGAATGATACTCACAACATATGCAATGACACTTTTTTTCACATTTTTAGCTGTTATAGCGCACTATTTGATGTCTTCTCTAATGCAAGAAATATCAAGTCCAATGAATTTCAAGCTTTTATCTGATTATGGAAAAGATATTTTAGTTGCAGCAAGTGATGAAACCGAACAACATCTTCCATATGTTGATATTTTTACCGAAATGTATAAAAATGAAACAGGAATGAATCCAAATTATAAAAATTTTTCCTCTCGTGATGAACTTAATGCATATATGTACAATGAAGCTGTCAAAAGTCCGAAAAATAAGCCAATTGTTACCATTGGTATGATTTTTAATAATTATTATCCAATGATTAATATGACAATTCTTCATAATACATCACAATATACAGAACTTGAACTTGCTGCACGTGTTGAGGTTACAAGAATGGTTTGGAAACATGAATTAGGCCCAGAAGCTGATTTTACATTTGAAGTTACCGAGTTAGAACGATATTTCGTTGAACTTATTTATGCTCAACTTGGTCCTTTTGTTACAACTGTTGGGCTTATTTCAATTATACAATTATTTATTACACAGCCCATAACTGACATTCGTGGAGAAGTTCGTGACTACATGGTTGCAAGCACATTATCACTTTTGCCTTATTGGCTTGCTACATTTATAGTTGATCTGCTTGTTTGGTGGGTTACTGTTGTTATTGTCTGGGGCCTATTCATTCTTTGCCGCATTCGAGCATTTTTGGATAATGTCGTCAGTACTATTTATTTGCTTATTGCAGTAGGACCTTCTTTTGTTCTTTTTACTTATTGCATTTCATTCATGTTTTCATCGCCAGAATCAGCACCAAGACAGCTTTTTGTTATTCTTTGCGTTGTAATGTGCATTCCAGTTATTGTTGATTTTACTCGATATACATTTGTTGACCCTGTTTGGCTTGATTGGATATATGGACTACTTCCACATATACTTCTTCAAAGAGCATTAGCTCAGATGTGTCTTCACATATCATTTCTTAAACTTGATTTCCACACTTATTGGACCACGAACAAGAATGTTCAAGCATTCTTCATCATGGAGCTTGTTGATATTCCAATCTACATTTTTTTGCTCTATTTAATCGAAACACTTCGAATCAAATATGGTAGGAAAGATGCTCAATCAACATACAATAAATATACTCAATTTTTCATTGATCAAAAAGCAAGACATCCAGTTACAAAAGAAGCAAGAGAACTCGAAAAAATTGTTGAATCAGGCACTCCTTTAGCAGTTGCAATTAAACATGTTTCTCGTCTTTACTTTAACACGGAAGGCCTTCCTATTTCTGCAGTCAACAACGTTACAATTGGTGTGAAAAATGGAGCTTTATTTGGGTTCCTTGGCGCAAATGGAGCTGGAAAAACTACGTTAATTAAAATGATCACATCAATGATTCCACCATCAAATGGAACCATTGAAATCAACGGTCAAGATATTTCCAAATTCCATGACCCTACGGTTTTATCAATTTGTCCACAATTTAATACACATCTTTGCTTCGAAATGACAGTTAGAGAACACTTTTATATGTATTGTCTTATCCACAGACTTGACCAAAGAGAAGCTGAACGATCAGCAGCACATTTAATCCAAATGCTTGATTTAACAAAATTTGTTGATAAGCCAGTTCGGGAATTGTCAGGTGGAAATGCTCGAAAATTAGCTATAGCGCTTGCTTTTTACTCACCAAGTAGCATTATTCTTCTTGATGAACCAACATCTTCTCTTGATCCTGTTGCTCGACACAACGTTCATGAGTTGATTCAATCATATCGTGGTCATAGGACTTTTATGCTTTGCACACACTTGTTAAGCGAAGCAGAAGCTCTTTGCGATGTTATATCAATAATGATCAAAGGATGCGTTTATACTTATGGAACTCCACAATATTTATCACAAAAATTCGGAACAGAATTCAAAATTGATATTCTTCTTGATGATGACTCTGAGGAAACAGCAATTAAGTGCGATAATTTCTTTGCAAACGTTTTACCTTTAGCTGAAATGACTATATCAAGACCTAAGGCAAGAATTTATTCAATTCCAGCATCAATGATTACATTACCAGATTTATTTGAGAAAATGGGTGAAGGAAAGAAAAACGATAACGGATTTTGTTACTATACTTGCTCCTCTTCTTCACTTGAGCGTGTTTTCATGGAAATCGTTAGAATATCTGAACAGCAAGATGAAGGCGAAACTCAAATCATGTCTTCAAGCCTTCTTAGCAGTCACAGCGAAGCTGGAAATAGACCTCTTCCAAACGCTTTCTTTGACCCGTTAAATGGTTAATTTACATATATGTTAAGATCTATGGAATAATTATATTATTTTAATCGGGCTATCCTCAATATGTATTTAACTATATATTTAGATATATATTCATAAACATTTGAAATATTAATTATCTATTTCATTTTTTTTATTAGCCATCATATAATTCATATTAAAGTATATTCTTCTAAAAAAGACCATATTTTAGAACTAATTGATATAGCATCAAAGGTAATTGAATTTATTTTTAAAAATTTAAAATATACACTTTTTTTGCTAAATAATCGATTAAATCTTGGGAGGAGAAGGCAATTTCTTTGGTGGTCGGACCTCATCAATGCGATCTATTGAAGCCGATTTTTTTTTTTTACTCTCGGACGCTTCTTTTTGATGTATTTCCTCCTCATCAATTTCTGGTAATGACAAAGGCTCATAACTACTACCTATTTCTCTGAAAAATGGATCATTTAAAGCATCCTCAGCAGATATTCTTTTTTCTGGATTCAAATTTAACATCTGTAATAACAAAGGAATCAAAGATATAAATTCAGTATCCTTGAATTTTGACTCGAGGTAATCTTTGAGATTATACCTATTTTCTTTTTTGCACATTTCGAATAAATCTCCTTTTGCTATATTTTTGTACTTTTCGAATAAAATTCCGGGAAGCGGACCACAAATTGAGTATATCGCATCAAGTTGAGATATATCTGAATCGAGTTTTGCTTTGAAAAGTGGTTTTCCTGTTACCATTTCATATAGAATACACCCAGCACTCCATATATCGACTTCTGTTTTATATTTGTAATCAAAGTCTGGCTGACTATTTAATATTATAATTTCAGGTGGTCTATACCATTGCGTAATGATAGTATTTGTATATCTTCCTTTATTTTTTATTTTACGAGCGAAACCAAAATCACCTAGTTTTAAGAACCCATTCTTCGTTATAAACATATTTGCTGGCTTCAGATCACGGTGAATAACATTTTGCCCAGCACAGTATTGCAATACAATTAAAAACTGTTTCATTATAGATTTAAGATGATTAATATCTAATGATTTTTTGTGAAGAAGAGCACAAAGATCATATTCGCAATATTCTTCAACAAGATAAAATGTTTTTTCAGAATCTTCAGTTTCAACAACAAATTTCAGATCGATGATATTTGGATGCTTTAATTCTCTAAGTAGCTTTACTTCACGAATTGTTGTTTGCTGAAAATTGATAGATTTATTTTCGTGTTTTATAATTTTTTTAACAGCGACTATTTCACCTGTAACTTTATCTTTGCATTTTTGAACAGTGCCATATCTTCCTTTTCCAATTTCTTTAATAGTAACAAATCTATCAGTAATTTGGGGAAGCCGAATAACGAAATCATCATCTTGGTTAATTTCTTGATCATATATATTATTTAATCCTTGATCATTAATGGAAGAATCAGAATTATATTGATTTGATTCCTCATTATTTTCCATTATTTGAAACAATGAAATATATTTTCTATGCTTATTTGCTCATATGAAAAGTGCCATAAAAATGGATCATATTACAATTTCTCCTCCAGCATTCATTTTTGACAATATACTTCTGACTAATAGACCTATTTCTTTTGATTTTTCAATTAAAAACAATGGCCCTGAACCTATCAAAATTGACTTTGCAAATGCTTCTCAAGAAGATAAGTTCTGGTTTACTTCACTCAATGATACCATCAAAAATCAGAGAAAATTAGGATTTGATTTATTTTTTTCTGTTAAAAAACTTTCCAATTTTTTTTTGGATCGCGATAAAGAAGAAAATTTAAGTTTTGTGATATTGCCGAATCAGTGTACATCAAATTTTCCGTCGTCAATTTCACTTCCAATTCGATTAATCCAAGATATCAATACTTTTAGAGAAAGTGATCCTTTTTTCATTAATATTCCTGTTAAAAGCCAGTTCTCTGAAATTTTATTTAAAGTTTCTCCTCGAAATCTGTTTTTAAATGACTGCTGTAAAGATCAGATTCAAACAAAAACATTTTTAATAAAAAATCGTTGCGCTCATAAATTACCAATAATGATTTTTCCACCTGAGAATATAACAATAACAACACCAGAACTCAAAAATTACGTTGAAGTAAATCCAAATGATTCTGTTTCTCTTGTGCTAACCCACAAACCAACTGAAATCGGTCAATTTAATTATCGGATATTATTTGATTGCATTTTATCATCAAATTCAGAACCACAGGAAATGAAATTAATGACTTCTGTTTCACCTCCTGACATACCACCAGATTTCCCCGTTATAACACCAGAAAACTCACAAATTGATTTTGGAGAAATTCATACAGGAGCTAAAGTTTGTAAGTCATTCACTATAACCAATCCTGGTGATCATTTATATGATGTTTCAGTTGCTAGTGTATTTGATATTTTTTTAAACAATTCATCTTCTCAGTCATCAACAAATTTGCCATCACAGGTTACTTTTCGTAATGCTTCTTCATCAGTTTCTCAAAACAAGTTATCAATTAGACTTCATCCTCACTCAGGAATAACAATTTTCATTGAATACAGACCAGTGTTCCATCAAAAAGCTGATACTAGCTCTTTTGAGCACAGGACTTTTATGATTTCACTCTCATTTTCAGATAATAAAACACATTCAACATATTACAGAAGAATTAAGTGCAAATCAGCTGTATGTCATTCAATGATATCTGTTACACCCACAACAATAGATTTTGGTGACACCATTGTAGGAAGATCAGACAAAACTTTTTCAATTAAAGTAGAGAATTCTTCACCTTTACCAACAACTGTTCGTCTCTTCCCTTCTTCTCGTTCTCTTGTAATTCCGCCAGGCCCCCTGGTTGTTCCAGGTCATTCTCATACCAAATTTGTTGTTACTTTTTATCCAAAAAAAATTAATCCAGAATACAACTCCACAATTATTATTACTAATGAAAATAATCCTTCTAATGAAATTCATATATCAATTTCAGCAATTGTTATACCTGGAGAAAGCGAGTCTCTTCACTCAATGTGTTATACATTATATAGCAATGTTTCGCATTTAACATCATTAAGCTTGAACAACTGTGCATCAAATTATCCCATCATAAAATCATTCTATATTAAAAACAGAACAAATAAATTTTTGAAAATTCGACTTTCATCATCAACTGATGAAATATCTTTTTATATGGAAAAAAATTCAACATCGCCTGACTCTGGTTCACAATCAAACTTTTTATATTTATCATCTAGCAATGATAATAATGTTTATCAAACTCAACAAATTCAACAGAGTGGAAATTCATTATCTTCGTCATCTACAGCAACCACTTCAGCAACAAGTTTAGTTGAAACATTTACATTGCTCACAAATGATGCATCTGTTACTTCTCTAAAACAATGCGAATCGATTATGAAAATCAATTCAGATTTTTTTACTAATCAATTCACTTTACTTGAAAAAAATTCTGAAATAGCTGTTGTTGAGCATTTTAGCATTCTTTTAAAGAAATTTAAAGCATTGATTGGGAATGAAGATTATGCAACAAATATAACCAAATCTGAACTTGAAATTCCTCCACAATACAGAACTGAAATATTTATGGTTTTGATTCCTCATGGAAATAGCCTTCTTTGGAAGCACCGAGTTGAAAAAATATCAGTTGAATTGCTTAATCCACCAGCTGATATAAAACAACAAAAACAACAACAGCAATTGCCATTAGTAGCAAATGCTGATGCGGAAATTATCAAAGGTTCAAATGAAGGAAACTTAACCACAAAGATTAATGATAATTCAAATTCAAAGGATAGCGATGGCAATGACAATAAAAAGATAACTGAAAAATTGAAACCACTTGAAATACCAGTTATTTTTAATGAAGCGACTTCAGCCTCTTTCTTATCATCTCATTCATTATTCTTTGGTACAATTCAACGAAACAACGTTTCTCAAAAGAAAATTTATTTAAACAACGAAAGTTCCTTACCTCTTCTTTTCAATTTTGAGTCAGATGCTGTTATTTTCAAAAAGAAAAAATCAGGAATCATTCTACCTTTTGATTCCTTATCGGCACCATTTTCAATGTGCCCAAAGATTGATGGTGAGATGCTTGAAAAAATTTCTGTTCAAAACATTCTCAATCCCGAAGAGAAGCAAGAAATAAAATTGAAGGGAACCGTTGTCAGAAGGTCAAACTTCATTGTAGATCCCACAACACTTGATTTTGGTGTCATATCGACAGGGCAATCATCCCACAAACTACTTGTTTTTGTCACAAATACATCAAACGATTGGAATGAATTGACGTTTCTTCACAACCATAAAGAAAACGGACAACTAAAGCCACTAATTACTTTTCAATTAAAGAATTCGAACAGCAAACGGCTAACTGAGAGCATGCGATATCAAATTGAAAAGCTAGAACAAAAATTACGTTGTTTAAAGCGCAAAAATAAGACTGTCTATGCAGAGCAAGTTCAGCATCTTCTTGATAATTTAACATCAACACAGAAACAGACAAATACAAGCCCACAAATCAAGCACATGATGAACACAAAATACATGGATCATTTTGGATTTAATGAATCTCCATTTCAAATGATAGCTGTTGAGTTGCAATTAATTACTATTGTAAAGAGTGGTGAACGGCGTGGTCAATTTAATGGTGAAATTGAAGGGTCAATTCTTATTTATGAAAAAGGAAGAACTGAGTCTCAGAAAATTATTCATTATAAAGCAAGAGTTAATCCAAAAGAGCAGAGGCTCCTTCAGCAAATTTCTGAGAACCCAAGTAAACTCAATAGCAGCGATCAACTACAAGAGAATTCTTCTTCTCTTGTTATTGAGCCAAAGTCATTCAATCTCAAGCATCTTCACGTCCAAGAATGCAAATCTCTTGAAATAACTATTAAAAACACATCAAGTAAAACACAGAATTATTGGATATCTTCCGACAGTACTCGCGATTGTATTATTTCATCACCAAAGAATGAAGGATCTATTGAACCTAATGAAAGCCATATTATACGAGTTGATATATTTTGTACGGCTCCAGGTGAAATGAATAAATCAATCATGGTAACAACGGAGAACTCAATGCAAGTTGTTCCTTTCCAAATTCAATCAGAGTTCCAAAATTTACTCACCTTTGCTGGTGTAAATTTGGTAATGATTGAAAACGAGTCATCAAATGTATCACAAAATGAGTCAGATTTTGAACAAATTCAAAAAATGGTTATTGATTTCGGAAACTTCCCTCTTACTTCACTTCAAGTTGTCGAAAAAAGATCATCTTTTACAATTTGTAATACTACTCCAAAACGTCTCTATGTTAAAATAATCAATGATGATGAAGATGATGTTCTTCTTTATGAACATGATCCAAAAGAACCTTTAAATCTTCCATTTCCACTCGAAGCCAAAGCTACTGTTATCATTAACGTATTGATGAAATCAGAAATAGACACAATTACTTATATCAAATACAGAACAAAGATTGTTGATGCTAAATTAACAATAAAAACATTCGGTACAATGGAAGAAGCAACTGAATCGTCTTCTTGCTTATCAATGGACTTGATACAAGTGCACGCAAAAGTTGGAAGAGTTGGAATTAGATTGTCGCAAAAAGTTGTAGATCTAGGAAAAGTTAAAAAAGGCGTTTGTGAAGCGTCTTTAATGGTGAAAAATAAATCAACTCATATTCCAATTGATGTTTTGATAACAGCTAGCCAAGGATTGGCTATTGATCAATCAATATTCCATATTAATGGAAAGAAGGTAATATCTAATTCAAGTAAGGCTCTTTCACAAACAAAATCAAGTGGAGTATTCGGCGAAAAAATTGACCTTAACGATAAAAAGAAAAATCCAAATTGTACAAAAAAAATTAACTTTAAATTCACCCCTTCATCAAATGGAATTAATGAAGCTAAGCTACAGTTTACTATTAATGGAATACCTTCTTATTCAAAAGCTGCTACTGTGACTGCTTTTGTAGATCCAGAAATTATTCAAACTGATCTTCCATTAAATGATAAACAAATTGATTCTCTTGATATCGGTGAGATATATGTCAATAATGGAAGACCGGTACCTAAGACTGCAATAATCAATCTTACAAATAATTCTAATTATTCTCAAACTGTGGAATTCCATAATCAAGAATTCACTATTGGAAGTAAGATGACTAAAAAAGTATCATTTGATTTCCCATTCCCCGATTATGCATATAATCCAGAAGAAACAAAATTCGCATACAGACTAACTTGCTTGAGCTTTACAACTCACACGGTTTTTAAGATTATAGAAGTAATTGGCGAATTCTCTATTTCAATTGGTTCACTATCACATGATACCGTTTCATTAGGCCAATTTGGTAAATTTAACAACTTCAAATATGATGAAAAGCATATTTCAATTAATAATAAATCTAACATTCCACTTATCATTAAACCATTTTGCAAACCTCCACTCCTTGCCATGCCAAACGAAATGTTACCTCCAATTATGCCAAATGAAAAATACAAATTTAATTTAATCCCTGATATAGATAAACTCAAAAATCTTAATTTTGAAGGAACTCAAACTATCAGTCTCAATTTCATTAATCAAAATAATTTACAAAATCAAATGAAAGCCACAGTTACATTCGATATTTTGTCTTCAACTTTACAATTTGGGCGAATTGAGAAAGAAGATGGAATTATGAAATTGACTATGACCAAATTTGCTCCATTTGTAGTTCCAGATGAAGAAAGTGAAAACGGTACGACAGAGACCTACATTGCAAATTCATGGTTTACAATAACAAATCATCAGAATAATGAATGTTCTGTTAAAATTGATGTCGAGCTGCTTAATCCAGACTTAATTTATATTGAGATCTTCTTACGAAAATCAGAAATCAAAATTACACAATTCGATCTGCAACCAAATGAATCCACTGAAATTAGAGTAAAAGCTAATATGAAGAAATCAAAAGGATTTGATAAAAAATTAGAATGCTCATTAGCCAAAGTTACATTCAATTCTGAATATGATGAACCAATTTCAATGCTAATTGTATATCAACCAGAAGAAGCTTTATACTAAGCATATTAATTGTTTATAATTGTTCTTTTTTTATTTTCATACATATTATTCGTCTCAATAAACGCGGGAAAAAAAATAATTCACTTTTTTTTATTATTTTAACTTTTGCATTTCTCACATGGTTTTATCCAATTATAATAAAAATATCAAAATAAGAAAAACTAATTAAAACAAATAGTTTCGCATCTTTATTTTTCGTTTGTTAATTCATTCACAATACTTTGTATATGATTGTCATTAGGGTTTTTCGCCAAATGATTGGTTAGCTTTGTGAGTATAAAACCAAAAAAATTAACAACATTTGGAATTTGACTACTTATAATTTTAAAGTTTTCAAAATTTTGTTTCTTGTATAGAAGGGTAAATACGAAGGTTTCGTAAAGAATCCGCAAGGCGCCTTTACTAAAGCATTTCAAAAAAAGAGGAAATGTCCAAGCTTCATTAGCTGAAAGAGAATTAACAGCTAATAAGTTACTTTCTAAAATAATCAAGCGTTGTGGAATATCAGTAGAATCCAAAAAGCTGATGTTCATCATAACTTTTTGAAAGAATTGCCGGTTTCTCTTTAAGAACTCATCATATTTTAATACATTGAACGAGTTGAAGATTAATTGAATAAATGAAGCTCGGTGGTCTAAAAATGGATCAAATACACTTGGAATATATTTAATTGCTTGAGTTGTTATTGGTCGCGCTTTTTGTGGTACAGATTCAAAATTAGAATAAAATCCATTTTCAAGAAGAATTGATCTTTTCATTATTCTAGAATTAATATTTTCAATATATTTTATTCTCTGTTGCTGAAGCAAAAATGAACTTAAATCTTTTTTCTGACGATATAAATCATTTTCCATGAGTTCTAAAATATTCGTTTGAAGAGAATGTAAATTTTGATATTCTTTATACTTGTTTTTAAGTTTTTTAATTTCAAATGTATCGTTTGTTTTGTTTTCTTCAATGTCATCAATAACAGAAAAAGGATTAATCAAACTTTCTTGACAATCGTTTTTTAAAATTGCATAAGTAATTCGAATATCATTAGTAATTTTATTAAGTTGAGCTTTACCTTCATTTTTATCGGCAAATCTTGTTGTAAAAATATCATTAAATAGACGCGAAACTGGACCTTTTTTGAATACTTTTGCAATCATTTTATTATCAAGATGAACACTGAAGTAACAGGGAGAAAATTCATCGATACGTTGTGAAGTTATCGGAGATGGAGGCTTTGTTTTTGAGTTATCAAAATTCTGAAATAGTTCAAAAAGAAGCTTTGCTTCAAAATTAGAGAGAATAACTGTAATATCATCCTGTATGAATTGTATTTTTTGTGAATCGACAAAATTGTATTGATGAAAAAACTCTTGAATTTCTGCAGAAAAATCATTACTGTTGATTAGGTATTCATATAATATATCCATTTTTTCTTGGGAAATAAGTGACAATTGATTATAAGTTGGAAAAGATGGGAAAAGAAATTGAGTAAACAATAAATCAAAAAAAGAATTGTAATCTCTAAGAAGGCAGTTCTTAAGTAATTGAATATGGTAGCCAGAGAAAAATGGGATAGATGATTTCAAGGTAATCGAAAATAAATCCTTTAACTGAAAGAGAGTTGAGCTATATCGTTCAGCTGTGATTTTGCTAAAGAAATTTGTCCAAAAAATATCGAGAAATGCTGTTGCAGACATTAAATATGATAAAAAGAAAGGACGGGAAAAATCGTAAGAAAAAATAAATAAAAAGCTAATGAAATCAAATCCATAACTTGCTTGACTTTCTTCAATAAAATAACCATAAATTGACGGAATTATAACGTTAGCAAAAATAGATAATTTATCTTTGTTTATATATTCATACCGAGCTGATTTAATAGGCTCATATATTTCATTTCCATCAGAATTAAATAACTTAATGAAATAATGTTGAATTGCTTTTTCAAGATAGTCGGGTGATTGATATATTTCTACTATCTTATCTTTAAGGTAAGACAAATAAGGGGATTGCTGAAAAATGTTTAATGAGAAATCTTTATAAGACGAGTGCATTAATAAAATTTCACTATCTTTAAAATCTTTCTTTAGAGGATTATCAGATAAAAAAGTAAAATATCTAATGTAGTTTTGTCGAGCAGTAAAAAGCATTTTCAAAATTTTGGTAGTTTCTGGAAAATTATTTTTATCTTGCGACATCTCTTTTGTTCTCAAGCCATTGAAAATTTCATATTCGCTGGAGATATCTTGGCTTTCGAACGACATTGGTTGATGATTAATTTTATAACAGTCTAAACTTTTTTTGAAATTCTAGATTTTTATTCAAATAAAAAAATCAAACAGAGCAAATTAAAGATTTTAATCTTTATTCTTGAAATATGGAAAATTTATAAAAGCATTCAATTATATTTCAATTGAGTCGATTTTGACCTTTTATAAACGTACTGAAATTCATAATTTTGATATTCTCCTTTTTTACCAAAAATGAACAGTGATGATCTCCTTGAAGCCTTAAATTTAAACGAACTTGATCAAATTTCAGGAGATGATGCTTTTGATGACAAATCAAAACAGAAAGAGGAAGTGATGGCAAAGAAAAAAAATTCTAACGCAAATAAATCGTCAGCTAAATCAAATAAACCAAAACCTAAAAGAAAAGGATCTCAAAGACCTATTATTAATATTGATGATCTTTTAGATGGAGTAGATTTGGACGAAGATAATAACCAGCCTCCCCCAAGTAAACCTAGTTCTTTAATATTTAATAATAATGATGAAGAAAATCCATCTTTTTCTGTTAATATATCATCACAACAAAATACAAAAGATTTTACTCCAATTCAATACGTAAATCCAGATATTTCGTCACCATTTACATCGAGAGTTGAATTAAATATACAATCTTATTTAACTACGCGTTTTTTTAATCTTCGAGATGACTTTGTTTCCGAATTGCATCGAATTCTTATTGAAACTGATTGTATCGAAGTAGAGGTTAATAAGTTTATTAATGATTTAAAAACAAATCTCAGAGACATCTTATCTTTTGAGTTGCAGAATTTAAATCAAATAAATCAAGTTATGTCTGTTGTTGACACGCTTTGTCCTGCTTTTTTAAATGTAATGAAATCAATACCAAATATTAATTCACAAGATAGACAAATTGAAACAGAAAGTGCAAATCTTGCCCAAGTAGCTGTTTCTACTTTTTCACCTGTTCTCAAAGAAAATTTTAAAACAATGTCAGATGAATTATCAAAAAATATAAACGATCTTCATGATCTTCAATCACAGATTAAAAAGAACCAAATTAAAAATGAAAAGCAACGAAAAACATTAAAAGAAACTCTACTTGATTATGAATCACAAAAAATCACTCAAAAAATTGAATCACAAACGATTTCGGAACTTTCACAACGAGTTTCAGAATTTCGAAAGGTTTACACTGATCATGATGAAGAAGATGAAGAAGGGTTTGATATTGATAATCCACATAGCCGTTTAGTCAAAAGACTGAAATCTGCGATTATAAGGCTTCGAAAAGATACAGAAACAACACATATGGAGCCTGTTTCAAGAATCAGAGCATTTCGCCGTAAATTAAATGATTATCGTGAAGAAGCTTCATCAATGCGAAACATGATCCTTTATAATAATCAAATATTTGCACAGCGTTCTTATCAAGCACTAGCATTATCACAACCTCCGCCTCCCGACTTTTTAATACAGTCACAAATATTAAGTCAGCAGCAGCCACAATGGCAGCAACCGCAGCCAAATCTATCGTCAAGTTTTAGATACTCTCAGCAGGATCAACCTCGTGTTTCATTCCCCGGAATTGGTGATGATATGAATACAAGCATCAATTCGTCTGGATTGAATGCAAGCTACCAAGATAAAAGTGTTGAGTTAATAGATAATGTAAGAACGAAATTGAAGCAAATTCAAGACCAACATGAGGCAGATTTAGAAAATATATCATCCTTTTTGCAAGATTTGAAAAAAAATGAAAAACAAAGAGTTAGAGCGGAAATTGTTAATGAATAATTTGTATGTTTTTTTATGTTGAATAAAAATTTTGTTATATGATGATTTCATACTCTTTTATTGGATGATCATTTTAAATTGAAAAATATAGAAAAATTTTCAAATGTCGCAAGTTATAAATAACACAATTTCAACTATTGCTGAATCAATCGGAATTCCACACATAAAAGATTCAATATATGCGCAATTATCAAGCAAGGTAGAACATGAAATTCTTGAAATGCTATCTGATGCCTTACAAATTATGGTAACTTGTAAAAGGACTCGACTTTGCGTCTCTGATATTAATGCTGCACTAGAATTAAATGGAATGGAACCAGTTTTTGGCTATTCAAATGGAATGGTACCTCCAATGAAAAATGCTGGTAATGTCAACGCCTTAGATTTGCTTATTTATAACGACCATCAAATACAAATTGATAATAATAAAAGATTTGAGGCCGCAGCATATCCGTTTGATACTTATTACGAGTTTGGATGGATGGCTATTGCTGGAAGACCTTTGAGAACCGAATCTGTTGATGAGCAGCAAGCATCTGAGCAGATATCTGAAGACCTCAAAGTTGTTACCAACCAACAAAAACAAAAACCAGATTCTGATCTCGAATTTGCATCAAACAAACATGTTTTTTCATATGAACTTCAACTTTTTTACAAAAAGCTTCGCGATTTTCTCATTGATGGAACCCCAGAGCTCAGAGAAAAAATGCTCAAAAATTTAAAAACAAATAGATGTATTCAAACGCTTCTTCCTTACTATCTCAGGTTTTCTTTTCTACTTCTTCACGATTATCCTCACAAGTTTGATATGCTCTATGTAGCAATATCAACAATTCGCTCTTTAGTTGCAAATCACTCCCTCAGATTTTTTGATGTATATATGCCTCATTTTATTTCAATTACTCTTTCATGCCTTCTAAGTCCTCAAATTGGTCCAAAACTATGGAACGAACTCTTTATTATAAGATCACTTGCAGCCGATCTTCTTAGGTTTCTATTAAAGCATTCATTTGAACAAGGATATTCTTCAGTTCAGCCTCGAATTACATTGCAATTACTCAGCGTCTTACTTAAAAGTGAATATGGAATTAGCGAAAAATGTGGTGCTCTACAAGGGCTCATATCGATGGATCTTGAAACAACTTCTAAATTTGTGCTTCCACATATTGGAGACTTGATTAACGAACTAGGAAAGAAATCTATGGAAGGCGATTTGAACTACACTCAACTAAGAATGCACTTCTATTCACTTTCCGTTTCTGCTTTTGGAGCAACATTACATGCAGACACATACAGATTGAATGCACTAGGAATTATCCCAGCTCAAGGATATTCAAAAGATTTATATCATGATATGATGGACATCTTTGGTGATGAAGCATTGAATTATGTTGTAGATGATTCATCATTCTTATATTTATAGATCAGAAAATATATAGATATTGTTATTAAATTTTTACATATAAAATCTTATTAATTATTATTCTACGATTAATTTTAATTGAAATATATTTGGCATAACGTCAATTATAAAATTCTGAACTATTATCTCAATTTTGAAAAAAGTGTACGTTGAAACATTTCAAAGGCCGTTAAACAAGTAAAATAAATTAATTTATGGGAAATAGTATTTCTGCAAATCATTGTATCAATATCAAATTTCTTGAAGACAAAAATCGTGAAAATTTTCTTCAAACACTTGGACAGTGCTCAAAATCGGACCAAAAAGAAATTAAAGATTTAAAAACGTTATATTCAAATCATAAAGAGACCAAAAACTTTGTTGTAATGACTAAGGGCGAAAAAACAACTCCTTATTTATGGCACTCTGAAAATCTTTTTGTTTGCGCAATTACAACCCCGAATCCTCCAATTGAAGATGGATATTGTGCTTATCATCAGTATCATTCACTTCCCTTTATTACCATTCATAGTGATCCAATTTCATACAATTATCTCATTTACTTTATGAATAGAGTTAGATTTTACCTTGAATATGAAGAATTTCTTCGCTACATCATTCATTGTGATGAGAAAAAAGACACCGAGTGCTTGAAATATGTTTTTCCTCCAGATAAAGGACCGACTCACGAATTTCCCGAAATGAAAATCATTGTACCATATGATATTCAGCTTGGTGAGCAAACAGATGCAACGTTAGAAACCTCAGTATATGAACCAAACGACCAATCTGAATTTATTCGAGTTGCAAGAGATTTCCCAACACAAATACTCAGCCTTTCTGAGCCAAGCCAGCCAGAATTAACAACAGGAGGAACTTCGAGCTTCTTGAAGACAGTTACAGAGCCATCATCAATAAACAATATTACAGATACTGGTGGTTCAAGCCTTTTCCATCCAATTTCAGAGCCAAACTCAATTAATGACGATGATATTACTTCAGCTACAAGCTTTTTAAACCCAATTTCAGAGCCCTCTGGTATGAGCTCAAATTCATCCTCAAGCTTTTTCCACCAAATTTCAGAACCTTCAGGAATTAACAGCTCATCAGCCTCAACTGGTGTTAGTAGCCAGTTTGGACTTGTCTCAGAACCAACAGAAAACAATTTCTCTCATGCCAGTTCGTCATCAAGTTTCTTTGGCCTTGTTTCAGAGCCTATTCAAGATACAGCAAGCCAATCAAGCTTCTTTGGTCTTGTTTCAGAACCTGGCTTTAGTGGATCTAATTATGATAACGAAAGTGAGCCAAATCGAAAAAGTAGAAGAAAGTTCTCTGGATCGAAAAGGGCTAAATCTCGTGGGAGTAAGCGTTAGATAATTATTTATGGTATTATTTTTGATTTTATAAATTAATGTAGTCATTCCAAATTTACTTGCTTCTAGAATAATATTTTCTTATCTTTCAAATTATTCTATTAGTTATTTCGGTTTTTCTTATATTTATAAAGTTGTATTTCATCATATTATCAAAATGAGTATCAAGGATTTAATGTATTGCCATTAATTAAGCCTATTATTTAGGGCTAATGTCCTTCTGGCAGGTAATCATTGGCAATGCAAATAAATTTCCGTCACCTCTTTTTAAAACGAGAATAAAAAAAAAAAAACAAATTCAGTATCATTTCAACTCCATTCAATTATTGATTTTTAGAACTCTGAAAAAGTTCGCCTATTTAATATCTGAGTGTACTGATTGAAGTTATTCTGTGCTTTTATTCAATTTTGTAAATTCACCAAAAATTTGTAAAGAAATTAGTTTATTCAGAATAGAAAAAAAATTTCAGAAGATATAGGGCTGAAACTGGTCCAGTTACGGGACGACCGCTATTCAAGATTCAATTCAAATGCTATTGAGTACTTTAATAAAACTGAATCAATGCAATTATTTTACATTCACATGCTTTTCGTGTTTGCCAAACGTTTGACATTGGCTAAGCCTTTCCTATGAAGAAGCCGATTAAAAACTTTTCTCAGTATCTACCACGAATTGTTCAAAATCGTATATATCAATTAGATACTTAGGCAGCAAATCAAAAAAACCGCATAATTGCTTATATTATAAATGCTTGATGGCAAACTGCTTCTCCAACAATTTACCAGTATTCTTTTTTGGCTACTTGACATTTTTATTTATAATCTCCAAAAAGTTTTGGCAAATTGTTTTGTCATTGAGGATGTTCATACAGTTTGTATAAAAGAGTTTTGGCCAAGAGGTTGAGTACTCGTTTTTAAATATTTATTTTAATTTTTCCTTAAAATATCGTCGAAACAACTGAAGAATTCTTCTATCGGATTAAATAAGCATCCTAATGGAGGCGTTCTAGTTATTCCAAATTTTTGTTTCATGTTATCAATAATAAAATCTTCAATGCTATGAAAAGAAGCGTTATCTATGAGTAAAAATTGACCATACTCAATTTCTTTAATATTTGAAACTAAATTATGAAAAAAAGCATTTAAAATTTGAGTATTAATATGAGTTTCTGTTAAGTGATATAAAAAAACTGCATTATGAGCTATACAGCAAAGGAGATAAAGATTCGATAGCATTTCAAAGGAATTAAAAATTTTAATTTTATTTGAAGGAACCTTTCCTCTGTGCGTTTTTGCAACTCGTTTTTTCTGTGTTTTTTAATTATTTACTATGATAGGTTTCTCATCTATCGAATACGTATTTTGCATTTTAACACCGTAGAATGATTTTTGAACAATCGTTTGAATAATGCTACTTGATTTTGTTTAGAAGCCACCCGTTTTAATAATCTGTGTTCTTGTACAATTTGAAAATTTGGATAATTTATTTAATGAATCAAGCAAATGGATTGAAAATTTTAAAAAGAAACATTCTTTTTCGAGAAGGAAATTTCACAAAAAACGTAGGACGAAAACAAAACTAAGCAATATTATAAAGTTTTTAAGAATAGTTTGCAAAATATTTAATAATTCGCCAAAAAATAAAATACTAAATGTTGATGAGACTTGCTGGTGTTTCGAGGAATCTGGGGATACACATGGGCTGAAACATGCACTAAGAACGTTTCTATCTATTCAAATGTTGATGAAAAAAGCAATTTCACTTGTCTCGCTACAATAAATGCCGAAGGTAAAAAGTTTCCATTAGTTTTAATATCAAAAGGTGCAACAGAAGTCTCTGAACGAAACTGGTTTGAAGCAGGAAGAAATATATTAAATCCTCAAGATGCCGAAGTTTTGATTGATCCTTTTTTTGATGAAGAAAAACCATTTTATCCAACATCCATCAATGACCATTTAGAATCTGGATAGACAACGTAAACAACTTGGATATCTTCATAATTTAAGATTTAATTGGTGTCCAGTAGAACCAAACACTGACTTTTATGCACCTATTAATACTACCTTTTTATTATGTGACAGTTATAATGCTCATTTTTCAAAAGAAAAAGGATTGAGTCATTAAAACTTGCTTCATTTAAAAGAATAAAATAACGAATTAACCAATTAAATAAAGAAACTGAATATATTCAATAAGCATATTCAAATATCGAATATATAAACTTTTTCAGAGACAACCCAAATTCATTTGTAATTGATTACTTACTTGCCAGAAGGCCGTTACCCTAGGGCAACACATTAACTACTTATCATATTACATTAGATGCAATTAACAGATTGAGTAATTAGAAAAAAAAAAAAAAAATTATGTTGTATAAAAATAATTTTATAGAAACGTTTTATTAGTTTGTATAAATCAATTTACTATCATGTCAATTATTTAATCATATTTCTTGAAGCCAAGAACATTAGCACGTTCACGGAAGCATCTTCTGCAAATGTTAAGTCCGTATGAGCGAATGACACCACGGCGTCTCTTGCAGATACGGCATCCACGATCAAAACTTCCTTTTGCGTTATCACGGTTATGTTTTGGAACAAAATCTACTGGCATATTAAATGCTTTGTCTAGGTTAAAAGACCGACCATCATATAAAAAGTGACATATTAAGAAAATTCGTTATTTTGATGTATTGAAGAAATTCGAAAATATTCCAAAAAGCAGAATAAATTTATGAGAAAGATTTTAATAGTATGCAATAATATATTTCTAATAGTATGTATTTCTATCAATATATACTCATACATTTAATTAATGCTATTACTCGCATTGGATTTGTAAAATAATAAAATTTAATGCCTATCAGTGAAAACAATATTCGCGAAATAAAGATCTGCTTTCAAATATGATTGCTTTGATATTTTAATGAATCCATATTTGCTAAGGAAGAATATCATTGCAGCATAGCTTTATTTAGCATTTATTTACATTTAATTTATTTAATGACGTGTTTAAGTTAATAGAATAACGCGAATCAAGAACGCCGTCTGTAATTCCAGAAATTGTAAAATAATTATCTTTGCTTCTTGCTGCAAATGGTGAAATGAAAGAATATTTTCCTTTTATTTTTTTATAAAGTTCAATGTTGAATCTTTCAACAATGGGGACTGCCCAACTAAATCTGCATAAAGCGCAATGAACCAAAATTTTTTTTCTGGGGAATGAGCTGCTAATATCATCAAGAACTCCAGAATATAAATCAACAATATATTTAATTGCTGCTAATGATGGATTTAATGAAAATATCATCTTTTTGAACAATTTTGGAATAATTTTTTCACAATCCTTAGTACCAATAACTATCATTAATTTACGAAATTGATCACTTTTGCGAATAAACCTAAAAAATAATTCTTTTCGATAATTCTTTGATTCCTCTCTTAAATCATAAATAGATATATTTTCAATAGGAAGCGATGTTATATAATATGTTTGGTTTTGGATGATAACTTTTGTATTACAGCAACTAACTGAGTGAACATCACCAACAACAAGCATATTTAAAGAATTGCTCATCAAAGGAAATGCTGAATTTTTAACAATATTTGCTGATTGATACATTTGTTGAATATCATAGAAAAAATGAGGAATTGTATTACTATCAAAAGTAATTAAATTTCCAAATTTAGAAATGATATTTTTATATGAAGCAACATCTCCGATTACAAAGAAAAATACCGATATTACCATAATAATTATTTCAAAACACAACATATTATCTTGACTGCATAATTCATCAACAATCTTATTTAAATCTGGATGTCTAATACGTGAATTTCCTTGAAACTTACAGTTGAGGCGTGAATCTAATTCATCATCTGGCTCAAATTCGATTTCACAATATTCAAAATCGGGATTTAATATAGGATTGAACGTTTGGCTTCGAAAAGTTGATGAAGATTGAAGAAGAGCAGCAAACTTTTCAACATCATACTTTCCCATCTTTTTTGGAAGAATTGTGAAGAATAGAGTTATAGCGTCAACTAATTTATCATATTCATAGCTTCTTAGAAGTAAATCCAGATATATTAATACACATAAAAAATTGTATCTGTTATTTTTAAAAAGAGATTCAGCTATCTTTAATGCATTTTTGTTTTCACGATATTTAAATAGCTTTCGCGAAATGAGTGCAGCAGAATATGGTGGTAATGGCATATCCATTACAAAAGATCGATAAATTTTAGGTAAATTAGGCACTGTACAAAAGTATTCAATACAATTATAAAGAAAATCATGATTTAATGAACACAATTTGCAGGCTTCTTGTAATTGATTATTTTTAATGAGAAGCTTGGCGCACTCTAAAAGTAAATCACAATCATTGTTTTGACCGTTTGCATCAAGAAGTGCATCCTCAACAATTTTATCAACGCATCGCTGTTTTTCATGCTGTAAAGAAATTCTTTGATAAATAATATTAAAAATTGGGGCTTTTGATTTGTATTTTTTATATATTTCTGTTGATTTTGTTGTATTTCCTACTTGCTGATAATAATCTGCAGCAAATTTTACTAATTCAAAATCATTGGGCGAATAAATTAATGCTACACCTATTATATTTTTTATATATTCCCACTGATGCAAAATATAGCAAATTTTTGATATTTCTATCAAACCATAAGTTTCAACGTGCTGAAAAAAATGAAGCGCGCTAAGATATTTTTTTTCTTTTTTAAACTGCATGCCAATATTCATTAATTGATTTGATATTTCTGGTTTCGCATAACTTGGATGATCCTCTTCTTTAGAAAAAGAAACATAAAACTCTGAATCAGTTGATAAATTTACTTCTAGACCAAAGTCTGTAATTGCTGTAAAACTATTTGCAAATACATCTGATATAACAAAAAAAGTTACATTTTCTCTGTTAACTTCGGTTTTCTTTGATTTTGAATAATCATCCAAAAATGATGATAACAATTTTTCATATGTAATTTTATCATTTTTTCGAATTTTATATGCTCTCCAAAAAAAATTGTTTTCCTGGAGTGCTGGAAGTTCATAAATTATAAATGTTACTTCATCCATTCTTTTTGGATTAATTGAAAAAGTTTGTTTTTAAATTCTTATTTTATTCAATTTTGTGAGTTAAAAATTCTATCTGATCCAAGAGTTAAAAGCTCAAGTATTTATAACGAACGCAAAGATATTGTACAATATGACTTAGTGATGAATTTAGGCTCGGAAAAGTTATCCTTTTGACGGTTTTTGGATAATAAAGGATAAGTTTTTCTGAGAAAAAAATAAAAAATAGGATTTTTGAAAAAGACCTGAGTTATATTTGGTTAATATTTGATATTATTGGATTTTTTTGCGAGAAAAAAAAAGATAAAAAATTTTGAATATAAAAATAAAACTTTTGGAATGAAATTTAGTAGAATTGTCCTAAAGTTTATTTGTAATAATAGTAAATTGCTTTTTCACTGACGTTATTGACAATTCTGGCGAAATAAAATCTGCAAATTTGAATGAAAAGATTTGTGATGCCAAGCGCAAAAATATACTGATATCTTTGGATATAATACAATGATAATAATTATTTCCTGTAAATAAATTGTATTTTTCTGCAGAATGCAAAGATAATCTGATTTCGTTTATTAAAAATAATCATAAACGTATTTTTCTAAAATGATAAATTCTTTGAAGATTCTTCAAAATATATTTAATAATACTATTTTACGCGATATTTGTTGTAATATATGAATAAATTTAAATATATTCAAATTTGAATAAAACATGATTGTCAAAAAGTTTGATTTTCATAATAATATTGAATATATCTTTCAATAAAAAAATTCACTATTTTAATTGATCATATTGACTTATCTTTATCTTAATGATCAATATTTTAGCAAACTGATATAATTTGTAAAAAAATTGAAGTTGACTTTTTGTGAATAGAAATTGATGGCATGTTCACAATTTTTTAATTCAACTTATCAGACTTTGGCGAAGTGATCAAACAAAAAAACATTTTTGGGGAAAAATAAAAAATTAATTGCTCTTACTTAATTATATGTCGAATTATGCTGTTTTTCGCTTAAAAAAAATATCAATTCAAAAAATATCTTTAAAATCGCTTGATATTTACAGGATGTTTCCTAAAACATCATACAAAGCAATCTAGATCTTTTTTTCTGCAACATAAAAATAATAAAAAAAACACAAAAATTTTGATAATTTTGGGATAATTTCTTTTTTTAATCATTTATGATAACGTATATAGCCATTTCTCCTCTCAATTTTAGGATAAAATTTGGATAATATTTTCTGAAAAGGATAACTTTTCCGAGCCTAAGTGATGAATACTAATAGTTGATTGTATTTTATTTTTTACTTTTTAATTGAGTATTATCAATAATGATGAAATTTGACTTACTCTGTTAAGAAAATTAACCAAAAAATCAAAAATTTAAATTTTACACCAAAATTATAACTATTTGCTTTTTTTGAAATAATTTTTTTTTAATTTTACATAATTTTTCAGGAAGATACGCAGCAGTGATCACCACAGGGCTGCGCGAAGCCGAATCGGGTTTCTTGAATTGCTGGATGAATCGGGAAGCTATTTAAACTTTTTAATTATACATTATTTAGCAAAAATTGAATAAAAAAGGTATAAAAAAGTATTCAAAAAGTTAAAAAAGTTTTCAAAAAGTGGTGTAGAAAAATACTATTCCCCATTCATTCAACTTTTTTTATTTATTTATTTTACATTTCAAATTCATCATTAAAAGTACTTTTAATTAAAAATGTGCTATGATTGGATAAACAATGTTTAATTATTCATACATTTTTTCAAATAATATTCAAATTTATACGTTATTTAAAAAAAATGGAAGATAATACCTTTGGATTGACTCGTGCAAAAACAGCAGTTCGCCCTAAGCAGCATAGATCTTTTTCGGTTACAGATAAAAGAGCTTCTTCAGCTAAAAATCAAGCTCGGAATTCGCGAAACACAGTAAAATTTCATTACATTGTCAAAGATTATAATCAATTTGGAGCATCTACACCGAGATGGACAATTCCATCTAGTCGAAAGGGACCAAAACCACCGCCTGACTACCCTCCACCTGGCCAGTATGATGTACCTTTAGAACCTTTTAATCAGAAATATCATCACTCAATTCAAGAACGTGAGATAACTGATTATAGAACTATAACTAGTAATATTGACTATATTTATCATCCATATTTCCCAAAAAAAGATTCGTTCAAACATAATTTTGTGCCAACAGTTCCAGATGATGAAAAAAAAATTAGCTTCATTGGGAAGTCTGATTCGCCAGGTCCTGGATATAATATTCGTGAAGTACAGCCGAGGACAGATTATTATAAAAAACATAATATTGGGAAACATGAGCCACCTAAAGAGCCCATAGTTGAAAGTTCGCCAAGCCCACAAGATTATAGTCCGGTTATTGTTTCGTTACCTAGATCTCCTGCATATTCTTTTGAAAAAATAGTTGTATCAGATGAAGGCAAACCTGCCCGCCCTGTTGATTTGGGGACTCCTGGACCTGGCGCTTATAATGTTGGTCCTCAAGTGAGAAGGCCTCCTAGATGGGCAGAGAAATTGACTGTTCATTCAACGAGGAGAAGAAAAGCAAATATAGATATTGAACAGCCTAAAGCATCAGAATCTTCTTCATACATTGAATATGAAACACTAGTTTAAGACATTTATGCGGTTATGTTTGTTTTTTATTTTGAAAATTAGTAAATATTTACAAAAAATGTAATAATACATTTTTTTATATTTTTATTTTTTTTTTTATATATAAAAATTATAAGATGCTGTCTATTGAGAAGAAATGAATTTATTATTGACTTGATGGTTTTGTGGTTTGCTAGCTTTTTGGTTTGATTGATATTAGACCAGAAATGCTCAGAAATTCATAAGGAATATAAATAATTGAATTTCGCTATTTGGTCGGATTAAATCAATCAAAATCATTATAAAATGGAAGCATTACAATCTATTCCACCTTTCACGCGAGTATATGGAATTATAGTTATCGCTATTAGCTTAACGGTTACTCTACAACTAATTAACCCAATCTATTTAATTTACATACCTTCGTTAGTTTTCAAAAAAGGAGAAATTTGGAGGCTTTTTACAGCTCCATTTTTCCTTGGTAAACTAGATTTCAATTTTATCGTCTATATGTTAACATCTTTCATGTTTGTCTCTTCGCTTGAAGCAAATCATTTTCAAAAAAGGACTTCAAATCTTGTTTTTATTTTTATCCTTAATGTAATACTTGTACTCATCATATCATCCATTCTTATTTCATTTTCTATTGGCAGATCAGTGTTAATTTCTATTGAATATTTATACTCTAAACTTTTCTCTCAAGGAGTTGTTCGATTATTTATGATAATTCCAGTCCCTGCAGCATATTTGCCTTTTGTTAATATCGTCTTTGCTGTCTTACAAGGCGGTTCAATAATACCTGATGTTATTGGCATTATATCAGGACATATAGTATTCTATACACTCTTTATCTTGCCAGTTGAAATGAATAAACCTTTTCTCAAGTGCCCAAAGTTTTTGGTTGACTGGCTTGATGATAATGGTTTTCCAAATCCTCAAGATGTACAAAGACCTCAAAATCCTATGGCTGGTAGAGGAAGGCGTATTGGCGACTAATTATTATGTTCATTAATGTGTTTTGACTTATTAGGGTTTATTTTTTAAATAAAAAAGCATGTTAACATTATTTAAATCATATATATAAAAAAATCTTTTTAAAATAGCAATATCAAGCAGTCAATTGATATATCGTTTCAGATTGGTTTTGTTCAAAAAAAAGATATCGTTAATATTTATTCACAATAAAAAAAGCGTATACTAAGAATATAGCAATTACTGATTTTTCGCTAAAACATGAGCTGAAAATTTGTAAAATTTTCTTAAAATTGTACATAGGCGCTTACTTTTTATTTGATTTCAATTTTTCTTTTAGTTCTTCGATAGTTTCTGTGTATATTCTCATTTCTCCAAGTGAAAATAAATTAGTTGCACAGTCTGTTATTGCATTTAATCTATCATTATCTTTTGCTGAGGCTTTAAGAGCTTCTGTAGCATTTTTTTGAGGAGGAATTAATGAGATTAATTGTTCGAGAGATGATACATATAACTTAGAAGTATCTTCGTCATTTTCTGATGTCTCGGTTGAATATGTATGATTTTCTTCGTTTTCTTCTTCCTCTTGATTAGGAATATAGTTTCCATTTTTATCGAAATGTCCTTCTTTCATTTCTTTATTCAATGAAAATGAAACAGTTTTAACACCATCAACTTCAACGAAATCTTCATCATTATTAAGAACTACTTTTTCGTTGTCGTCATCATCATTTTCATCTTTTAAAATATCACTAAATAATTTTTTGTCTGTTCGATTTTCATCTTCGCTATCTTCTTCTTCGTTATTATCATTTTCTTTATCTGCTTTGTCATTCTTATTTTGATCTTCCTTTTTCTTTTTTCTTTCTTTTTCAAACTTATCCATTTCTTCATTTACTATATCAGCTGTTGATTTCATTCTGATAAATTATTATGTTAAAAAAATTTCTCTATTTATTATAATTCTATTTTTATTTGGTCAATTATTAGAACTCAATTAAAATGCAAATTGAACTGTAACCGTCAAAATCAAATTGCTTCTTAAATGTCGAATCTTGGTTCTTACGGCTCATCAGATTACGAAAATCCACAACAGCAATCAGATCAACAATCATCTCTTATTGCACCTGATGATCCACACGGTCAAGCTTTATTACAAATTGATCAACTAATTCACAGCCCAAATCTTCAAGATCACGATTTAGCCATGAAAATGATTATTGGAATGATGTCTAAAGGCGTTTCCGTTTCACAGTTTTTCGCTTTTGTTGTTCAGCAAGTTGCATCAAATGACGCTGTTTCTAGACAGCTTGCTTACGTTTATTTAAATCATTATGCGGAAGAAGATCCAGAAACAGCAATTTTAAGTATTAATACTTTCCAACGCTCGCTATCTGACTCAGATCCACTTGTTAGAGCATCTGCTCTAAAAGTTATGAGTTCAATTCGTTCAAAAGAAATCTTGCCAGCAATTCAAAGTGCTGTTAATCAAGTAATTGGTGATCCATCCCCTTATGTTAAAAAAGCTGCCGCTTTCGCAATGATTAAGGCATCAGAAATGGAACCACAAGAAATTACCAATTATCTACCTTTAATCGGATATTTACTTGGTGACTCATCCCCAATTGCTTTTTCTGGAGCTATTGCCGCTTATACAGCACTTTCTCCAGATAATATCGATTTACTTCATCCACACTTTCGTAGTATTTGTGAAAATATAACAAAACTTGATGAATATGCACAAGTTTTTACTCTACGCGCATTAACTGTTTATTCTCGTTATTGCTTCAAAAATCCAGAACTCGAAGAAAATGATGGAGGCGATGCTAATTTCTGGGATGAGTCGGGTAGTAAAGATCAATTTTCAGCCGACCAGCTTCTTCTCATTCATGCCGCAAAATTATTATTATCATCACCAAATAGTGCTGTTGTTCTTGCTGCAGTTGCACTTCTTTTCTACACAGCGCCATCATCTCACATATCATCAGTTGCCCGTCCACTTGTTCGTCTTCTTTATGAAGGACCAACAACAGCTCAAGTAGCACTTACAACGATATTAACAGTTGCAACAGTGTATAACCATATTTTTGTTCCCCATATCAATCACTTTTTCATCAGAAAGGGCGATCCACCTGACGTAAAACAGCTCAAACTTCGTGTCCTTGCTCTACTTGCAACGCCATCAAACGCAAGCATGGTTTTAAATGAATTATCTGGTTATACAGGAAGCCAAGATATTGAATTTGCTGCAACAGCTGTCAAAACAATGGGAAAGACTTCAATGTGCAATCCTATTATTATTCCACAATGCCTTGGATCTCTTCTCCGTCTTATGAATCGTGCTGAAGGATCCGTCCTTTCTGAAGTTGTGTTAGTTATTGCGCATATTCTTCGTAAAAAACGTGGCACAGATGATGAGGCACAAGCCCTTCGTCAATTATGCAGAAAATTCCTTGTAATTAAAGATGAAGATGCACGTAGTGCTGTTCTTTCGATTGTTGGTGATATGCATGAAACCCATCCTGAATTTGCACCACAACTTTTGAGGCATGTAGCTCTATATTATTTAAATGAACCAAGTAAAGTCAGACTTCAAGCATTAACATTAGCTGCCAAGCTTATAGCATGTAAAGCAGATTCGCAAGTTCCTATGTATGTATTGAAAATTGGTGAAAGAGATAGTGAATTTGATATTCGTGATAGAGCTAGATTTTTAATTGCATTACTTAACAATACAGCAGATGATATTAAAAATAACTTAAAGACACTTTTATTCCCAGAAAGGAAGACACCACAATGGTTTGTTTCAGAAAATCAAAATGCAAATCAAGAGGGAACTTCACTTTTGGATATGAATTATTCAAATGCAGCACAAACAATTTTCGAAGGAGCTTCAAATCAATTTCAAATCGGAACATCTAGCCATTACTTTAACCACGCATTTAGTGGATATGAGCCACTTCCTGACTGGGCTCCTGAAGATGAATTGCCTGATGAAAGCGTTAGAGCTCAAGTTAAGGTTCTTCCTGATGGAACAAAGATGACAGCTATTGCCGGTGAAGATGATAAAGATGCACTTGACATAAATGACTGGTTCAATGAAGGTGTTGCAGGTGGCGGTGAAGAAGATGATTATTATTCTGGATCATATTCTGATTATTCATATTCTTATTCAAATGAAGAAGAAGACCAGCAAGGAGGTGGTGATGATCCTCTTGGATTTTTCGATTAAGAAAAATCAATAGATTCCAAAAAAATTACCAATACTTTGTTAATTATTTTTTAGGTTATATTATAAATATTATCGAACTATTTAATAATTATTATCATTATTGATTTTTAACTTAACTTTTCTCTATTTTCAAGCAATTTCATCAAAAAAATATATATATATATAAAGGTCAATTTTAGGTCAAATTTTGGTCAAATTCAAAAAATAACAAAATCAAAGTTTTTTTTATTTAATTTAAAATAAAAATATATATAACATATAATTTCTTAGGAAGTAATAGATATTATATTTCTTACACAGAGCTCACGATTACTTTCATCCTGAGATTCCCAAAACTTTTTGAAATATTCAGGATTTTCTTTTTGTTCGATTTTGAAAACTTGCACGCAAGTTTTAACCAAGTCATTTGACAAATTATCATTTGTCAGTGACTTCATAGCAATTTCCAGCATGATATTTATTAACTTTTCGTTATTAATTTTCTGTGCACAAAGCATCAAGAATTTTATATAAATTCCAGCATTTTGCGGGTCATTAACAACGAGTACCGAAGCAGCACCAGTAGCTCCACGAATTGCAAGTTGGATTCCAACTTCTTTTCTCAAAGTGAGCAAGCTTGCAATGAAATTAATTCCGCCTCTTCTAAGCCTTTTCATTATAAATTCAGAAATTTTGTCATAATCCAAAATAACATCGTCTTTTTCTGAAATTTTGATTTTCTTCTTAATTAGAAGAGTAAGAAGCCTGAATGTGAAAATGCTTGATTTTGGCGTTTTTTGACTCCAATCGATCAATTCATCAATGATTGTATCGATTCCTTCTTCAACTTTCATTAAAAGAACGTTGAATAAAGCAATGCATTTCTCGTTGTCATCAAGAGCAATTCTTGTCAAAAGGGACTTTGTCAGATCAAGAATATGTTTTTCAAGAATATCCGAATCAAAGTGCTCAAAGCAACGAGCAGCAGTTTCGGCTTCAAATTTATAATTCAAAACTGAAAACAATAAAATATTCCATAAAACTGGTAAAATATCTTCTTTTTCTTTTTCTTCTTCTTCTTCGCCTTTTTTCTCAGTTGTTTTGGCATCTTTAAGATATCTTGATGTATATTTAAAGAGTTGCGAAATTGGCTCTTCAATCATTTGTTGACCATTCATGATTGGCAAAAGTGTGATGCAGGCATCAATTACTTCTTTGACCAATTCAAGCTCATTTTCATTTGGATAGAATTGAATGATCGATGCAGCTCCATAAATGAAGCCACGTGCTTGCCAAGCTTCAATTGCGCTTTTTCGTAGTTGAATAATGAAGAAAGAGAGCAAAAATTTGGGATCAAAAGAAGGTTTCTTGCCAATTACAAAGTCAGTATAAACAAGAGATTGCCAAAGTTCAGTCCATATTGATTGATAATTAATTGCTACAGATGAAATAGAATCATTTGCTTTAATAACCTGCTTAGCAATGCTTTCAAGTTTAGGCTTTATTATTGGTGCATAATTTTTGACAAAATCTGGAACTTTTTTCTCATATGATTCTCTGCATATCTTCAGCGCACGAGTGAACATCATTGTGTATTCAGGTGTTTCGCTTGTTCCTTGTTGATCATTTGTGCATTTCGAAAGACTTTCGAAACAAAGTTGAAGATTATTTTTATTCATGAATGATACAAGAAAACCACCAGATACATTGAAACTTAATTTAAATGCAATTGGCATTAATGCAGCAAATTGAGATTGAAGCTTTGAAAAAGTGAAACGCTGCAATAAACTACTCAACATTGGAAATGATAAAGTTTGTAGTTCAAGAATTCCGCTGGCGGCCGTTTTACAAAGAGCTACAGCTATTATTGGCGCTTCATTTATCGTGACAGTGTTAAAGATCGTTCCTAGTGACTGAAGAACCATATATTTAATTTTGTTTGAAGGTGCCAATATTTTTGTTGAATTTTGTTCAAGAGGGATGCTTTCGTTAACAAGCACATTCTGAATCAATGATAATAAAAACTGGCCATTTTCACGTGATATGAGCTGTGCAACGGCAGTTAATTGATTTGGATGATTTGAATATTCTATGGCAGTGAGTAATCTGGGGATTTGTTGAGTAACAGTGCCTCGTCCAATCATTGAATAAGCTTCTGATGCCGAAAGAAGGATTGGATAAGAAGTGGTATTTGACATTGGAAACTCAATTGGTATCATTGATGACATCTGATATGAAATACGTGAAAGTGAAGATGAAGTAAAGTAAAAAACTCCCTTTGCAAATGTGTATGGTGATGCTCGTATTGATTCAATTACAGATAGAATATCAAGAACAGTGGCGTTCTTCAAGGAAATATCAATGTTGGTTGTTATAAGAGGTAATAAATCAACTAAAGAGACGGAAATAAGATGTATTATGACTGGATGAAGAGAAGTGGAATCATGCATTAATTTTAATAGAATGTTGGTATGTTGCCATGCTATTCCAAGTTTGTTAACTGTCTCTGCTTGAGTAGTTAAGGCTGTAGAAAGAGCATGAAGAGCAAACGGCGCTGAAAAATGAGAGAAAAATCGTTCCCCAATGAAAAGAATAGCACGAGAAAGAAGAGAATCTGAAAGATGGAACTGGCACATTATGGCAGAGAGAAGAAGGCATGAAACAGCTCGCTTATTCATTTCAATAAACTTGAAAAGTGCATCCATCATGGCCATTTGTCTTTCTATTGCTTTAGCAACTAATTCGCATGTAATTTGAATACGGAAGAAATCAGATCCTTTCAATGTTTTCAAGATTGAACCAATGAAACTTTTTGAGAAACTTCTCGAAAGATCATCATCTTCAACAATTCGAAGCAAAATAGTATGGCCAACAAGCATTTGTGCTGATGTTACTGATTGTGTAACAAGATTCGTAATTATTGTGTCGGTTTGGACTGATTGACAGCATTTCATTAATGATGGAAACATATTGATTATCTTTTGAGTAGCAATTTGTTGTAAAGTTTCAATTTCATCAACTTTGGGGATGAGGAGATCTTCTCCTTTTGTAACATTTCTCTTTATCTGTTTTTTCAAAAATACACGACCTGGATATGATGATAACATTTTCTGAATAATAAAAGTAATGATAGAATCAGCGTTTCTTCGACTTGCAATGATATATTCAATAAGAGAAGCAAGTGATTGTTCTGAAAGTCTGTTTAAATTACTTTGAGCAGCGTTATATGCTAAATCTGAATGTGGTAATTTTGAATGCTTTGCGAAAAGACGAAGAAGAGCTTCCATTAATTTAGTCCATTTCTGCTCATTCATATTAGCAGATGATGATTGGTTTTGTGAAGAAGAAGATTGTTGATTTGTTGATGAAAATGATAAGAGAACTTCGCATGAACCTCTAAGAGGGCTACTTAATTTCTGTGGGTCAAAAAAGTTTTCTGGTACATAACTTAAAATTAACCAAAGGGCTGAGAATCGCATTGAGCCGAAATCAGTGAGAGATGATATTGTATTGACATATTCATCAAGGCCTTGCTTCAATGATTCTACTAACGATGGATTCTTCTCAATAACAGCAGCAACCGCAATTGAATTTGCATTTGTTATTTCATCGGAATTTATTTTTGTATTTTCAACAATAGCTGATTGGATGACGTTTTGTGCAACAGATGGATAATCACGAGCGAGATTTGAAAAGAAAAATGAAGCTGCTTCAATGTCACGTGGATTACTTGATCGCGCTAATTGAAGTGCAGCACTAACACATGAAAGTATATCACTCTCATTAACAATTAGCAAATTAAGGACCGAAAGTTGTGATGGTGATGGCTTTGTCTCACTTAATACTGTTCCAAATAAATTTTGTTTATCAGATGGCGAAAGATAATTTAAAATTAAATTAATATCGTTTGGTGATATTTTCCTAATTAATTGAAAAATTTCGTTTGAATTTTGTACAATCGTTGATACTGGTAAAAGTTCAAGAAATCGAGATATAATGGGAGATAAGTAACTTGTATATTTTTGGATGATTGAAAATGATTCTTTAAGGCTATTTGATGATTGAATAAATGCACAATATGCAGCAAGACGACTAGCTTGAAATCGAACAAATGGTGTCTGGGATTTTAGTAAACAAGAATCGCAGCATTCAATTGCACTAGAAAAATAACTTTTATCAAATTGCACAATAGCTTTCACTAATTTCAGAGCAATAATTTGATTAGCTTCTGGAATAACATCGATGCTTTTTCTGAGAAATTTATAAACTGGCGCACAAAATTGTGATAATGATTGTGCTTTTGTTTTAAAAATTCCTCGAAGTGCAAAAAGAGAATGGAATCGAAGTTCTTCAGGCAATAAAATTAAAGCGTTAATAGCTTTTGGGATTTGCGAAGCGCATCTTGATCCTGAACGATTAAATATTTCACCAATAGCAATTGTGGATGCTTGTGTTAATTTATTAACAAGATCTGAGATATCTGATGCAACTGGAGGATCTGGTAATTTGTTATAAATTTGAGTTAATCGAAAAGCAATTGAAATTGAACATTGGACGCTAATGTTTCCGCTGTTAATTTTAAAAAGATTGAATAATCCTTTTTCGAGTTGGCGAAAATCAGTTTCATTTGATATTTGTGGAAAAAGTAAATCAAATTTAATTAATTGTTGAAGAATCACTTGTTCTGGTTGAATTACACGATTTGAAGTTGATAATTTTTGAAGTTCTGATAAAAGAGCTTCCATTTTTTCTGAGGTGTAATTTTTTTTCTCTTCTCTTTTCAACAACCAATATTTCGCTCAAATTTTTGTATATAATTGAAATTTGAATAATGTATTTAAAAGTATCTATACGTTATGTAATATTTCAATGCTTACATCTACTTCTAACGAAAAAATTGATATTTCATATTCATCTGATTCAGATATCAGTTCAAATGCTGAAGAGCTTCAATTGCTGGAAAAATTAAGAATGAATGAAAATGCTGTTATAAGCAATGAAAAAGAAATGCAAAATAAAATCATTCAATATGAGCAAAAAATACGCGAACTTCAAGAAGAATTAAATAGCCAAGGATCAACATCAGAGTTATCCCGCAATATTAATAAAAATCAAATTAATGATAAAATATCTAATTCCTTTGGATCTGAAAGTTCAAATGGTAATAGATTAGAGTTTATTTCAAATGTATATAGTAATGAATCAGATAATCATGCTTTTCAAAATAAAATAGAAAATAAAAATAGATTTAATTACACAAATAGTCAAGCAAAAAAATGTTATTCAAATTATCCAGAAAAATATACTAATCGCTTACAATTAATCAATGATATGGAAGAATTTGTTAATAATAAGTTTAATGAAGCTGAAAAAATAATGAACTCTTTATTATATTCGGACAATCAAGCAAACCCAGTTTTATCTGCTTCTGATTTTAATGTTCGTGAAATTCAAGAGCAAAGCATTCAACTCAAAGCAGAATTAACACAATTAAAGCAATCACTATACAGATATCTAAATCGCCACGAGGCAGCAAAGAAAAAAAGAGAGGCTAGAGAAAATTTATTAAATCAAAAAATTGCTTTTCTTGAAGAAAGGGAGAAAAATTTAACGCAAATAGTAGAAATGCAGCAAAATATTTGAATTTTGTTTATATACATTTTTTATAATACCTATTTCCATTTTTTAATAATTCTTTGGTTTTCTTGATGACGCATTCATCATTCATTAAAATGTCCAATGATAAATTGTACAAATAACGCCAATATTCGGATGTTTCATCAAGTTTACCTTGAAGAGGTTGATGCATATCCCTTTCGGCGCCAGGTAAGGTAATATATAGAAGATCTGTTAGATAAAAAATAGAAATATCTGCTTCAGAAAAAACTCTATCTTCAATTACATAACGAATATCATCTGCTTTCATATCTGGTGAAAATTCGCTAACCATTGATGCTTCTAATGAATCTGGCCCCCAATGTGTTACGATTACATTAGATTTATGTTCTGGAATTGTTTTGAAGCTGTTGGGATAAAAAAAGCTGAAATTATTTTCTTTCGTACTTTCTGCAATCGAAGAATCGATCATTACTGAAAGATTCGAATTATTAATTCCTCGATATAAACCAATATTAATATTTTTTTTGTCAGTATTGCATATGTATACAGAATGAGAATATTTTGAAACAAGATCAACTTTTTTGCTAACGTTATCGTCATTATATACGACAGTTGCAATATTGATATTCCTTTGGCATGCATACAAAAAAGCATCTTGAAGTTGAGAATAACATTTAAATTGAACAAATAGCAAAAAAGTATTGTTGGCTTCTTCTTCTTTGATATACTTTGAATAAAATTGAACAAATTCCTCAAATGATTTTTTTTGCGTTTCTCTTATATTATCAATATTTAGGTATGTATTTTTTAAAATATTTTTTTCAAAAATTACATATTCTTCTTTAAGTATCTTTAATTTTTCAGCCCGAATTGAATCTATATCATATGATATTAATTCATTAGCATTAAATTTGCAATCATAGTGTATCGGATCGATCGTCAAATCATCATTAACTTTTTCTATATCAAGAAGAATTTGATAAATTCCACAATTATTGCAAAAGTCTACTAATCCCTTAACCGAGGAGAAAGTTCCAACATCACATCCATCTTTTCGTGATTTAAAAGAAATAAGTGGTAAATAAATTGAAGCATATCTTTGCTTAAATAATCCAAAATGTATCTTGGAAAAATAAAACATATTAGTATCGCGATGTCTTGAGCGCATCTCAAAATAAGAATTTTCAAGATAGTAATCTTTGATTTCATGATAAAATTCACAATAATCTCTTGGTGCATAAAATGTATAAAATTTATGATTAACTTCCACACTTATTGGCTGATAATGAGATTTGGTGCAATTATTTCTTTTTGGGGTAATTAAATATAAAATGGGTCTTCCATACAATAAAATAGGGCGTATAACTGGATTATAAGAAGATTTTAAATCATCCCATTCATCAAAAATACAAATTACTACAGTTTGATAATATTCTAAATTTTTAAAATCAAAAACAATTGATCTATATTTACAAGATTCGGTTTTCTTTTCCAAATTATCTTTTATCATGTAGTATTTATAGTAAAAAGCAGAAAACATATTGATATCAAATGTAAAAGTTCCTTCACAACCATGATTATCATAGTATTTTAATTTGTGTTCAGAAAAAGGTGTCAATACATAGCAAGTGCCTTCATTAATATTAGAACCTTTAAGAACAAAAGTTATTTCAATTCTTGGCATATATAATAAATATTTGAATCATTCTCAAATTTGAATATTATAGAAATAATGAATAGGTTTTTTAGTAACAAATTACATACAATTTTCAAATGTATCTTTGTTTCTCGAAATAAATAATGAAAAAGAAGAAATATTTTCAAAAATAGGAATGATATTTCCTTCAATTTCTCTTTTTGGTAAAGCAAAGCTAGGATCATTAAAAATATTATCAAATTTTGTCATGCCATATTGAGAAATGAGTAATAAAAATTTTTTCATATCTCTATTATTCCAATTAACAGGGATATCAAAGCATAATTCATCCAGATGTTGAATTGTAAAACTAAGATATTTAAAAAACTCTTCTGCAAATTTAATTTGCAGAATATCTTGTTCTTTCAAGGTTGACCATTCTGTGAAATTAGATAATTTTTGTACCGATTCTGGCGCAAAATGCATTTGATGAACAGATGGAGAAATATTTTTTCCAATTGAAATTGAGCCCTTAACCCCCAAAGCGAATCTTTTTATTTCTTGAGAATTTTTACTTAAAATTCCAGTTTTTGCATGAAATTCACGAATATCAGCAAAGCTGTAACCAAAATCTTTAAATACTCGCAATATCTCATCAAATTCTTTTTCACACCACCAATTAAAATATTGATGAATTTCGAATTTTTGTTCAATAATTAAATCATATTTCATTAAACGAACGATTTCGTATAATCTTGAATCAGTCGAATAATCAATATTATCATTGATTTCAAGTTTATCACGAAAAATATTAAAAAGAGAATGATCAATAACCTTATTTCTGATCGGTGGCAAATTACTAAATACAAAATAATCGTTTCCAAAGTTCATTGCCCACATTTGATAAATGCATCTCATTTCTAGAATTTCTATCAATGATAATGCTTCTTTTATGATTATATCTTTCCATTTTCGAACTTGATTTAAAGTTCGATTAAATGAGTGTGAACTATAAAAAACAGAAGACCAAAGACGTGATTCAGAGCAAAATAAAAGCTCAGTTGAAAAATCTGGAACAGTCATATATAATTGATTCAATAAAGTAGGAAAAGTAGGAATCAAAGATCCTTGAATTGATCTAAATGAAAGAATAACAACAATTGCACAAAATTCAAAAATTTGACTTGGATTATGTCCATCTGATTTTTGTGAAATTTCATCCCATGAGCCATATCCATATTTTTTAAGAAATTGAATGAGATTAGGAACTTCTGATTCATTGAATGTTGCATTGTTTTCATTTTCTGTTTTATTTTCTGTTTTATTAGATTTGTTTCTTGATGTTTTAGATTGATCTGATTCACTAATAATAAAAGAAAGAAAATCACGATCATTCATTGTTTGTTGAAAAGTTTGACTCTTTTCATATGCTATTTCAATTGAGTTTAATGATGATGATGAAATTATTTGTGCAACTTTTTTGAATTCTGATATGATATCGTTAAAAGAGCTAGATGAATTCGTAGATGAAAATGCTATTGGCGGATCAATAAGAGTGCTTTGATCTGGAGGAAATATTTCTATTATATCATTATCATTAAAATCATTTGTGGTATTTTCAGATTTCACTATTATTGAATTCCAAAGTTCACGTTCTTTACTCAGTTGAATAAATTGTTCATGTTCTTGTGTGCCAAAAGTAATTAGCTTGAAAACAAATTTTGTAGACATTTTGTTTTTAGGGAAAAGTGATTCAGAATTAATAATTGGTAATTGAGAATCCATGTTATAGTCTAGAACAACAACAATCGAAACTGAAGAGAGGCCACTAATGTTAAGATTAATTGATGATAATATTATAAAAAAATCAGTGTTATCTGGGGAATTAAAATATTCTAGAAGGTTTTGGATATCGATTCCATTCATTTGTTCGTCAATAACTATATAATTTGCTTGATCTAATTCTAGAATCTCGCGGACAAGAGAATTAAATTCTTTTGTTTTTGCAAAAAGTGCTATTTTGATGTTTTTTCCTAATGAAGCTGTTATAATTCTGTCTAAGGCTAAAAATTTCGCCGAAGCGCCAATAAACAAACTTTTTTTGTCAGTAATTATTTTTGATGAAAAGTAAGTTTCAGCACCTTCAACAAGGAATGGGTGATTGCAAATATACTGGGACAATATATTATTTTGGATAAGGTCAAATTCTTCTCTATTTTTTGGATGGCATATTTTAGATAATTCGTTTAATTGTATTAAGCGAAGCATAATTTTTTGTATAGAAGTTGGCATAACAAAGGCTACATATTCTTTTATCATATCGTTTTCAAGTTTGATTACTTGTTTCGTTCTACATAAAATAACAGATTCAAGTAATTGTTTTGCTCTCTCCTGATATAATTTTGTAAAAAGTGAAGTGTTCCATGTACTGTTTGGTTGTAAAAAGTTAAGAAGACAAATAATTTGCTGATTTGAAAAACTGGCTAAATTATCACATAAAATTATTTTATAGCTATCATCCAATCCTTTAAAAGAAAACGAAAAGTCTAGTTGAGAATGCAAAATATTAGTTGGATTATCAAGGCATGCTATCTGCCATTTGTAGTTTTGTAACTTATCTTGATCACGGTAATATGTGTCATATGAAACCAGTAAAATATTAAAAGAAAGAAAGTTGTCTTGAACATTTCCATCTTTATCAACTGCAGGAAATCCAAAATCACGTAGTATTAAGCATGAATCCTGGTCACCATCGTAAATAATTGAATATAAATTTGTCCATTTTTCAATCTCCTGTTTCCATTTGGATAACTGATCTGTGTCAGCTATTACAATAAAAGGCCCATGCCAATCACTATGTTTATTAATATGCTCAAGAAATAATAAAAATTGGACTGTTTTTCCAAACCCAGCTTCATCACCTAAAATACACTGATCTTTTTTAAGCCATCGATCAATGATCCATTGAATTCCTTCAACTTGAAATTTCAATAATGAATTTGATTTGCTAGAAATTTCAAGCTGTGGCAAAGAAGTTGGAATATCGGCAAGTCTTTGAGGAATACTTCGAAGATAAAAATTATAAGATCTAGCAGCATAACTTTCATTCATATCTTTAACTGGTTCCCAGAAATATACCATAAAACTGAGTGTTTTTACTTTAAACAAGTATACAATATTTTCTTCTACCAAACGATGAGAAACAGCTTCAATCGAACATCCAATATACTTATTGAGCGAATTAAAATCGAATGATTCCTGTCGAAATATTTCCAAATTTGATGCAAAAGAAGCATTAGTTAAAAGATCTTTTTCAAAAACCCAGTACGAAAATTGGGGATTGTCTTCTTCATAGCACAATAAAAACTCTGTTCCATTTTCGGAATTGCGCATCATGAAGATTCTAGATATTTTTTTGTCATTACTAAAATTATTTTCTGAAGATATTGAACTTCCCTTCATTTGTTTAAGAAGGGAAGGAGATATCCATTTGGGTAGGTGGGAGTGTTTGCTTTCAATTGCAGTAATTAAAGTTTCTAAACTTTCATCTGATAAATTGGAAAGGCGTTCATTCGCTGTTAACGATGATGAAAAAGAAATTGTTCGAACGCATTTTAGTTGAGGAAAATTCTGATTCATTTACCATTGATACAATTTAAATCGTTAAGGTCAAATATTTTGCCAAGCATGTTTGATTTTACTAGATTTTAATATGAGTAATAAAAATACTAAAGGTAAACAAAATAATAATTCTTTTTCAACCTGGGGTGGTAACACAAGCTCCTGGAATACTAATAATAGTAATAAGCAAGGTGGTAACACAAGCCCATGGAACACTAATAATAGCAATAATAACAAAAGTAGCACTGGATTTGGTGGTTTTGGAACTGGAACAGGCACTGGATTTGGTGGTTTTGGAACTGGAACAGGCACTGGATTTGGTGGTTTTAAAACTGGAACTGGAACTGGTTCCGGATGGAATAGCGGTACGACTGGAACTGGCTGGGGTGGAAACAGCCAACCACAACAACAAGGATTTAATCAAATGCAGCCTTCAGCTCCAGTTATTCCACCTGGTGGCTGCACGGTTGGGTATATCCTAAATGAAGGCAATGCTCCAAAAGTTGAATTAAAAGTGAATACTAATGATCCCAATGCTCCCAAAAGTGCAGAGTTTAGAGTAAATCATATTTCACAAATTCCGGCATATGGTTTATATACAATTGACGAATTAAGATATTATGACTATCTATACGAAGAATATATTACCAAAGTCTCGACTCCAACTACTCAAAATAATATGTTTAATAATCAAAACAATCAAAATAAGCAGTTCAGTATTAATAATAATGGTCAAGCACCAAAACCAGTATATGTCAGTTGTTGGAAAAAAAAGCCGGAAGAAATTAAAGAACCGCAAGAACCACTACAAAAACAGCCATTTGGAGCTCTTCCAGCAACAACAATAAGCGTTTCTCAAGCAGAAGGCGAATCTCTTCCAAAGCAAGAACAAATACCTGAAGATCCTGGTTTTAGAAATAGCATGTCTCTCTATCAGCATATTTTGAAAACAAACCCTGAAAAGTCAGCAACTCCAGGCCTCCGTCAACTCAACCCACAAAAACTGCAAGACAGGCCAAGCGTAAAAGATAAATTAAAATCGGCTCAGTCAAATAGTTCTATAAGACCGGGCGAATTGTTTAAGAATTTTGACGAAAGCAGTGAAGAAAAAGAAGACATTAAAAACGATGATTATGAATATATACCTGATTTGGATTCAATTAAAGATAACGAAGAAATTTATAATTTCACAGTTATTCATCATAAATTTGGATCAATTGTTTTTCCAAGGAGTTTCAAAGTGAAACAAATCAACCCTAAAAAATCTATTATTTTTTCTGATAGAAAAGTTAGTATTAGCATATCAAATGTAGATAAAAGGAGGCTCGGACTTGATAAAAACTTTATTTCAATTGTAACACTTAAAAATGTTTTGCCTAGTGAGTATAAAAAGAAAGAATCACTCAGGCACTACCAAGCAGATTTAATGAAGTATTGCAAAGATCATGGTTATGATTTTATTTCATATACAAAAGAAGATGGATCCTTAATGTTTACTGTTTCATCCCTTTCAGAATTTCCTGTTGAAATTTTATAATATATGCTTTTATATTTTATATGTTAATGCTTTTATATACTAATACTTTTATATTTGTTTTGATTTTGAAAATAAAAATTCAATATTACTACTTTGATATATTAATTTCATCACTTAGAATATTTTGCTAATATGTCTGTATATCATTTTAATATTTCTGTCTTTCTATAGATTTTAAATATAGTAATTGGAGATTATGGAAATTGAATATGAAAATAACATATTTGGAAAGTATTATATCAAAAGAATATAGTTTATATAAATAACAATAAGTACATCTATAATAGTGACTGTAAAAGTTATATTTCATCGATTTTTTCAAATTCTACTGTGTCAAGTGGTGCATTTAAATGACTTTTTGCTGTTATGTCTTTTAAGAATGGTTCATCTTGTTGTTTATCTTTTTGGTTATTTTTAGGTAAACTATTTGAAGATTTTTTTTCTTGAAGCTGTATTACAGTATAAGAAATTATTCCAATCATTGAAACTATGAGTCCAGTTATTTTTTTGAAGAACTGGGATTGTGTTTCTTTTTTATTAGGTGGAAACATAATCAATCCAAAAATAAAGATTAAAACTGTTTTTGTATGCCCAACCACCTGATATGCAACAGCGCTCGTTCTCCCAATAAGGCCAAATGAGCAAACATTTACACTGACTGCAATAAAACCAGTAATAAATATAAGTAGTATTTCAAGCTTTTGAAAATGATGATCAAAAATAGAATTTATACCATGAGTCTCAAGGGATAATGCTGCAAGTAGCGCTAATATAAATTGTGGAAAAGATGTAGCATGTTGTAAAGCTGGTCCATTAACATTAAACTCTTTTTGTTTGCTTCCAGTTTTAGTTTGGAAAACAGAAACACAGCATACGCCAACAAATGCAATAATTGATCCAAATAAATTCAATTGAACATCATTTACTGTAAATAGTGCCATGCCAAAAATTAAAATAGAGAGAGAAAATAGAGTTTGTGAAGATGTTTTTTCACCTTGAAATAATAGATTATACAAAATAATAAAAGGTATAACTGATAACTTTGATAGTTGATAAAAACCTACTGAATTAAATTTGAGATTAAAATTCATAAAAACGACTGCGCCAACACCATAAGCCCCCATATTCCACTTTTCTAACTGGGGCATGTTAGTAACTCGATCAAAAAAACGGAGTCTGCACATAATTTCTAATAATAAAAAGGTCATGAAAAAATGGTAGGCAGTGAGAAAGGTGGCGCACCCAAAATGATATTTATCCATGATATATTTGTTAATTAGAATAAGAGATGTTGAAGATAAGATGCTTCCAAATATCCAAGATAGAGTTATATAATTAAGCATAATCACATTTTCAAATCATCAGAAAAAATTGAATACTTAGCATTCAAAAAAATGAGAAATTAAGAAATTTCATTTGAACAGTTTCGGAGACGTTGATTTTTAAAGAAAAAAGTTTCGTATTCAAAAGAAGCAGTTAGTAAAAAACAATTAAGGGCGGCGTTTTTTACTCACAAAACTAAAAATTTTATTCAAATTTCTAATCCAAATAATAGTTAAATATATTTCACAAATAACAAGTTTTTAGCATTAGTTATTACCGATGCATTATTCAAATTCCAAAAAGAAATAAGAAACGTGAATTTACTTAATTCTTTCTTATAGAATAAGTATATCATTATTTTCTTCAACTCATTTTTTGGTAATAATGTCAATTCTTGATTGGCCTGGTTTGTGTTGGACAGAAATTGAATATCCAACTTCATCAATGTAAATAAAGTGAGTATATCTTGATTTTGAACTATGAATTTGCTATATAGCATTTTGTTGTGGCTCTGTTGTTTCAGTATTGCGAGCAGCTGACTGATACTGAACATCTTTATAGGAAATCAAAGAAAAATCAAGTTATGAATTTAATATTGTGCCAGAGTTTCAATTATCTCCCTGAGAGTTAAAGTTGGATTATATCGCATTACACTCAGCGCTTTATCGAATAAATCCTCTGACTACTTTTTGGAGTGTGGTGTATGTCCCACTTAGGATAAATTTCTCCTTCATTTCTTGAATACTTGTAAAATGTACCAATTTCATAACCTTTACATAACACAAAGCGCAATAACTTCTTTATTTTTTTGTTCTATCGCTTCTTCAAAGATTTCTTTACAATCTTCTTTTGTTAACTTCTTTCTTGTTGCAAAAGAACGCGTGATCTTACAAATATTTGTAAATAAAAATGATATGACCTTTTTTATTGCAAAAGTGGATTTTCTGCATCATTGTTCGAGTGTAAAAAGATTTGGCGCTTTTATGACAACCTTATTTTATCAATTCTTTGAAATGGTTTTTTAGCACTTATTAAAATAGGCTTAGCTATTTGGTTTTTGATCAAATAATGCATATAATTTGAACAATCATTTATTAAAAGATCAAAAAAAAAAAAAAAAAAAAAAAAAAAAATACGTTAAGTCTTCAGAATTATAAACAAAAAATCTATTATTTCATCGTTTTTTTCAATTTAATTATGATTATATCTTTTTATTTAAAAATAAAATAATAATATTAATTATTTATTTAAATCATATGATCTAATTGTATATTAAAAATAAATTTGTTACAATCCATATTAAAAAAAGTAATCAATATTTTAGTTTTTATATACAAACAAATCTTTTACAAAATTGATAACCATTTAGAACATTTAAATCTTCAAAATTGAAATTCAATTGAAATATTGAATATATAAAATTCAAACGATTATATAAATTTATGCAAAATGAAACAAAGTAAAATGCTTATTGGGGAAGGTAAAATTCTTTATACAGTTGTAAAAGAAGCAATAGAAGAGGCTGGATTTTCATTACACTCGAAAAATTCAAAAACAGTTTTAGTTTGGTATGATAATTTACGCGAAGCTGATTTTTATTCAAATTTAAAACCTTGGCAAGTTGTTAATCGAATTCCATCAATTAATTTAATAACAAGGAAAGCACCTTTTATTCAGTTAATGAATCGAATGAGAATTTTTTTCCCTTCATTATATACTTTTTATCCAGAATCGTTTATATTGCCACTTAGCAATGAAAGATTTCAAAAATATATGTCAGAAAATAAAAAAAAATATATTGTCAAACCAGATGGAGGCTCATTAGGATGTGGAATTGTAATTCTTTCGAAAAGCTCGTCATTTAAACCCTTTAAAAATTTATCTGTGGCACAAGAATATATCGATTCATATTTAATAAATGACACGAAATTTGATTTACGAGTTTATGCCCTCATTGCTTCTGTTTCACCATTGCGTATTTATGTTTATCATGATGGCGTAGCTAGATTTTGTTCAGAAAAAAACTCAGTTAACAGTATTTACTCTCAACTAACAAACACAGCTGTCAATCGAAATAATCCTAATGCTAAAATTGAATCAATAACGAAAACAATAAAAGATGTTTTCCAAACTCTTGAAAAGAATGGAATTGACACAGACTTAATATGGTCAAAAATAGAGAATGCTGTAATATTAACAATATTACCTTGTTTAAATCACATTAATCAAGGAATTTCACAAAAATGCCAAGCAAATGGTTATAATCGTTGCTTCCAAATTCTTGGATTTGATTTTATTCTTGATACTGATTTAAATCCTTTAGTTCTTGAAGTTAATTACAGGCCTTCACTTGATGCTGATATTGAAGCAGAAAAAAAACTGAAATCAAAAATGCTTGGAACTGCTATGCATATTGGGGCTCCTCTTGAATCTTTACAAAAATTAATTAATAATCATGAAGAAATTTCAAACTTTTCCAAAGAAAAATGGAATATCTTCTTTAGTAAAATGAGTCAAAAATATTTGCTCATCGATCAAGATATAGATACAGGCCTATTTAATCTTGTTTATCCATCAAAAAATTCTAAAAATATGGAGACTTATAATACAGTATTGAGTATAGTTAAAAGATGCCCAACGAAATTGACACCACGTTACAAACTTCCAATTTCACTCAAAAGACCTGATCCCTCTCAATTACCTAAAATAAATCCCATTGTTTATGATTCAAATAATATAGAAATAGATGATTCATTAAAACAAACAAAAATAGAACAAGAACAGCATCAGAATTTTGTTGATAGAAATGTTTTAGGAATTAATTCTCATATCGACCAACAAAAAAACTTGGAAAAAATAAAGCAACAAAACATAGAAAAAAATGCAACATTGAATGGACATTTGAAATCAAAAATTATTTTCAAAGAATCCGATAATACCAATAATTTATTTATTAAAAAATTAATTGAAGAAATTAACTCAATAAAAGAGCACGATTCAAATGACAGTAAAACAACCATACTGAAAAACAAACAACCAAATGATCAAAAACTTTCTTCACTTGAAAAACAGACACCAGCGAACATAACACAAAAAGCCCCACCAACAACATGTAACAAACAAAAAAGTACACCCGAAAATTCAAATAAATCTTTTCAAGTATCAATTCATTCAAATCAAACTCTTCAAACAGAACAGATTTCATCAACATCAAAACCCAATTCAAATCAGCCAAATATGACCAAATTCAAAAAAGAAAACATATATACCGTTATTAATTCAGATAAAGAAAAAAATGAAAAAAACATGATTCAAGCCACAAATCAAATTATTAATGCTAACAAAGAAAGAGAAGAAAGATTAACTTCAAAAATTAATACTAATAAAGAAATAAATTCCAGTAACCAAGTAATAAGAAATGAAAAGGCTATTAGGAACCGTCGATCAGCTTCAACACGACCTGTTAGACGTTCAATACCTACAGAATCAACAGCACGAATAGGCAGCACAAATATTAACACAATAATCAACAAAAACGACCATTTAGATATCAAGAGCAATGACAGTAATAATCAAATCAATATCAGTATCAACAATAATAAGATAAAAAGCAACGTTGTTGGGAATAATCAATTAAAACAAAATAATTATGATCAGCAGAACTACAATATTATTAATAATAACCAGCAGAAGATAAATATTGCTGATCAGCAAAACACCGAAATCATTGCCTATAGTCACGATACCAACACCAACAAAGATAATCAGTTAGACAACATAATCTCAAAAGACAATCATCAAAACACTAACGATAATAATGAAAATCAACCAAATACTAAAATCAACAAAGAAAACCAACAAAAAGCAAACATTAATAAAAACAATTATCAAAACGCTGAAAATATAAATAATGAAGTAACCAAAATAAGAAAAGTAATGTATTCGAAATTACAACAATCAACAAAAGCAGCACCCACACAAGCAATGATAAACGAATCCGAATCAAAAGAAAAAAATGATACAAAATTAAAACCTACTCCAACTAGTACTGAATCAAAAGAAAAAGTCGATACAGAAACAGAAAACAAATCTTTGAAAGATGAACCAAAAGGAACAGAAATAGTTTTAAGACCAAAACAAAAAATCGATGAAACAAAAACAAGGCCAAAAGTAAAAATAAGGCCAAAGTTAGCAAATAGTAAAACAAGAATCGAAACAAATATCAATTCAAAAATAAGCAAACCTGAAAATGATGAAATAAAAACAGAACCAAAGTTCAAATCAAAAGAATATCAAACAGAAGTGAAAATAAAGGCAATTAGGGTTGAATCAAATCAAGAGCAAAATACTAGAAACGATACCAAAATAACAAGATCAGAATTAGAAGCAAAAAATAATAAAATCGTGAAAAATGAGCCTAAAAACAGGATCAAAAATGTTGAAAGAGATCCAATATCAGAAATCAGAAATCAAATTATAAGTGAATTAGTAAAAGAAGAACCTAAACGAAGGTTAGAATCATTGATTAAAGCTGAAACTGAGGGAGGAGGTGATAATAGAATAGCAAATATTAATTTTAAAAAAGGAATAGTCTTAAAATCAAAGCATTGACCTATTTTAAATGTTAGGAGAATAAATAGATATATAATTATTTAGAATATTGAGCTCTAAATCAGTATATAGAGAATAAAATTAGAACATTCCAGTATGCATATATTACTGTTTCATTGATTTTTATCACTCATCTTTCATTTTTTTTTTATATTTCAAAAATTTTAAATAATGACTTTAATGATTCTTTGTTTGATTACATATTGAACCATGAATTTCTATGAAATATGTAACTTAAAAATGCATACTTTATATTTCTGTTTAATGGAAAATAAAAGAGATATTTTGATTGCAAAATTAGTGAAAAAATGTCAAATATAAAAATTGAAATATCTTTTTATTTCATTAGTATATCTTTATAACATTCATTTGTAAATGCTATATTGCACATAATTTATATTTAATTCATATAGGCATTTATATAAATTAATATAAAAAGCTATTTTGCAAATGGTGTATTAAACGGTTCCCTCTTATACTTATTAGATATGCTTAAGTTTTCTAAATGGGATATTGATCCAAAATTTATAATTTATGAAACAGATCTTTCATTTGCATTTTCTAATTTACGCCCAGCTCTTGAAGGCCACATTCTAATTTGCCCAAAAAGAATAATTCAATATTTTGATGACTTAACAACAGAAGAAAAAATTGATCTATCAAATTCAATACTTCATGTAGGTAATGTGATGAAGAAAATATTAAATAAAAAGTATTTATCAGTAACAATTCAAGATGGTCCACTTGCTGGACAAACTGTTCCACATGTTCATGCACACATTTTTGTTCGAAACAATACACCTGATGAAGTATTTTGCTCAACTAGTGTTTCAGAAGAAGAAAGAGTCAAAAATTCCGAATATTATAGGTCATTTTTCCAAAAAGATCAATAATGTACATTACATTGATAGAAATAGTAACTATAACCCATGTTTTTATTTTTTATAACCAGATAATTGTTTATTCAAAAAATTATAGAGTTATTTTTCTCTGCTTTTTTAATTGTTATATTATAAACATAAAAAAGCTATTATTAACTTTACAAAATTATACAAAATTATCTAATTAATTCACAAGATTAAAATATTAAAAAATCTCGAAAAATCATAAAGCTTTATGCAGTTATTTATATATAAAACAAATTAAATAATTAATGATAGTAAATAAAAAAAAAACAATTTTTGTATCAGGCAGTTAATTCACATGAAATTATTTCACCACTTGGAGTTCCAAAAGCAACAATAGGGAGAACTGGATGAAAAGCACAAACACTTCCATTCTCCACGTTCTTTAGTGCATGAATAACGTTACCATTAAAATCAGTCATTATTGGTGACGAGTTCAAAGGAGAAAAGACAATTAACGGCGAATGCAAATGCGCATCAAAATCAACAATTGGCGCCTTTTCATTGAGACTCAAAACAGTACAATTATCTAAATTTGACCATTTCAAGCAAGACCCATTCTTAGTTGCTGCCACAAACAATGGCCTATAGTTATTACTAGTACTACTATTGTTTCCAATATTTTCCATGCCCATGTTTCCGACGATACGAACAATTTCCTCATTAGCTCTTGGAGCAGCCACATTCTGCAAATTCCTTCTACTTTGCTCATTTTCGTCAGAACTACATCGAATATCAAGTTCTACAACAAGTCCGTTTCTGAAACCAGCGACACAATAATCAGCAGAAAATGGATTCATTGCAATTGCAGTTACCACTTCTTTACCACCTGCTGAATATTCAGCGACAAGTTTTTGATAATCAATATCCCATAAACGAACAATTCCATTATTTCCTCTTGATGATACAATTTGATTTTTTCCAGGAACAATAGATAAAAGAAGAGGAGGTGAAGAAACAGTTGGCAAAGGTATTTGACTTTTTTGATTTTGATTCTGACCTTTTGAATTCGAGTTATTGAATGATAAAGATCGTCCATTACTTTGTGAATTATGAGTATGTATAAAAATGGCAGATGATGAAGTTGGAATTTGCTGATCATGAGGAAGTTGTGAAAGCGATGGTGTTGGAACCATTGTTTGTGAAGAATTTAATGAACTTGTTTGAATTGTTGTTACTACTCCTTGATTACTTTGCTGAACTGAGGAATCAGGGCTATGCTGAGTAGGCGAAAAACTTGAAGGTGATGAAGATGAAGGAAGAAAAGAAGAAGGATTGAATAGTCCATACGACGAACCGGAAGCAGATGATAATGCATCTCCCATTGCAGCATTTCCTGCCCCTATCGTCGATGAATCTAAAGTTTGTACATTTGAAGCTTTTGGTGTTTGATATAATGAATCCGTATTTGTATTTGTGTTTGATATTAAATTTTGATTATTAATATTATTGGGACTTTGGGCAGCTGTCACTGGCGGCGAGCCTGCTAATGAGGCTAATTCATTCATTGATAACGATGTATAATTAGGACCTATCGTTGTGTCAATTGATGGCTCTTTTTGAATAGTTTGTATTGAAAAAGTACTACTCTTTTTGCCAGGCCAATCAGCTCTAAATGTAACTCGAGGTGTTCGACGTTTTGGATCCCAAAGATATATACTACCATCATCAGTTCCAACAAGGACGAGCGGCTGAAGATTCCAATCTCCAATTTTGAGCGATGTAACATGCGATCCTAAAGATGTAGATGAAAATTGACTTTTTTGTTCATCGTAAAAAACAACATAACCATCATCTGTTGCATAAGAAAATGAAAGTGAGGTTGCATGATATGATAAACACGTTGGACGGCCAAGTTTAAGATTGATAACTTTACGAGTTGTAAGTTTCGTTGATGGACTGATTGATAGTGATGGTTGTGGAAGTGATATTGGCGGCTCATGAGGAGCTTGTAACTCTGTAATGCGCCAACTTCCACTATTGACTATTTGATTGAGACATACTTTAAATACTGCATCGCCACCCGATTCTGGAATCATTGGTCGTAACATTTCTGGTGCAAAATCATTAATTGAATTTGATGCTGAAAAAGAAGCAGATGTATTTGAATCAGAATCTAAATTATAAAGTGAGTGCTTCTTTATTCGCCCCGGCCCTGCTAATTGCTCCAATGTTGTTGAAGAGTCTGAATTTGCGAGATTTGAAATTTCATCGTTTGAAACCGTTGAAGTAACAAAAGTTGACATATTAGTAATTCGATTTGAGTTCATATTATTATTATTAAATGAATTAATTTTGTTTGTTTTCATAAATCCAAGTGCATTTGAATTACTTTTTATCATTGGGCGAGGAACACCTTCATCATCATTTGATATATCATTTTGAGGGTGTATTTGGCCATAAGGTTGCGATTTAAATTGAGATGAACGAATGATGAATGCTTTGATTTCTTGAGCAGCTGTCATGATTGATGGGTGGGAATCTTCAATCATTAATTCATTTATATAAATACCAATTGAAACTAGTCTTCCAATTGAAATATCAGAAGATGCAATTGATGTTAAAAACTTGAATGAAAACGGCTTATTTTCAAGTTGCATGTTTGTTTTGAACAACATATTAATAAGGGTTGAAAAAGATTGATGCTTAAAAGTTCCACTAATACTTTGACTACTTGATGTTGATGACTTGTTCTCATTTGAATTACTATTGGCATCATTTGCGGCCCTATTATCGTTTTTACTATCATTAACTCCATTAAAATCAATATTTTCACTCATATTATTTAAACTTCCAAATAAATAAGATGAATAAATCGAAAGGAATCGACCAAGAAATAAGATAAAGTTGTAACGAACTAAAAATGAAGAATCAAATGCAGTGAAGAAAACTAAACAAAAGAGCTGCTGATTAATCGTGTCTTCAGAAGGTTGAAGCATACAAGATAATACTCCTAGAGCTGCAGCACGAACTTCGTAAGAGTTATGATGAACAAAAGTTGCAATCTGTATATGCAAAGCTAAATTATAAATGACATCTAGTTTATATCCATATGAATCAAAAATTCTTCGAATAATAATTAAAAGCCATAATGAAAGAATCGTGTCTGATGTCTCAAGAAGAGTTTTGATATTAGTCAAAAATTGATTTGAAATAGCTATACAACGTATACTTTCATTAATTGGAACAAGAGTTGATATAATTACTGCAATTAAAGATTTAGTTTGAGATGGAATTTTTGGATCAAATAATTTGTTTGGAAAATTGCCCATATTAAATTTGCTTATATCATGAATGAATTTTGGTGTTGTCTTAATGAGTGCAATAATTAGATAACATAGGTTATGAAGAACATCAACAGAAAAGTTACTCGATACAAGAGCATTAAATAATGAAATAAATACAGCGCTTTTTGACAATATTAATCTAGCGTCAGCTGAAAATGCAGCATATTGTGCAAGTGTCGTGTAAACAGAAGGAAGCATTTGGCTTTTTTGTGGAAAATAAAACAAAATTGTTATTAAAGACTGCGGTATTTCTGATTCCTGATGACTTTTTAAAAACCCGTTAACTGATTGCAAAGATCGAATAAATAAATTTTCTGTAAATGTGTCAGATGCATCATTATTATTAGTTTTTGATATTGAATTTGATCTTACTAAATTTTTTGAGACAACGATATCAATTATCATTTTCCAGTGGAGCCAGAGAGGGTGGATGGAGAGATCAGGTAGTTTGGGATGAGAGGCCGGATGTATTTGAAACGGTTTTAATAAATATTGGGCTAAAAGAAATCGTTTAAATAAAAGTGAAATAAATGGATCTTTCTTAAATAATGTTCGATAGAGATCGGCTGGTAGTGATTCTGCTGCAATCGCATCTACTATTGCTGATAAAGTATGTTCGAGTGCAGTACTAACAGGCGAGTCTGCATTAAATAAAGGATTATCGGAGGAATCAAGTGGGAAATTATTTGTTACTATAGAACTCCGGTAAAATTGGAGAGTATGACAAACAATCGCGGTTTTTATGGGTGTAAAAATGCAGGATGTCAAAAAGTCATGAGGGAGATGAGGGTCACTTGGGAGACTTTCGCCAACCCCTGTAGCACAAAGGCAAAACCAATCATCCCAATCTATTTTTCGTGTAATAAATTGTTCTTTTGCATCCACTCCTTTTAGTAGTTCTTCTTTTTTAAAATGAGCTGTTTGTGACAAACACGGAATAGTAGAAGCTGCATTGGAGCAATCAAAAATAAAGAAGACAGGCGGTTTAATCGATTCAAAAAGTTTTTTTAATGGATAATAAGCGTAATTTCCTGTTTTCTTATCAAAACAAGATATTGTTGAATCGGCAATTGTTAAAAATCCATATCCAATATAATGATATAATATCTGACCATTTGGAATATCTCTACGAAGTGTTATCACGCTGTTAAGTTTTTCAACGGTTGGATCTATTTGATGAAAAAATCGAAGTCTAGTTTTAATTGAAGTATAATGCTCTTTAAAATAATTTTGAGCATAACTTGTAAATTCTGTTTCTAAAACATTTCTGACATCACGCCAAAAATAAATAGAAGGATGCATTTTCTGATAATCTGAAGTTAAGCGGGGGAAATGATTTGATCCAGCAATCATTGTATATACACACTCAATTGGAACCGATACAGGATCACTTTTTGGCAAAAAAGGAGTGTTAATTTGGGCAATATTAAATTCATTATCAGTAATCGGCGGAAGACCCGAATTTTTAGTTAATTCGAAATCTTGCATCTTAAATTGCGCTAGTTGTTGCTGGATTGTTCGAGCAAATACATGAGTAGACTCAGATTCGTCTGAAAAATCACCTTGAAAATTTGAATCATCGCAATATTCACCGTCATCGCTAGTACTTCCATTAATTATGGTGAGATTTACTGCTCTGCTCTTCCTCATTTATCCAGTTTTATTTTAATTAAATATAAGTAGTATATAAATATTTAAATTCAAAATTTTCTTTATCCCATTCAAAATTTGAAATACGATTTTGAAAATCATATTTTCCAAAAACTCATCGTTTTTTTTTATTCTAAAAAATAATGATGCAAAAGAAAAAATATCTTTTATTTAAAATTTAAAAACATATATAAATGTACATATATTTAGGAGTTACAATATATTGAAGTCTTCATCCCATTTGACACCAGGCCATGCAAAGATAGTTGTATCCTTTTGATATGGAATAATTTTCTGCCACCACTTATCACCAAAAGTGGATAAAAGCCTAAATTTAGACATATTTTTATTATTTGCAGTGATTTTATCAACCACAGCTAAACTTTCAGCTCCACTACAAAAAAAACTGATTCCAAAAGAAATAAGCATTACTGATAGAATGAGTGAGTAAACAGCCAGAAATAATGATAAAACTGAATAAGAGTTTTCTTGATAAAAAAATAAAACTGCGGAAGAAATAATGACTGAAAACTCTAGCATTGATGCATATAAAAAAGAAAGAATAAATGCTTTAAAATTCTTGTCAGCAACACATTGCCCTGTAATTACGCAATGATGATCAAACCTTAAATGGCAGCTACCACATTCATCACAATGGTAAGCCCTTCTTGGCCTTGGAAGATTACATTCTGGACAAAGTGGTATCTTACGAAGTGAATCTGGAATGTCACCATTTTCTATCCTCTTTAAAAGGCCTCTGTTTCGTAAATCATCAGCTGTTCGACCAGGATCACCTGCTATTGTAATAACCCAGCACCAAAGCCACATTATATACATTGCCATCGTAAAAATAAAATTGAAATAATATTTAGCACGACTATTTGATTTATTTATTAACTCAGGCAAAACAAATAACAGAAAGGAAAAGGTAATTGCTGAAATTAAGGATATAATCAAAAAATTTGGTATAAATCTGGAACAAAACTTTTTATTGCATTTACACATTATCATTCAAAATTACTCTGTATCATTCAATTCATAATGAAAAAATCATTCTTTTTTTAAAAAAAAGTACTCCTTAAATGATGAACAAATTCAAAAGTTTTATTAGAAGTTTTTTATTTTTCACCAAGATGAGGCCTATATAATTTTTTTGTTTTTATAGCTTTTTAAATACGATTCAAACAAGTTCACTTTTTTAATACTTTATAAAAAAACAAAAACTTTTTGAATTTAAAAATGGAATAATTAGTTTCAGGAATATATGTCTAAATTACATCCAGACTTAGTTTTATGTGGACAAAGAACTGGTCCAGATCTTGGATTAGTTTGTGAAAATTGTGAGGGCCGATGCCCAATATGCGATTCTCATGTAAATTTAATTGAACCAGTACATATTTGTGGCGATTGTGCATATGGCGAACTTAAAGAACGCTGCATTGTTTGCGCAGCTCCAGCAAAATCACCAGCATATTACTGCCGTGATTGCGTTTTGCTTGGCCGTGATAGAGATGGCTGCCCAAGAGTTGTAAATGTTGGCTTAAGTAGAAGTGACAGAGCATATGAAAAAAAAAGAGCACCAATTGTTCCCGATTCACGATTATAAACAAACCATTTATATTGAGTTTGCTGAAAAAAAAAAATCGATAGAGATAATTTGTTAATTTAAAAAATTGATTTGTTACTATTACAACCACATCTCTTTTTCTTCTATTTTCTATACACCATTAATGAATACCAAAAATGAATTTATTATATTCAAAAACTTTTTCAATCTTCTTTTGGCCTCAAAGGATTTAAAATAAATATTCGTTTATCGGCAACATTTGGCGATGTGGTGCCAAACGAAAATTCGTTTTATGATGTAACATGATTAAATAAGAAAAGTATCTTTTATTAAGAGGAAAAAGCTTTTTTGCTAAATAATCATTTTTATTATTATTTTGTTTAAGGTAAAGGAAATTAGTTTAAATATAGTTACAGGATCATTTTTAATAATTGTCATCATTAAACGTTTATTTGACTAAATATTCTGCAATAATATTTCAGTTAAAAGATAAAAACACTTTAAAATAAGTAAGGCAATGCAATAAAGATTTTTATTAATAGTAATTTTAAAATAACATAATGATTGGTCAGAAAAACAGAAACTTGTGAAAAATGATTTCTCAGAAAAATTGAATTTCTACAATCAACTTTTCAGAGTATAAATTAAATGATATTAAACGTAATTAAAGAAGGTTGAGGTGAAAATATTCACAATAATTTGACCTATGATCAGATTTAAATTGAAAAATCGATAGAGAAAAAAAAAGTTATGTGAAATTGACCTTTACGTTTAATATGCATTTTATAAAGTTCTCAATTAAAATCTATCATTGAAATTTGAAATAATTGTTTCAATAAAACCGCTTATAAAATTCATAAGAGATTTTATTTTCAATTCATTAGATTTTATTGTTCATATGCCTATCCCACATAAAGTTACCAAGGATTTCTTTCTTGCGAATAGTGAAGTACATCATACTAGACCAGATGTTGATGACCCATCCCATGATATCAACATTCTAACTATGTTATTTGGATTACTTTTTAATACTTCAAGAAACAGAGATATAACTAATGGTAATAGAATTGTTTCATATTCCATAATAGAAGTATCTTCTAATGCCCAACAAAATCATTCAACTGTTCTTATAGTTGAAAATCGTGTTTCCCGCCATCGTTCCCCTCGTGATTCTGTCGAAGAATCAGAACATTATTCACCCACACGTCTAACAATTAATGGTGATCGAAATGATGAAATTTCGGATTTCATCTTTTAACTTTTTTTTTTTTTTTTAGCGATTTTTAGATATTAAATTTAAAAATAATAAAACAAAGCGGAAATTATGAAATTATGGACAATCTATTTTAGTTTTTATTCATATTCATTTAAAAAAAATATCGAAAATTATTCGTTAATAAATACTAGTTATTCTGTACGTTTACACACAAAATAATATAATGTATGAAATCAATCGTCTTTTCTTTTTCTTTTTGAATTACGTGAATATAATTTTTCAAATTCAGATCCATCAACATTTACTGTTTTGGCTCCCATTATCGTTGCCATTATCATTCTACATTTTGAAATCCAAGAAGAATCAATAGAATTCATTTCGGTTTTTGGAATATCTTGAGGTAACGCTATCTTAATTTTCATTCCTGAAAAAGGTCGTCCTAACATTTTCAAAAAATGGATGAATCCATCACCAATAGTGAAATTTGGAGACACTGTATAGTCAAAATGTATAAATCCATAAATAAAAAAATTAATTTCGCTTGTATTTAATCCTTTTCCAAATTCACGGAAATTAATTATGTATTCACCATTGGTAACAGATCCTTCTGGAAAAATTACAATTGGGAAACCGAGTTTTTTTGCTTTTTTCACAACTTCTGAAAGTGGCTTTTTATTTGAATTTTTAAGAGATTGACATGATAAAATTTTGATCAAAAGATTGAAAAATCCAAACACATAAACATTTGTTTCATCACAAGGAATAACAAAAATAGGGGAATATTCTGATTGAAACCATAAAAGATTGAGATATGAAGCAAAATTAGAGATAATAATATCACCTGCCTTTGGATTTTTTACTTCTTGTGGAGATGAATAAGTGTCAATCAAAGGTGTTGGCTGCTTATTAATTGATAATAATCCTGTAATATACAAAAGTAATTTAAATAAGATTTTTGATGCGAATTTTATAATAATACGCTTTATGACAACAATTGGAATTATAGATGCTATCATGGTGTATACGAAAGATAAAGATAGTGAGATAAAAAACAAAGGAAATTTCAAAAAAGCAAAGAAAAATGTAAAAAAAGATGCACAAAAACCTTTTTTTGTTGGAGGGATTGGTGAAAAAGGATTTATTTCATGAGAATCCATATTATATAATTGAAACAAAGCTAGTCAAAATCATGATTTTACAACTAAAAGAATAGAAAAAAGATATACTTATCAAAACATTTAATTATGTTTATACTTTAAATAATAATAATTTTCTTTATTTCTTACGAGATGATGATAAAAAGCGCAATGATTTCGTCCATGAAGCTTGGTTAAGAGGCCATGGAAGCTGAGAAGAAGTAATTATAGTTGCTTTTGAATCTGCATTTAATCTAAATGGACGTACAAAAGTAACAAGATCATCAGTAACAAGAATAATATTTGCACCAGGGTAAGAAGTAATTGATAGGCATAATTCCAGAAAAGCAAACTCAACAGCATCATTTCCAACAAACATCTTTGTATTGGTCATCCTCATGACTGTCTGAAGTGGTTGTGGAATTTGGCAATTTGGAGGCTGTAGGATTAATAACGATGTTGGCTTTACACCTTTGGTTGTATCAACGATACTTTTCCAAACTTCAATTGGTTTTTGACATTTAGCTCTGCAATCCCATAGAACAACAATTTCGCTACTCATTTTTTAAAATTTTAAACGTAAATAAAAAATTCATATTTCTTTTTCTCAAATAATATTTGATTATTTGTAATATTTTGATTAAGGATGTAAATTATATCCAAAAATTGCAAAAAGAGCCTGGGTATGGTGTTTGGCTCTGGTCTTTTAAAGTTGTAATCATGGTGATATTTTACGTTTTTTGTTGCTTATAAAAGCACCCAGCTAAAATGTAACCACATTTTTATTGATAAACTTTTTGTTTAAACATATAGAAAAAAAATCATAAATTTGAATATGATAAGGTCTAACTTTTGTATATTATTATCTTCACAGGATCTATATTTCTTAATTAACAAATCACGTATATTAGAATCAATTATTAAATAATTTAATAATGTAAATATATTAATAGAATTAAGGAAGTAAATCTTTGTTTTAATTTTTAAAAATATCATATTCACATATTAATCAAATTAAGTGAAGTCAGCGTCCGCACCTCTGATAAATCTTCACAGGATTTATATATTCACATATTAATAGAATTAAGTGAAGTCAGCGTCCTCACCTCTGAGAAATCGATTTTTTCAAAAATAAAATATAAATCATTCAATATTTGACCATAATATTGTAGAAAAATAAATTGTTAATACCTTAAAATTTTCTAGAAAAAAAAAGTATTTTATTATTAATATATTTTTTAAATAAAATATCAAACATTTTAATATATTCAAAATTCCACTCTTGGCCTACAAAAATCAGATAAATCTAAAATATTTTCACATCACATCTCAAACTATATATGTGATGTGGACAATATTATTCAATTATTCAATGAAATTAACGGTTTAAATTATAATTTGAATATAAAGAAAATTGAACAAAAATATAATTTATAAATATCCTTATATTAAACATTTAATTTATAAAATATATATTTATAAATTTTTGTAAATATATATATAAATATATTAAATGATTTAATAAAATGAATTATTTTATATTTAACTAAATAAACATACAGATATTATAGCTTTTAATTATATAAAATTTATAACTTTTTAAAAAAAAAAAATATCGAAAACTATTCAAAATATTTAGATACAAAAACTATAATTATCTTATAAAATTCTAGAAATATATTTAATATTAGTATGAATATATATTTATATATTCTCCAAAATAATAGAAAAATAAATATAAAATAATCAATCGAAAAGAATGAGTTTGGATACCTTTGAGCCACTTACGATAAAAATTTTATGATGATTTTTATTTTTATTTGACTTTACATTTAATTAATTAACATTCTATTGTGCTTTAATTTCTAAACAGATTTCTTGAGAAATGAATATTTTCGTTGATATGATTTTACAATCGTAAAAGAATCAAATGAAACTAGAAATTTTGTACTTTTCATTCATTTAATGAAAATAATCATGCCATATTTGCATTAAATTTAAGTAAAAAAAAAAATTCAATCTCTTATTCCCCTATTAACTGAATATTTATAACAGTAAATGACATATTTTATTTAATGTTTTATCAAGCAAATTAAATGATCAGGGGTTCTTTGTGGTTTCAATATAAAACAGTATTTTTAATTTGGATAAAAAAATGCAGAATTCGCTCCAAAATTGAATAACTTTTGAAAAAAAATATTTTTTAATAGTGAATATTTGAATATGATTTCAATAAAATTGAATAAAAGTTTTTTTCTTTTGAATGCAATCAATTCAATTACTGATTAACATTTCATCTCTTTACAAATTGATGAGTATGAATGAATCAAATAATGAAAATTTTGATTTGAACGAAGATAAATCCGAATCACAATCTTTAGGCTCTACGCAAGAAGATACCAAATCTAAGAATGAAATAAATTTGGATAACCCTGATAATAATCTCAATGAAAGCGATAATGAAAACAATTATTATGATGATTCCAATGATCAAAACGATAATTTAAGTAATAGTGATGATCTACCTCATCATAAGTTAAAAAAAGATGAACAATATCGACTTGGTGGAAGGCCACCATTAATTACGTTATGCAACTTAATGGTTGGCCCACTTTTATCACAAATTGCACAATCTTTGTATGGAATCATGGACTCTTTTTGGATCTCAAGATCAATAGGGACAAAAGGGATGACAGTTATGAGTATTATTTTGGTTATTGATTTTATTAATATTGCATTTGCTCAGTATTTTAATGTTGCTGTAAGTGCTAGAATATCATATTTATTTGGAAAACATTTAAAAGAGGAATGCTCGCAAGTTGTTGTTGATTTTTTCCGTATTTGTATTATTGTAGGAATTATTATACCAGCAATTTTTTTACCTTGTGTTGATCCATTGATGAGATGGTATGGAGGCGATGACGAAATTGTTCCAATGTGCATGGATTATCTCCTTCCAGCACTTTGCTGCAGTATGCTAAATTATACTTACTTATCACTTTGCGGTTTATTACAAGCAATGGGTAATTCAGGCATATATGGAATTTGTCAGGTTTCATCAGCAATTTTAAATATGGCTTGCTTTGATCCACTTTTCCTACTTGGAATTAAGAGTGGAATGTGGGGTGCTTCGTTAGCTACGGCAATATCTAACTTTATTCCAATGATTTGCCTTTATGTTTGCTTATTCAAAGGAAAATTTGTCGTTAAACCGAAATTTAATATGTATATTAAAAAGTTTAGTCCACACAGCTTGAAAGCTCTGCGTGTTTCATTAAGTCAACTTATTGCCAATCTTGCATCTTCACTTCCAATTTTGATTTTATCCAAACTTGTTGCTCAATCAGCAACAAATGCTGGCAATTATGTTGAAGTTATGGCTGCTTGGAATGTGAACGATCGCCTTTACGCATTTGCAATTTGCATTTGTAATGGATTGAATCAAGGATTCCTTCCTGCTGCTTCATATGCTTTTGGATGTGAACGTTTTAATAGACTTTTACAAATGTTTCTACTGACCGTTCTTATTGGAACAATCTGGACAACTTTTGTTTGTATCTTAATTGAGTCAATTCCAAAGCAAATCGCAAGAATTTGGGGAAAAAGTGAAAAATATTTAGAAGTAGCACCGAAAATGCTTCGAATTGGTTTCGCATCTTGTTTTGCAAATCAAATTATTCTTACAACAGCAGCAACGTTGCAGGCAATGAAAATGGTTATTTTATCTATTGTGACATCAGTTTTGACAATGCTGATACCAATTCCTATTTTTTCATTTATCCTATATTATACAAAGAAAAACGATCCCGTTAGAATGCTTTTTTCTTTCATTGGGCATGACTTGTGGGCAGTTTTAATTACAATTATCGTTATTATTTGGAAGTTGCGCTTTCTATGGAAAGCGCCAAAAGATAGCGAATTGAATCTAGGAAAAGTTCAACAAAATAATTCTGTTTCTGAATATAATCAAGAAGAAAAATCAGTTTCTGAATCAAACCATGAAGAAAATTCACTTGAAGAAGTATAATTATGAAATAAATATTATATAATAGATAATAAATTTATTATTTGTCTTAAATACTAATCAAATATGATTATTAGTAAGTATTATTCATTCTTCTTTTTCTTGGTGAAGTTCAATTTTTTAGAAAATATATTTAAATATACGAAAGATAAAAAGATTTATAAAAACAAATATTCTATATTTATACAAACATCATATTGAATGACTTATTTGATGAATAATATAATTTCATAAAATATTACATAATAATATCTGCTTTAATAATTGTCCCAGAAGGATATTTCCGATCTTGGTTAAATGGCTGATCATTAACAGTAAAGTTTTCATAATCATTCCCAAATAATTTTGGGATTTCAGAAAGAGGAAAAGCACCAAAAAATTCTGATCCATATTTATTATTTTCAACAAAAAATGCTAAATTGCCCTGTCTGATTGGAATTAAGAAGACTGAAGTATGATACTGCGATATTAATGATCTCTTAATTTCTTTTATTGTAAATGGTCCAATAATTTCCTTTGTTCCAGGAAATGAGATATATAAGTATTGTTTATTCAAATTATAATCAGCAAAAATATCTTTAACACTTTGATCATTTGTAATAGGAGTAACATAATTATCACAGTATATTTTATCAGCTTTGATGCTTTCAAGAGTAACAATATTGATCTTTTTTGAAAAAGTTTTGCGAGAATATTGTTTGTTTTTTAGAACATTCGCGTTATTAAACGTAAATAAAATTTTTACAGTATAAGATCCATATTTAATATCATCAAAAAGACCTGAAAATCTTGAAAAATATTTTTTGGAAGAAAAACATACGCTTAAATTATAACTTTGAATTTTCTTACAATTTGGAAGATAAATTTCGATTTTGACTGTAAAAAAAAAAGACTCATATTGCTTAAATAAATCCGAATCAATAAAATAAATTAATAAATCATAATTGGGTGAAAAAATAACTCCTTCTAAATATAAATTGCTTACTTCACATGAGCATACTTCAAAGTAGCTTTTGTCGGAAGATTTGTTCAAACTAAATTGCAAAAAATCCATTGATAATGAATTATTCAAATATTTTGAATGAGTTATATTTATTTAATTCAAAAAAAAAAAAGTTAATATGCATATATCTATCGATATGCATTGTCCTGACTTCACTAAAGAATATATTTCATATCAAAAGAAAATTACATAAATATTTCTTTAATATTAAAAATCAAAATACCAATGGAATTTGAAAATATAACTATATTGAATTCTTTATTAAAAATTAAAAGATGGGACAAACTTTAAAATACGATGTTTAATAATATTAAATCAATATAACGAGTCACAAGTTTATTTACCAATAAATCAGTTTTTTGCAAAATATAATATAAATCTGTTTTTAAAATCAAATAGTACAATTGAATTTAGGTTGCCCAGTAACCAGACCGTTCGACAATATTTGGAGTTTGTTGGACATCATGATTTCGTAAAGTTGCAGGGTCTTTAAATTTCTTTGTGGTTTCTGATTTTCCAGTTTTGTGATATCTTGGATCGCCAGGAGCTCCAACGGTAATTGTTTCATTTGAGTTATATCCTGTATTTCCTCTTCTTATTGAAGCAGTAGCAGTCATAGCTCTTTGCATTGTTCTAATTGGATTTCGATAACTAACTTGATTTGTAGACATATAAGGATCGGGGTAATATAAATTTTGGTACTCGGGAGTGTTTTTATGCTTCAATCGACTAACTTCAATTGGATGTAAATCATTGGCGCTAACATCAGAGAGCATCATTTTTCTGTTCATAGTAGGTGAAACCGAATTCGAAAAACCAGATTGTTCCATCACTGTTCTATTGGGTATTTCAGCAGATACAATTCGTGGAGGCATCCTATAAGAAGCTTTCATGGTAGAGGTCTGCTCGTCAATAGGCTTTTCTCCTATTGTTACATGCTGCCTTGTGAAGCTGTTTTCATCCTTTGGCCCAATTAGGTTTCTGTCCGTTTTCCAATATCTGTCGTGTGAATTTTCATACCTTGAATAAGCTGTTCTATTTGTAGTGGATCCCCATCGTGGTCCAGCTCCATTGTTTTCACCATCAATTGGATTTTTATGCGCCATACGTTTTAATGTAAGAGGATCCAAATAAGAAGCATTCACTTCTCTTTCACGTTCATTTTTTTTCCTCATTGTTGGTGAATCATAAAGAACATTCGGTTCTGGTTCTCGCCAAAAGCCTGAATGCTCCATAACTGCATGAGTAATCGGTTTTGATTTCATTAAAGTTTTGATTGTCGAAACTTCTGAGTGAGCTGCGTGCGATGAAGTTGTCCCATATATAGATTTATCATCGAGAGGGGCTAAATCGAGTGGCGAAACACGGTTGTTAGATGAAAATCCAGATATATCGTTTGATCGTAATTCTGGAAAAGTGCAACGTGATTGAGTTGTATTTGGTCGAGTATAAGAAGATGAATATGTAGTAGACCAAAATGTTGATGGGTCATAATCGCTTTTTGGAGACATCCAACTTGCAGTCATTGCTCTTTTTTTTTATAAAATAGATTGAAATTGTCCGTTATTTAAAATAACGTTTTTTCATTTTTATTCAATTTTTTCAAAAACTGTAGTTAATAATCATTCAATATTAAACGCATCTTGTAAAAAATAAAATCTTGAATATAATAAAATATTATCATAAGATTAAGAATGTCATATTTTCAAATAATCAATTGGTTGGTGAAAAGCTCATGTATCAACCATATCCATGTATATGTTTTTTTTTGTTCTCCTCAGATTTGAATTTAAAAAGGGGACAAAAAGGCTTTCAAATTTTTCATTCAAAAATTTCAAAATTTGATATTCTCAAAAAACCAATGAATAAATTGCAATCATCTCATTCAAAATATAAGGGAAAAATTGATCCTTCACGATCGAAATCAGCTCCATCAATTCTCAAATCATCATATATCAAGCCTTCTAATTCAAAAATTCTAACAAGGAAACCATGTTTTGAAATTGAGGAACCATGCCAGTTCTATTTAACTGAAATTCCAAAGCGAAGATTTATATCTGCAAATATAAGAAATTCTTTAATTGATCAGATCAAACTTATAAAGAATATTGGATCGAAAATTGTTCAAACTAAAACAAAAAATGAATCAATTTCAAAACAATTTTGGAAAATATGGAATGGATTTCAAAATACATTAGTTCAAGAGTTTAATCATCAAATTTATTCGACAAAAAGTTCGATTAAAAAATCGCTTGCATCTTTAAAAGATTACATCAAATTTATTGGAAATGAAGATAAGCAAGACGAAGTTTCTCAATTAGTCAATCATACTATAGAGGAACTGAACCAAGATTCTAACGAAAATTTTTCGTATATTCTTTCTGAATTCAAAGATTTACAAGCTTATATTTCAAGTGGTGATGTAAATTCAAAGCAGCGCAATGTTAATTTTCAATTGACACCTGTCCTTTCACCTATTTTAACTCAATTACAAAATCTTAAAGATATCAAAGCAACATCAGATAGATTTTTTACTCATATAGATGAAGATACGCAAACTTTTCAATCATTAATTCACGATGAATACGCATCTTCTCCATCCTCAAAAGTTTCTCCAAAAAAGGCACTAACAGCAAAGAAATCTCAGCCTGCTTTTCATATGGCAAACGATAAGAATAACGATAACAGTAGTAATACATATACTGATTCTGAAGATCAATTATCAATTAACATTTCCAATGCAAAAGAAGAGAACGCTAAACTTAAGAAACAAATAGAAGAAATGCAAAAGAAGAAGTCGGAAAAAAGAATTGAGCTCGAAGACAAAAGGAAAGAAGAGTTAAATGAAATCAAAAATCTTAAATCTACAATTTCTCAATTAAAGCAAAAGTCAAAACAACTTTCAGCGCAAAATACAAGTCGTAGTACAAAATCTTCATCAATGTATGTTCCTCTCAATCCACTTCGAACTGAAATCCGAGAACTTGAGCTTGAGCAAGTCAGGCTAGATGCAGCAAACAGCTTTTTACTTGATCAAATAGATGCAAATTCCAATCCAAAACAATCAAATACACTTTCAGGCTATCAAAAGAATTCCGAATTAGCAAATAAAAGATCAGAATTAAATAAAGAACTTTTTCAATTACGAGTCAAATGTATTCAAATTAATAAAGTAATACAAAAAGCAACAGCAAAGACTTATGAAACGAACGGGAACGATCAGCAAATCCGAAAAGACTTTAAAAAAGCGCAGCAAGTAAATGATGAGATGAGATCTAAGCTTGATAAAATCATATCAGATTTCAATGATCAAAAAACTCAACATGAAGAAGAATTGGCTAATAAGATTAAATTGGAACTTCAAAGGGAAGAAAAAAGTCAAAATCCGAATAATGATGAAGAAAACGACTCAAATTCCTTTGATGATGGCGACAACGAAAAAGTTACAGATAAAAGTGCCAATTTACAACAGCAATTAAACAATGTCAAGCAACTTTATCGAAACAGGAAACAAAATCTTATTGAAGAGGAGCAAAGGAAACAAATTAAGTCTGCTCGCCGACTTCGAAAGAAGACTGAAAACGAACTGACACTTCTTCGCTGTAATTCAAAAAGCGATTATGACGATATGATGGCCCAAGCGCAAGAAGTGAACAAGCAATATGTTGAAATCACAAATCAATACAATGAGGCACAAAAAAGTAATAAAGATAAAGTTAGTTGCAATGGTCAAAACTTATCTAAAGAAGAAGCTGAAAAAGAAATTGAAAAATTAATTACAAAGTTTACTAATTTAAACATAAGAATTAATAAATCAAATGCTGAAGAGGCAAATAAAGAAAATTTGATAATGAAGAACGAAATTGCTGAAATTGAAAATGGTAATACTAAGTTGATTGATAGTATATCTGATGTGAAAAAGAAATCAGTCAAAATGCACTCAAAAATTCAATCTTTGCATCTTCAGCACCAAATTTTCGAGATGAAGAATCAAGATCTTCAATATGACGTTAATCAGGCTTTTGAGGAGGCTATTAATGACACAAACCAACAAAACTTAGTGCTTCAGGATATGCTTGATAATTCGATTGCGGATTTAAAGAAATTGAATATTGAAGTTCCTTTTTGAATTCATTGTTTGTAAGTAAATAAAAAAGTAATCAGGATAAATATCTATATAATTTGTTTTTATAATAATAATAATAAAGTAGATTTACTTTTATAATAACAAAATAAAATATTGATTATCTATGATAATTATGAAATAAAATATAAACGATCATAAAAATGTTCGAAAATAGCAATGAAGATTATATCGTATTTGCTTAATATAAAAAGTATGTGATATTATAGGTCTTATTATATGATAAATATGTTTTCCAAGTAAAATACGATGATTTTTTTATCAGATTTCATTTTCATTGCTAACTGTCTCATTGAAAAATGAAGATAAGAGAAATTGCGCAAAATTAATAGTAAATATAGGTCTAGTGTTATTATTCACTATTTCAAACAAGATATTTGAAAAATTGGTTTCATCTGCTGCTGAATAAGCATCATTAAGATTTTGAGAAAAATAGAATTCGATAGCTTTCAAACAAGTGTCTATTTTGTTATCATCGAATGACATGCATGTTTCCATAATTAAAGATATAATATTGTGAATCGTTGCGTTTTGAAATTTTATTCCAACAGTTTTAATACAAATTTGATGTAAAAATTGAGAGCAGTTTTGAAAAATAATTGGGAAAGATTGAGCAAAAAAATAAACAATTTCTTTCTTTTTTTTAAATGAGCATTTTAGAGTAATTGATAGTAGCTCATTAATAATGTCTGATTCAAAGAAAAATTGAGTATCGTCATTAATTAAATATCTGAGATAATCAATCATAATAATTGCTTCTTTATCTTCTGATATTTCAAAATGATACAAAAGTAATGATAGTATTGTGTCATTTGGTAATTTAAACGAGGCATCAATTTCATGAATTTGAAGAAATAAAAATAGAATCTTACAAAAAGTTAAGATTTTCGAATAAGGAAGCGTTTTTTGAAATGCATCAAGTAAGCCATATTTTAATGCCGCATTCAGGCATCCAGGGGTAGATGAAAGGTTGCATAGTGAATCAATACACAATAACTGGTCTTTAAAAAAATTTGATATAATTGTATTGATCATAGCAGGAATTGTATCGTTAAAGATTATAAGTTCTTTTGGTTTTAAAATATGGATTTTATATATTAATGTATTTAACATTGTTAAGAAATGTTCGTTTGACTGAAAATTTTTGAGGAAAAAAGGAATATAGTTTGATTCTATAATTATATTGAGCAAATCCAAATTAAAGTTTGAATCTGTGATTATGTTATGGCAAATAATAAACACTGAACTGATGTTAAGCTCAAACAGATAATAATTTATTAACCTCTCTAAAAACTGATGATTTAAAAAAATAGAATTCTGGTCAATATCATTGGATGAAAAATATATAATATGTTGAAGCATGCTAAATAAATCCTCTTGATTAGATTCATTAACTTCATTAAGTAAACTCGTGATATATTCATTAATTTTTTGTGTTTCATCATATCCACTATCGCTATTTTTTATATCTTCAGAAAGAAAATCAACAGATGTAATTTCGTTTCTGATTTTGCTGGAGATTTTATAATTCGTTCTTTTAAAAGTGACTTTTTGAATAGATACTTGGTTGACATTCGAAATTGGAATGCCAGGTGAATAAATTAAATAATAGTAATAATAATAAAAAAAGCCGAAAGAATGTTTATAAAAAAAAATATTGTGCTAATAGGTTTATCACTCAATAATTGACAAACTTTAAAATAGAAATTTTCTATTATTTAACAGTATGAACAAAAATACAGTAAAAATGGCGGTGGGAACAAATAAGCATGGCAATAAATCGTTTTATTCCTCTTTGAGAATTATTTTTTTTTCTGATAAGAAGATATCCGTGTAATTTCCTGTTCAATATATATATATATCTTGTTTTGTAAGTAATAATGTCTATCATGATATTAAAAAAATCGTAATTATCTTATATTTATTCGTTGTTTTCATCAGATGATGCTTCTTTTTCCTCTATAATTTTTTTGTTTTCGTCTGAAGATTCTTCCTCTTTCTCCTCATTAACTTTCTTATTTTCATTTGATGATGATTCTTCTTTTTCTTCGATGATTTTTTTGTTTTCATCTGATGACGATTCTTCTTTTTCTTCGATGATTTTTTTGTTTTCATCTGATAATTCTTCTTTTTCCTCTATAATTTTTTTGTTTTTATTTGATGATGATTCTTCTTTTTCTTCGATAATTTCTTTGTTTTCATCTGATGACGATTCTTCTTTCTCTTCATTAACTTTTTGGTTATCGTCCGATAATTCTTCCTCTTTTTCTTCAATAATTTTTTTGTTTTCATCAGATGATTCATCTTTATCTTCTATAATTTTTCTTTTTGGAGATTCTTTGTTTTCTTCTTCTTTTTCTATTATTTTTTCTTTTTCTTCTTTTTCATCAATTTTCTTTCTATTTTCATCTGATGATTCTTCCTTTTTGTCAAGTATTTTTTTGTCTTTTCTTGGTGAATGTTTCTTTTTTTTGGATTTTTCTTTATTTCGAGGTGATGTTTTGCCCGATGATTGAACATCAGGTTCTTTGTTTTCTTCCGATAACTCTTCTTTTCCATCTGATGAATCATTTTCTGAAGAGCGCCTAGATGATTCTTCGTTTTTGGTTGAATTTGTAAAATCTAATTTTTGATCTTCTTTGGGCTCTTCATTATTCTCTTGTAGTAACTGGCTATTTTCTGATGATTTTTTGTTATTTTTTGATGATTTCTTTTTTGATTTTGAATTTTTACCATTTCTGGATTTTTTGCCGCTTTTTGGTTTGGTAAGATTTTCTTGTGTATTTTTGGTATCTTCAGATGATTTATTATCATCTTCTGACGGTTTTGGATTAACTGCATCAAGATTTGCATCAGCAGTATATAAAGGAATAGGTAAAGATTCGAAAGAATTTAAAGATGTATTTTGGTTAGTTTTAACTTCTAAATCAGGGCAACTGCGCAACTTAAATTTGGGATCATCGTTAGCAAGAGGGCATGCTCTTGACTTTTCTGTTCTTGCATTTTGAAAAGCAAGATGGCGACGTTTTGAATTTGGATCTACCAGAGTCATTCCTCTTCTCTTATAACTATTGTTGGTACCGCCTATGGTATTTAATCTTAATTTATTATGAGGGAAATTAAAACTTGTTTTTTCTTTCTGTTTTGGAACAAAGACAAAATCATTTCCTGCTTTATTTATGAAAGGAGTAATTGAATTAAAAAGTGATTGAAATGAAAAGTTATCACCGTAATCAGGCAAGTTCGAAGATTGAATAATTGAGGGAATTAAGCATATAACCAAATTATCCATTGACATTAAATTGATAGATTCTTCTTTTATTACTAGTGTAATGATATTGAATAAAATTGCTAAGCATTTTCTGTTGATAGATGATAATTTTTCAAAAGCTAGAGGTCCTGTTTTTGGATCGTCTGATCTAAAATACTTTTTGATTATTTGAGGTGTTAATATTGATTCAGGAAGGTCACGAAGCCACTTTTTGAGAAATGATGTTAAGGTATTTATATCAGTCATTGGAGGTATTTGAAAATCCGAATTTGCTGCTAAATTTCCAATTAATTCAATTTGTTCCTGATCTCCGCATTTTCTAAAAATCCCTTTGCTTGTAACATGTTTAATAATTTCTGAACAAACTAAATCAAAGAAAATTGGAACACCATTATCATTTAATATAAGCTCTTCTAATGGTTTTCCAAAAATCGAAGCATTTTCTCTTCTGAAGGGAAGAGTGTTTATTCTACTTTTCATTTTCAAAATCTTTTATTGAGAAAAAATTCAATTGAACTTATTAAAGTGAAAATGCATAACTTTTCAAATAATTCATCTCAATTGATTTATCTCAAAATTCATATTTCAAAACAATCATACAAACTATCACGTGGTTCCCCTAATTCTACTAGGAGGAAGATTTTTTGTAATTTCCCCCAATTCCCCCCCCCCCCCAAAAAAAAAAAAAAAAATAGGGGGAAAAATTTGAATTAAAATTTGATTTAAAAACAAGTCACTTTTTGAATGACTATTCAAAAAGTGCCTATATTAAAATGATTATAATTATCTTGAACAATTATTATTTAAAATGTAATTTTTCCCTAATAATAAAAAGAAAATATAAAATGATATATATTTTTAACTTAAATATATTTTAAAAAGCTAGCAGTATCGTTTTTGAAAAAACAGGATACAGAGTTGATAATATAGGCGGACTCGAACTTGATTTCCTAAAAAGTCGAGATAAAATTTTCAATTCCAAAAGTTACAACTTAAAATCTATATTTAAAAAAGTTATTTCCAAATTTGTTGGTGTAAAATGTCATTTTAATTTTTTATTTCCAAAAATTTAAGACCAAATTCCAATTGAAATATTTTTAAATCTGAAAATCTTTGAGTAAAAAGACATTAAAATGTCCCAATCTCTAAAATTTTTTGAACAAAAAATTTTTAATAGATTTTAAAATCTCAAACTTAGATTTTAATTTAGCATTAAAAAAGTTCAAATTCCCGAAGTCACAATTTAATTTCTCCTAAATAGAACCTTAATGTCCAAAAGCTATATCCCAAAAAGTCTCATAAAAATCCTCATGCCTAGGATTTTTTCTCTCAATATGCTTTTTAAAATAGATCAAATATCCTGAGTTTTATGCTCAAATATACTATTTTTTAAATGAAAGTATTATTTTGTTCATAAGAATAATCAAATGAATAAAAAAAAAATATAGTTCAATTTATAACTTGTATAAAAAATTAAATTGAATTGAAAATTATCTTATGAGAACTTTTTGATGGAAAAATGAACTATCAAAAGTAAACTCAATTTGGAAATTTTCACGTCCGATAGGATTTTTTTTGATATATCTCAATTAAAAAAATATTAAAAAATTAATTTTATTATAAATATAATTTATGTAATAAAATATATAACTAATAAATCAAAAATAAAATATATAAATGTTTATTTAATAAGATATTATCCTTTTAAATTGAATGAAACGTAAAAATTAAAAAACTTAATTTATAAAGAAATGTTTCAAAATCAATTTTCAACTCAAATGTACTTTCTTTTAACTCAAATGAACTTTCTTTAAATAAAAGTTTTTTTTTTTTTATTCATTTGATTATTCTTATGAACAAAATAATACTTTCATTTAAAAAAAGTATATTTGAGCATAAAACTCAGGATATTTGATCTATTAGAAGTGCGGGAACTATAAAAAGTCTCCAATATCTTTTATTTTTAAATATTATATTATTTGCTCTATATAGAATATAAAAAACATAAAATTAAAATTATTTATTCGACAGGTGTAGTTTTATAAACATTTTAGTTTTTAATTGTAAACTATTGAATATGGAAATAATAAGGATAATATATTTGGATCAAATAGATAACTGAAACTGACTTTTTAACATAAATACAAGTTATTTTAAATCTAATATCAGTGTATTAAATGTTCTTTATATTATTTTACATTAATTAAGATAAAAATATTATCTCGTTGATCAAATAGGAATAAGAAAAAAGAATGAAAATGATTATAAATACAGATTATTTTATGTAAATATAAAGTTTATTTGGGTAATATATCAAAATAATCAAAAAAAATCTTCAATTATTATTGAGAAATATACTTTCTTTTAGAAAAAAAAGTGATTAACTTATGGAAAATACTTTACTTAAGTAGATTATAATTTTTTTCAATAAATTTTGATGAAAACTTCTTTAATGGAAAAATCATATTAAATTTTCTCTTCATATTTATAGAATATACTTGAATAAGTATTTAGGAAGTGTCATATGTCTTTTATTTCTTGAAATTTCGCATAAATTACTTTAAAATAAATAAAATAAAGAAACAAAACATAAAAAAAATTGAATTACCTAAAAAGTTGATACTTCTTAAAAAGTCAATCGAAAATTATCAAAAAGTGAACCGAAAATTAACAAAAAGTGAACCGAAAATAAACAAAAAATAAATCATAAATTATCAAAAAGTCGATCGAAAGTTTACAAAAAGTGAACCGAAAATTATCAAAAAGTGAACCGAAAATTAACAAAAAGTGAACCGAAAATAAACAAAAAATAAACTAAAAGTTATCAAAAAGTCATTCGATGATTATCAAAAAGTGAACCGAAAATTATCAAAAAATTAAAAATAACGTTTTCCCCAGAAAAAAAAATAAGTTTTATAAAAGTTAAAATAGAGCTACGCCTGTCGAGTGATTTTTTTTTATATTTTAATATGATATAATATATTTATATATATAAATATATAATAATAGTTATCCCCTAGAAATTCAATCTATCCCTCAAAATAAGCTTAAATAAAACAATAGTTTTATAAAATGCAAATATTATTATTTAAAAATGTTATTTTTCTTTATAACCAATATATAATATATATGATATTAAATAAATCATATAAATAAAAATTTAATATTAATTTATTTATCAGATATCGAGATAACACAACAAATTTCAGTTTTTTTAAATGATCAGTATTTTGATGAATAATTAATCTATTTCATTTTATACCAATAAATGGAATATTAAGAAGTTTATTAATATTAAAATGAAAATAATATTAAAGTATTCATGATAAGATACAAAGATAATGAACATACTAAATTATACAAAAATACGTTATTTAGGTTCTCGCACTTCTGATCTATTTTAAAAAGCATATTGAGAGAAAAAATCCTAGGCATGAGGATTTTTATGAGACTTTTTGGGATATAGCTTTTGGACATTAAGGTTCTATTTAGGAGAAATTAAATTGTGACTTCGGGAATTTGAACTTTTTTAATGCTAAATTAAAATCTAAGTTTGAGATTTTAAAATCTATTAAAAATTTTTTGTTCAAAAAATTTTAGAGATTGGGACATTTTAATGTCTTTTTACTCAAAGATTTTCAGATTTAAAAATATTTCAATTGGAATTTGGTCTTAAATTTTTGGAAATAAAAAATTAAAATGACATTTTACACCAACAAATTTGGAAATAACTTTTTTAAATATAGATTTTAAGTTGTAACTTTCGGAATTGAAAATTTTATCTCGACTTTTTAGGAAATCAAGTTCGAGTCCGCCTATAATATGTTAAAACAAAAGGAACGAAATCGGCGGTTTTTATACGTTATAAAAATGTAATAAATAGAACAAATCAGCCTTATTTTTTGGTTTTTCATTTTCAAAATTTGGAATTAGATTTATTGTATGATAAAAATTATTTTTAAAAGAGTTTTAATGGTCTATTTTTAATTTAATATGACTCATTACATAAATGAATTTAATATAGTACTGTTCATATTAGGTAAAATGTTCATTTTAAAGGAAAATCTGACAAAAAGACGTTAAGGAAAAAATCTATTTTATTTGCTTTTTTCCAGCAACAAATGAATAATTTGATTTTTTAAGTAATAGCAAATTATCAACAAACTAACATGAATTAAAATAACCGATGAAATGAACGTTTATAAATTCATACAAAAAGATATCAGATTTGATGATCAAAAATAAAAGTCAATTAAAACAATTAATTTTATGATTTGCGTGTTTAAAACAGATTAATTTAACAATATTCGGTATTTTTAGCCTATCCTAAATCGCTGGCGATGAGATAATTTGAATAAATAGTTTTTTTTTTATAATCATTTTTATTTTGATAATATTTACTTAAATATTAATTGTTTCTTTATCCAATTAACTAAAATTTAATCATATAGTAATTACATATTTAAACATACCACCACTTTCCATTTGACAATATTTTGCTTCCAGAAAACTTAAATTTGGAAATTGTTTTAATTCGTATGTTTCGTCTATCCAGCCATCAATAACAAGATAAAAAAAATTAAGATTTATAATGAATATGAGGTATTGTTTTGTGTTATGAAGAAAATTTTGATTATGAAAGAAGTGATGTGTTTTAACAGCTCAATTCTTGAAAATGTCGAAAAAAAATTGATTTAAAAGAAAAATTCTTAAATGATTAATTGATTTTTTAAAATAAGTTTCAAAATAGATTAATAATCTTTTAAATAAATATGAGAAAGAAAATAAATACCAAAACGCATTGAAAACCTATACTTTTGTTTCTTTTATATAAGTTTATTGAATTTTCGAAAAAAGTGAATTTTTCTCAAGACAAATTAAGTTTCATCTATATAATTTTATATTTAATAATATTATACTATTGAGCATATAATTTTCACCTTAAATATCAATATTCCAGAAATTTTTGCTTCCAAGAAGCAATCAATTAAAAACACGTTTTTTCAATTTTATTATTACAGGGATTTAAAAAAGTGATATTATGCTAGTATCTTATTTCTAAATCATGTGTATTATATTTTTTGCTATGCAGTTTTTATATTTTCTGTTATAAAATTGAACAATTCATTTTTGATGACTTTTTTAAAAAATCCAACAATTTTCATATATATTGAGAATTATGAAATGCTGATAATAGAAATATATAAAATGAATGATAACCTTATATTTACATTGCTTTTTCTAAAAAAAATAATTGATATTTAAGTAAATATTATCAAAATAAAAATGATTATAAAAAAAAAACTATTTATTCAAATTATCTCATCGCCAGCGATTTAGGATAGGCTAAAAATACCGAATATTGTTAAATTAATCTGTTTTAAACACGCAAATCATAAAATTAATTGTTTTAATTGACTTTTATTTTTGATCATCAAATCTGATATCTTTTTGTATGAATTTATAAACGTTCATTTCATCGGTTATTTTAATTCATGTTAGTTTGTTGATAATTTGCTATTACTTAAAAAATCAAATTATTCATTTGTTGCTGGAAAAAAGCAAATAAAATAGATTTTTTCCTTAACGTCTTTTTGTCAGATTTTCCTTTAAAATGAACATTTTACCTAATATGAACAGTACTATATTGCTACAATTAAAACAATACTGGAATGAATAGGAATTTACAATAAATAATATATGATGGAATGTTTATATATTCAAGATGAAGGGAAATATTCATAGTAAGAATTTCTTTGAATCAATGATAATGATAAGCAAATAAGGAAAGCAACTTTTTGTGAAAACATATTGATTTTTTTTTGATAACATTTTGTTATCTTATATTTCTAAAAAGTTTTTAGAAAATGAAGAAGGCGTCTAAATTGGATATTCAAAGACTATTTTTCCTGAAAATCCATCCAAAGCAATCAAATGATTACTTTTATTCTGATCAAGAACTACGTGATTAACAAAACTTATTAACCAAAAAAGAGATAGAATTATTACATAAAATTGTAAACAGGTTCAAATCTATTCAAAGATTTCAGCAAGGCGATGATTACTTATGTCTAAAACTTTTATCTTTGAATTCGTTTTTCAAAAGTAAGCAACCTGATTTCCGAAAATCTATCTTGACTGGTGTAGTTCCATCTGATCTTCAATTTACTTACAATAAAAAAAGAGGAACCATAATAGCGATTAATAGCGAGCGCATATCAACATTGTTGAAGAGATCTCGAAATTCTTTTAAAAGATATCTCGATAATTCCGATGTTTATGAAAAGATATCTTCTCAAACTGCAAATCACCTATTTTCAGCTAAAGGCGACAAAGGCGAAACGCAAGGTGAAAAAAATTTTTCCATATGTAACATAATGAAAGATTATGAAGTTGGCACTACTTTTTATTTTGTCAAAAACATGCCACTCAACAACTCAAATATTGAAATAAGAAATTTAATTTCAGAATTAACAAAAAAGAAAAAGAGAAAATATTTCAGAAAAAACAAGCCTAAAAAAAATAATAGCATTTTTCTGCAAAAATGGAAAAAAATAAAATCCTTGGAAAATGATGTCCAGTTTTATAAAAAGGAAATTAAAAAAATTAAAGAAAAAAATGAAAAATTTGTGAAAAAATTAAAAAGTGACATTCTTTCAAATCTTGATATTCAAAATTGTGTGATAACCGCTGTCAAGAATTATTTAGAGGCGAAAAAAGGTCTTTTAAAAGAGCAAATATTTGAATATGCTTTTTTAAATGGGACGAATCAAATAATATCTAAAGAAAATGGAGTATTATTACCTGATGGTTGTGTGCTTCAAGATTCACAAGCAAAATACTTCTTCGCAATTTTATTGCAGCCTCTTGACTGGTGTTAGCCAATTATGGCCATTCAAATAATTAAATCGATATCTGGTCACATAACACTAAATAAATATCAAGATATCCTAACAATCTTCACGATCATAAATAATCATAGACATTTTTCTGCCCATTGTATAGCTTCTGATGGCGAGCAAGCATTTAATAAATCGATGATTAATGATGTATTAAATTATAAATGTGATTTGAGTAGTTTTGTGACCAATGTATTTGCGCTTTGTAAAATTCTGCCTATTTTGGATATGCTTCATGGCGTTAAATGTGGAAGAAGCAAGATCATGAACAATAAAGTTAAGTTTGGAAACAATTGCGACTGGTTTTCTTCCAATTCGTTAATGATTGATTTGAAGATGTTTGATCAAGTTCTCAAAAATCAAACAGCATGGGGAAAAATGCGGGACATTAGTAGTAAGGTTAGGAGGGGCTCCGGATATTCCGTATCCTTCGCCCGCACTGCGTTCTCCTAACCCTAATTCATTCAGTCTAACAAAAATTGCATTTTTGTCATCCTCGACTTAATTAGTATATATAACCGCCACAGTCGCGTGACAGCTAATTTAATTGCAAAAACTCGCCAAAATCAGCTATAATTATATTTATTTTAGCACTTCATGTGGCACAAGACTAAAGACATATGTCTACGATCTATTAATATATGACAATATTAATAGCGATAACCTAAAATAATGGCTAAATAAACTATAAAAATAGGCAAAATCGACTATATTAATATGGAAACCGTCCTGAAACAATTCATTAGAGAGATTAATATAACGAATTTACGAGATCGTGTCCAATAAAGTAGAACAAATAGTGACATATATAATGAATGACTAAATGTATAAACAATGAGTTTGATATGTGAACTAAATGAAAATTTTATCCAACTGAAACCAATGACACTGAACACTATGTTGTATTATCGCATACATGAAGATATTAAATGGGAGTCTGTTGATGATTATAGAGATCCGGTTCCTGACGCTGACGATACTTTCGCTACCGCGGATCCGTTGAAACAACAAGTTGAACCAATACCAACACCAGAAGAAGTCCATGATCCATCATATATACGATGGCAGATGTTTGATGAGATTCCTGAACGAGTAAACAATATAGAGTGTGAAGGTTACGTTGATAATAATGGCAGAACATTAGATGATGAAACATCTATTGAACATCTCACTAACGGTGAATCGCCTATTGAGATCTGTAATGAAATAGAACATTATGATGAGAATGGCGATATCTACTATGTGGATTATGATGAATTTTATTTTATGGATCGCAACAAGTATGATTTACGGAAGATCACTAAACAAATCCGAACTAAGAAGTTCATCTGTGAAGCGCTAATCGGTTCTGGTAAATCGACAGCGATTCGTAAATGGATCTCATCACATAGTACAGAGAGGTTTATGGTTATAGTTCCAACAGTGAATATGGCTGAAGAGTTCTATGCCAAGTTGAATAATGATCTCAATATACGATTATGTGTTAATGATAACGCGTTTAGTGAATTTCGTAAAGCAGTATATAATGAGGTTAACATAATTATTAATACTTACAAACTGCTTCCAAATACTTAGGTGACTTACTCGAAGAAAATTATATGAAAAAGCAACGGCTCGATTACTTCCTAGTGATTGATGAAGCACATATGTTACTACAATATATTGGATTAATAGAGATTACTAAAGAATTCGATAAGGTTGCGTTAATAAGTGCTACTGCTGATGATATTAACCACTTCGCGAGTTTTAGAAATTACATAATCGTTAATCCACATATCGATGAAAGATATAACCGAAATATCTATGTTAATAAGCTGATACCAGATGCTAATGAACAACGCGCTGAAATAGTTAACTTAATCGATACAAAGCGAATGAACTACGATAAAGTAGTAGTATAGTATAGGCTGGGATTCATTCTTCACCCCAGCCTACACTGCTCGCCACCAAGCTCAGGTACACCTTCGCTTGGGCCTCGCTACCCGGCCAAATACCCTATGAAAACCTATCGTAAGTACACACTCTCTACTTTCACTATTCTGCCAATGTTATTTCCAAGGTATGGAGTAGTTTTTGAGCTTTCTAATAGTGTTTTTTGAATTCTACACCCGAAAATACGGTATTTCTTGTATAGGCACGACCCCGAAAAATTGAGTTTTGATTGAGTTAATATTTTCTCTCAAATATTTTTATGTCAGAAGTATTTTTTTCTCTCAAATATTTTGAAAAGATTTTATAAAAATATTCTTAAAAAGTTAACTAGACACCAAGATATTTTAATATTATTTTTCACTTTTTGAATATAAATTTTTATTATTTTATTATAAATTTTAATTAATTTTTCAAAATTTTTGTTCCACTTTTTGAATTTAAATTTTTCAAACCGCCACATGCCGGCATATACCGTCACAGGCCGACATATACCGGAACATGCCGCCACTGTGGCATCCTAAAATTTTCATGCCCAAAATTGAGAAATAAAATTTTTTCCTTTAAAATTATAATATTTGTGAAAGAAAATTTTATTAATAAATTGATAGATAAAATTTTTTTATTATTTTTACAAGGTTATGGTTATAATTTATTAAAATTAATTTTTATAAAAAATGTCGGACTTTCTATTTTTCGAACCATGTAACTTTCCACCAAATATTTCCATTGAGCTATGACCCCATACAAGAATATTTTTGGATGGTTTATTTTTAAAACTAAATTCTGAATATATTATTTGAGTTATTACAATATATTTCAATATTTATTTGGTTTTATATTTATTCAAAATCGAGTTTCCATCTTTGTCTATGCGTGTGTCGTAATGGTTAAACTCCCTACCTAACATCCTAGGTTCGACATATATCCGGAACGCATTTTTTCTGAGTTATGAGAAAGAGTGGACTTTGAGTGAAATCTGTGAAAACTTGGATTTGTGGCTAAGTTGTGAGTTGTTCGTTAACAATTATTCCGCAAACAAAAAACTTATTGAGTTAAGTTTCCATCTTCCTGATCGAGGCCATTAACTTCCCCTAGTTAACGGACGGCTCCTTTCAATAAGGATTTCATTTGAAGTAGATCTCTTTTATAAGTAATTCAGAAAAAGGCCTCTCAGGGTTGGTTTTTGCACTTTTGTTTTTATATTTTAATATTTTTATAAAAATGTATCCAACACTTAATCCGACAGAAGAACAAACTCCTATACCAATTGAATATGCTTACTTTTTAGAAGATGGAGAACAAGACCCAAGCAAACCTAATCGATATTACTTTAATTTTCCTCAAGAATGGTGTACTTCGAATAGAGGGGAATCAATTGTAGGCGTGAGAAGTATTTATTTAATGGCTCGAAGAAGAAAATTAGAATTTGATTTTAGCATTCGAAAATATTTGAGGAAGGACTTTGATGAACTAAAGGCAAAGGAAGAAAAGGCAAAGGAAGAAAAGGCAGAGGATAAAGATAAAGAAATAAATAATGACGAAATATATGACAAATTACCAAAAAAATCAAAAATAGAATTAACAATCCATGTTATATCTTGGTTATCGACGGATAATGATATGAGAAAAATATTTGATGATATAAATAACCAATTAGATAAAAAATTTGAGGAATTTAATGAAATTAATAAAAATGAATATAAAATAACAACTGATGACCTAAAAACAATATATGAACAATATAAAGCTATCACTAAAGAATATATCAATCCATTATTTGGACGTTTTTATTTTGTGAAAGATGTGTTAACATTTCTATTTAATGCCCGAGAAAAGTATCAAGAATATCAAACAAAAATCGATAATTGGTTTAAAGAGCATAAAGAAAAGATTATTCCCCTCTTTCACCAAGATAAGATTGATAGAAGCCGAAGCGATTTTCAAATGGATGGATATTATGATTATGAAAAGAAGGCATTTGTCGAAACCATTTTTTCACCACAGAACTTAGAAAAAAATACAATTTCCAAACCATCATTTATATATATGGCACCAGAGATAACAGATTTTCCAACACCTACACCTACACCAACACCAACACCTACACCAAAACCAATACCAGGGGAAAATGATTTTGTCGAATTAGGTCTATACTATGTTGATTTCAAGATTAATTTTAGAGAAAGTGATAGAACAGATTCTAACTATAAGAATACTGATTTTGCTGATTTATTTAATATAGGAGATAAACCATATCAAAATAATCCATATAAATTTAATGATAAATGGTGCAGAAGATTAGATTTTAAAAATATTTGGGATAGACATTCGTGTAAAGTATATTCATCAATAGCTGAGCAATCAAATAAATATTATTTAGGCAATAGTCAAATATACTTCAGTCCTATCAAGTACTTCAAACTGAACTCAACTGATCAAAGATTTTGGATAGAATTATATTCAGGGCGTCATAATAATATTCCTGTTCTGGTACCAAACAATGAATCATTTGTCATTGAAATGCAATTCTTACCATTTAAGAAGATGCTTTACATTTAAGACTAATTTAAATGAACAAAAAGCATTTTAAGACAATTAATGAGCTTCATTCTTTTTTTCCTTGGAGATCTGCCTCTAAATTTGTTCCACTCGCAAAACGATATGGATTCACAGAAGAAGCCGCATTAGATTATTTAAGGAAGATAGTACATGATGTAAAGGTACCAAAGGCAAAGTTTATGAATATCTATTCTAAACACTCTGGAGGATATCAAATGGACACATTCATCAATGATAAGACAAAGGATGGTCTCAACTATTTGATGCTAATTAATATTAACACAAGAAAAGCATATTGTTATCCAATGAAGGGGAAAGGTGCAAAAGAAGTAGTCAAGGCATTAAATAAATTTTTTAAGGACGAGCCAGATGTCTATTCGATAACATCAGATCAGGATGCTGCTTACTTGTCCAATGATGTATTACAGTTGATGAAGACCAAAAATATTGTTTACACTACTACCGAGGATAATAATCATAATGTACTAGGTATCATAAATAGGTTCATGAGAACGATTAGAGACATGGTAGGCGAGAACAGGTTCATCAATGAGAAAGAAATGGATAGTTTAATAGATTCATACAACAATTCTCCCCACAGATCATTGGACTATAAGATACCAAACGAGATGACAGAGAAAGATGAAAAAGAATATGTAAAAACCAAGTCGCAAAACAATCCATATGACTTTAAGCCAAATGATAGAGTTAGAATTATTCAGGCTAAGGAGCCATTTTCGAAGCGCAGGAACAAGGTAAGCAAGGAAGCATATATAGTTGATTCAAAGGCTGGGAACCAATTTATAATTAAGTCCAAAGATGAGTCAATAGACAAACTCCCTGGTTATAGGTTAATCAAGACACAAAACAAAAATAAAGGTTCAAAGGGCAATGAGGCTGAAGTGCCTCTGGCCAAAACACTTAAGGGAGGCAAGAGAGGTATTGTGGAGAAGATTATTTCTTATGATACAACAAAGAACAAATATAAAATTAAATACAGCGAAGGAACAGAAGACATCATACCGGCTAAAAATTTACGAGAAGGTGCTCCAACAAAGCTATCTAATCTTGAAGTGGATTACTGGTCAAAGAAGAAAAATATACCCAACAATATAAAGAAATGGATTTAACCACAAATAAATGTCTAAACAAATAATGAAAGAAGTAGAGTCCTTAATCCAAAAGACAATGAAGAAGAACCAGAAAGAGATAGAGGCAGCACTGATGAAACCTCTCCATCCTTCCTATCCTTTTAGTACGAATGGAATTTATTTTCTTATTGGTAAACCAGGTGCAGGTAAGAGTTATTGGTTGTGGAAACACATACTAATTACTGAACGTCTATTTAAGCATCCGTACTATCAAAAAATAATATTTTGCTCAAGTTCTGGAAAAGCAGACAAAACGGCTGAGGCAATGAGTAAAGAGGTAAAGACACCAATAGTATATCTTAATGAAGCCCAATTGATGGATTACCTAAAGAAACACCTCAAAAGAAAAATAAAATATTATGCAATGGTTAAACATGTATTATCTAAGATGAAGGAAACAAATGAAGAAATGCAAAGACTTATAAACAAGCACTCCCTCCAAGAAATAGATGATAGAATAGTATATATAGCCAATAAGTTAGTAAAATACCAAACCTCTTCTTACCCATATAACACACTAATAATATTGGATGACTGTGCAGGAAGCGATTTGTTAACACATAATAATACTGAATTCCTTAGACTATTAACCAAGACAAGACATTATAATATTACTTGCATCATGGCTATTCAGACAATCAGATTCGTACACATAAATGCAAAAAGATTGGCCACGGATATCATATGCTATAGTGGATACTCAGAAGAAGATTTTACTTCCTTGCTTCAACAAACAAATAACAACCTTAATATCAAGAAGACGGTAAAAGAATATTTACAGCATAGAGATCTTCATTCAAAATTTATTATGAACATAACCGCCAATAAATATTACTTTGACTGATATTAAAAGACAATGGAAGCAATTTCTGATACAGGAAGGATTGAACAAAATTCTGGTGGTGGATTTTTTAATCGTGCATGGAATTCGGTAAAATCTGGTGTTGGTAAAGTAGGCAAATTCATTGGTGATAGTGCAGTTGGTAAAGTTGGTAAATGGGCTTGGAAAAATAAGGCACCAATATTAAATACTATAGGAGGAGCAACACAAGCTTTGGGAACAATAACGGGTAATCTAGCAGCAATAGGTATAGGTAAAGGATTGACAACAATAGCAAGTGGAATAAGAGAAGGAGAAGTAAAGGCAGCATTAGAAAAGAATATAGCAGAAAGACAACCTAATCCGCTAGGTAGTAATGTAATGTATGCAGATTTTCCACGCATTCATTATTCGAGAAAGCCAGCTGCTTATAAAATATATCAGAACAGAAGTAAATATGTGGATGAAGCAGAAGCACATATAGCGAAATTGAATAAAAGAAAGAGAAAGAAATCAAGAAAAACAAAGAAAACTCAATAAAACTCAAAAAAATGATTTTTTTATCAATTAAATGTCTAAGCATTTGACAGGATCAAAAAGATTGCAGGTAATACAGAACTGGCTTAATGGTCGTGAGGACCCTGATTGGGATGTACTTCCTACCAAAAAAGAAAACAAATATATAGTAAAAAGAAGAGAGCAACCATTAACGAAACCACCACCTGAACCATTAACTAAAACAGAAACGATTGAAGAAAAAGTTGTTGGTCAGAATTCCGACCCACCTGAAGAAATACCAAAACCCAAAAAACCAATAATAGAAGAACAACCAAAACAAGTATATGATCCAACAATAAATATAGAAATACTAAACCAATTAAAGCTATTGGGTGAAGAGTTTAAAAACGAAAGGGCTAAGAAAGAACAGAAGAAAATGATAAAAGATGTAATACAAAAACAAATGAGAAAACCATATTATCCACAGTATACTCAGCCACAATACTTCCAAGAACCAAATCAAATAGAAGACGAATCAGAAGAGGAACCAATACCAGTAATCCCACCTCAACCTATTCGTAGAAGGCGAAATAATATTTTCTCTGATATGATTTAATTTGCTTTTATTATTTTTCTCAAAAGAAAATATGTTAAATCCAGAAATTGAACTAAGGACGTCAGCAGAAACATGTACCCAAATTGCTAGCTATTTTGATATTGTTGATAATTGTATAGCCTTGTCTGATACCAACAAGCAATACACAATTAGTCCTCAAACATCTTATTCTCCATCGCCTCCAATTCATAAAGGTTCATATACAAGTGCAATTATATCACCTAACACAAACAATACAGCAGACATATATAATGGATTTATTAGAGCTGATATGGAGGTAAAGATTAAAGAAGCTGCTGGTAGTAAGATAACTGCAGCAGAAGGCGATGGATATCAATTCAACAGAGTATGGTTTGGTTTCAAGGATGCTAGAGATGCTGTTGAGAAATATGAAATAGTAGCTAACGGAATAACGATATATACCCAGAACTTTGGTTGTGAAGAATCGTTCTTAACTGCATGTTGTGCGAATGAAACAACAAAGAGAGCAGATGTATATTCAAAGGCTAGACATAAAGATATATGGAATGGTAAATCAGGCAGCAGAACAGGATTTATTGTTGATTGGGCAGAAAAATGGGAAGACAAAACATATAAAATTCATCTCAAAATCGATTTAAGAAGGTTCTTACCATTATCAAATATTAAATACCTTCCAGCATTCGCAGGCAAAATTGAACTCCGATTATTCTTTTCATGTGCTGGTATGGTATGTTGTCCAATGGGTCCAGGAAAAGCCTTTGATTATGATTATAGTGTCAATTCAAAATATAAATTAAATGAAATTACTAATGAATTTATCCCAATTGGTGAACCAATTAAAATGTATACTGATAAACCAACTGCTAAAGATGGAGTAACAGAACTTAAAGTAGAAGATAAAACATTTCAGGAAGTTGATTACTCCGTTACTGAATGTTCATCTATTATACCGTGCTTTGGTATTGAGGATAATATTTACTCTAGTCTAGTACAACGATATGCAGACCCAACTCATCCACTTACATTTCCAACCCAAACGATATCTATTTACACTACTACTACTCCATTAAAGAACCCTAATGACAAGACTACTTGCACAATCACTCCTCGCTTTGTTGACTCAATTTACTTATTATTTCCTGTGAAGCATACTCATCATACATACTTTAAGAATCCTAACTTTAAGTCCTTCCAATTAAACTGTGGAGGTTACGGTAACATTCCTGCAAAGCCATTTGGCACTACAGATGAATACCCAGAGTTCTTAGAATATTGTCAGAACGCAATGAACGTGAATGGAGGACAAAGTGGTTTTAATAAGGAAGTGGTAAACAGTTTAACTCATTGTGATAGAGATAAGACTACTAATAAACCTAAATTTGGTTATTCGAAGGGAATTTATTCAAATGACAAGAGTAGTTTCTTTATCGGATTACCTACAGAAACTGATAATACATATCAACAAGGATTAACCTCTTTGTCACCTATTAATTTTGAAATAAATATAACACAAGAAACAGGTGACAATACATATGCAAAAGCTACTCAAACTCCACCTTTAATATGTCTCTTATTTGATTCATCTATATCTATCTTAGTTCAACCAAATGGCATGCCACCTTTAGTTCGCCTTGGCAATTATGACTTGACCTCAAGGGATTAAATAACAAAAATAATTGCGTCTTTCTATTTTAATTATATTTTTTTATTATCACTATACATAAATACAAAATGACAGAAGAACAAGTTATAGATTTTGTTACAATAAATGAGTATCCTGATTATGAGATACTTAACCAGTATCCATTCACTATTAGACGAAAGGATAATCATTATGAAGTAAAGGAACGAGTAAACAAAAGTAATGGATATCCAAGTGTAAATCTTAATGGAAACAAGATAGATAAGCATAGAATAATTGCCAAACAGTTCATATCAAATGACGACCCAAAACATAAAACACAAGTGGATCATATATCAAAAGACAGAACGGATTATCATTTGAGCAATCTTCGTTGGGTTTCAGCAAGTGAAAATAACAGAAATGCTTCATCAAGAAATGGTGTTAAATACGAGTTTGTTGACGATATACCAGATGAGGCTATAGTTATTACACACTATGACCTAAAGAATGAAAGAAGAGTATTTGATGAAAATAAGTATTATTACTATTATGATGAAGAAACGGAAGAAGATGTTTTCTATGAACAAATAACTGATGATGTTTATAGGATAATGCACATAAATACAGAAAAAGGAGGACGTAAAATGATTAAAACAAGAGATATTAATCACAAACCAACTTCTATGTTAATACATACTTTCAAACAACAATACGGATTAGACTAAAAAATTTTAATTATATTTTTTTTATTTCCATACAAAATGCAAGACCAATATAAAGTATATGATTACATCAATAATGTTATTTCCCTCGCTGATAACCCAGAAGATTTTAAGGAAAGTAATTTCGCTATCCTTTGTGATCGATATCCAATTCAACTTTCAAAAAATAAATATTTAGCAAAAGTCATCTACATATCAATTAAGGCGGACAAGAACGTATGGAGGATATATCCAGACAAAATTAAAGAATATGATATAGAACACATAGTATTAAATACTAACTCAAGAAGGAAAATTAATTATAAAATGCAAGAGTTTTTTGTTAATGGTTCAAATAAGGAACAAGAATATGGAGAATACAGTTACTACAATTATTCAATAGAATTAGCATCTAAAAAGACTAAAACAATGATAGAGGAATTACGTAAGAAATATGAATTAAATACACCTGAACTATTTATCGGTCTTCATCAAGAGCTAGTTCTGTAAGTCGGAATCTCGACCAACCAATTTTTTTTTGAAAAAGAAATGAATAAGTACGGAAAACCCAATTCAACAACAGTTGGAGCAGAGGGGACAATGTTTAATGAAGGAACTAAGACTGAGAAGACAATAGAGTTTAATCACTTTGGCATATTTTCTAATGACAATACTTACGCAGTTACGTTTAACCCAAGAATTAATAGACCACCAACAAAGTATATGGAAAACAAACCAGTCAAACCACCAAAGAGTAATCAACATAAAACAAGACCATTACACGAACCACCTGTTAGCATTACAGATGGAGGGTATTATTTAAAGAAAGATAAAGCACCCAAAGCCCCTATTCTTCCTCCATACTTAAAGAAACCAGAGAAATTAGGAGAAATACAAGGTAGAGCGGATGAAAGAAATAAAGGAAGGATTGGATACTTTAAACCAATTAATGTTAAGCAAGCTAATATTCATTACTGATTGATTATCAACTTTTTTTCGAAAGGAAATGATAAAGAAGAGATCCAACAATGCTGGAGTTAACGCGAACGTTTCATTAGAACCTCAAGCAGCAGCACAGTCAACAAGCAATATAAATAATAATATTATTATAAACAAAAGGGATGATGGAAAAGAAGAAATTGTTATCACTCGTAATGTTGAATTAGAAGAGAATCAAGAAGAAGAAACAAAGGATGTTAAGTACGTGATACTTGAAACGTATGCAAAAATATTGTTAGACCAAGACAAAGCATTATTATCCAACTTAATATCAAAGAATTGTATAATTGTCCCTGTTACTGCCTTATCTAATATAATTAAAACAATTATTAAGGCGGAGGTGGTAGAAATAAGTCTTGATGAGGATGTAGGCTGTTGTGCAGGGAAAGCTAATCCAATACGTAAGATAGATTCCATTAAGATAGTAAATGATAATGGAGAAGTATGTACTGATTTCAAAACATACTTTAATCCTCAGTACAATGAGCTAGTTAACAAATATCATCTTTGTCTCAAATACAGTATCAACATGTAAAATATAATAATATTTTTTACCTCTACTGAAATGACAACTGATCAGGTTATTGATTTTGTTCCATTAACTGATTTCGAAGATTATGAAATATTGAACCAGTACCCATTTACAATAAGACGAAAAAATAACCATCGTATTATTAGCGAATATACTGATGAGTATGGATATATAAGATTATATTTAAATTGCAAAAGTTATAAAAAGCATATAATTATAGCAAAACAATTTATACCAAATAATGACCCAGAGCATAATACAGAAATTGACCATATTAACCATGATAAAACAGATAATAGAATCGAAAATTTGAGATGGGTGTCAAGCAGTAAAAATAATAGAAACAGGTCTGTTTATAATGGAGTTCAATCATATTATGAAGCAGAAATAAGTGATGAATCAATGAAAGTAGATTTTTATAAAACAATAAATGAAGTGCATGAATTCGAAAAATATTATTATTACAATGGAAAATTTTATTATGATAATGATGTAAATTATAGAATTTTAAATGAAAATATTTCTAAATCTGGATACAAATACGTTAATATGAGAGATATAAATAATAAATTTGTTTCAGTTTATATTCATAAATTTTTAAAGCAGCATGATTTAATATAATTGTTAATATGTAATTATTATTTGTTTTTTTATTTTTATCAAAATGACGAGTAAAATAGACCTAAACCAATTCAAGAAAACAGAAGTAATAAAGAAATTGTCCAAATCGAAGTCAAGTGAGAATCTGACGTCAATGGATACTCCGAAAAGAGGCAGGAAGAGTAAATATAATACCCCTGAAGAAAGACTTGAAGCCAGACGACAACAACAAAAGGAATATAGACAAAGAAAGAAGCAAGAATTAGAGGAATTGAAGAAAATTGCTCAATTCGCTGCGAGCACTCGCGAAGCTCAAATGGTTACTGCTGAGAAGAAAGAAGCATGAAAACAAAAAACCTTCATCTTATTTTTGGTTTGGGTGAACAGGTTAGTTCTAACCCTATTTTTCTAACCATTCAGAGTCATCTGATAAACAAAAATATAAGATGATTTTTTTAGTATTTTTGGTCCTTGGGTTAACAGGTTAGTTCTAACCCTATTTTTCTAACCTTTACAATTTACTCACATACATAATGTTATGAACCTTTGTTATCTTCCATTTGCCTGTCTGTTCAATCTTTTCTGTTAATTGTGCAAATGTTAATTTCTGTCCAAACTCTTTGGCATATCTCTGCTGAACATCCTTTAACAATAATCTATCAATGTTTGGATAATTGTTCTGCATAAACTTGGCTAAATCGTAATCAGACTCATCAAACTGCCTATCGATTTCTTCCTGTTCAGCTCTCATACGTTGAACTTCACGCAAAGTATATTCATATAATCTCTGTTTGGCCTCACACTTACTGCAACGTTTATTGGAACTTGAATTGATATTAAATATTTTAGTATTAATCCTCGTAATACAGCATCTAAGCTTCAATAAGGTATTGTAATCAATATGAAATTCATTAACCTTACTTCTTAAGCTCTCATGATTATTATTGTTTTCCATATCATACCAGTAATAACAGAATACATCATATATACAGTTAGCGTATCTTTCAATAAACTCTTTATATTTCTCAAAGTCTTCACTCTCCAAAAGTTCACTTGTACTCATCACTACTTTATCGCACTTCTCATTCATAGCATTGTGGTCACAATAATAACCAACAAACTGTACATTCATTTTACGTAGAAACTTCTTAAGTTCTGCACTATCTGTCTTTAATACTTCTATTTCATTAAATATTGGTTCAAATGGTTTTGTCTGTGATATTGGCATTATCTTTGGAAGACTTGAAATCATAGTGAAAACGTCTTTGATATATTTATTGTTGTGCTCAAACTTAACATCATAAGCATCAGGATTATAGTTATTGGTTAGCAAATCCCTCATAATCATTCTCTTTGTGTTTAATTCCTTCTCACAACTAACTTCCACAAGAGGCTTAATAGGGTTTCCATGAATATCATAATACTTGTCAACTTTCCCATTTACATCAGATATTGGTTTAGGTATTAGGTCAACAAGATATTCATTAACATTGAAGTCGGCTTGAGCTTGTGTATTTGTTTGCGCTATCATTAGGTTTATGTAAATGAAAGATAAAAAATTAACTAAAAAAATAAAGGTTAGAAAAATAGGGTTAGATCTAACCTGTTAACCCAAACCAAAAATAAGATGAAGATTTTTAGAATTTGATTCTTCGTTCAAACACAGGAAGATTTACTTGTTGATAAGAACTACTCTTTCTGAAGCAATTAGCACCATCAAGGAGGTTAAATGTAATTTCCTCTCCATCATAAAGTTTCTCATATAGTTGCTCAATTGTTATACCCATTCTTTTTGCTTTGTTCAGGATAACTTGTTTTGGTATTCCTTTTAATCTAATGTGATAGCCTTCATTACCTTTTTCATCAACTAGGATATCTAAGTAACTTTTCTTTCCTAATGCTATTAATTTCCTGGAATGAACACTACCGACAGCACCATTAAACGAATCAAAGTCACAATGAAACTGTGTCATCTTCTTACCAATCAACTCCTTCCCATATTTTTTCTTGAACACCTCAGCTATCCTTGGTACATCTATTTCTCTAACGTGTACGCTATCTGTATCAGTATAGTAGATGTCTATTCCATTTTGCTCAGCTGTACTCATTACCCTATTCATTAAATGTTTGCTCCATGACAAGACACTAGCACCAAAATGAGGTAAATTAAAATGACTGTTTATTGGTTTAACCTTCTTAACATATACATTATCAATTGACTTGTTCTCTATCACCTCTGTTATGTAATTATAGTTCTTCCATATATATTTAATGGCTTTATCTTTTGGTATGCATTTAGTTTCAGTTGTTGTTGCCTTTAGGATAGATTTTCCGTAAATAGAATTAAGAAGTAGTTTAATGGTTTGTTGCAATGGATTGTTAGCATCTTGGTATCTCCTTCTTAGATTGAACAATTTCTCTATAAATACATTAATCTTGTTGTTGAATCCTTTGTCAAAGTAATATCCTCTAATAAACTCATAATCGAAATCATAAAACTCCATCAAGTCCATAAAAGCTCTCTTGTCTATGTAATAATTGTTGATGGGGTTGTTGTTAAATATTTTTGACCCTTGATCGTTCCTACTAAATATTTGACCAAATTTATATGGTTTGTCAGCCTTGCACTTGATCTTCTTGATATTGATTTCAATGAAGAACTGATCAAAATCTAATAATTCCTTTGTAAACATATCCGATGGGCCCGCACGATTAGTACCTGAGGCCTCCAGGCGAATTACTTCTGGCACTCCTTTAGGTACACCAGACATAATACTCATTGCACTAGGATATAAACTGACTGCATCAAAATCTTGTATCCTTTCCTCTATATATTGCTTTTCATTATTAGCTGTCATTGTTCTACCTCCACTAACGCATCTCTGAATGAAGTTTTGTGGTTTACCACTAAGTTGATAACACCCATCAAAGCAACCAAATTTATATGCATAATAGTAGCCAATAGAGCTAATGGATATAAAGTTATGGACATCAAGCATCTTTGTCTTCGTCTGCTTAAATACTTCTACCAGATCTCTATTAAATTTCTCTACTCCCTTCATCAATACTATGCAATCCAGTTTGCAATAATAGATGGCATACTTCATAATATCAATAGCTCCTCCAACATATGCACCACAAGCTTTTGCATTATCTATTAATTGCTTCCAGTCTTGTTTTATCTGTGTCAATGGTTTCTTGTCTTGGTTCTCTAAGTAATACTGTAGTTGAAATTCAAGCGCAGAGACAGTTTTCCTATTTATGTTCCTTTCAGTATATATTTTATATGCCATTACCTCTTTATGAACTGGTAACTGAAACATCTTACCAAATGAAGCTAATGCAGCAGGGATGATAGAGTAGCTATTGCGGAAAGTTAATCTCTTGTTAGGTTTATATTTTGTCATGACTATTTGCAGAATCGTTCCACTTCTCTCTGTTATTTGTACATCCCATCCAGGAGTATTTATAAAGAAACAAGCATCATATTTAAGGTTATGGAAGTAAATGAGAGAATTGTTCTCCAATGACTTTAGTAATCTGTCAGCAATATTCTCCCCATCAAATATCATTTTATGAATTAACTCTTTGGTCCTGTACACAGTAATATTTAGATAAGGCATATGGGGTGATACAGTGGTATTAGTTTCAAAATCAGAATAATAAATCCTACTCCACTCTCTCTCCTTTTTCGTCTCTGATGAATCTATTAGTTTACAGCACAATTCAGGATCATATTCAAGGTCTGTATAATCCGCTAAGTGAGAGTTGTATTCATTCGTTGCTAAGATATTCATTTCACAGTTCTTTATCTCCCTGAACTTTCCTTCTTTAAATAGCTTGCGAAATATTGCCATAGGTTTAACACCATTTAGGGGTTTATATATCATGTAATGGTTCTTGTACAGTAATAAGTCAACAATTCGGTCAAACTCTTTGGCCCATGGTCTCTTTCTTGTATCTATTTTTATTTGTAGTTGGCTTCTTTCATCATATTTCTCATCAATCCTTCTTACAACAAAATGGCATTTAAACTGCTTGGCTATATCGTATATCAAGTTATTGGGGATTAACCTAGTCTTGACCATAAAGCGTAAATAATTAATTTCCTCATCAGTGAATACTCCAGACTGAATGCAAGCATATACCAAACAATTGTCTTTATAGTTCTTCTTATCAACTGTCTTGAATATTTGGTACTGTGATAAGTCTAAATCAGAGAGATTAATATAAGGGAAGAATCCACCTTCTGGATTATCGCGATAATCTTCGTCGACTTCAACTTCTTCTTCATACAACTTACCTTTATTATCTTCTTTATTAATAGTGAATGATGTTTGCTTGCCTCTCTTTCTATTTTTAATGAAGAGCAACTGGTATTTTGCAGGGATGAATACATTGCCAACCCAAGGATTATTGTCTGAACAGTCATCATTCAAGTCTATTGTCCCTGATATATGTCCTATTGTTGAATCTAATCTTCGTGCCTTGGAAAGTGTAAACCATTTGTATTCCTCACCACCTAATGATTCGCTTTTTACTACTATATTCTTCTTGTTCTCTTTGTGTAATTGTCTTAATGTTTCAGTGAAAGCAAGTCTCTTATCTTCATCATCACCTATATCTATGTCAAATGATATTTCTTTCTTAGCCTTGGTCATGAATTCTTTCAAATATTTCTTGAACTTTCGTTTGTCTCTTACGTCTTTCACCCTTTGCTTATACTCTTTTCTTGCTTCCGTTCTTGCAGTCGAATAGAGGTCAACTGATATATCAAAGAGGTATGTCATTTAAGTGTAAATAAGAAATAAAAAAATATCACGCTAAATATTTATTAACCCTAAAATGGTAGAATACATATATTTGATTCGTGAAAGGGAATTTTCTTATTCTAATCAACCTGTATACAAAATTGGTAGAACAAATAAGATTGCAACAAGAATGGGACAATATCCAAAAGACAGCGAAGTATATATAATTGAAGCAGTAAGTGATTCAGTAAAAGTGGAAAAAGAATTAATAACAATATTTGAAGAAAATTATAAGAGAGCAACAACAAGAGATGGAACAGCATTTATAGGTAATGAGTACTTTGTTGGGAATGTGAATGAAATGATATATATTATTAGGACTTATATCCAATATCATTGTCCCAGAGCTATCATTTAGTAAGGATGTCATATATATCAGCCTCTTGGCTTGGTTTTATTTTTAAGGTAATGAAGAGAGGAGATTTTAATATTACTGGTTGAAACATGAAATCAACTAATCTCATTTCCAAATATTTTAATGAATCCGTATTAACTTTTATTTTTATTGGCTTAGTCATGTCATAGTTAACTATCATTGCCTCTTGATCCATTATCATTGTGTCAATGTTTGCAAGGATGCTTGGGGTATATTCTTGGTCTCCAATTGATGAATGAGTTGCTACCCCCTGTAATGAAACTAAATACAACTTATTGGCAAAATCAAGTATAGGTAGATCAGGTACATTTTTTTCTTCATTAGCTTTTACATCAAATTCCTTGCAGTTGAACAAACCAGTAATCAATTTTGCTCTATGACTTCCTTCCTTGAATGTAATATTTTCAGTAGATGTTAATGATATGGTTCTGTTATTGATATTCTTGAAGGTGATAGTAGTCTGACGAGAATTTAGAAATTTGACTAGATATCCAAATGAATAGGTATACATCTCCTCGAAATCAATTCGTACCTCATCATTAGCTGTTTCAAATATTAAATAATCTTCTGCAGTTGTCATCAATATGTTGGCTTTGGTATTAATAGATGAAACATAGTACTTCACGTATGGACATTTCCATGGGATATCAATATTAAGTCTTACCGTATTGTAATTACCTGGTTGACTCTGAACACTATACAACATAATTTAATTTCTGATAAAATGTCTTTGGCACTGTATTCTGCAAAGAGCAAGGAAGCATATAAACTCAAATCAAATGATATAGAAATCACTATTGATGAAGAAGATGGTAAACGACTAAACATTGAAAACACTATTGAACCTGGCGAAATGGTGCAATTTAATTGTATCTACAACAAAGCTGAAATAGATGAAAAAATAGTTGGTGATTATTTCGAAAAAAATGGATTCGAAAACTTTGGTGCGCTTAATCTTATGGCAGGGAAAGGCATTTATACATGGAATACTGACGGTACACTGACACCAAAAATACAATATTGTGCAAGCTTCAATAAGCTCTATGAAAGACTACGAGATAGTGCTACTAATTTACATACCTTTCTAGCTAAAATGAAGGATGACGTAGATTCTGGTATTGCACCTGGTGCTACATTAAACTATTTTACAGGTGAGGTAAATGATAAAGAAATAATAACAGAATCATATGATGTTAGTACACACAAGAAACTAATAGAAGCACTTACACAGAATCATCAAGGTATGCTAAATGTAATGAACTTAATGATTAAAAATATAGATGATGTAAATAATGCAATTGCACCTAGTATCGATTGGTCTAAACTATCTGATTTAAAAATAATTGTTGAACATGTAGATAAAACTACTCAAGCCTTAACTTATGAAACGGAGGACAAGAAACCAGAAAGTATGGACGCTATAATACAAGATATAAGTACAAGTAATGAAAATATATCTAAATGGATAGCAAATAATACTGTTAATTTTACTGAGGTAGAACCTGTTAAATATGTTGATGAAAAGGTTAATGAAACTACTAATGAAACTACCTATGATGTCAATGAGACTAACATAACTAACATGAAAGACTTTGTTAATAAAACAAATACAACAGCTGCTAATATTACTAAATGGATAGATGCGTTAAATGATCAAACTATATCTTATGAGACCCTCTTGAACTTAACAGGTGGGAATACTTCTATGTGCTTAATTAATAAAACAACTGGTGAACCAGAAATACATGAGGTTAAAATAGAAATTGATGAAACAACACCTGAACCTACACCTGAACCTACTCCTACTCCAACTGAGCCACCAAACTCCAACTGAGTTAGTTAACCAAGATGATATGGTTTATGAAATTCCCACTACTGATGAATTAAAGAATTTGATAACAAATAAGATTCCAGTTAATAATGCCCCTGAAGAACTCACAATCAATGTATCTAAGTATTGGTTATATAGTAAAAAGACAATTGGATGGATAAAAGGCTTATTGTATAATATAATTTCGACTACTCTATATCTTGCTAAGATGTCTTTTAAATTAACCTATAAAACAATCGATTACGCCTTTATTCAAACCCTGAAAACATTATATAATATATATTATTTTCTCTGGTCTCATTTTAAATGTATTGTGTTTGAAGGGTATCGAAACGTAAAAGACGCACTTACAGGGGAGATAAAAGAAGAAAATATAGTATTTAAAGTAACTAACTATGATAGTGAAATAGAAAATTTTGTTGGTGAAATAGACCCTGACTTTGAAGAAATGCTAGAGGGTTTTAAGGAAATCACACCAACTACTAAAACAGTTGATGAGTTGAAGAAGAAAGGATATAAAGAAGTTAATGTAGCATGTACATCATGGGAAGTATTCTGGGGAAACGCTTGGAAGTTAATTAAAAGACCATTTATAGCTTTATGGAATGGAGTTAAGAAGTTTGGTAATGATACATATTTATTCTTTACAGGTGAAGATAATGATGGTAGAGGAACATATTGGGAAAATTGTCCTCATATGTTGAGGATTACAATAATAGCTTTCGTCTTGGGTGGTGCAGCAGTTTCTATCGGAGCTCTTGCAGTTTTGTATGTAATATGTCCAATCGCTGAAAAACTCTTTAATGGATTTGAATATATTATGATCAAATTATCGGGTAATGACCCAGTTCCTATTGCTTATGCTCGTACATTAGCAGAAGATGCTATAGTAGACCCTGATGGAAATAAGATAGATATTGATATTGATTATGAACTATTAGAAATATTTAGACAAGAATATAATGCAAAAGTAGTAGACTACAAGGTTATGAATAATGAGATATCAACTCCTTCTACTGACTCTAAATATTTTACATTAAAAGAATCAGATCAATTATATTTATATAGACCATCAAAAGTATATGAAGAATCTAATTATTATTGTATGAGATGGGATATAGATAAAGATTATGATTTATCATTGAATATGGTATTTAGGTTCAAGGACTATTTATTTAGGCACACTTGGGAATTAATATGGGATGGAAAAAATTGGACAGGAAATAACTGTCAAAATGTGTTTACAGCAAAAATATCATACATGAATAATAATAGCGGAGCTCCAGCAATAATAATTAAAAAGAACGAACTAATTGGGAAATGGATAAAAGGAACAATAAAAGAAGATTTAACAGATGATGATAATTATGCTCACATACTAAAAGACTATCTTACAAATTGGAGAGTTGTTAAGAAAGATGGAACCATATTAAACGTAGGAACAACTGCAGTTTTTGATCCTAGCAGTTCAGGTACTTTCACACAAGATGGAAATAAATATGAACAAGCTAGAATGTATGTTGATGCACCAAGCGGATTAAAAGAAGAAGACGGATTATATGTTTATGCAGATTTAAATATTAATGGAAACATAACAGAATTAAAATGGGATTGTCATCCTGAACACTGTATTAATTCTGGAGTCATGCACACTTATGGATCAAATCCTTGTCTAGAATCATTTAATTATCATCGAGAAAAAAGGTATTCCATTAAAATCATTGAAGGATTTAATCATAAGAACATTCGAATATACATGGAAAAAGAATTATTTGAATTTGATGTAAAAGTTAATCCATTTAACATAATCTTACAAGAACAATTTTATGAAGTAGAGCCAGATCCAAGAAACTGTTCAACTATATCAACAGATTTAAATATTTATTCATCAAAGATTATATGGGCTGATAATATCATGACGATGAGAAGAGACTTAAATGTTGTTGGTGGAATTACTGACATATTGCAATATGATTATGCTTTATTGAAACAGACAGTTGATAATCTAGCTGAGCAAATGAGAATTCAAGCCATGTATAATGAATATACTGATAGTATTAAACAAGGTATATCAGTTGCAAATACGATTTTAAATATTCTAGCTTCAGTAGTATCGATTGCAGGGGTACTCTCAACATTAAATATGTCCAATAACTCAGTAAATATTAATACATATCAAACAACACCTTTCCCTGGGCCAGGAGGTAATGGTGGAGGAGGTGGAGGTGGAGGTGGTGGTTATCCAGGTGATGGAGGTAGTGGCTTTCAAGGTAAGTTTTTGGTGAATGTTGATTTGAAGGCTGATAAGATGACTATGGAAAGATTTTTGCCAACTACAACAACTGTTCAAATACCTGTGGCTGGAGCTATTTCAACATTCTCAGCAACACAGGTTGTCCTTTCGACAACACATGCATTAACTCAGTTAGGAAATGCTATTGCTACACTTGGTTCGAATGTCTTACACTTCTTTAGGAATAGACCAGATACGAATGGAACTGAAACATTAAATATTAATTCATCCTCGATTACAATAACTGATAATGATACTGATAATGCAACTAATACTATCACAACCACTGAACAATCATTAGTGAGAACTCATAGAGAAGTTCAGCCACAAGTTGTTACAGATGAAACAGATGAGATTCGAACAGATATAACTGTACCACAGACTACAATGACAAATACAGCTTCAACTACGATTGCACTTAGGAATCAAGTTCCTGTTATTGATATTGCTGGAACTCAGTATACCTTAGAAGACATAGCAGATTTGACAAGAGAAGAACGAAATGCATTAGTTGCTAATCATCCTGATATCTTACGTATCCAATATCATGGAAGAGAGTGGTTTAATGTATATGATTTGTTTTATAATGACCAACTCATTATCCATAATAATGTATTTCAACGAAGGACTCTAATAAGGCCAGCTGATATTGAGATGACAGATAGAATACATAGAGCTACTGATAATAATTGGTCAATAGAATGGGAAGGAACAACATACACAGCGAGAGATATTGAACAATTATCGATGCAAGATAGACTAAATTTACCATTTGTTCAAAATGGAGATATTGGTTTAGAACCTTACTTGAATGACCAAACAATGGAAGCATGGATAAATATTATTGACCATAGAGGAGAGACTATTGACCCAATTGTTGCTACTATTGATTATTCAGCACCAACAACAGCAAATATTAGTGGAGGTCAAGTACGATTTGTTGGAATAAATTCACAAATAGAAGTCAATGCAAATGGAGTTAGATATCAGCATTATGACCTTGTTGCCACAACAGATACTTGGACAGTACCAGGAACAACACCAGCAATAACAGCAAGAATGATAGAACAAATGAGTGATGAACAAAGAGGAGAACTAATGGATAATATTTATTCTCATGGTAATCTTTTAGCTTTTAATGACACATTAGATGAAACAACTGGTGAAGAAATAACACAAGTACTATATAATGGAAATGTAGTTGCTACAATAGATAGAAGAAGACTACATGTAATTAATATTGTGAATGGAGTGATAGAAATGTACCAACAAGATGGTGTTATAAGTGCAACTACCCAGGTTATTATGGGAGCAGTAGGTTATGTTGCTAGAAGGTTCTTACATGGTCAATGGCAGTTTGTTAGACATCATCCTGGTGATGCAGCAGCTATAGCAGGAGTAGCAGCAGAAGCATATGTAGCAAATAGAATAGGATTATTTAATATTCCAAGTTGGTTCCGTCGTAATGATAACCCAGAAACATTAGCAGAGGAAGATGTATTAGAAAAGATTCTTGCATGGGCATATCATGAAGAAACAGATGATGAACCTGAACTTGAAATAACAATGAAGGATGCTGATAAGATGATGGTTTCATTTGATACATGTATTAATATTGCAAAGACATATCGCGATACTTTAAAGGGTACAATAGCATTCATGTGCGAGAAAATAAAAGAACTCGAAATAAGCATCCATTAGAAGATATAGATATGACTGCTTATATTACTAAAGCAGAAGTGAAGGAAATGATAGACCAGAAGGATGCATATATTGATACTCTTGAGACAAGACTTGCTACATTAGAGAAGAAGTGCGCAAATATAGAGTAGAATAGAGAATTATTTTTTTGGACTTAAATGGACGAGACGACAACAAAATTCATTGGAGACATACAATTTAAGGTAGGAGATGCTACTAGGAAAGGAAGTGAATTATTAACGCTGAGTGATTTGGATGGATATGTACAAGGAGGAAGCTGGTTTGAAGAAGTAGAAGGTTATCCTGAATATGAAATCAAAAATGAGAACATAACAGCCTATAAAGATGAATCACTGTCGATGGCTAACTACAACATCCTGAAAATTAATATGTCAAATGACGTACTAAATAAGATAATAGCTGCTCCTGACGTAACTGTCGTATTCAAATTCATACTTAGGAAAGAAGTGATATACGATTATGAAGGCAATCTAGTGAAAGAATTTACTGCATACGTTGAAAATCATCAAGCAAAAGGTCCGTGTATTACATGTCGTACTGATCTTAAATGTATGGTCACGCATTGGACTACATTCGGCCCTGAGTTCTTTATAGCATTTGATACTAGACTCGGTGTGAATCCATATTCATTATACATGAATGGGGAGCTATCGATACAGTACTTACTAAAGCAAGACTCGATGGTTGCGAAGAAGCCAGTAGTCAAGTGTGATGTAATAGATGCGCGTAATGCTCTTCAGTTGTATGAATCAGATGTTCATTACTTTTATAAACCAAGTGTCGTAACTACAGTGAATGTCGACTCAGTTGATTACTACAAGATGATATATCGAATTCCAAATGATTATACAATACCCATTAACCTTAATTTTACATTTACTGAACACTGTTTTGGTAATAGATGGAGCCTAATATGGGATGGAACAAAATGGGTTGGAGAGAACATGCAAGGACGTAGCAATGGGAAAATAGAGAGCAGTAAGCAATATCTTCGTGTAAACAAAAATAATTATGGAGCAAGTGGATGCTATGTCAGATGCAAACGTAGTGAATGGAATAAGATGTTGTTGGATGATACTAATGAAAATTTCATGAAAGTGATGTTCGCCAATGGCACTACAAAGTTGTTGTTCAAAGATGGTACAGAGGCAAATGGTTCTGCACATAGCATAGAAATAGATAGATGTGATTCAACAGTAGAGATATATACTAAAGAAGGATACGATTATTTACCGCTACAATTACAGATCCAAAACAGTAATAAAGAAGAGGTAGAGTCGTTGTTGAACCGTATAGACAAAATTGTTTACGATATGTCACTTGATGGAGCGAGTAACAGGCTTACTTTTAGATGGGATGAACTACATAAGAACGAACATTATGGGTACGACATAGATTTGATTGCTGAATTAGATAGTATTGAAAAAATTAACTATTATTGGTCCAGCAGTAACATTAACATAGCGACTAGAGATATCGAACTCTATTTACGTCAACAGTACACGGATCCTATAGAAGAAGTTAACTGGGATCCAACAACAAATGCTTTTAAGTACATTATTCAACAACAATTTTATGAGATTACTCCAAGACCAGATGCAGCCACAACTTTGTATACGGACTTCAATATTACTTCTTCGAAGATAATTACAGCTGATAACATTATGACTATGCGATCAGATCTAAACATGGTTACAAATACTGTTGATGTGGTTTCTTATGACGTGAAAGATATAAAGAACAATGTAGAGACATTGAACTCAGAGATGGCAGAACAAGCAGCGAAGACAAAATATTTACAAAAAGAAGTGGATAAGGTAGATATGAAAGCTAACATAGGTATTGCTTTAGGTGCTGTTGGTTGTGTATTAGGTGCTACTGGTATAGGTGTTGCTGGTAAAGCATTATCATTTGCATCTAAAGCAGCACAAACTGGGGGTAGGGAATTAATAAATACTGTAACCAAGGTGTCTGATGTTGGTACAAATGTTGTAGAAGATATTGCTGGTAAGCTCACTGACGAACTACCTGATATTGGAGCTGATGTATTCTTTGGTGATATGGTATCTATTCCAGTTAGTAGAATGATGCGTTCGTTATCTAACAAAGATAAACTAAATAATATTATAGCTTGGTGCGATGAGGAGTATGTACCTGTTAATGAAATAAACTTTACTGATGAACTTGATGATCCGTCCAAAGTAGCCATGACATTAACATCAACAATGGATATGTGTAAGAGATTCCGTCATACGATGAAACCAATGATAAAAACATTAGCGACTACTGTAGAGAAGAGTGTGTCATCAACAGATTTGGTTAGAGATGACATAATAGATGTTGTTGGTAAATATGTCAATGGCGAGGTCCATTTGGAAGCAGAAGATGTTATCACAGATGGAACAATCAAAGCACGATTTTTGGTGCAAAAAGTTAGTGAATACAATGATGTTGATTATGAAGAGAATATAGTTACTATTAATATTACTGATGGAACAATTAATTATCAAGGAACAACTGATTTTCCTAGCTGCACTATGAATAACAAAACATTTGTTATATCAAACCCAAATAAACTGAGGGTTGGTGGAATCAGCATCAAAGAGAATACAGCAAAAAGAAGAATGGAATTTACTACAAATGATTTAGCCTATACTTGTGATATAGATGCTTTACATAAGAAGATAGATACATTACATGAGCAGATAGAAAAGAATGATACAGCTCTAGCTACGACTTTAAATGAATTCCCAACTGTTGATGAAGTAAATGAAGCATTAGATGAATTAAAAAATAATATGGTTAATATGGATAACCTGTATACGAAAGAAGAAGCAGATAATAAATATCGAAGCAAAAATGATTTGATATACAAAGAATCTATTGAAGTGCCATTTGAAAATGTACAAGATAATTCAGGATCGTGGGAAGTCAAAATAAAATTGACTAGTGGAACTCGTCTTGTTGGAACAATATCAAATAACGATGGCTTTGTAAAAGAGTTTGATTATTTGTTTGATTATAATGGTGTTATCACTGAAGATGGAGTTAATGTCGATGTTGAAATTGATGGAACAACCTATAACTTGACCTATTATAAAAGTGATAGTAATGGTCTGTGCTTTTACATCGATAATGGGGAAGACTCTTTTGATACCAAATTAATATTAGCGGAAAAAATATTGAAGCAAGATAAAATAGCATTAAAAAGTGAAATCCCTGAACCTGTTGATTTGACCAATTATGCTACTATAGATGATCTCGATGGATATGCGTTGAAGAGCGAGTTGAATAAATATGCTAAATCTCATCAAGATCTAGCCAAGTTAGTAGGTGATAATGTTACTAAAATCGTAACAATGAACAGTCAGATATCAAATCTACAACATGAGAACGAATCATTAAAAGCTAGGTTAGATGCGTTAGTGAATAAATTAACAATAATTAAGTACACATTCAGCGTACCGAATAGTAATAGCATTCGTTATCAATTCGAAAAACAACTTGATGCATATGAGGGAACACTCTATTTGACTTATAATGAAACCAGAGATAATGTTACCAGTGTAAACGAAATCAAAATCAATATATCATTCAACGTTAATAATTCACCTAAGTTTGAATATCAATGTGAACCAACTAAGATCTGGTTAAATAATATTGAATTTCCATTAAGTAGTAGCAATCTCATGATCAATGCAACAGTTAATTACATATTGATTAATTCTTCATTCTTTACATCAAATGGTATCTTAGCTGCAGATAACACTAAGAATGTAATACATTCATTACTGTGAAATACAAAAAGTTGATAGATATTTTTTTCGGGTGTAGAATTCAAAAAACACCATTAGAAAGCTCAAAAACTACTCCATACCTTGGAAATGACATTGGTGGAATAGTGAAAGTAGAGAGTGTGTACTTACGATAGGTTTTCAGAGGGTATTTGGCCGGGTAGCGAGGCCCAAGCGAAGGTGTACCTGAGCTTGGTGGCGAGCAGGTTAGGATGGGATGAAGAATGAATCCCAGCCTAACGTATACTACTAAAGTATTAATTAAGATCGAAGATAAGAAAGAATGTAAGATATTGAAAGAGCTGTTGAAAGATAGATATAAGGTTGCGTTATATGCAGGTGATACCAAAGAGATTAATTTGAATGAAGATGGTTTATTTGACGAAAATGTCGATGTTGTTATCTCTACCTCATCTATCCAGAACGGACAATCTATTAAAGAGAACATCTTATCGATATTCGTCCAAACATCTATCGATACTGTATCCTGTGTATAGCAATTTCTAGGTAGAAATCGAAATCTTAATTCGGATGTATATTTATATGTTCGATATGGAAAGTATCTAAATAAGAGAAAGTACTCGATACCGAACAATCGATATGAAAGATATCTAAATAGATTACGTAATGAAGCATGGAACGAAACGAATAAATATATGTGGGATGATATATTATATAAATTCGGTCGGGTACGATTAGGTAAAACAGATGATGATGATACTATGTACTATGCTTTATATGAATTGGATGAATGTATAAGTGATGATGATATCTCTGATGAATCCACTGATGATAATAAACTGGATTCGATAAATCAGACCAGTATTTCAATATTACATATAACTTTTTACATTCAATTTTATTATTTTATTTTTTCCTCTTCAGAAATTACACACCCTTTTCTCTCAAAACTGGTCTGATTAAAAAAATATTCAATTTTATATTTTATTTTATGAAAAAGTTAATTTTTATAAAATAAAAAGTATTTAAACAGTTATATTTTTGCGAGATATCTGAATCTTTGTTTTAAGCTTTCTGCTGTCCTGTTTTCAAACATTTCCGACATTTCTTTATATGTCATATGTTGGCTGAAATGTTTTAAATGTAAAAGTAAAATGTCTTCTTCAGCTGTATAAAGTCTCTTTGTTAAAAAACTTAATGGCATATCATCAACATGAGGATCATAAAATGTAATGAAATCTTCAATTGTCAAAAACTTTTCAGGGCCGTTTAAAACCGTTTGTGAGTCATTATTAATTCGACTTCTAAGAATATCTGAAATTGATTGTCCATTTGAATTAATCATCGCTCTTAGCCGTGAATAAAAACTCAAACAAAGGTTGTCAATTTTATCTTGGGGAAATGATTCCCAAATTTGATTAATAAAATTAAATAATTCTTCTTCACTTTTAAAATTTCGATTTTCTAACTTTTTTTTTTATGGCCCCACACAAATGTTCAATAGGATTGAGGTCGGGACTGTTGGGGGGTCAAAAGTTGAGAAATGAGCATCGCTTTTGAAGAAACAATTTTGAGTTTGTACTTGTGCGGGCGGTAGCCCCGTCTTGAATAAAGTAAAATTGTCCTTCTCCATGAATTCCATTTAATTTTTCACAAATTTCGCTTTTTTGAAATATTTCTCGATAGTAAATTTCGTTAACATTTTTATTGAATAAAACTAATTTTCTTTTAAAGTGATAGCCAATTGCGCCAAAAACCATGATTGTTTTTTGATACTTATCTTTGTTTTGAAAAATGGCATCATCACAATCTGAACTTTTATACCAAAGGTGACCGTTATCGTTGTGAAGTGAAAAACTGCTTTTATCAGAGAAGACAAATAATTCTTCACTAAGGCTAGATTCTAATATTGAATTTCCAAATAATATTCTTTTTGAAATTTGAGTATCATTGAGATTTTGTCTGGTTTTTGGAGCTTTGTAATCATAACCCAAATCTTTTCTTATTTGATAAACTGCAGATGCGGCCAAATTTAATTTTTTCCCAACATTTACGCATGACATCCATCTATCTTCTTTCGTAAGTTCCTCAATTTGTTGACGTATTTCTGGGGTAACTTTGAAAGGTCTGCCTCTTTTTTTTGGAATAAGAACTTCTTGATATAAGGCGAAATGTTTTATGACATCTCGAACTCTCTCTGCTCCGACATGTAAAATATTACGGATTTGGTGTTGACTGACTTTTTTTCGAAAAAAAGTATGATAATTGCTTTGTTTATCTTTAAAGAATCATCCATTCATTAAAATATTTTTAATAAAAATTTGAGAGGTTATTTGTCTGGTCCGAATTATCGAATTCAGTTTATCGTTAATGAACCTATTGCGGAACAAGTACGAAGTACTACTAATGAAATAGTTAATGAACCAACTACTGGCATAGATTTTCTAATAAAAGAGATCTATATAATTATTATGGGATCGATGTTAAAACAATTCCTGCTAGTTATGAAGTTAAGATGAGATATAATAGAGTTAATGGAAAGAGAGGTCGAGTATAAAAATTGGTGAAGAAGTGAATCGACAATGTGATTACTTTGTATTTTTCTTGCAATTAAATGACCGCGTTAGCAGAACTGTTTACTACAGATGACATGGATAGATTGAAGAAAGAACTAGCTCGACTAGTTGGATCCAAAGATTATAAAGCAATTAATGTACTACTTCGACGTAATTCAAACATATGGACGTTTAATACTAGAGAACTTAATGAAGAGATCCCATGCAATGATCGACACTTTACCAAGAGAAAGGGTGTAATGAAGTTCGAATCCAAACCTAAAAAGTAATACAGTATTATTTTTGTGCAAGTATTGTGCAAAGTTTAATTACATAGAAATGAGTAAGAACGTTAGCTTAGAAGAATTATATACCACAGATAACATGGATTTACTTAAGAATCGATCGCGGAGTTAACATCTAAGAAAGGTTATAAGACTCTTAATACACTGTTTAGACGTAATCCGCATGCAAGTGAGTTCGATACTAGATCACTTAATGAAGATATACGACAAAAGAAAAAGAGATTCACGAAACGTAATGGTAAGCTCTGTGTTGCAAGTAAATCGACTCCACGAACACAACAGAATGATGAAGATGCTGAAGAATATGCTTATACATACAGAGCTAGAAATTACGATCCAAAACCCAAATCGTCTGGATATATTAATAAGTTTCATGATCCATCGTATACAGGTTTACGAATTCGTGCTAAATACTAAAGCACATGAAGTATACAGATCATACACACTATATTTTTGGTTAATAGTTGACATGTCGAAAAAAAGAAATAATATTAATGAATGCATTTGCATTTTCATTAACGAGTATATAAGTGAATACATTAACGAGTATATTTGCGAATACCAGTTTTAACATCTTTTAACGAGTTTCGTATGTGAATCCAATATTGAGCTTCAAAAATTATGATGAAGTGATGTGATCAATTTGGCCATGTAAAGACCACTTTTTTAGGACGACCTTAAAGTGTGAACTTTTTGGCATTGAATAAAAGCATAGAATATATATCAATACTTTCAAATTATGAAAATGATGATATTTGTTCTGAATTTGATTGCTAGTTGTGGAATGTAGTTGCATTTAAATCTAATAATTCACCATTTTCATCATTTTTTATATTTATAATAAAAAATATTAGCTATATTAAATATTTATGTGGCGTGAAATGTTCAGTATAGAAAATAATGTGGTGTGATATGAATAATTGAATATAGTATCGTAATATATCTCATGATTTTTATTATAAATTTCTAATATTTTTATTATAATAATTATACAATATTAGATTGTAATTATTTGCAAATTCTTTTTTTATAATATTTTAAATCTACCAAGTCGATTTTCTACCAAATATAGCAGGATCGGTCTCTATTAATTTATGAAGTATTTATATTTGGAAATACACCAAACAATAAATATATTGATCTAATTTAAACTCTATAAATTTTATTTTTGAAAAATGGAGAAAAATATTAATTATTCCAAACTCTTAAAAATAAATGAAAATATTATTTTTATATAATTAAGATATTGCACAATAATATATATGAATATTGTTTACCCAAAATTAATATTTATTGAATTATCATAAAAATAAGTTTTTTCAAAATACGTTATTTTGAGTTTCCCCACATATAATTTTTCAATATTTTTATTGAAAATTTGAATGGAAATAAAGAATTTTTGAAAATCACTGAATTGTTTTCACTTTTTGAGTTTTCCAAATTAAAGTTTACATTCAAAAATTATCAGATTAAAATTAATAATATCTTAAAAATGTATGGTAAATATTATTTAAAAATTATAAATATTAAAATTAAAATTCATACCAATCCTCCGTAAAATTTAAATTTCTGACTCTTTACATAATTTTAGATCCCCTATGCATGAACTTCACAAAATGAAAAGTTTAAAAAAGAGAAGCCCAGCATCAAATTATAAATAGGTATTTGTAATAATCAAATAACTCATATATAAAAATAAAGTATTTTTACAAAAATATATTATATCTTGAAAGGTTAAGAATTAACTATTATTTCATATGTCCATTGTCGTGGTTCTTTTTTGGTTCCAATCCTTTTAATGAAAAGTTTTAAACGAAATATTAGAAAAGAGGGATCATCGTCTTTCATAGCATTCCACAAGAATCTGATAAGTAAAAGGAGGCATTTACTTGTCAATTTTGGCATTTTCTGTAAAACAGGTATGATTGAAGAAGAAAATTTGTGAACTCTTCCGAAAACTTCAGCAAACAAGCTTTGTTCAGCATAGCAATTTAGAGGGAAAGATGCATATTTTTGATATATATATTCTGAAATGGCTAGATTTATCGTTTTACTCCCTGCAGAATAGTAAATAGATAAATAGTTAAGAAGTTCCAATGCTCTATAAAAGTTTCCAGAAATAATTAAATCTGTAGAGATATCTAAAAATTGGCTCATATATTGATCTCTGCCATGAAAATATTGTGCAAGTTGTATCCATAATGAGTCTTCTGATGCTGCTATTCCTGCTGCAACACGGAATGAAAGTTCGCCGCTTTTGGATAAATTCATAATTGATAGATAAGACTTGGGAATAAATGGCTTTAAAAAGTTTATTGCAGAAACAGCTGCTTTATCAGTAGTATGTATCCGAGTTAAAAAGTCAAAACATGCTTCTTGATCAATTTGAAGCATGTATGGTATATAATTTCTAATGGCTATATTAAGCTCAGGTAAATCATTAATGTAAATAGAAAGTTCATGCCAAACGTGTGGTGATTCTATAACCATAGTTGCAACAGAATCTAAAAGTTGAGGCGTTTCTAATAAAAATAATTTAATTGCTTTGATTAGTGAATCAGGTTCACGAATCCGGCCTAAAATTGATGGCGAAAAGCGTGAAGAAATAGCTGATATATATGGTATTATGCATTGTGGCAAATGATTCATTGAAGCAAGGGAAATAATAATATCCTTTAAGAGAGATAAAAGTTCTTTTGGGCCATTAAGACATAAATAATCTAATTCATTATTCATTGATGCAGATCTTATCAAAGATTCTGCAACAATGGTAAATATCCTTAATTTTGAGTCATTTATTTTGGCATAATATTGGTCGCCATCAGTTGTTGTTATTAAAGGTGGGATTTTTAATAAATCATTTGTACTAAATTCTCTCAAAAACTCTTGTGTGGATAATTTCTTAGCTAGTAGCTTTAATCCTATTGGATTTGAAACAGCACGACGAAGAATCATATTTTGATGTCTTTGCATAATAATCATACGAATATAAAAAACAGGGTGTTGATTTAAAAGTGGAATAGCGACGCTGTGGTTTGGTGAAAAATATAATATTTGATAAAGAGATTTTAAAACAGTTTTTGGAGAAATTTTTAATAGCCGCGACGTAATACTTTCTGGCCAGCGTATCAAAAGTTTAAGTTCGGGTGATTTAGTAACCCCAGTTTGAAGTCGTAATTTAGCAATAAAGCTCTGCATGAGTAAAATGATGCCTGGTAACTCAAAATAATTGGGAGGATATTCATCCTTTATATCAATAAAGTATTTGATTAATTGTTTGTATTTTTTTTTGTTCATTTTAAAAGCAAATTCAATTGTAGTTAATGTATTTAAAAAATTAATTACTTTCATTTCATTTGTTCTGGAATATGGAAAATACGATTCTAATTCTTGAGATGGGTTTGGTATCATTATGTTTTCATACTAAATGGACAATCGTTTTTTTCTACACCACTTTTTGAATGGCTTTTCTATCCATGAACTCATGGAAAGTAAAAAACCTCCATCTTAAGGTGTAATTTGACTTACTCTGTTAAGAAAATTAACCAAAAAAATCGTAAATTAAAGTTTTACCGAAAAATTAGAACTATTTGCTTTTTTTGATATGAATATTTATATTTTTACATAATTTTTCAGGAATATGCACACCAGTAATCACCACGGGGCTGCGCGAAGCCGAATCGGGCTCCTTGAATTGCATGATGAATCGGGAATCTATTTTAACTATATAATTATTCATTATTTAGCAAAAATTGAATAAAAAAGTATAAATAGTATTCAAAAAGTTAAAAAGTTTTCAAAAAGTGGTGTGGAAAAATAAATGATTTCTTGACGAACAAATAAGAATATAAAAAGTTTTCTTGATATTATGTAATATTTTATAATATCTTGATTAGGAAAATAAAAAAAGCGCCAAATTCTTATTTCACAATTGTTAAATATATAATAAAAATTAATTATATGTTTATTAAAATGTATTCAAGAAAAATAAAAATAAAAAAATATGAATGAAATTGCAAATGTTATTGGTCAACAATGATTTTGTAAATTAATAAAAGCAAGTAATATATGTATGATTGCATATAAATGCCCATTTAATTTATATTTTTTACTCTTAACTTTGAAAAACATTAATATTACCAATTAATTCACTATTTTTTCAAATTAATGAATAAATAATAAAATATAATGAAGTCTTGTGTATAAAAGAGCATGTCACAAATTTATTGCCCTTTTTTATGCTAAGAATTTTAAATGTTGAATCATTATTAATACCATTTATATAAATACTTTTTTATTGAATATGAACCACCAATAATAAAACTTGCCTATTTTAAATGATAAATTGGAGGGGAAAAATTGAAAAATAAATACTTTATTTAAAAAAAAAAAATATGTATTCTTTCTTTATTGATTAGTACCGGAACAGCAATTGAGTTGGTTTTCAATGAAAACTAAGCGACGTTCAAGTTGAGTAAGTTTTTGATTTAAATCTGCTAGACGACCTCGTACATTTGAGTGAAATGTGTTCAAAAATCGGACTACTCGCATCATTCCAAGGGATATATTCTGTGCAAATTCACGGTTTTGGAAATCTTTTTCGACTGCAGCACGAATTTGAGCTGGATCTGTCATTTATATTTTTATAGAAAAGTATAATATAACCGTTTTTATTTCAAAAGATTGTATACAATTTTTAACTTTAAAAATTTATATTTCTCAATTTGAAAAGTTTTTCCACTATTCTCATTAAAAATGCATCTGATATTCTTTTGCACCTAACTGTTTTTATATATTTGCTCTTGTTGTATAATCAATTTATGGGTATATAAATTTTGGTATTTTTGAAAATAAATTCTTATTCTTATTTTCTCCTTTCAAGTTAAATGCTTCAGCAAACTAATATTTACATTAGAATCCAATGATTATTTATATATGTATTAAATTCTTAAAGAACTCATTTGAATGAATTATTAAATTTGTAATCCACTCATTAAATATAAGAACAAAATTGTTAATTTGCATTTTTTAAATTAAGACTTTTTATTTAAATAAGAATTGATATTTAGTATATAAAGTAACTTTGTTTTTGGTGTGGATAAATATTATTTAATATGATTTAGTAAGGTGTGCATTAATTTTGTTTTTTAATTGAATAAAGATCTCATATACATATAAAAGCAAATGGCTTATTGAGCCTTCTATGAATGATCAATCTGTATGAATGGATCACAATATAATAAACGTTTGTTTGAATTAAATTAAAATACATCATTTATATATTGACTTATGAATTGAATGAAGTTTGTTCACATCAAAAACTTTTTCTGATAATAAATTCATACGCTATTTGCGATATACAAATGTTATCAATGTTAACAAGAAACAAGAAAAATCAATCAACTAGTGAAACCAAACTAACAGCGGAAAATCAATCGCCAAAAGTTCCAGATGATATTATTGATTTTGATCAACTCAATGATCCAGATTATCAGTTGGATATAGAATACTCATTATTCGATTATTTAACAAGCAACGATGGAAATGGAGTCATAAAAAAATGGTCTAAATCATTCAGCAAAAAAGAAAATGAAAGCGAAATGCAGTCATATCTAGAATTGTTAAGTTTCATTCTCCAAATATCAGGTAATAGAATTAACATGAATATTAATCAGATCAAAAGTAACTCGTTTGATACAATTCTGAAAGAATTTATAGAAAAAGCAAAAAAAAGCAAATTATGCCCACCTTTATATAAGTTCCTTAAATCAAAGTCAAAAAAAATAATATCATTTTGGAAAGACATTAGCGAATCACTGATAGCAAATAATGTATTTTCAAATGATTCATATAAACATTTTATGGAATGGATTTCTGCATTTAATTGTTGCAAAATCAGAGTTGTAAGGTTATGTACTACATTTTTCATTTGTTCACTTTTTGAATCATTAGCAAATTCTATTTCCTGGAGAAAAGGAGAATTAGAAAAAAATCAGCAAAACTCAAAAGCAAAGCAAAATCATCAACAGAATTCTCTTTTTGAACAAGAGATATCCCTTTACCTATCGGTTGCTAATGATTTATATAAGAATTTATTAATAGTCAGAATTCGTGATATTGACGACAAAATTCGAAATTTGATAATAAGTTCATTAACAAATGCAATGATTATTTGCGATGTAGAATTTCTCGACGAACAAAAGTTGAAATATGTTGGTAGAGCCCTTAATGATACATCATCTGTGAATAGATTAGATGCCATCAAATTCTGTGAAAAAATAGTCTTGCATGTAATCACAGAATCAAGTGATAATGGTAATCAAAATGAAAATGATGAAACGAAATGCACAATTTCTAATAAGAAAAAAAGTAAGAAAAAAAATAAAAGTGTTGTGCTATCTATTGAAGAAAAAAATCAAATGAATAATCAAATTCAAAATGTTTTAATTGAGTTTTCAGAGATGTATTCACCACGGATTATAGAAATGTGTAATGATTCAAATGAAGAAGTTTCTGCAGAAGCAATATCTTGTTTAGGAATTCTTATTGATAAGAAATTAATTAATCTGACTGAATGTCCAAATATTCAAAAACTTATTTCAGATGATTCAGTAATAATCAGAGAATCAGCAGCTAGTTTCGTTGCTAAAAGGTTTTTTTCAAGTAATGAAAATGATGATATAGATCATTTTTTATTTTTTGTTACAAACTTTAACATTCAAAAAGAACTTCCTTTTATTGTATCATCATTATACCCATATTTAAAATGTCTAAAAAGATGGGATGAAATGTGTGATCGACTAATTTCTGAAGAGAATGATGACCAATCAAAAGTTATTTCTGCAATTTTGCTCTGTTCAGCCAGGATGGTAGTTAGTCAAGTTGAAAATTGCGCCAAACGTAATAATTCAAAAACTAAAAATTCCCAAGAATCGATTAATAGTGAAAAGGCAATGAAAAAATCTAGAAAATTAACAACTGTTTTGATTCAAAATCTTCCTCAGCTATTGAAAGCTTATCAATCATCAAGAAATAAAGAAATAATCTTAAATCTGATAGAAGTATCAAGCTTACTTGATTTGAATGCTATTTCGGAAAGCTCTTGTGAAAAACAATATGTAAAACTTTTAAACCAACTCCATGAAATATTTATTAAATGTGATTATAACGATGATAAAAATAGTAATCTTTTCAATACTACTTTCAATTCAATTTATGTTCTTTCTAAAAGTCACAGTCAACTTAGCGAAATTGCACAAAAAGAACTTGATAAATTGTCCATTACGTTGTCAAATTTCGGTTCTAATGAAGATGATAATGGTGATGAGCGCATGAGTAGCACATTAGCTAAATTTACAGTTGCAGCTAGGCTCATTGATATTTCATCAAATGAAAAATTGAAAACAAAAATTTTGCATAAATTATACCAAAAAATGAAAAAATATGATTCAGATTCACTGTCAGAAAGTGAAGATAATACAGAATCTGAGCAAAAAGATGATAATGAATTTATTTCAAATAGCATTGAATGTTTACAACATTATTTCAAATGGGATCTTAAAAAAGTTCATGATTTCCTGAAAAACAGGAAAATTGTTGATGAAGATGCAAATGAAATTGCTGAAAAAATAGAGATGATGAAAGAACCATATATCAAAGAATTCCATGAATTTTCAACCATATTTTCTACATTTTTAAAGAGTGAAAAAGCAAGCTATGACATCAAACTTTCTGCTTTCAAATCGTTAAGTGCAATTATTTCTCTCTCACCAATTCTTACTTATGAAACCGCCACTGGTTTAGCTCCTCCGTTCATATCCACTCCCATTGTTAATGATGATATTTCTGATTCATTCTACTCTTTCTATCATAATATAGATTCAATTAATATGAAAATTGAACTTTTTGACTCGGCTGAGCTTCCAATCATTGTAAAAGCCATCGATATTGGATATTCAGCTCATCTTTTTATTTATAATTGCATTGCATCAGAATCTTCAAGTGATTCTTGGCTAAAAAATTTAAAAGAAAGCAAAGACAATGAATACATAGACAATTTGTCTGAAAAAGTTAAAAAATTATGGAAAAAATTGTCCCAATATCGTCCAATCAATGGGAAGCAGCTTTATTCGGCCTTTTCGTTCATTATTGAAAAATCTCCAAATATAAAAAGTGTTGATATACGGCGAATTGCCAGATTTTTTGTTGGTAAGTTCAGAGTTTTCGATTTTATTAAAGAATGGTCAGAAAACAAAGATGAAGATGAACAATTTTTGCCTGTTACTCTTACTTTTTTATTTGGACTGAGTGAAAATGAAGCAAGCCAACTTCGTGGAACTTTAAGTGACAGATTCGAAGAAGTCATTGATAAAATATCAAATGGGAACAAATTAAAAGGTAAAGACATATTAAAGCTTCAAGTTGTTAAGAAACCTTCTAAAAAGAAGAAAAATGAAATGAATTATCGAATGATAAGTAAAATAAAGAAAGATGATAAAAAAGTCTTCCAGAAACAATCAACTGCTCAAAATAATGAAGATGATGATATTAATGATGAAATTGAAATTGTTGAAAGCACTGAAGATGATCAAATCGAAAATAATGGTTCATTTGATAATGAAAAATCCCTTGATGAAAGCGAAAATGTTGGCCAAAATGATCTTGATGAAAGCGAAAATGTTGGCCAAAATGATCTTGATGAAAGCGAAAATATTGACCAAAATGATCTTGATGACAGTGACGTTCAAGAAATTGATTTTAATAATACTGATCAAGAAACTTCAGATTCTCATGAAAGTGAAATTGAATTTGAAGAGCCAGATGAATCATTCATTTATAATAATTAATTTTTTAATTTTTATTTATTTATTTATTTTGGTAAAAAATGAAAATTCAATGATTTTAGTTCATACATATGGTTTTTTATTTCTCTTTTAATTAAGAATCTAAAATTTTTTTTTAAATTAATCTTATAAAATATTAATGATTGCCTTTTTTCAGAAAATGGTGTTATTTCTGATGATAAATGCTTTGATGAATTGATTAAACATCTATAATTGATTTCGATAAAAATTTATTATAATTTAAAGTAATAAATTTTGGTAAAAATCATTCCTCCTGCATTCACTGGACCAATATATAACCAATAAAATAATTAAATAGAACGTTTATTAAATCGATTTACTTTAAAATCACCAAAATAAAAAAGGTTTTATTTTTTCTTTCAAAATATCGTTTAAATTTGAGAGCTTTATTTGAAATATTAATAACAAAATATTGAGTAGATTGAGAAAAATGAAAAGATTACAATACAATCGTATTTGAAATCAAATGTCTTCAATATTTTCCAAAGAAAGCACAATTAAACAATTTCCAGACTTAGGACAAAATTATGTACAACCTACTTTTATCGAAGGTGGAATTATGCCTGATCGAAAAGGACATGGAAAAACGAAATCTTGCCAAATCTACATTAATAACGCAGGTATATTTTTTTTAAGGCCATTTAAACTTTCAAAAGGATTTAAGGTTTCTATATTTATCCCTGTTGATACAATTTCAGAACTTTTTTATGATAATCAAAAGAGAAGAACCATTGTTTGGATTAAAGGAAGAACATTTTATGAATGCGCGCATATTGAAAGATCTATAGAATGCATACTAGCTTCTCGAATCGCTTTCTTGCCAAATTCACCGCAAATAATGTGCGTAAACTTTCCACAACCTCCAACTGCTGCACAGCCATCAGTTCCAGTTGAAAAAAATTCATTGTTGCGATATATTAACCTTTGTTTTCGAAATGAAGGAGGTGATTATGATCCTTCTGTTTTGCAATTTTTAGCGTCACTTAATTCGGACAAATCAGATTCTGTCATATTTGATAGTAGTTGCGTGTTACCAAGAAAATGTAGCATTTTATTCAAATCAATGAGATCCGAAAAAATACGTTCAATTCATTTCAAAAATGTTGCCCCTTATGGCGTTTGTCGATATGTTCATTTCATAATAAAACGTCTATCAACAGTAACTAGTATTGTATTTGAAGGATATACCACCCTCGTTCCTGAACAACTTCGAACAGAAAATTTGAAGCCAAGAATACCTCTTTCTTTTGCCTTTGTCAATTGTCAATTTACTGATAAATGTTTCATCGATTTGATCGAAAAATTATCTAACTTAAACGGTGAAATTCAAAAGTTTTCGATTGTTAATATGACACTTTCGGCAGACTCATGGAACTACCTCTTCTATGCTTTTGACTCATTCAAGCCTTGGAATACTCTCGAGTACTTTGAAATGAATCAAATTGATTTGAAAACGATTACCCCAGAAGAAGTATCAACATCATTTTTAATTTTGCAAAGACGTTGCAGATTTATTCAGTATATATCTTTATCAAATTGGGTACAGCCAATACCAATTGATATTGACTCATTTTCGCATTCTTCAACCCTAAGCCAGTTAGTTTTGAAAAAGCAAGACTTTACTGGTTTAAACAATGATAAAGCCCGACTTCCAACAAACATTGTTTATTTTGATGTTGGTCAGTCGAGTTTTACCTTAGCTTCTCTTCAAAGCTTTTTCAGACTAATATTATCTATTCCTAAGAAGCCCATATTTTTGAACTTTTCAGATATTAAAATGCAAGATGGCTCTTGGAACCAATTTTATTCTAGTTTGTCTTCATTATCAGAGATCAACAACATTAAAGGTTTAGATTGGAGTGGAAATCCTATTGACAGCTCTTGCATTATGCCGTTTTGTCAATTCTTTTTTGCACAAAATAATGTATCACATCTTAGCATCGACAGAATATTCAATAATTCGCAAATTGATGATCTTCGTAATTTAGTTAATTCTATTGGACCAAACAAGATATATAGTCTCTCAATTTGTGGAAATTCAAATCATAATTTTGGAGGTTCTATGAGCCAATTTCTTGATATTATTAATTCTCTTGGAAACAATCTTCTAATCTTTCACATTGATGGTCACAAGGTTTCAAACATTGATTCTCCAGATGTTATCAGTTTTATCCGCAATCACAATAGTATTGTTGAGCTTTCGATGGATGATACGACGTTTTCAGATGAAAATCAGTTATTTAATTTTTATGAAAATATTTTCTCCAATCAAAATATCAAAATACTTGGAAGACCAAATATTGACCTGGAGCGAATTTTAGGAGGTCCGGGTTTATCATATCTTAGTGATAGAACTCGATTCCTCAATTTCCAAAATAATTTCCATTCAAAAGAGGAACCAATAAGGCAAAGCCTTCTTGCATACTATTTATGCCGTTATTCAAACAATTTCACTTTCGAAGCCCAACGTTATTGCTCTTACTTTTCCAAGTGTCCAAATATTTTTATTCCTCTTTCTTATAGAGATGATTTCTGCCTCAAATTTACTCAAAAGAAACATTATTCTATTTCATTTTCTACGTTGTACGTACGTGAACCATGTAATAGTCTTTCTGAACTTCAAAGCAAGCGTCTCATTAAGCCAGATCGTCCTCCAAATTATCGATCAACAAAATATGGAATACTCAAACCAGTCCAAGTTCAAATTCCGTTAAATGATTCCTTCAGCAATAATACTTATAATGATAGTGTAGCAACTACCTTTAATTCAAAAGGTTCTGATACCAGTTATAGTAATTATAATAGTAATAATTTCAATAGTATTGATGTTTCAAATAATAATGCGAGCGCAAAGGTCACCTCAGAATTTAATAATTTCAATAATGCTTCTAATAATAATTTTGGTTCTAGCGTTAGTAATAGTAGCTTTGAAAATAATAATTATGCACAGCAAAGCCAATCTCAATTCGGTGGAATGGCAGGAGTAGCAAGTTCTGGAATTCAACTTGAACCACTTGCTGATACACCTGAAATGAAATCAGTCCTATCGATTCTTTCAGGTATATTTGATGATGATGAACAATCAAGTGAGAGTTCGCAACAACCAGTAGGTCAGCAATATATTGATTCAAATCAGCAACAGCAAAGTCCTCCATCTTATTATTCACAAACTCAAAATTTGCAGCAAGTATATGCTACTCAACCTGCCCAAGGATCGCATCAAACAGCACAGAAAATGGTTCAAAGAGCTCGATCTGCTTCTCAAATGGGTCTTCTTCCTGGTCTTCAACCAAAGCAGCAGCAGCAAAGGCAGGCGCTTAAACAAATTCCTCAAGTCCCTCAACATCAAACGCAACTTCAACAGCAAAATCAAACATATGCATTTCATACATTACAACGACAACAAACGCCGCAGCCCCAATATCGGCCGCGTTCATCATCACAAACCCAACATTCGCACCCGCAATTACAGCAATTACAGCAAACGCAAGCTCAGCAGCCACAGATTCAACAACAACAGCAAATTCAGCAACAACAACAAATTCAGCAACAACAACAACTTCAACAACAGCAACAACAACTTCAGCAACAACAACAACTTCAGCAACAACAGCAAATTCAAAAGCCTTACATTCAGCAGCCTCTAGTTCAGCCATTGCAAATTGTACAGCCTTCGCTTCAGCAATTACAGATTATACAACCTCGAATTCAACAATTGCAAACACCACAACCGCAAATTCAACAACAACAAATTCAGCAACCACAAATTCAGCAACCTCAGATTCAGCAACAGCAAATTCAACAACCACAAATTCAACAACCACAAATTCAACAACCACAAATTCAGCAACCTCAGATTCAGCAACAGCAAATTCAACAACCTCAAATTCAACAACCACAAATTCAACAACCACAAATTCAGCAACCTCAGATTCAGCAACAGCAAATTCAACAACCTCAAATTCAACAACCTCAAATTCAACAACCACAAATGCAGCCGTTACAAATACCTCAGCCTCAAATTCAGCCATTACAGATTCCACAACCGCAAATACAGCAGCTGCAAATACCACAACCTCAAATTTCTCAACCTCCAACGCAACAACCTCAAATTCAGCCATTACAGATTCCACAACCGCAAATACAGCAGCTGCAAATACCACAACCACAAATTTCGCAACCTCCAACGCAACAACCTCAAATTCAACCGTTACAGATTCCACAACCACAAATACCAAAGCCACAAATACAGCAACTGCAAATTCCGCAACCTTCAACGCAGCAGCCTCAAAGCCAGCAGCCACAGCAGAGTCATAAAAATACCCAACCTTTAGTTCATTATGGAGTATTTATACCTCCTCCCAGTTGAGCAAATTAATTAATTAAAAAAGAATTCTTTTTTTTATAATTATAATTTTATTTTATTTAATCATTTCTGGTTATAAAAATGAAAGTATTAAGGTGCATTTGAAATTGTTTAAAAATTAATGATTATAAATAAGCTTATTTTATTGATATGAATAGTGCAATTTATTTAGGTTAAAATATGTTAGAGAAGGATTAAAATACTTATCAAATTGGTGTAATTTAATTGTATCATACTACCAGAAAAAATAAGAGTCTTAGTTCATTTGTGTAATAATATATATAAAATATTTGCGTAAATTAATATTTTTAATGTTAATAATAAATAATATTAAGAAAAAATTATTTAGTTTCAAGGATATCTCAGTATTTATAAAAAAATTTTTATCAATGATTGAATTTTTTTTAATCGTTCAAGACCATAGTCTTTAAAAAATGAAGAGCAAGCAACCACCAACTGCAGAAGAATGTGAGCAAATATTAAAACAGAAACTTGAAGAAATTAATGATGATACAGGTGATGTAAAAACTAATTTTATTGCGTCCTTCGCTTTAGATTTACCAAATTCACCAAACATCGAGCACGTTGACAACGATAAACTCCGAGATGAAGCTTTTTATGATGCAACTCTTGAAGGAGTGAAGCAAGCTAAAGATCTGTTAATCCAGTGTAACATTCCATATATACGACCAAATGATATGTTTGCTGAAATGATGAAATCAGAAGATCAAATGGAACGTATACGACAAGATATCACCGAGAAAAAGCAAACCAAAGAGCAAAATGTCGCACGTCACAAAGAAAAGAAGGAATTAAAAGAGAAACCAAAACAAAATGTACAAAAACGTCCAGGTCAATTAATGAAACCTCACAAAGATCCAAAACAAAAGAGAGATAGGCAACAAAGAAAAGGAAAGCAAGGTAGAAAATAAGATATTCATTACTATTGTGTGATATGAATATGCTTTAAAAGAATATGTATTGATGTTAATTAGAGAATCAAATTTGTAAATGTGCTTTATATAATTTTCCTAAAAAAAATTCATATATATATTATTAACCTTTTTAATCTTTTAATCATCTACTTTATAAGATCAAATAGGTGATGAAGCAACAAAATGGCATTTATCATTATCAATACTAATTAATTAAATAAGAAGTTCTTGAATATCATCATATGATATATATTTTCTTCACTAAGTTACTAGTATCCCTTAAAAATAAATTTCATAAGTTTGAAAGCATTAAATGGTAACTTTGATGGATAACTCATTAAAAAAAAAAAAAAAAAAAAAAAAAAAGAATTTCAATTATTACATAAAGGCAGCCCATCATATTTTGCGATTTCTATCAAACAACAGTTTTTTCTTTTTTTTTTTTTTTTTTTCTTTTTTTGTGTGTGTGTGTGCGTAATGAAAGTAGCCAATTTTAGGAATTTTATTGTCCACTTTTATCTTGATAAAGTTTAAGTTGACTTTCAAGTTCTCTGATTCTTCTTTTACATTGGGCGCAGCCATCAGTTGGCATTGGTCTTGATGAAAGCAAAGCAAATTGTGCTCTCATTGCTTTTAATTCATTTAAATGACGTGTTTCCATTTCATCAATTTCTCTTCGAAGTGCAGCATTCTCTGCACGAAGCTGTTTTGTAGCTCTTTGTTCGCTCATTGGTGTAGCTGCAACTAGTTGAAGAAGAGGTGATTTCGAAGCAAGTGCAGCTCTCAAGGATGAAATTTCTTCATGGGAAACTGCTTCATTCATTAAAAGTCGAATTGTTTCTTTTTGATTTTCAATCACTGTTCTTTGCTCACGAAGAATATTAGTGAGTCGTTCGATTTCTGCATCTTTATCTTTGTCATTATTCTGTGGTTGTTTTTGATTATCTTCTTCATACCATGGTTTTCGTTGTTGCCTAACAAGTTGTTCCAATTTAGGGGTTTCTTCTTGACTTTGAGATTTTGATGTTTGATTTTTTGTTGAAATTTTCGAATTGTTTGAAGATTTAATATCAGATTTAGATTGATTTGATTGTTTAGAACTTAATTGTGATGTATTTGATAATAAAATACTACCTTGTGCTTGAGAAACCTCGGATTTTGATGGTTCAATTGATGGTTTCGATGAAATTATTAAATCATTGTTTGTAGATTTGTTTGTCTCTTCTTTATCATCTTTTATTGTTGATGATTTACTTTTAGAAGAGCTTTTAATTGTGGATTGTGGATTAGTTGCATCAAGGAATGATCCTGATAATCCTGAATCTACTTTACTTGATAATTTAGAGTTTGTATTAGCGAGTGAAAGATCTGCTGCAGATTCATTATTCTGATTTGTGTCGGATTTTTTGGAGCTTTTACTTGATGCATTTGATTTTTGTGTTGAACTTGCTGATTTTTGAGTAGTATTCACAGATTTTTGTGTTGAACTTGCTGACTTCTGACTTGAATTCGATTTAGAACTTTTGGATGAAATATTCGATTTGGTAGACTTGTGATCGGATTTAGCAGTTGCTTCATTCTCTCCTTCTGAATTATTTGATGAACTTTTTGATGCGAATAACTCAAAATCATCATCAATTGACATCGAATTTAAATCACCACCTTTATTATCTTCTTTTGAAGATTGGATTCCACTGAATTCATCAATTGATCCAAACGATCCAGACATCAAAAATAAACGTGCGTTTAAAATGAGTTTTAAATTGAATTTAAATTTGGCCATAAAATATGAATAAAATAAGAAGGGTAGACAGTCTTTTCCTATCAAAGGTATTTTCTATAACTTTGCTATAATAAAATGTATTTCATAATAATTATAAATGTATTCTTTTATTTAAATTTTAACGGTAAAAATTAAGATATATCTATTTTAATAATTATAATAAATTCTATGATTTGTTGATCGTCATCATAAAAATATTGACCTTTCAGGGAAATTGTGAATTTTTTTTTTTTTAATGTTCAATTCAGTAACAGGTCAAAAAGCAAGGAAATCTCGATCTGATAAAGAGAAAGATAAAGATAAAAATATTACATTCAAGGTTGAACATGCGGAAAACCAACGATTTAAAAACAAGTTTTATCAATTAAAAGATAAATTTTTAAATTATGTAAAAGAAACCAAAGGACCTCATTTGTGGTCATCAATTATGGAATTTTGTAAAGAGAAATACAATATTTTGTATGACCATATCTCGAACATCCATGTTTCATCATCAAATCATGGAAATAGATTTCAATCTGAAAAGTTGCGTCAATTTTTTATTTTGATTTCATTTCATGGTAGATCATTAATGGAATTGCTTAAAAAAACATTCGCCTTTCCATCGTGGAAATCAACAATGAGATGGAAAAAAAGTTTTCTTCAACAATATAATATCAGTTTTGATGGAAGTATTGAATCTCTTTCACAATTAATTAGTACAATTTACAAAGATGAAATGAACGATAGGCGCGTAGTTATTGCAATTGATGCTGTTTCAGTTTCTCCTAACATATCTGTTTCAATAGATGGAGAAGTAACAGGTCTTGTCCACTTAAATCACATTGATGAATCTGATGCAATTCAAATCATTCGATCTCCAGAAGATTTTGCATCATTCGTTGAAGCTCATGCAAACCAAGCAATAAGATATTTTTTTGTCTTATATCTTTGTCCCTTAAATCCAAATTACATTAGCATTCCCATTTGCATTATTCCTCAAGAAACAGGAAATGCTAACAAGTCAATTACAAGTGTTTTTGATGACGTTGTGAATAATCTAAAATCGATTGGAATGAGTATTATAGGCGTAGCCTATGATGGAGACCCAGGATGGCTTTCACGAACAAATGCTTTTGTTCAAGAGTTATGTAATCTGATTTTACTGCATCCTGAATTTACACTTGAAGATCTAGCTGAATTAGCAGTTCATGTCAATTGCGGAAGATTCATTTATGAAGATTTATTACATTTAACAAAGTGTGATAGATATAGAAAAGTTAGTGGAGCTTCTATTTGCCCTACACTTTATGAAGCAAGCGCAACCATTAATAAGGAATCTTTTGAGAAGAGTGGAATTCCAAAGTGGATTACAGACAATAATCATTATACGAAAATGGATGATACACTTCCAATCAAGTTCTTTACCTTAGAAAATATACAGCATCTTCGTAAGATTAAAAGATTTGACCTTTCATTTTCTTTAATGCCATCAACTCTTTTAATCGAAGCTGTCCTTAATGAAAATTATACAAAAAGCCAACGTCTTGATTTACTATCATTTGGATACAGTATTATTTACATTTACTACACAGAACTCCAAGCATATACATCTGAAGGAACAATAAAACCTCAATCCACTTCGAAATCAAAAGGTGAAGGGAAATGTGTTACTTTATTTGAGAAGAAGTTCTGCCAGAAATACATGGCACTTTGCGCCTCATTAAGCAATCAAATATCTAAGAAAGGATGCGTTGATCTCGGTGCATTAGGTTCGCATCATCTCGAACACTTTTTCGGAAGTATTCGTCGTGTTTCTAGAGGAAATGATTGCTCTGATAAGTTTCTTGCAATGTGCTATGATGCAATTTTAAGAATAATAATCTCGAATAATCTTCAAATTGATTCAACTGAAATCAAAAGAAAATCATCATCAGGCATTTTCATTGAAGAAGAAGAAGAAGTAACAAACTCACATAGCATCATTGATTATATTAAAATTGCTTGGTGTTTATTTAGCAAATTCCGCAATCAAGGTGATTTCTTTGATTTGAAACTTTTTAGACTTGCAACTGAAAATGGTGAAGATATAATACCTGAAGGAGAAGCGTTTGGTATCATTGAAAGCATTTTACAATGTGGCAAAAGTCATAAAAATATCAAAATAATGAGTGCCAAAAAAGAGAAAATGATCATTCGATCTGGTCTTACTAATGATAAAAGGCTTACCGAAAGTAAGCAAATCTCAAAGATGATTACGCGTTCTCAAACTCCATCAACTTTAATAATTGAAGTTGAAGAAAGTAAAGTAAAAGCTAGTACAAATATACAACCCGAAGATTCTGATGATGAACAAGACAATGAAGAGGATAGAGTTCGAAGCATCATCAAAGACATTGAAGAAAAAGAGTAATGTGATGGAAGTCACTAATTTTCTTTTAATTTCTTTCATTCAATAATTTAAAATAAAAAATAATTTTGATAATTAACACATTTGATATAGAAAATCATTTTTAATCATGAAGATTTATCAAAAAAGTGACTCTGAATGATTTATTTTAGCAAATTGCATAATTGATCATTATACAATAAATGAAATTATAAATAAAAATTGAAAAATTAGAAATATTTAAAGCTAATTATTTATTAAAACACCAAATTGTTATTTTTTTTTTTAGATTAAATTCTGATATGAAATACTTTAAGCTGAATGTCAACAGAAAATAAACTAATAACAATTAGAAATAGAGTAATACGCCATGACATAAAAAATAATATAGATTAACCATCATTACTTTAGATACATGACCAATCAGTTAAAAAAAAAAAGAAATGCGTTTTCTATTAAGTTATATGTTTTATAAAAAAAGAAAATCATATTAAAATGAGTAAATAGTTTCTTACATTTGCTAGAGATGACTCAATTTGAAGATAATTATAAATTTGAATGCAATTATTATGAAATAATGATAAATTATCGTACAATTCTGTAGATAAATCTATTAATTTGTATGATTTTTCATATATTTAGTTGTTAATTGCGAAAAAAATAATCAATCTTCATTGCGAAAAACTCACCGTTAAAAACTTCGCGAAAATTTTACACCAGCTTCTATAGCAAAAACACTTTGGTATTAACTCTGCAAAACTGCATTCCTATGATACATTTTTGAAGAATAGGCATTTCAAATTTGAAGGAAAATGATGTAAAGTTTTCAATTTTCGAAAAAAAAAATTAAAATATCTCATTACTTTATAAATTATTTCTGCATATAATCGAATTTATATCTTAAAAAATAGTTTATATTTTTTAAATCAAAATAAATAGATGAATAAATTAATATTGAGGATTTTTTTGTTTTTAAAATTGTTAACGGAATACTGTCTACCCTTCTATAAAATACTAAAAAAAAAATAAAGTATCGGCGTAATTTAGGATATGATAAAATAACGAGCATGATTACAATAAAAATAACAAAAAAATTTATGAATAGGATGAAGCGAAACTTGAACCATCTTTCGAAGTATCAAACGAGCTAAGTGTTTTCTTTCTGGTCTTCATAGTTGATTTGTCGAATAAAACTGAATTTTTTGCATTGAATGATCCTGTTGAATCATCTTCCCACTTTAATTGCTCTTTTGTCATCAATGGTCCTCTATTAATCACATCTTGTATCTGTGGAATTGCATAAAATAAGTAAGGTCTGCATTTAAATTGAAACCAATAAAACATGAGAGCTTTGTAAGAATTGGTCCAAATTAAATTCCAATTGATTAAACCATCAGAATCAATAGTGGGTGAAGATTTGGAAAGGTCTATCGTGCCTGGCACTCCTGATGAAGCTCCAGTTGCCGAGGCACCCGAATGTGAGTTTTCTAATATTGAAATATTATCATATGGAGATAATGAACTTGCTGGTGAAGAGTTTGTAGATGCGATTCGTGATGGAGAGGCGTTTGAATTTGAAGAAGTGCTTCGACCACAAGTATGAAATTCGGCCATCATGTTTGGAATTGCTGGGAAACAATGTTCAAATAAGTCTTTAACAGTTTCATTGTATTCATTGATTTTCTTCATATTATCGCCACTTCGATTATCTAAAAATTTGAATTTTTCGATATTTGCTGAGGTTTGCATAACTGGATGTTTTTGTATTATGCGTTGCTTTAGAGCACGAATAACGCATGCAAGAGCATGAAAGTTATTAAGTTTGTCCAGAGCTTCAGCTATCTGTAAGGTTTTGGTAATTGCTGCTCCGACATCCGCTGCACTAATAATTGTTTCAAATGTTAATAATGTTAATTTTACGCCAAAATCAAAGAATTCTGCTAAAGTTGGGGTTTGGTGGGAAATTCCTTGAATACGGGATGCTATGATAAACTCACGAGAGTGAACAACTTTGAACGCGTTATGGAAGAGAAGGGTGATTTGACGAGCAACTTCAGTTGGGTCAGGGTCAATTATCTTCAAATTTGGTTGGAATAAAATTTGATAGTTTGGAATAACAGGAGTTTCGGTAGCAGTTGGCTTCGATTGATTCTTTGGTCCATATTGAATGACAGGCAAATAGCTGAGAACTGTTTGTGTATACTTGTAGACATTCTGGCAAGAAGGATCTTCCATTACTCTACGAAGAAACCTTCCTATTGCTTTTATGGTTCTATTTCCAATGAATTTTCCATGTTCATTTACCCATCTCTTGATTAAGTTAACGATCATTAAACGTAATTGAGGTTGAGTATATGGAATATTAGGATGTTCGGCAAAGTTTAAATCAAACATTGTGATTAAATGCTCCAAAAAGTGTTCGGATGAGGTAATAGCGTGTAGTGATAAAAAAAATCGTGTCATGTCTTGGAGAGCATGTTGATCACCAGTGGTAGTCACTAGAACAACTAGCCTATTTAATGATCCTTTTTTAAGTGTATTCAAAGTTTGTTTATTATTTGAATCGTTTGAATAAATCGCTTTATAATCTGGCTTTTCAAGTTCTAAATATATTTGACTCATGTTTGGATCACGATAAGGAGATGCAAAAAAATCTTCTTCTAAAGGTTCTTCAACAAAATGATGATGAGGATCAATTGGTATTGTCCATGGATTTTCGTTTGGTAAAACACCCAAGGAAACTAAGAGTAGTAAAGTGGTCTTTTCCCATGGCTGTTTACTTAATTGAAATTTAAGCTGGCTTTCATCTTGCAATGTTTCTGCAGTATTAAATAAACCAATTGCGTTTAAATGCTGATAGATTAGCTCGATGATTGCGAATCGATTAACATGAGCATTTACAGCTGCTGTATCAGCATAAACAAGATTAGCAAAAGAGTGACCTCCAGTCCAAGGAAGAACTCTTTCTCGTAAAGTGAAAAGTTGAGGGCTCTCTGATTTCAAATGGCAAAGCCATTCAGCACGTTCTTCAGCAAGTTTTTCTGGGGGAATAGTAATATCGCCTGTATGACTTAACGGTGAGGGATTGGAATGCAACGGAGATTGGGAAAATAAGCTTGACATAAGTTATTTGATTTTGATAATAACTATTAATTTAAGTATTGTGATTCGATTTTGAATTAATAAAAAAATTAGCACTAATGTTTTGATATCCTGAGAATAACAAAAATATTTAACAAATAAATCATAAAAATATGCTCATAAGAAATAAGTATTATAAATACATGCATATTATAAGATATAAATGCATAATACAATTAAAAATCTTTGTCATTATATTTTAAGAAAAAAAAAAAAATTTTTGAATTGTAATTATTTAGTTTATTATATGAGTATTTTAGAATATATATTTATAATATTATTAAAGAATATTTATTAAACTTATTCTAACTAAAAATTTATTTAAAATATTTTGTTTCACTCAGATATAATCATTTTTTTGATTTTTAAAAAACTTTTGAATTAAATTTTTTCTATAAATACTCACAAATTACATCTTTCAAATTCATATTATTTAAGTACATTTTTATCTTTAAGTATTTATGTAAACATATATATTAAATTATTTTTGATATTAAATTAGTTTTGATATTTAAATAAAGCAAATTTGTCACGTACCTAAAATTTTGAAATTTGGTCAAGGAAATTCTAGGAATGAGGACACCATAGGTACGTGACAAATAAAATGTCATATACGATGCTCCAAAATGGTCTCACAAGCGTTCCCATTGAGTAGGACACTACTGAAAACCTAAGAATAAGACCAAAATAGTATGTCAATGCGATGCCCTTGTATGACCTCAGATGGACGAACAATATGAATATTCATAAATAAGGGGCATCCGGAGTTGAGTATGGCTCAAATCTGGTTGAGCGAAGGGACGTAGCCCCGTGTGGCGGCTACGCCGAAATGCGAAACTCAATCCTAATCAAATCGAGTTCCTTATTACTGTAATTCGTTGGGACATTCACGAGATTTGTGACCATCGACAATTAAGATTGCTAGACCATCTCTTATTTCTTTCTTTAAATGCAGCCTGTAAACTGTTAGCCAATTAATGAAGATTATGACAAACCAGAGAAAGGTATCTCTGGTTTGCCAACCGGATTGGCTGCTAGCAAAAAAAGCTTGGCCTCTATCAGAAAATTCTTTTAGATCATCTGGAAGATTTTTTAATTTTTGGAGAATAATATATAGACGCTTTTTTTGTCCAAGCACATTACCGCAACACATTGCTGATGTGCGGAAAAGGTACTTAATCAGGTACAATAGGACTAGCTTGGCCAATTGGAATTAGAACTTTTTTCTGTACATTAGGCTGCAACATTGTCTCATCTGCACCAAAACGCCGGCATGAATTAATATAGGGTGGTCGATAAGTAACGGCAATTTTGATGTGTATTAATGCTGCTGGTTTTATAAAATAATTATTAAATAGGTCTTTAAAAGTATTTATATTTACATATATTTTTTTTTATCAAACTTGCTTATTTTGATTAAAAAAGGTATATCAAAATATTGTACGTTAAAAAAATACGTTAAAACTAAATGGAACAAAGGTATTCGATAAAATTTTGCCTCGGAAAACAGATGAAACCTAAAGATATCATCGTGGAATTACAAAAAACATATGGAGATGAATGTCTATCAGAAACCCAAATATATTTTTGGATCCGTGAAATTAAGTGCGGCCGAGAAGATTTAAGTGATCTGCCCAAGCCTGGAAGACCAGTGGATGAACAATTAACGGTTGCAATTCAAAAAGCTCATGATGAAAATAAATATGCATCATCTAGAGACATTGCTCACAAGGTTCGTGTTTCACATACGACAGTATTGGATCATATGACTAATTTGATTGGTTTGAAATTCGTACATCTTAGAGTTCATCCGCATTTATTCACAAAAGAACAAATGAAAAATAGAAAAAATTAGCAAAAGTTTTATTACGAAATTTGGAATTTGAAGAATCAAAAGGATATGAATTCGTTTTAACAGGTGATGAATCTTGGTTTGTATTTCATTATCCAACAAAGGAAATTTGGATAATGAAAGGAGAAGACATTCCAGCTTATAACAAAAATACTCAATTCGAAAAAATGTTTACAATTTTTAAACTGAATTCCAAATTGGCATACAATTCAAATTTCTTAGTTGTATACAATTTTTTTATTTATTTACTTTATTTTTATCAAAAAATTGTTTATCAATTGAAAAATATTGAAAGAATGATTAAATTATTAAAAAATACACAATATCTATTTAAAAGTTCATGCGATTATAATAAAAAAGCAAAAAAATGAATTAAATGAATAAAGATTAAAATTATTTAAATTGAAATTAAGTAAAAATTATTATCATTATAAATGATATTAGAGTATAATTGTTTTTTTTTTTTTTTTTTTTTTTTTTCCTGAAACTATTTTTTTATGAGTTCAGCTCCTTGTACACATCCACATAATCGTCAGAATGGAATGATTATTAATTATCAAATAAATTCCCAAATTTCCCCAATTTCAAGCGAACAAAGTCATCAATCAATCCCGATAATATCTCAACTTCCTCATCAAAGCTCTCAAATGCCTTTATCTCCAAGAACGGCATTTCAAAATAATAGGCAAATGTTTCCTATGATATCTCAGCCTCCTCCGAATTTCTTTCAACACTCTCAATTTCCTTTGATTCAAAATCAAACAAACTTGAAAGTTTCTCTGAAATAAGCCTTGGTTTTTGTATTTACAATTGTATACAACTTGTCCGTTTAAAAATTACAATTGTAATTACAATTGTAAATACGTTATTTTCTCGATATTAGTTTTTTATTTTTATCTTGATCTACAATTATTTTTTTATATTAAAAATGTTTTAAATAATTTAAAAATAAAAAGATAAAATAGTAAAATGTTTTTCAAATTAAATAATATTGTTTTTGATTCTTCATAAAATAAAAAAAAATTTATTAGCATTCAAAAAGTTTCATTAATACTACAAATCAAAAAATCGTTATTTTACGAAAAAAGACGTTAAAAAGACGTTTATAGTATTTGTGATGTAAAAAAAATAAGGCCTACTCTGAAAGAATCAAATTGTATAAATAATTTTTCGATTTTTATTTTCAATATTAATTATAATGTGACATATGAACAATTATTAAATTTTTGTTCAAAATGCGGTGAAGTTTCGCAGCTAATTTATTCACCTTTACACAAAGGTCATGCTTCATATATATATTATGATTTAAGATTTGCAAGTAATGCTATCAAAGAGTTAAATGGTTCATATTTAAATGATCGAATGGTATTTATTAAATATGCCTCAGAAAATTCAACCAGTCCCTTCAGAAATCCTGAAGATACTTGCTCAACTACATTAAAAAAATCTTCTAATATAAAAACATCATTGAAAACTAATGAAGTTGATGATTTGATGGCGCAGTTTGGTGAAGTTAAATCTTGCATACATAAAAAACGTAAAAGATTGGTAATTCTACAATCCATTGATTTTTTACCAAATTATGATTTAAGGTCAGCACAAAAGGCGGTATCAAAACAAAGTATTCAATTCAATAATGAAGATTTAAGAATAGCATATTTAATTGATTAAAATATTAAGCTTCAAAAACAAAAAGTGGGAAATTCATATTCTGTTGGAGATTCTCATAATTATGAAATCAACACAAAATTAGAAAAATTAAACAGATTTAAAAATCCAACGAAAGTTGATGATAAAGAAATCTTTAGTTTCCTTTCATCGCATTCAGAAAGTCAAGCAAGGGTCAAATTTCAAGTTGGATTAAGTCGAATTAGTAGAATACAAAGGCAACTAGGTCAAAAAATAAAAAGAAGACGAAAAACAAACAAATAGCAAGATGAGTTCATTCATCAATCAGCATTTATTGGAATTCCATCTTCTGTAAAAATTTTAACAAAATATCAGAAAAAGTATCCTAATTCAAAAATTTCACGTTCTTCTGTTATTAGACGTTTAAGAGAAAAAAGCTTCAGGTATAAAAAACCTAAGCATATACAAAAACTTAACTGGTCACAAAAATATACAAGATACGATTTTTCTCTAAACTTGCTACTTTATCATGAACAATTATTACCCATAATTCTTTTTAGTGATGAATGTAGAGTTTACAGCTTACCGGACAATAAATCCCGATGGATTTTAACCAATGATTTTCGCGAAGAGCAATGCGCTCAATATTCATCATATAAGTTTGGAACGATGATGTGGGCTACTGTGGGCTTTAATTTGAAATCCAAACTCATGTTTCCAAAGGGAAAGATAAACGAAAAAATATACAGAAAATGTTTGAAAGATTCACAAATTTTTGAACAAGCAGATCATATTTTTCAGCAGGACTGGGCCACTTGCCATACAACATCCAAAACAAACAAATTCATCGAAAGAAGAGCCAAGGTATTGTATGGGTGACCTCCGAATTCTCCGGACCTTTCTCCCATAGAAATGCTATGGGCGATTTTAAAAAATCGTTTAACTGATTTGCATCCTCAAACTACAAATCAAGCTTGAAGAATGCTTATTGATTCTTTGGGAAGGACTAGATCAAGAATTAAGAAATGAACTTGTCTTAACCTTTCATTACCATTTACAAATGTGTAAAGACGTATTTGGTGCTAGTATCTCACATTTTTTATCTTCAGGCATGAAAGAAATCAGAGAAACAGACATATTCGATAGAGAACACATCACACATATTTTATCAAAAGAACAAAATTTTCATTTATATGAATTGAATCTTAAAATGAAACATCGGTGGAAAAAGATATCTAATTCACTAAAGAATGATTTTAATATTCCACCATCATCAATAAAAAGCAAAATTATTGAAATTGAAAGAAAGTTAAGTGACAACAAATTTCATCCAGAAAAATATGAGCATATAAAATGGACAGAAGAATATAACAATATTAGCTCGAAATATGAAAATGAAATTGAATATGAAGAAGGTGAATATGATGAGGAAGATGAAATATATGAATATGATTATAACGAGGAAGAAGAGGAAGAGGAGGAAGAGGAAATATATGAATACGAATATATTTATGAAGAAGAAGAAGAAGAGTTTTGTGATAATTAGGATGGAAATGGAGAGACACAGTAATTACTATAATATATACAATTAATAACAATGAATAACAATGGATAACATTGAATAAAATAGTGTAAATAAATTGATGAATAACAATAAACAACAATGAATAATAATGAATAAAATAGTGTCAATAAACTGATGAATAACAATTAATAACAATTAATAACAATGAACAATAATGAATAACAAAGAAAAAACAAATGCTAATAAATCGTAAAATATTGATAAAAATGAAAAAATAATCAATTCAATTTCATTCAAATCAATTGAATTGTATGCAAAATGGATACTAGTTTATTAATGGAAAGGGAATTCAATTAATTAACCTCAAACCGATGGGTACGAAAATATATACGGATTATTTTATTAATAATATTTTATAGGCAATTGAAAATTCCGAATTAATGAAGAAATCGAGAAGATGGAAGCACAAGCTTTGTCTGCATTACGATATTGCCCCCAGTCATACTGCAGGAAAAGTGAAAGCACACATTGAAAACTCAAAAGTTAATATTTGGGACCATCCTGCATATTCGCTTGATTTGGCTATATGCGATTTTGGATTGTTCGGCACTATGAAAGAATCATTCAAAGGAAATGATTTTGAAGACGAAGATGAGCTGTTAGAAGCTTTTAACATTTTTTTGTCTCAAAAAGTGAAGATTTTTATAAATCATTATTTTCCGAATGGATAAGAAGACTTAAAGCATGCATTTCATATAAAGGAAATTATATTTAATAAATATTAATATTATATATTCATATTTATATTTTATTCAGTATTCATAAAAATTGCGGTTACTTAATGGCCACCCTATATGTTCAAGTACAGGAAATAGTAACAATGTATAATTAAATATCTTATCCGTATTACAAGCTATCAATCTATTTAAAACAATATTTTTAGGAGTCGATAGTTGTGCATTTAATTCTTCTATATGATCATAAATCCAAGTTCTTGTCCCTTCTAAATCTCCTATTTGTTCATGTATTTCTTCAATAATACTGAAACAATTGATTCGTATAAGAAATGAGTTTGCATTTGCCAACCTTTCTTTCAGCTTCATCAAGAGCAGTATCAAAATCTAAATAGTCTCCATCGACAGAATTTTCTGATATAAACTGTTTTAATTCATCAAAGTCAACATCTGAAAGTGTAGATAAGCGTCAGCAAATAGTTCCTTTGTCCCAATTAAGAGATAAAGCAGAACGTTTCAAGCATGTTTTAATTGCTTTTTTTTAATATTTTATCTCAATGATAATTTTTTTTCATAATAATCTGATACTATTTTTTCATAGGACTTTCCTTTTACTTTCTTCTTCACATTTTTTTTTTTTTTTTTTTTTTTTTTTTGGAGCTCACTAAAGTACTTCTGATTGATGTTTTCCAATTTGGAAAAAATAAAAGTAAACGTGGCCTGATTATTTAAACTTTTTAAAATTAAACGATAAAATCTTATGAAAATGTCTGCAAACTGAATTGATCTTTGATCATTTAAACTTTGTTTTTTTAATTTTCGCGTGTAAACTTACGGTTTCTAAGAATTTATTTCAAATATTGAATGATTTAATTTTAAAAGCGAAAATTAAAAAACAAAGTTTAATGAAAAATTAAAACGTTATAAACGTCTAAATTGAAAAGAAATAATCAAATTTTTGTAAAATTGAAATAAATATATTTATGTCAAGTAAATTGAGAGAAAAAATAATGGGCTGCCATTTGAATTTAAGTTTATTCATAGAATAACCTATAATTTAACCTCAAAACTCAAATATTCTGAGGAATGATTCAAAAAAACTCGTTATTTTTACCCGAAGGCTCAAATATTCAATTAAATTTCTTAATATTATTTTAATTAAATTATAATTAGTATTAATTTTTACCTCCATCATTTTTTTATAATTATTCTCAACCATTTAAATAATTTCTTTAAGAATAATGTTATCATTGAATTTTATTTTTATACTGAAAAAAAGGAAATTGAATTTTGTGAATATATTATTCCTTTAATTTCATCTGAATTTTATTATTTTGTTCCAATTAATGTTTACAAATAAGTTCTTATATGGATGAATATTTTTTTACTTCCAAAATTTATGAAATATATTTTTTTAATCTAAATTTTTATATCAAAACTTTTGCATTTATGATCAATGGTTAAAATAACGCGCAACATAGATTTAATCAAATACTAGAATATATCCATTTTTATGAAAAATCGTTCAACATTTGTATGAAAAAAATATTTTTAAAAAAAGATCGTAATTTCATATACAAAAACATTGATTATCTATCTATTTACCGGCCATTCCAGGGTTTGCATCTTCTAAAACAACATAATCAAGATATGGAACAACCCTATCCCAATTTTCAGAAAACCACTTTATCAGAACTGTCTTCCTTCGCTTGGCATCTCGATCGAGCTTTATACCTGCGTTTTGGGCAAGAACTTCTGCAATACTAAGTAATTCTGGCTGTTTAATATTGGCGCCAAATCTTTGGGTAATTTGGTGCCATGCTGGGTTGTCCTTTGGATTGAATCCTTGGAGTCTGCCAGCTATTCTTTCTTTTTCTCGGTTTAATTCGTTTGCTGGTGGATTTATTAAATTTTCTAAGTTAACATTCGAATTTAAAAATGCGGTAACTAATGCGAGATTCGAAGTATCGAGTTGGTCTTTTGGATTGATGGCTGCGGCTTGATTTGGATCTTGTGAGTCATTCATGAAACTGTAAACTTTACAAATGGGAAAATTTACACTATTTGTCACTTTTCCACTTTTTTTGTCAAAAATTTTGTATAATTTACATTGAGGGTGTGTAAAAGTGTAAAAAGTCCTTCCCAATTAAAACTTGCATTCTTTTGTAGCATTTTTAAAACTATATTTCAAATTCAATTTTTATTTTATTTTATCATTTTACATAACATTTTTTTAATCCTATTATTTTGATCTTCCATAAATTGTTAATATTCCAAATTATATCATATACGATGAAATAATAAATATTATATTCTAATATTATTGATTATTATTCAGTATACACCAAAATATTGATAATTTAAGATAGTAAAAATTGAATACTTGACAAAATTTTAGAAATATCTTTTTTTATCTCAATTTATATAAAAAAGAAGTCAGACTTTTCTGGTTTATATAAGTATTCAATTCTTGATCATTCCAGGGAAAAAACTTTTTAATTTATTTTTCATTTTTGCAAATAATCTCTGGAAATTTAATTCATGCTTTTAAAAAATATTCTTCAATTTGATTATTTTTTGCTTTATAAGCTAGAAATTTAACAAAAAACTTGAAATTATTTAGTTATTATTGCATTTAATTTTTCTATCATTCAATTAAATATGAAGTACATCAAATGACACATGGGAATAATTATATTATATAGTATATAATTATAATACACTAATAAATGTGAAAATTCACTAAGCAATAACGAAATAAAACAGATTTTATCAATTTTACGAATACGTTAATATACGTTAAATTCTATTAGGGTTTTCAAAAAAAAATACTTTTTTCTAAAAAAATATTTTAGAATCATAATGAATATTTTAATTTTTTGTACTCAGTTGGATTTAAAATATCAATTAGTATAAAATTTGGGCACCAATCACCAAAAACAAATATTATTCATTAATTAGATTTCCTCATATAATTTCATTATGCAACAAATTATTTTAGTTTCATATCCAATATAATGCATTAGTACTGAAAATTGATTTATATTTAGTCTTTCTACCATGATTTTTAGCCATATTTTATTTTATTTATGTTAAAATATTCTATTTTTTTATATTAAAAAGAAATATTTAGCATAGTTTGGATACTATACAAAATATTTAGCACTTTATAAAACAATATATATGAATTTGAAACACTTTGATAATTTCCCTGCAGCTTTATTAATGATTGAAAAATGATGTAATGTTTTTCACTTAATTTTTAATTATACTATATTATATTACATATTTAAATAATAGCATTAGATAAAATATAAAATTAATAGAAATATATGATATTTCTTCATGAATTTCAAAGAAATTCCTAAAACAAAACAAAAAAAACGTTAAAATATGATATAAAATATTTCTTAAAAGAAAATTTTTATTTGTTATGATATTCAAATTTTGATAAGATTTTTGAGAGTTTTTTAAACTCCGTTTTTTAATCATTGCACCCTCACAAAAATTTTACATAAATATCTCTATTAAAAAACATTGTTTTAATTAACAAATCTAATTAATAAATATATTAACAATGGTATACTATAATATTGTATTTATTTATTATAAAATAAAATATTTGGTATAAAAACAGTTATTTTTTTTAAGACTAGGCTAGAGATATTTTATTATTCACTTTTGCCCAGAAAAAGTCGAACTTTTCCAAGTGAAAAGTGAATTTTGAACATCTCTAGACTAGGCGCAATGATTAATATCGTCTCCGAGCTTCATTCAATTTTCAATCATTACGTTTTTTTTAACACCAATTTCTCACTTTTTCTATGATGCCCTTTTCTCAAAAAGTTACATTTTTTACAGATAATAATAGAGCAAAAAATCACTTGATGTATTGAATTGAACAATAGTTATCTTTCTTTCAGTAATCCTAAATGATCTAGTATAATATTGTTAAATGCATCACGTTTTTTAACCAAATCTCATTTTGGAGTACATGAAATTGATCAAACATAAATAAAAATGAAATTATTTATTAAATTTTTCGATTTTAAGGGTGTATTGTCAATATGGTTACATTTATATTTTTCATTCAATTTTTGATAGAGCTCATTCGAAAAAGTATTCAATTTTTGCGATGGTCATAAGTGTCATTCAGCAATCATCAATGTTTACAATATTTTAGATTCTAGTTATATTAACTAGTGTGCACAACGTAACGTTGCCCTTTTTTTATAAAATTCTTTACTGGTAGAGAAAAGTCACATCACTTTTAGTAAAAATGATTATTTACAAAAAGCCATAAAAATAGAATAAAAAAAAAAAAATATTTGAACTAAATTTAAATAAGAAAAGCCTACCTAAAAAATCTATTTTTATGCAATTTCATTGTTTATTGATCAAAAACGAATTGAATACTTTGAGTGCTTGGAGTTTCATTTTATAGCAGTAATCACGTGATGTGAAAAATATTGAATTAAAAACAAAAATTTTATAACTTTTTCATTAAAAAGAATAGAAATATTTTGTATTTAAATAGCAGTTTTTTTTCACTTCATGTGATTTCTCACAAAAAGTGGGTTTAAAAGAAAAAGGACCACCTAAATTACCAAAAAAATGGCTTTAATTTCCGTAATTTTGGGAAGTCACCTCTCTTTTAAATTACTTCTTTGAGTGAAATAGGATGCATTCTTGGTGTTTGAGGCGTAAAACTATCTCCAATGCAAGCAAACTAAGAAATTCCAAGTAGCATTTTGTTGATTACGTTTTAAAATTTTATTTTACCTTAAGGTGAATATTATCTTTCAAAAAAAGTTTCACATCTTATGATTTTTGCTATAAAAGTATTCAATCTTCAGAAAAAAAATAAAATTTATAAATTTTAGCTTTTTTTTCCCCCTTACTTCACTTTTGTAATGTCTTGGCAGCGTACCCATATGGCTACACTTGCTAAAAAAGATACAATTCTGAATCTGTTGCACATATGAATCAGAAAATAAAAGCGGAAGATATGCTTGCTGGCGCTTAAATGACAGGTACTGGATACTCAACTGTAAAAACAATATTGAAAATGGCAGGACAAGAAACTGAAAGTAGATCCACTTTTTTCAGGCATCAAGCTGTAAGTGAGGAAAAGCTTGTGGATTCTGCAGAACAGTTAGCCGAAAAAGCACGCAGCCATTTTTCAGGTAACGTTTCAGTGGACTGTCGATGGAGTTCACCTGTGTGGGGAATACACGGAGTTGTATCTGATGTTGATACTGAAACTTTGGAAGTTTTAGAATTTGCTATTTTGACTAAAAAAACCGTTGGAACCTCTATTGTCATCGATCAAATGAAAAGATACAGAATATTTGAAAAGATAAATAAATTAATCAAAGATCGAGACAATAAATCAAAGAAATTGATTGAAGAAACAGGTGCTGGAGATAAAATAGCAAATGATCCAGGCCATTTCAAAAAGAATTTTGAAAAGGCCTAAGATAAACTCGTGGAAGAATCAAAAAATTTAATATATATAGAAGATGATGAACAAATTGTTGTTAAAACTCCATTTTATGGATTAAAAAAACACTTATTAAAATGGCTATATGTATGTTTAAAGATATATGAGCAAGATCTAAGAGTTGCCAAATTTATATCTTGTGCACCGCATTATCTTGGCTATCATTCAAATTGTTCTCATACTGATGATGAGAAAGTATTTCTTTTGCTAACTGGGCTCATGCACGAACCAATTGCTAATATATTTATTGCATTTATTGATGAACAAGCTGACATCATAATGAATGTCTCATCGCAGTATACAACTCAGCCTGTGGAATCATTAAATGCTACTTTCGGGAGAGTAGCTCCAAAGAAATCAAATTGTAACAGAATTCGAGGAAGAATTGAATCTGGTATAATACGCCAAAATGCTCCTTTTTTAATTAGGGATAGTTGTGGTTCTTCTCCATTAACACCATCTGTACGACAAAGTTTGACAAAAGATACACAAGCATTGATCAAAAGAAGATTAAAATCACATGAAGCAGAAGTGATGAAAGCAAAGAACATAAGTAGGTTAAAATGGAGAGGAAAATATAAGGACGATCCTAATGGTGATTATGGCCAGAACAAATAATCAACATTTTCTTCAAGCTTAATAAAATAAATAATCACAGCTTTTAATTTAACTTATTAAATGTTATATTTTATTATAATTGTCACTTTTTGATTCGATGTAATGTGAAAGCATATGACTTTTAATACTATTGACATTTTTCTCATTTTTGTTAGAATTCAAAAAAACACAGTGAAAGTTGACAGAACTCATGCTGCAGAATAAAATGTGACATTCAAGCTCTGCATCAGAAATATCAGAAGTAACACAAAGAATTTAACATTGAATTTGGTCAATGACTGTTTCCTGAGTTCGTTTCATGATTTTTTTAAGAATAAATAGCAAGAAATTAAGATTCAAATCTAATGTTTGATTCAAACAAACTAAATAGAATTGTTATTTATATTTCATGTTATGAATGTTTTAATTCTGATTAAAATACTATTTTTGTCAAAGAGAAATTGCTTATCATTTTTTGCTCTTCACATTTCATTGTTGATCGAAGTTACTTTGATGATATTCACATCAGAAATGAATAAGTTTAGCAAGGTCCAGATTTTGATTAGATTAAAATTCTTTTTTCGCATTCTTGTATAAATTCATATCAATTAAATGCCAACAAAATGCGTGAATTATTATTTCATGTTTTTTTTCAATTCAATTTCAATGAAGTTGGACAAAATAACATATAGTTCAACATTTTTTCAATTCAACGAAGTCTAAAATCAACTAATGATACTTTTGATGTGGATTTGTAAAAACGCATCATTAAATCATTTAACTTCCCTTAAACTCGTTATTGCTATATTCGGGTTAAATGTAACCATATTGGCTGTAAAGACAATAAATGTAACCATATTGTGCATGATGATGCGAATTTTCGATGATTGAAAGGAAATTAATTTTTTGCATATGAAGGAGTAGAATAAAGGAAGTATGTATTATTTGAAGTTAATTAAAAGATATTAAAAATGGAATATAAGATCTTACACCTTGCTTTTAATTTTGAATCTGGAAATTATCTCGAAAAAAGCATCAAAATTGCTTAAAAGAATGTAAAATTTAATATTATAATACAGGTGTAACTTAATATGCTTTTAGCATTTGTTTTTCGTAATCATTCATAATCAAAATTCATAAAGAACTCAACGACCGAACATTATTTGACAATCACCACAAAATTGGGCGTCCATCAATTCGTTCTCATGAGTTAAACTCAAGAATTGAATCAATAACATAGTAGTATATACTAGTCGGTTTCCGCTGGGGCTGGCTCCCCACGCGTCAACACGAACTAGTTAAAAAAAAAAAAATAATAAAAAAAAAAAAAATAAAATAATAAATAAATAAAAATGAACTGTTTGATTTTGGTGTAAAATATGTTTGTCCCAATGGTGGTGAAAATATGCTTTGTTGATTCAACTGATCAAAATTGCTTCTTGCATTTTTCATCATTTCTTTTTGTTTTATCTGTTTCGTTTTTTCTTCGCTTTTTTGTGACTACCATACTCTATAAAAACTTTAGACACATTAGATAAGTTTCTTTGAGTATCGTCAAGTATCTTGCCATTTTTGTGAATAATAAAGCCAAAATAATTATGCACTATTGCAAACGAATTTCCTTTGAATAATGTAATAGCATTCATCAGCGATGATTTAATCAATTCATTCATCTCTTCTGGATATTTTTTAAGGTAATTGTTTTTAAAGAAATTCTTATTTTATATCAATTCTTTTTTTAAAAATATTTTAATTTGTTTTGTATTGATAAAATAATTTAGCTAAAAAAACTTATGATGTTTTCGGTAGACTTCAAAAAGGACGAAACCGCATACCTTTTACAACATTCAAATTTGAAGGAATCAATCAAAAATTTCTATGCGTTTTCACAAAATTGAATGTTGTAAAAGGTATGCGGTTTCGTCCTTTTTAAAATCTATCATGTTTTCACAAAATTTTTATTTATAAGTTTCTAAGACTTCTGAAAAATATTCAATTGTTTCAATTATAATTATTTTAATAAATAATATATGAATATTTTTGCATAAACAAAAAATTATAAAATGAAATAATTAAGAAATAAAATATTTATTAAATGCTTATTTCTATATTAGAATATATTTTAAAAATAATTTTTTTCTAGTTAAGTCACCTACTTTTTTCTGAAAAATTGTATTTTTTTTGGAAAAAACCTTATATTTAAATTACTTAGTTTTCACTTTGGTAAAATCGTAAAATTGATTCCCCTTTTTCTAATGCAAATAATCAGTTTGTCATTTTTGTATATCATTCAATTTTCAATATATAATTGAAAATCGATTTTAATTATTTCAAATTTGAGTTAATTATTGACATAATTGAATATCTTTCTGAAAAATAAAGATGTATGAAAAAATTACTCACAGTTTATAACATTTCATGTAATTTCTAATTTCATGTATTTTTTTCACATCATAGCTCAAAATCATGATAGATTATGCCAATTAAATCTTTTCATTTAGTAATCGTCTCAATATTTCACAATTAAAAGATTCAAAAGGCTTGGACAAACTTTTTCAATACGTAAAGGCCAAAATTACTCATTTTAAATGTCGATAAGTCCCAAGAAGAATGCAAGAATTTCTGAGAAACATTGAAAAAAATTGAATGTTGTCCCAAGCATTGTGAATCCAGCTTTATCTATAATAGTGAAATATTGAATATTTTGAATTAGTTAATACGAGATTATATTATTCACTTATGCACAGAAAAAGCCAAAACTTTTCTAATGAAATTATGATTTTTTTCTATAAACACGTTATGAAGTAATCAAACACTTTTTTTTTTTAATTAAGAATGATACCAATAATAAATTACTTTTAAGAACAATTTTTTGAATTTTGAAAAAATAATCACATTAAGGGAAGAGTTGAAACTCTCAAAATTTTCTTAGTCTTGCCTCAAATTTTATGGTTAAATTATAAAAACGAAAAATAAATGAAAATGAGATTAAAGTATTAAAATAAAATTCATTTATTTTATATTTTTAAAATATAATATTGTTTTTTCATTTATTTATTTTTAAGAAAATTAAATTCAAAATAATTTCAAGAATTTGACATAAATGTAACCTTCCGCAGACGTCATTTTTTTCCTACATCTTTTCAGATTTGAAATCCCAATGATGAGAGTTGCATCCCTTTTCCACATATTGTTATTTCATTTTTAAGCATTTTTCTCTGAATTTTCTCTCAATAATTTTTATATTTTTTATATTCAGAAATCATCTCAAATTTTTTTTCGATCTTTTTTTTTGAATGAAAATTAATAAATTATTTTATTTTTATGAAATATATTAAATTAAGTTAATATATTTTATTTATAGTAACATAAATGAATATAATATATATTTATTTAAATATTTTATTTATAGTAATTATATTTATCATTGTATAGCATTGATATTATCTATTCTATCAAAATTTTTTTTTTCTGAACATTTCAATAGATTATTTTGTTGAAAATTTTTGCCTATTATTCATTTGAACACAGCAAAGTAGAAAGAAAAGTGACAAAAAGAAGGTCACTTAATAATATTCTATAATATATATTTATTGTATTATGTAATTAGGCTGTTTAATACCTATGCTTTATTTTTTATTACAATATATAAAGTATTTTTTTTTTTTTATCAATTCTCAATAGTATAGAATTATTTGAATATTTTATTTTAATAAGAGTTCTCAAAAATTAAAAAAAATCTTCTCAAACTCGGCCCTTAAATCATTGAAAAGAATCTTTGAATTTTTGTGGGAATATTTATATTCTCTTTTGGTGGATTTGTTTTAATTTACAACAAACTTTTTGAATGATTTATTATTAAAAAAATTTTGAATATATTAATTTTACAAAATTTTCCTAATCCTTCTTTTTGTATAAAACTCTGTTAAAATTATATAAAAAAAAATTCACTAAAGTATTTTTTATTTATAAATATTTCAAAAAGTTTGTTGCCACTTTTTATACTTTTCAATTAGAGTTAGATTGATTTAATAAATAAGTAATTGACGCATTTATTTACATAATTGACTAATAGGAAAATTGCTTTAAGAAATCATTTGAATGATTATAAAATAATTTATGAAAAAGTTTTATTATATTCTTGCAACCAATTTTTATATCAATTTTGAGATTAATATTGGTTAATAACATTTCAAATATGAACGTTCTTTTGAATTTATGAATTTATTATCTTTATTTTTAAATAATTTTATTTGATATTCATTGAGAAATGAATATTTCATGCACCTGCTGTGCTTGCGGAAATGTTCGAGTCAAAGGTGAGTTTATACGGCAATCACTAAACCAAACCATTCAATTGAATAAAGCAAATGATCACCAATTTAACAATATTCTACTTATGAACAAATTACACTCAATTGAAATTCAAAATTTCAAAAATATCAAGGGAAATTTGTTAAATAAATCATGTTCAGATATAATGTGTGCTCAATGCAATACTATATTTCATTTATTTACATCAAAAGGGAAGATATATATGAAAAAGGTACAAAACTATAATAATCATACTGTGTCACCACATAAAGCAACATCAAGCATACAGAATGGGCAAACTGAGTTATCTCATCTAAATGCTTGCAGTGCAATTATTCCTTTAATTCCATTACCTCAACCTTTGGTTTCTAAAGACAAACAGATGAATATATGCCAACCAGCACAATCAAATTTGTTAATCAAAAAAGCTTCCAGTATTTATGATGATAGTAATGAATTTTATACCGACACAAACATAAATGATAAGATTAATGAGAATGATACTGATTTTGAGATTATGTTTTCAAATAGATACTTGCCATTTGTTGGATCTTATAAAAATAATATGAGTATTCCTCATGATGGATTTTTTGGAAGCTCATATTGTGATTTCCAGATATAGAATTGTTCGGATTGACTACTTATCCTTATATTTAATATTAATATAAATAAAAATAGAATTGTTTTACTATTTTGAATATTCATTATTTTGATAAGAAAAAATACAAATTTGAAAGTTAAAAAAGTAATTTATGTATTTGCATAAAATAAGAATTCAAGATTATTTTAGTCATTCTTTTATCAATTCTAAATATTAATCAAATATTATCATTCTTTGTATATTAATCAATAAAAACATAAACAGTTTTCCAAAGGAAATGATACAATTAATAATATTTGATATGATTAATTGCTATTCTATGAAATTTTTTTAGATTATCAAAAGAAAAAAAAAAAAAAATACAAAAACTAGGAAATAAAAAACAATAAATATTAGACAACATGAAAACTATGTGTTTTTAAAATGGTTTTAATTAAAAATCAAATTTAAGAGAGCAAAAATAAATAATACCTTTTCTTCGTTCATAGTATGTAACAAAAAGAAAAATACTTTATTGGCGTGAACTGCCACGCGAAGCCTGCCCTGTTGAATCAGGGCGAGGTGATTGTGACCTAGATCCATTTTCAGATGTAGTGCCTGTAGCGTTTCCTGTAGCATTGCCTGTTGCATTTCCTGTGGTTGCTCCGCCTGTTGGTGCTGGAGGTGGTTCTTCAGCATTTCCAGACCCAGCTAAAGCTTCACCATCTAAAACTTGGAGCTTTTTGAGTCTTTTTGTAATTTCGGGTTTGTAAGTACCTTTCTTCTGAAGATCAATATAAAGAGGATTACCAATAAGAACAATATCTTCAAGGTTTGGCAATTGACCAAGACGATCAATTTCACTCATCTTATCAATTAAATTATGGGCAGCGTAAAGGACTCTGAGACGCTTGCAGGCAACAAGTGGCGCAAAAGACTTAACAGTATTATAACTCATCCATAATTGCGTTAATGTTGCTGCTGCACGATCAATTTTATCTAGACGTTTTAACATATTTCTACCAATAGCGAGAATTTCGATACGCGGTGGAAGAAAACCAATTTCTTCGATATTGTTAGTACTGATTGAAAGTTTCTTACAGTTTGCAAGTTGGGCCAATTTATCGCTCATGGCCTTAATTGGGGGAGCTTGAAACTGAAGATAGATTTCTTCGACTTCTTCAAGACGTTGATCTGGATGAGCTTGAACCCAAGCTTGCAAAGCTTGGTTTGCGGAGATAGTTGGCACTTTCTTTGCAGGCATTTAATTTTATAAATAACGAACAAAAGAAATTTCAACGTCTCCTTATTTTCATAATTTATTTGGCCAGATAATATATTAAATAAACGGTATCAATAAAACAATTCATATTTTGGCGAACACTGCAACAGCAGGAAATGCTTTCCAAATAAAATTAAAATATTCTTCATTGGTAAATTAAAAATTCACAAATATTCACCAAAAAAATCAATTCGATATAGATTTTTCCCACTGTTTTCAAATATTATATTTTTCAAATTCAAATAAATTTTTTTGAATGATGATGCAATTTTGAAAAATTTCTATATGCAATTTACATGAGATTTCATATCAACTATTGCTTTTATATTATTTTATGTACCTATTTCATAATAATTTATTTCAAAATCTTTTTAATTCTATTTTATCATCAAAATTATGCTATCTTCATCAAAACCAGATAAATATATAAATAAAAAGAATAAAAACAAAAATATATGATAATTATAATTTTTTCTCAAATATAATGAATTGCCTAAAAAGGAAAGAAAGATATAAAAGATTAATATATAATTCAAAAAAATTCGAAAATTGAGAGATTCATACAATTAATTCAATGAATAATCATAAAAATAAAATAAAGCACAGAATTATCTTTATTTCAATTTAATAGTGATACTATCATTGAAAAAAAATGATTTCACTTTTTATATTTTATAATATGAACAAATTTCAAAAAGGATGGTTCAGTGAGAATGATGATGCATGGAAAGGCCTTGTCCAATCATATCAAGTTAATGAAGTTTTGGCTCATGAAAAATCTAATTATCAAGACATTCTAATTTTCAATGGAAGAAAAACAGGTATCACAATGGCAATCGATGATATTATTCAAAGCACGGAAATGGATGAATTTTCTTATCATGAAATGATGGCACACGTTGCATTGTATTCACATCCTAATCCAAAAAATGTTTTGATTATAGGAGGAGGTGATTGTGGAGTTGCCAGAGAAGTTCTAAAACATAAATGCATTGAAAGTGTAGAATTATGCGATATTGATCCTAAAGTAACAGAATTATCTAAAAAATATCTTCCTCATTTAACAAAGTCAGCATGCAAAGACCAAAGACTTCATATATATCATATTGATGGTATAGATTTTGTTGAAAAGCATCAGAATTCGTATGATGTTATTATAACCGATTCATGTGATCCAGTGGGCCCTGCAACAAAATTATTTGGAATATCATATTATCAGAATGTACTCAGAGCTTTGAAGAAAGGCGGAATCAGTGTTTCACAAGGCGAAAACTTCTGGGTTCAGCAAGATGTAGTTCTCGAAATGAGAAATATTTGCCGTGAAGTTGGATTTAAATACATCGAATATTCAAATATTAATATACCTACTTATCCAACCGGCTCTATTGGCGCTTTAATTGTAAATAATGAATCTTCATGTCATATTCCAAAAAGAGAAATGTCAAAAGAAGAAGCAGAAAGTATGAAATATTACAATAGAAACGTTCACATTGCTTCATTTGCACTACCTGAAATGTTTAGAAGGTTATTTGAAAGTAAGTAAAATAAATAAATAAAAAACAGTGCTAATCATTATTGATAGAATAGTATATCATTAGGAATTAATGAAAAAACTATTTTTTTTCTTAATATTTCAACTTTGAATTTCCATTAACAATTTACCAAGAACTATAAATAAAATTTCCATTAAAAATTTTTTTGCATCCAAAACCCTATATGAATTGACAAATTGAAAAAACCTAATATATCTGTATATTCTGGGTTGAGTTTCTATTGCAAAATAATTGAAAAAATTAATTAATTTCAATTTATCTTTTCAAATTTATTATTAACGATCAATTATTTACCTAAAATATTCAATTTTTGTAAAAAGTTTCAAAATCCATTTCTTTTTAAATGTCAATAGAGTTGAATATTTCGCAATATATTCTTGATTTAAACAATTTTAATATTATTAAAAAAGATAAATGGCATGGATCTAATAGCTCTATTTCAGTTGTTGAAGAAAAAACTTCAAATTCAAAATATATCGCTAAAGTTATAAAAAATTCTTTAAATGATGGAGCCAACGCACAGAAACATTTTTTTGACCAAATAAAAATTGTACATTTATTATGCTCTTATCCCAATATTGTTAATTTTCATGGTTTTAATCTATCAAGTTTTGTAGAAAGCGAAGGATCAATTAATCCTACATTATTTTTTGAATTTATAGAGAATGGAACACTAAATCATTGTATGAACAAAAATAATTATTCAAAGAAAAACAATCCTTTTCTATCAAACACGAAAAAACAAATATGCATGATTGGGATTGCAATTGGCGCAAGTATTATACATCAAAATGGAATCGTACATCTTGATTTAAAGCCAGATAATATATTATTAGATAAAAATTTATATCCAAAAATTAGTGACTTCGGCTCTGCTAGATTTTTGCAGCAGCAATATCAAGATAGTTTTAATAATGATAACGAAGACGATGAAATAAATGAATACTTCCCATCTTCAGATGTTAGTGCACCTCTCTACACGTCACCTGAAATCATCAATCTAATTCAGTTTGATGAAAAAGCTGATGTTTATTCTTATTCGTATATTTTATATAAAATTGTCTCAGGTATCGAACCAAAAATAGAATCTCCAAACATTTTAGAATTATTCAACAACATTTTAAGTGGAAAACGACCTGATTTAACAATAATTCAAAAGATACAACAAAATATTAACAAAAAATTATTAACAAATCTAGATGATCTTGATAATTTATTAAATTCAGACTCTGATGAAATTGAATCAGTAGATAATGGTTTTCCTAAACTTATTTCAGAATGTTGGGACCAAGATCCAAGAAATCGTCCGACCTTTCTTGATATTATCAACCGCTTGTTATCTGACAAAAGTTTATTATTACCTGATGTAGATCTTGAAGAAGTTGACAATTATCTTAAGCAATTTGATAGCATTGAATCTAAAATACAAATGAGTGACAATCCGAATGATAACCATTTTCATTTTCGAACACATTACAAAGATAAAACCCAAGAAATTCAAAGAAAAAAATCAAATTTACTTAATAAATCAGATATTCCCGGTTATGATAACTTAGATGAGCTTTGTAAGCGGCAAATTGATGCAGCAATAGATACAGGAGATATTGAAAGCTGTGCAACCGTTGGATATAATCTTGCAAACGGTTTCAACAGTTTTCCAAAATGTACTGATCAAGCCATCAAATATCTAAAAATTGCAATCGAAGGAGGTAATTCGAGCGCAATGAATACATACGCTACTATCCTTTCGCAAAAATCAACAACATTATCCAGCAATTCTCAACAGAAAATGAAAAATACCGCCAAATACCTTTATAAAAAAGCTTCTGATCTTGGCAATACTTTTGCAATGATATCTTATTCAAAAATCCTTGTTGAAGAACTTCAAAACAATGGAAAAGAAAAAAAGAGTAGAATTACAAAGCCAAAACGATTCTTTCAACCAGATAAATCAAATGATGCATTATCATCTCCATCTTCATCCTTTTCCTCATTCTTTTCATCCTCATCTTCTATTACATTAGATTCATCGTTCACCATGTCCGTTTATTTGAACAATGAAGGCAAGTCTAATGAAGTTAAATATGAATCAGATAATGATAATAATGAAGAAGAAGCTGAGTCTTTAGATCATACTGATGATGATGACAATGAAGAAGTTTTTGAAATAAAACATCAAAGCAGCGATGAAGAAGATTCAACTGATTTGGACAATTCATCTGAAAGTGATGATAATGATATTGACGAATTATATATTGAAGAAGAATATCTTTCACCTGAGGAAAAATGGAATGAAGCAATGAAATATATGAAGATGGCTGCTGATAGTGACAATATAATTGCAATAAAATTGTATAATGACATTTTTGTTGATATTAAAGATGAAAAAAACAAAATGAAGAGCTTTCCAGAATCAACATATGTTGCATCAAGTTCAGAATCACTTGATGAATACTAATTTTACTATTTGTTAATTTATTATTGTATATTTCTATATTATTATTATATTAGGTAAAATAAAAAGTTAGTTTTGCATTTTTTTAATATTAAAAATTTCAATCGAGTTTTATTATTATTTGATATGCCTATATTCAAGCGAAAATGAGATATTGCTTTCTTCATTTTTTTCAATTTCTTTTGCTTCATCTGTATTTTTTTTTTCAGAGGATATATAAAAAATCTTTTGAAAATTTTCTATGCATCATATAAATTTTGTATAACTAAATTGAATTGGAACTCTTTAATCTGAAATTAAATGAATAACAATGATGTTCTTTTTCAAGCACTTGGCTCCATTGGAGCCATGCCAATTTATTACGTATATACAGATACAGTTACACCATTCGTTAATTCAATATGGACAGATAATACAATTAAACAGCAACCAACAGATCAGATTAAAAGATTAATTTTACAATTATTTGAATCAATTTCAATTTCATCAACATGTGTATATGGAATTCCTAAAGAAGCACAATATCCTAGATATATATGCCCTGCAGCATCATCAGCATCAGCTTATTCTTTTTATGTTTCATCAATAATATCTCACTTAAATTCGTTACCATCATTTTTAGATGCAGTTCGTTCAAATATTGCCGGAATAATTGATGGAAAAACAAATGATGCAGCTTTTTTTGATACATGCTTTTCTCTTTTAAAGATAAATAATTTTACTCATTTTTTGGTTGAAGCAGCTGATCCATTGACAAAAAACTTTAGTGATTCCATTACGATTCAACCTCTTCTACCTCAAATTGATCAAATTTCTGGTGCTGTTAAAGAATTAGTATCCCGTGCTGACCAGCTTAGAAATTTAATTGCAAATAAAACAGTGACTGCTCCAGATGTTACTTCATTTAATGACACAATTAATTCATTTATTAATATCATTCCTCAATACACACAAGCCTATACTTGCTTACTTGAACAATTGAGGAATGAATTTAAAGGATTATATTATGTTGAGAAGAATAAAAAAGAAAAAGAATTCAAAGAATCTGACAGAAGAATTATGGAAAATGCGTTTGATGAATTTATTCAAAAGATAGCTAAATACGTTATTCGATTTCAAAATGTAATTTTACTAGCTTCTGAATTATTAGCACAAAAACCTTTTCCTGGAGTATGCGATGACTTACTTAATAAATTGAAAAATGTCGTTGACAATTTCAATATCATGATATATAACTACTCAAAAATGATGCATTTCAGGGGTGATAATTTTGAGCAATATAAAACTGAAGTTTTAAATGCACAAAAGAACGTTTTTGTGATCTTTCCAGAAATTAAAACTCAATTTATTAATCTATTGAGTTCAGACACTCCCCCAGCATTTCAAGCTTATATGAACAATGGTATCCATTCTAATTTAGATGAAATTATTGGATTTAATTCAACCGAACTCACAACTGACTTTGAGAATATTTCTAAAATGATTCTCAAAGATTCAAGGGCAGTAGTTTTTTCACCAGTGTTGGTATCAAGTATCCAAACAAATCAACTTGGGCTGTTATCATTAAAAGCAATTCAAATTCTTCATTCAATTTCATCCAACTTACGATGTGATATGCTAAACTTCCAAGAAATTAAGGATAAATTAAGCGAATTACACCCAACAATAAAATATCTTTTGACCGTTGTTTACAATCTTATTCATAGGAACATGATAAAAGAAATTGATAAATCAAAATCCTCTTCAAATAAGAAAAAGAAAACCAAAGCAATCAATTTTTGCTTGCCTCCTGAAATTGTCATTTTAACTCAAAAGAAAACATACATTGAAAACTTGTTTATATCATTTGATGAATCTCTTGGCAAATTATCTCCAGACAGCAAAATGTTACGAATAATTCAAGATAACTGTTCATTAAAAGCCATTTTATTAGCATTAGCAATAGCAAATATAGAAACAGGACCTGAGATTCATGAATTAATACATAAATTTCATCAATTATTAGCCAATTTTGCTGATAAATATTTCAAAGAGAATGAAGCAAAAATTACTGAAATCATACATTTTTTCAAAGATGAAGAAAATATACCAGGAAATTCAAAATCCCAATTTGAAATTATAATTCAAAATTTAATGAATACTATGGATTGCTCCAAAAAAGTTTTCAATGAAGAAAAAGATATATGTAGTGAAACAGAGCAAAATCAAAAAATAAGTTTAATTAAGAAAAAAGTTGCTGAATATGAAAAACTATCTCTTATTTTATCATCTCTTCAGTATATTGATGAAAGCTATTTCCCTGATAATTGCTATCATGAAACAATATGTAATTTGCAACAAAATATGACAAATATTGTTAAATGCTTCCAAAATGCTGAACAAGTTCATTCTTACCAACGTTTCATGTGTTTATCAAAAATTTTCAACCATGTCTTGAAACTAATAGGAAATATTCTTCCGCATTCATCAAAAGAATCAAACTACTCCAATATCATTTCTGTTGACTTAAATAGAAATGCATCAAATATGACCAAATTAAATACATGCGGGATTGGTTTTGATCCTGAAAGCTACAAATTTTTGAAATCAGAAATTGAACAACTTTTAACCTTCATTAAAGATGAGAAAGAATTTTATCAAACAAAAGTTGAATCAACCTTTTTCAAAACAAATTTAGAGAAATCATTCCAAACTTTAGATAATTTCTATCAAGAAGCAAAGAAATCGACAAGCTTCCTTGAAATTTGTGAAGTTAATTACAATGTACCACAGAGAGATTGTGTTGGACCCATTCTTAAGCATTTTACATTACTTATTAATTATACATTTGATAAATATGCATTGGCACTTATCAATAATTTACCAACAGTAGTTCAGCTGGCAATGAATTTGAATGACTTACTTCGAGAGTTAGATAAGGCATTACGTTATATTCCACAGCCCAAAGTAGATGACGTGTCAGCTTTATTATCAGTTTCTGAACTTGAAAAGATTCAATCAAAATTTGAAAGTCCAGGAAAAATTCTTTTTCAATTAACTTCTGAAATTCCACTTTTAATAGATTATTTTAATGATGACAAAACATCTTTAAATATCGCACTACATAGTAAAAAAGAAATAATTACAGAAGCCATTAAAAATGTTATGAATTATCTGAAAAAAATCGTAACATTTACAAAATCTGAAATTAGTAAATTTGAGGAAAATGAAATAAGTCGTCAAAAAACTGAATATGAACTTCTTGTTGAACAATCACAAAAAGAATATCAACAATTTAGAAAAGAACAACTTGAGAAAGGTAAAAAAATAGATGAAATCAGAAAAGAAGTAAGAGAAAAGGAAAGAATAGAAAGAGAACAAATTGAAAGGGAGAAAAAAGAACAAGAAGAAAGGGAGAAAAAAGAACAAGAAGAAAAAGAAAGATTAGAAGAACAACATAAATTATTATATAAAGAACCAAACTCTGTAAATATTAATCCAATCTTTGGAATGGGCCTATACTTTAAATGCGGATATAACCCTGATTCCATTGAATTGGATCCGAACTCATCTACTGATATGGATATAACAATTGATGTTGAAAGTTTAAGTGACTTTTCTAATTTGCCTGATATTAATACTTCTGTTTTTAGTAATGCGGAAATGGAAAGGAATAAGGACGAATCTAAAGAAAATAAGAACATGGATTTGATTTCGGATTTACAGAAACAATTAATGCCTCCTGATTATCTTTTAACTGCTATCGAATGCGGATTGTTGAAGGAAAGACAAGATAATAATAATGACGATATGATGAATGCTGAAGAAGATGATGATAATTTCGAACTTCCTAAAGGTTTGAATGATGGAGGCGACGAAGAAGATAATAATAGTGGCGAGTTTGATAGCGAGAATGATCCTATTCTTGGAAATAGAAATTTGGTTGAAGATGATGATGAATTCTTCGAAAGTTGCAGCGATGATGATGATGAGGAAGAAGAGGAAAGCAAAGGATTCTTCCCTTGGGGATGATATTGATTATTATATTTATATTATTATTTATATTGAATAAAATAAGTTTTAATTATTTATATTTAATTATAAAATATCAAAAACAAACAGGAAAAGCAATTTAAACTTTTTATCAGCAACAAGATATTACAAACAACATCCAAACAACGATCTTTTTTTTTTTTTAATCAAAATTAATATAAAAAAATTCTTTGTAAATAATTTTTTTTTAAAGACTAATGCATTTTAAAATCATATTATGATAACATTATTATAATTATTACACATACTTTATATTTCATAATTAAATTACATAATCATTTGTTGGTTTGTTTCTCAAATGACCTATTCCAAGCTCCTGTTGCCGAACGTTCATTAAAACCTAGCAAGTCTCTAACTTCTTCAGAATTATCAAGAATACTATCACCAAACTTTTTCAATTCTTGCTTAAAATTGGGAGTCTTATCAAACTGAGAATAAGGATGGATATGTTGGAACAAATCTCTTGAATTAAAGACCATTTCTCTATTTCCAGGTCCAGCATTAATTTCCATTCTGTCAACTAGAGATGAAAAATTAAAATGAAGCTCAGGCCTTGACTTATTTTCATCTTTACTTTGTCCATTATTAGCTGAAGATGAGATTGGAGGAGGAGAAGAATCATCTTCACTTTTATATGCTTCTTTTTGCTTTTTGCTTTTAGTAGTTTTGATCCAGTTGCCACCAATAGTTGAATGTTTTCTTCTTGAATTGAAATTAGGTCTCATAACGAGATCTTTTTTATCTATTTTATTAGAATCATCATCGTCATTAATATCTTTTTCAATGACAAAGAATTCTTCTTCTTCTTTTTTATCATTTTTAATATTATTTTCATTTTCACTTTCTGATGATTCGTTTTCTGAATATCGTCGCTTATTTTTAATATAACTACTTGTTGAACCACGAGTTACCATTGGTTTCCTTCCACGAGTTGGCTTGACATGATATTTATATGCGTAATCTTTTTCTTTAACATTTTCTTCTGGCTCTTTGTAAGTTTCATCTTTATCACTACTATTTCCATCGCCATCATCATCATCATCTTCTTCATCTATTATGGCTGAAGTCTTACGTTTAGGCGCCTTAGTTACTGAATCATAAAGTCTGATCTTCTTCATTGGATTATACTCATCTTCACTTGAACTTCCTTTCTTATGATACTTTCTCTTTGGTTTGTTTTGTTGTGGCTTAACTTCTTCAATTTCGTCATCATTATTATCATTAATATTTTTTCGGTTATTTGTATTTGATTTAATATTTTCTTTAGGCCTCTTTGCAGAGATAACAACTCTTGTTTTTATGTTTGAGCAATATTCTTTATTTTCAACGATATCAACATTATTATTATTAATACCAGTATTAGTATCATTATTATTTATTTTTGGCTTCTTTGCTGATACAACAACAGTAGTTTTTCTAGCCACATTATTTTTATTATTGTTTAAATTCGTGGTTTCCTTTTTAGGACTGCTTTTTCTAACTGAATCATAAACTCTGACTCTTTTCATTGGATTAAAATCATCATCATCATCACTTGAACTTCTTTTCTTAAGATGCCTTCTCTTTGAAGTCTCCCGCGTTTTTGTTTTCTTAGCTGGGTATTCATCGTTATCTTTATCGTAATTATGGGAAACTGAATCATAAAGTTTGACATTGCGTGTTTTTACTTTCTTTGCGCGTGAATTCGAAATTGAACGAGTTGCATAACTTTTCATTGGATTATTGTAAATATGATTTATAAATCCAGGCAACTTGTATTCGCCGTCGCCAGTATCTTCATCTGTAGAATTATCACTTTCATCTTTGAAGTAAACAATTTCATCTTGTATATTTGATTTCTTCTTCTTCCTTTGATTCCTGCGCCTTACTGGTGGGTTTATATTATAATTCTCTGTATCATTATTTATTATTTCATTTGACTCGTTTTGATTACTTTCTTTATATGATTGATCAATCGCTTCCTCTTCTTCTTCTGGCAAATCCGGAAGAGGAGGTGGCGACTCCAATGTATTTTCATTTACATCTTCATCTTCGTTTGGCAAATCTGGAAGAGGCGGCGGCGATTCAAATGCATTTTTATTTGTATCTTCTACTGGCAAATCTGCAAAAGGAGGCTTTACGTCATCTATATTTTCATTCTCATTTTCAGAAGAGTAAAAATCTGAAAGTTTCATCATTCTTTTCCCTTTTTCAATGGGCTCGTCAATTATCTTATCAACATCATCAACATCATCATCATCAATAATAACATGCTTTTCTGGTAATTCGATATCATTAATATTATTATTGTTTTCTATGACGTTTTCAATAATATTATCCTGAACCTCAACCTTTTCTGGTTCGTTAATAATGTCATTCTTTTTATTTATTTTGGATTTTTTGTTGTTAATTTCGGAATCATCATTTATTAATTTACTAATATTATGATGCTTATTCTTTACACTAATCCTTTTTTTAGTTTTATTAACATGCTTATTATTAAATGTTGTATCATAGTATGTGCCATCTTCAGTTGCACTATCATCACTATTGTATTCGTCATGGTTATTTAATTTATCACTTGTAGAAGCTAGCGAATAACGGTTTTGTGGTGCAACAGCTATGCATTCAATTTCTTTGATTGGAGTTCTAAAGGCAAATGGCCTATAGTTAGTGCATTTATTTGCATTCGGAAGTGATTGGATAAGTCTTCTTGTTAATGGCAAACAAAGGCCAAATATTTCATGGCCAGGGAGTCTCCAGTTAAAAAATTCAAATTTATTCTTTTCTTCATCATCTTCTAAAGAATTAATAAAATTAGATAAAGCTTCATCCGGCGATCTACCTGTTGATATTTTGAGGGGTCTTTTATGTGGTTTTGTAATTCTAAATACCGGCTCTTGATCCTTTCTTCGAATGGTGCAAGATAATTCAATATTTCTATAAAACGTTTTAACAGAATATCCTTCTGGATAAATGAACTCAGTAGTAGAGAAAGATGGAAGAGGACAAATATTACCAAGCGCAATTATTGTTACATTTTCTGATACAACAATTGGAAATACAAGTTTCCTTCCATCAACTGTATCATAAGGGAAATTATAATTTTTATGCAAATCATCTTTTGAATTTGATCTACTAATATCACTTTTTCTTTCTTCATCGTTTGACTCGACTTCACTTTCTTTTGAATTTACTTCACTTTTAGATTCATTTTTTTCTTTTGAATTCTTATTATATTTTAATTTAACTCTAAATTTACATTTACCTAAGACTTCTTTGGGAATTTTCCTTTTTATAATTCTATCAAGTTCAACAGTCAACATTAATTGGCTTATATCTTTGGTCTTAAATACATCTTGAAGAACGAGTGAATGAGTTGATTGAGTCATTCCCCAAAATTTCATCGCTTTAGCAGTGGCTATATCCTCAAGATAGTATTCATCAAAATTTATCTGATCAATCCTCTGGAAGAAATCAAACGCAGAATTTAAATCTTCAAGTGGCGGCGGCGACAAAAGATATTTATCATGATTTCCAGTCTTTTCATATTCAATAAACTTAGTTTTTAGTGTAATGATGTCTTTATCAGTTTTATTTTCAAGTGGAATCAAAATACGAAAGTCATTAATATCAAGATCTGGTCCAAAATCACACAATAATTTGGCAAAAGTTTTTTGTTCATCTTCTTTCCAAACATTGTCAATTATCTTTGGATTTTTAATTAAAAACTTTTTAGGTCCTTTACCACTTTTTCTAGATACAATAATACCATTTTCATCTTTTGTAACAGTAGTGCTAGACGCACTATCTTTATTATTCTTTTTTTTATTATCTTCTTTAGTAACTCGTTTTTGATCATCTGCTTTAACGACCTTTGCTTTTTCAGGCTCAACTTTATTTTCAGGTTCTTTCATAACATTACTACTAATTTTTGTTGATTTTTCAGAATCAATATCATTTTTAATAATATTTGATGATGATGAAGATGCCGATATTTCTTTATTTGTTGGCAATGGCGGCTTTGGCGGCAAAGATGATTCTGATGGAGATGGTGATACAGGAACTGAGCTACGAGGTGATTTCTTTGAAATTTTAACTAAACTTTTAGAAGAGTGAACTTTTCCTTTAGATGAACCTTTTGCTCGTCTATCTTGCACCTTTGGTTTGTATCCTGTAATTTTTGGTAGTTCATCAATATAAGCATGAATTAATGCATGAAATCTACATGAAAGAGATGCATGATTATACTTCTTTAAACTATCACTAAAAGAGTTATAACCTTTACAATAAACAGAATAGAGAAGTTCCTTATCATCTTCTTCTTTCCATCCAATACATGGAACAGCATCAATAAAACTATCTGGAATTTCAATATCTCCAGGAATATTATATATGTTACATCTTGCTAAAACTATTGTCAAAACCATCAAGTCCTCTATTCTTTCAAGTCTACTATTTAAATTATTCATTGGATTTGAATTTTTTTGGAAATTTGTCATATAGTTCATAATTGACTCAAAGATCATCTTTGATGTACTCTGACCAAAAGAAGAAACAAATTTTGAATTGAATGTTTGTGCTATTTTATACTCTCTATCAGAATTTTTTAACAAATAATCGAGAAAAAGATAAGCAATATTCTTCATTGCACCAACACTTAATTTAATGGGCATTTTTTCGGTCATTAACTGCCAATTTCCCCAACAAATAGTTGATATTATCGAAAAAACAGCAGCCAAAGCATCATCTTTCAAATCAATATTCATATCAGAATGATCAACTTTTAAATCAGATAATAAAAGTTGATTTTGTTCAGTATATTGTAAAAAATGTGTTTCAACATCATCATCGTCTTTAGATTCATTATTTTCAATTTGAATAGTAGTTGTTGGCACCATTACTGAACCAGCTCTTTCAAGCATGCAAGGTTCAAAGTCACCAACATAATCTTCTTCCATCTCAATGTCACTATTAATTAGTAATGGAGAAGATGAAGACGACGATGATAATTGTTGTGCTTTGGAGATTTGAAGTAAGAAAGGCAAAACCTTTGAACGTTCAGAAAGTAAACGAATTGGGTAGTCAAAAGTGTCTCGAACATGATACATTATATGTGGCCGTTCATTAATGAAACAAGAATATGAATCTGCTGCAAGATAAACATCAAAAGTATCTTCAACAAAAAACCTGAAAATTTTTGTCTTTTTAATTTGAAAACCTTCTGTTAAGACAAAATTCCAATCAGCGTTACGAACAATAGGACTGATATAAGATGTCAAACTAAAAATCCAATCAACTGCCAAAAAACTCCACGGAAAAGCATCTTTAGGTTCAATTAAAGCCAAAATAAATTGAAACTCATTCAAATCAGGTTTTTCGTCCTTTTGTAAGATTCCATATTGAGTGTTGATTAATTGGAAATATTTTTGAAGAAAAGAGAAAAAACAATTATTTGTCGTAACTATAAGAGTCCTCTTTTCTTCATATATTGCTTTCTTGATGAATTCATGCAATATCCTCATTTTACCTGACCTTAATATAAATGGCCATACGTTTTTCTCTGTAATATTATCTACTGTAAAATCATTCACAAACAAAGGATGATCAATTAATAAATTTAACCAATCTATTAGATTTTGATTCAGTTCTGGAATCATCTCTACATTATTTGAAATAATCTCATCATATCCTTTTCGTTGCTCTGGTGATAATTTACAAATAATAAATTCTTCTTCACATAATTTCGATGGCTCACAATATGAATCCAAAAAAATATTTTCTGTTGGAGAATGAAGAAAAAAAGGTAAAAGTGAAATAACAAGAAGTGAATTAATATCAGAAATTTTCAAATAATCTTCAATAAGTTTTAATTGCGCTTTTTCATCTACTGGTTTTGACATTGTATCGCCTTCAATGTAATCTGAAAGAAGATTACCTAATGTATTCAGTTTTGATTTATTTGAAGTAGCATCAGCACATATTAATAAAAATTTGGTTTTTTGAAGAAGATCAAGCATAAATGGTAGTGCATCATATGAAATAATAATTCCTTTATAATTAGTAACTTCTGTTTCTGGGAAAAACCAACCATTATCATGAATTGACTTTATTTCTGCAACATCGTAAGTAATCGCCAAACAAAATAATTTAAGAAATCTTTCTAACTCTGCTTTAACAAGAGGAACAAGATCTTCATCAACAATAAATAAAATTGGATAGTTACTATAGAAGGTTTCACGTAGATATGTAATAGACATCATTACTTCTTTTCTCATTACACTCCCAACTCCTCCAAGAAGAGAAAAATGTACTCCATTATCGGAATCTCTTTGTATAAATCTCTTGATAATCTCTAAAACCACGCTAATATGTACTGGCCCAAGTTCTTCCTGATTTGGTAGTTTTATTTCGTTTAAATTGATATTAATTTTATGCGGTGGAATTAATACATGCTGCATTTTATATACTTCAATGCTTTTTTCAGTAGCTTCGTCCTCCCATGTTGCATATTTTATTGGCAAAGATGACCACTTGACCAAATATATATCATGATCTTCACATTTTATTATTCGTAAGATTCTTTCTTCGACGAAAAATAATTTATTAGTACATTGTCTGAATGTTATTTTGGAATAATAATTAAATAACTGATCTCCACTGATATATTTTTTGAATTCGTTTCTTGTGATAATTTTTTTATCTTTATAAGGACGTTTTCTCAGTTTTATGAAATATTTTTCATTATGATCTTCATCTTTTTCTACACTAACAATTTCATCTATCTCTGAATATGGCATTTCATCATAACAAGAAATACTATTTGAAGTCGAAAATGTCGTCTTTTTATAGATAATTTTTTGTCCATTTGCTCCATCTTGTAATGTAGTATCTCTTTTTGAATTAGTTGTTATGCTACTGCTTTTTTCTGTGTACCGTCGTCTTTTTGCTGGCATTACTTTGGGCGCTACCAGTTAAAAATCAAAAAATTGCAGAGAGAATTTAGTTCAATTAATCTTTTCAAAAAATTCTGTATTCAAAATTTTTGTTAATAATATTTCCAGTCTATATTATTGTTTTGAGTTATTTTTTAAATTTATTCAAGAAGCAATGATTTCTTTTGAATATTTTTTTTTTTTATGAATTAATCTCTATCGTTTCATACATCAAACTTTTTCTATATATTTTGCTGAATGGATGAATTCATATCAAAATTCGTCTTAAATCCTTATTTAGTTCCTCACCCAAAAGATGGAAACGCTACTCCGATGAATAATCTTACTCCTCATGATACCTTATTAACTTTATTTGCTGGATTTGAATCACCATTTATTATGGATATCAATGATCTTCGTCAAATGCTAGATAATTTAAATAGAAATATTCCAAATATGATAAATCTTCAATCCGAATATCTTGATCCTGGACCTAAACCATATTTATATTCAGGATCACTTTCACTTTGGCTAAGCTTTCTCCATGATCCAAAATACCATTTATTCTCGCTTAATCCAGTTCCAAATTTTGATAATTTAGAATTAAAAGATTTAATTGATCAGTGTATCGATATGAAAACAGCACCAGGTCGCGCTGCATGGGCAATTCATAAATATGTTATCGCAAAAGATGTTACTCAAGAAACTCTTACTAATATTTTAATTACAAACCCGAAATTTTGGAAAAATGATCCATATTATTTTTCAGAATTAGGATATGATTTATATACTCGAAATTTACTTCAGCACGCGAAATTTATTGAATGGATGATAAAAGAATTAAAACCAGAAAATTTAATCATATTTAAAAAAGAACTATTAAAAACGCATGCCCTCCTTTACTATGCATTTCAAAGCGATGAAGCAGAAATATATATAAATTTTTTCCAAAATGACTTAATGCTAAACAAGTCACAATTAATACAATTTTCAATTATTTCACAAATTCAAGAAAATTCATTTGAAAAATATCTTATTCCTCTCCTTAAATCAGACATGAAACGTAGAGCAAAGCAGATATGCGATTTAACACGCCCATACCTTGCATTTTCTTCATCTATACGAAATTTATTATTTTTATATTTTCCTTTTTTTGATACAGAAACATTTGCGAGCGATATTCGCAAATTGGTTCATTTTTCAGATGAAGAAGAATTAAAAAACAATATTTTATGCGCATGCAAGTCAGTTTTATGGTTCAATCGATGTATACCTGCAATATCTTACAATATAGCATATTTGATTAAATTTTTACTTGATGATTTCAAGAATGTTAGTTTTCCATTAGATGATTTTTTAAATATATTATTAGAAAACTCAGAAGATGTTTCCAAATTTGCTTTTCTTTTTGCTGAACTACAAGAATATCATTTATTTAATTACTATGACTTTTTGAAGAAGATTTCAAAGAGAGGTCTTTTAATAACCAAGCATGACCAGACATCTAAATTAATTACAAATCTTCCTTGTACGTCAAAGACAGTTAAAACATTAATGGCACTTAATTATGCACTCAACAAAGCCTTCCCAGACAATACTTTTCAAGAAGATTTACATAAAATTTTTGAGAACATAAAAGGTCATGTTGATATGATAAGTGAACTTCCCTTTATTTTCAGGTATGATTTTGGCATGTATCTTATCAAGCAGAGCGATGGAGATGATTTTATAGAAGTGGCTAAGATTGTCCATAAAATCGGTGCACCAGACCTAATTGTGCCACTTTTTCAGAAGACTTTTGAAAAAGATCCTTCAAAAGTGAAGTGGACAATGGAAATTGTACCAATTGTAGAAGATATTGTATCAGCATTTGGTGCCAAGAAGGCCTTTGAATCCCTCGTTTCATCAATTTGTAGTAACCTTCAGAATCCAGCAAATGTCGAACTCGCTATTTTCATTGTAGAGCATTACAAGCAGCACGGTGCAGTGAACAAGTACAAAGGGCCATTAAATGAAATTGCCAAGAAAAAAGTGGCAACATTACAACGTGATCAAATTATTGGAATTTTTCAGAATTTTTCATATTTGTGTAGTTTACAAGTTTATGATGCATTTTTTTCAGTGAAAACCGTTAAAGATTTTCAGACTGTTTTCCCTGTTTTTTTGAAAGATTTATTGGAATTTAAATTATCATCTGTTGATGACGTTTATGAAATATTTTTAGAGTTCGCGGAATCATCAGCAATAACTAGAGCTGCAGACTTTTTTGTTAGAAATTTAATAGTCGTTTTCTTCCAATCACCGACTTTTTCTGAAGATGATAGAATTATTCTAATATTGAAATCATTTTTCTCAAAAGTTCTTCTTTCTAGAATGTTCAGTGTATCTTCTTATTTCGATCAACTTTTTGGAATGTGCCGAAAAGTTCGAGGAAAAGGAAAACCTGTTCAACCACCTCCTAAATCAGCAAGCATCCTAATTCAAATTTTACTAGAAATTATCGAAAATAACAGAGATTGCTTCCCTACTGAAGTTGTTCTTACTGAAAGCGTAGTGAAAGGCTTTAATCAATCTTTCCCACCTGAAAATAACCCTTTAATTACCCTTTTGAACCTCCTTCGCTCTTTTCCACCCCCAATTATTAATGTAGAAACTTTGGATGCAATCGAAAGTGAAACTCCTCAAGGCATGGCCTTTGCAGCAGCACTTTTTTCACTCCTTCCAGCTCCTCTTCAATCTCCGAATTTCATTGATGTTTTTGACTATTTTAAAGCTAATGTAACTCGTTGGACTTCTACTTTTTGGGCTCTGTGGTTGAAATTAAAATATAGATTCACTCCTGGATTTCCAGTTGGTCAAGCTCAATTTGATAAAGAATCGACTGCAAATTATAGAAAATTATTGATATCATCATTTTCATCATTACTGTTTCATTCAACTCCAGGTGATGAAAAAACATTGGTTAATTTAAATTGCTGGGCTTTGCTGTGTCAAGATAAAGATTTTTCAAAAATAATCGTTGATTCATTAATTAAAAGTTTGCAAACATTAAAACTTCAAGTCATGCCATCTTCATCAATGATAATGTTTTATCACTCCTCGCTGATGGTAATAGATGATAAAACATTTGATACTTTATGCGAAGGATTTTGTAAATATACATATGATGAAATGCAATTCGAGCAATTTGCTAAATTTGCTTCATCTGTTTTTGCGATTTATGTTTCAAAATTCCCCTCAAATTCAATCATTATTCAAATGATAGCAGATAAGGTATTAGAATGGATTCCTGCCATTCATAAAAGGCATAGCGAGTGCTACGAGTATATGATTGATGTTTTTAACTTCATTCTTTGTTTTAGTAACGACAAAAAGACGTCTAAAAGTGATGATGAAATTAATTCTTTCCAAGAAGACTTACATATGAAAATTAGAAGCAATTTGCAAAAGATTCCTGATAATATTTCAAAATATATAATTTTGAATATGCCCCCTCAAGTTTTCATAAAGGCTAAGGAGCCTCTTTATTCAGATTTTACACTACCAGTAGAAAGGCCAAGTATTTCTCAGTCGTCAGGTTACAACGATGATCAAGGATTTAATAATGCCTATGGCAATTCATTTAATAATGTATACAATAATAGTGCATATAATAACAATAATAATAATTCTTATAACAGTTATAATAATAATAATGTAGACCAAGGATTTTCGAATAATTTCGATATTCCATTTGAAGATGATTATCATGATTGGTTTTAAAAGTAGAGATAAAAATTGTTTTGAATTTAATTTGAATAATTCTTTTTTTATAATTTTTTGGGTAAAATTGATTTAGATTCATATGAAGATTACAGAAATCATTTTATTTTTTCTAAATAATTAAAAAAGGGTAAAAAAGAATGATATTCTTCATATTTGAATTCTTTATTAATTTTTCAATTAAATAACTAAATATTTTCAAAAGTTAGCACAATATTGAATATAAATAAATTTTATCATAAAATATTATATACTTAATTTACACTTATCAATGAATTTCATGTATATTAAAGCTATAAATATCTCATTAACAAAAGATTTTTATATTTGTGATTTCTCAATTGTTTTCAATAATTGTATTATTTGAAAATTTTAAAGATTGACGTTACTTTTGAGTTTTCTCAAAAATAAATGATTATTTAAAATTTATTAGAAAAAGTTTCTTTTAGGATTTATGAATCAAACTCAACCCCAACTAGACACAGCCCAGACTCTAGAGGCTAGCAATTCCTATTTGAAAGAAGCATATAGTACAAAGCTTGTCGAGAATATAGCTACAAATATGGATTTACAGAATGGGTATGTCATTTTGAAAAATTTGAAGAACATACCCACTAACAGTAACAATAAGCTCAATAACAACAACGAAAAGAAGGTTGTGAAGTACCCTAGGTGCTTCACTCGCAGCCCTTCGAATGTTGGACTCTCGTTAAGCCGTCCTTCGCGGCCTAGTCTCCCACCAAATATGAAATTTACCCCTCCAAATCAAAAATTGGAGCAGAGTAATATTCGGAATAATAATAATGCAATTCAAGAAGGGAAAAATCAAATCTTCTCTTCTGAAATGCTAAGCGGACAAGTATTGTTTGTTTACAACTCGTAATATTTGTTTTATGTTCTATTCTAGTAAATACTATTCCCATTTATTAATTATATATTTCCCTTTTTCTATCTTATGCTTACATATCATTTTAAATTTGATTATAATTACAACTTTCATTTTCGTTTTAATATAATATTAAAAAAATTAGTAATAAACAAGATAAATATACATTTCTTACTTCATAAATAAGAATTAAATAATTTTTGTTTTTTTTCTCACTTAACTCATTGGTTTTTCAATAGGCATTTATATTTGAGAGGTTTTATGGTCAAATGCTGTTTGATGTGTTTTTTTTTTTTTTTCAGCATGAAATTATCATTGTAAAAACGGTTTGATTGACCATTCTACATTTTAGAGTGGTACTACGGTTGATGAACCATTTCATATGACCTCATGAAACACTCAACACGCTGATGGGAAAAACGGCTCCATCTCATTAGTTGGAGACACCTGGCCTATTCTACATTTTATATACTTTTTTTTTCCTTCGCATACTTTCATTCATTTATTCGTTAAAAACAATATCGATTATGCTTACCAAAAATTTTCCACATAAAATTAATAATTTATCGAGTTTTATATAAATATGAAAATAAAATTATAAATACGCATCTTATAATTAAATATAAATCTATTCCATATCTTCGAAAAATATCGGAATTGGAGGATCAAGCATCTTTTTTTTCAAGTCAGTTCCAACATGAATAGCCATCAATTTTGGTATTTTTAAGTGATTTTCAATAAGATCATCAAGCACTTTCTGAGATATTGAGTGATAAACCCATAAATCTTGAGCTTCGCAATCTTGAAGAATTTGTATTAAATCATTTGCTGATTTAATTCGAGCATAACAGATTGAGAGTCCAGTAACTCCTCGAAATTTTTTTGAAGCATTTAGGATCGCCTTTAAGGCAATATCATCTAGATCAAGGAATTTGATGCCTTTAATTACATCAAAAACTTGTTTGAGAGCTGTTTTGTCAACGTTGTTGCCACCAACAAAAAACGTTTCAATTGTTGACTTCTTTATATTTGGATTTTCGTTTAATTTTTCGAAATTTGCATTATTCTTATGTAGAAATATATTTTCTTTTTTGGAAATTTGATCTGTTGAGTTGATTCCAAAGTTGATGTTAAAAACATCATCATATTCCAATATGGAATTATTATTATTCTGAGAATTATCATTAGAATTATCTAGGTGATTGTTGATATCAGCATCATTTCCTGCTTCATTTTGAGCTTGAAACTGATGGACACTATGAAACATGTTATTGCCGCCAACATCAAGTTCTGTAAAATTTACCTTCCCTGTTGCAAGCAATTCGAGAAGAGCATCTGAAGACTTTTGACGTAAACCGCACTCTCTTAATCTTAATGTCGAAATGGAAGTTTTTCCTTCGATTTCTTTCATTGTATTAAAAATAATTTCGCCACCTGAATCTCCAATTGAGTTTTTCGATAAAAAAAGGTATTTAAGAGTTGGTGACTTAACACAAGCCTTCAAAAAAGAATTATTATGAGAAGTTATTAAATTGAATGATAAATCCAGAAAATATAAGTTGTTCAATAGAGGTTCGATAACAGAAATTGAATCTTCCATCAAATTTGAATTGGTTAACGTCAAAGCCTTCAAATTATTCAAATGGACAATACAATTCAAATTAATATGTTGCAAATTGTGGTTGGAAAAGAAAAGTGCATCAATCCCATTGTTGGCATCGCTCAGAACATCCTCGGCAAGCTCTGGGGAAAGATCAGGATCTGAGTGCTGGTGAACAATTTGGGCCGAAAGATCCCAAAATTTGATGCGCTTGTTAACGGCAAGAGATTTCTTGACCAGTTTGGCAGACTCGCCGTCCCAGTTGATGCCGCGAAGCGAGACTGCGCGAAGCGGAATTCTTATGAGGTTGTAGACTGACTCCGGCGAGGGCGAAAAGAAGTTTCCATCAAATGAAAGACTCTCGAGATCAAGATTTAAGGCTGGCTCTGCATCGCGCTTCTTCTTCCTAGGCTTCCGCTGGCGAGGCTGGACTCGCGGCTGCTGAATCTGCTGCTGTTGAATTTGAGGTTGTTGAATCTGCTGCTGTTGAATCTGCTGCTGTTGAATTTGAGGTTGTTGAATCTGCTGCTGTTGAATCTGTTGTTGCTGAATTTGAGGTTGTTGAATCTGCTGCTGTTGAATCTGTTGTTGCTGAATTTGAGGTTGTTGAATCTGTTGTTGCTGAATTTGAGGTTGTTGAATCTGTTGTTGTTGAACTTGCGGCTGCTGAATCTGTTGTTGCTGAATTTGAGGTTGTTGAACTTGCGGCTGTTGAATCTGTTGCATAATTTGATTCATTTGTGGCTGCCCTCTTGCATACGTTTGCTGCTGCTGCATAAGTAACTGCAAAATCTTCATTTGCTGATCATTTGGCACAGTAGAATGAGTCTGACGCTGCAATTGCTGGATCATTGCCTGAAAAAACTGAAAAGGTGATTGTCCAACTGGATACTGCGCTTGGTTCTGAATTTGCTGTGATTGTTGAATTTGTTGTGATTGTTGAATTTGCTGTGATTGTTGAATTTGTTGTGATTGTTGAATTTGCTGTGATTGTTGAATTTGTTGTGATTGTTGAATTTGCTGTGATTGTTGAATTTGCTGTGATTGTTGAATTTGCTGTGATTGTTGAATTTGTTGTGATTGTTGAATTTGCTGTGATTGTTGAATTTGCTGTGATTGTTGAATTTGTTGTGATTGTTGAATTTGTTGTGATTGTTGAATTTGCTGTGATTGTTGAATTTGCTGTGATTGTTGAATTTGTTGTGATTGTTGAATTTGTTGTGATTGTTGAATTTGCTGTGATTGTTGAATTTGCTGTGATTGTTGAATTTGTTGTGATTGTTGAATTTGTTGTGATTGTTGAATTTGCTGTGATTGTTGAATTTGCTGTGATTGTTGAATTTGTTGTGATTGTTGAATTTGTTGTGATTGTTGAATTTGCTGTGATTGTTGAATTTGTTGTGATTGTTGAATTTGCTGTGATTGTTGAATTTGCTGTGATTGTTGAATTTGTTGTGATTGTTGAATTTGTTGTGATTGTTGAATTTGCTGTGATTGTTGAATTTGCTGTGATTGTTGAATTTGCTGTGATTGTTGAATTTGCTGTGATTGTTGAATTTGCTGTGATTGTTGAATTTGTTGTGATTGTTGAATTTGCTGTGATTGTTGAATTTGCTGTGATTGTTGAATTTGTTGTGATTGTTGAATTTGCTGTGATTGTTGAATTTGTTGTGATTGTTGAATTTGTTGTGATTGTTGAATTTGCTGTGATTGTTGAATTTGTTGTGATTGTTGAATTTGCTGTGATTGTTGAATTTGCTGTGATTGTTGAATTTGCTGTGATTGTTGAATTTGCTGTGATTGTTGAATTTGAATGTTTGCTTGTTGTTGAGTATGCTGATGATGATCTTGCTGTATTTGTATATGTGGTGGTTGCTGAATTTGAATCTGGGGCTGTTGATTTTGCTGTTGGTTTATCTGTTGAACAGAATTTTGATTTCTTTGTATCAGCCTACTTGGAAGTCGAAGCCTGATAATTGTATCCTGATTATTCAATTGCTCTAAATCATCATCATCATCATCTAGTTGTGGCATTTGTACTTTTATAATTGTTGCTAAAAGGTGATTCATAGAAGTTCCTCCAATTCCATTTGAAGCAATATCAAGATTCTTCAAATATCTGATTTCACCATTTTTAAAAGCTTCAGTAAATAAATCACAACCAATTGGACCCATTTTTGTATCTCTCAAACAAAGCGTTTTTAAATTTTTGTTTTGTGAGGCAAAAGCAATGATCTCTTTAATATGATCAGAATTTAATTTTGTTTTGGTTATTTCAAGCCTAACAAGAGTAGAAAGAAGAAATGTAGAAAGAGAATAAGAATTAAGAACTTGTCTGCATCCTGTAATTATAATTTCTTTTATTATTTGAAATGATGAAATTTTAGTAGAGAACCATTCAAATGCTTCAATTGTTTTAATTTCAATTGATGTACAATTTAATAAAATAAAAGATGAAGAAGAAAAATTTCGATAATTGTATTGGATCAATGTATTTGCTAATTGGTGTTTATTATATTCATAAAAGGGAATCCGTACGCCATTACGATCTCTTCTTATATTTTTATTTAAGCTTGTTTCATTTGAATTCAAAATATCATTATTATTATCATTATCATTGTTTCTTATATTTTCATTATTTCCTAAAAATATTTTTTGAATTTCACTGATTTGCTTATTTTCAATATTATTTTCATCTTTATCATTGCATACGCCAATTTCATAATATTGTGTCATTACTCGAAAAGGATAGTTATTCATTTTTGGCCAATATCCGTGCTGTATCCTTCTTTCTAATTGTTTGAATCCGAAACGCGAAATAATGAAGTCTGGATTAAAAAGTGAAGTAGGAATTAAATCAACAACCTTGTTAATAAGAAATGATGGGAACTTCTTTATAGTTTCGTCTGGTATGTTCATCACGTTTTGTGCAATTTTTGGACTTAAGTAAATGAGATAATCATCAAAACCAATATATAATAAACATTCAAGGCAATCTACAAAATTTATATTTTCATCAAAGTCATTAATATCTGGAAATTGATGTTTTTCGTGATAATATTCCATCACATTAATGATATACTGTAGAATATGTGAAGGAAAAGGAACAAAAGCTTCCATCCTCACAATTAAAATTTTAAACTTTTTGATATCTCAGAAATAAAAAGATGCATTATTATTAAATTATCTTATTTTTAAAAAAGTAAAAATCAGAAAAAATTATTAAAATATAATATAAACTGTATAAAGATTTTATAAAAATTGAATATAAACCAAAAATCATTATTTATAATGTAAATATTTCATTGAAAAGCATTAATTAATTTAAAAAAGACAACTATACCAATAAATTAAGAAAGGTAATTAAAAAATAAATTATTAATTAACATATTTATAAAAAAAAAAAAATAAAATACATCATATATATAAAATACTATTAAAATCATTGAGGAGAATGGTTTCTTGGAGTTACTGGAGAAACAAGTGGAGGAATTTTTCTAGCCGATCCAACTGACTTTAGCGAAGTATCCTTCTTCAAACTTCTATCAGATATTGGATTAAGAGGCATAGGAGGAGGCTCACCAGAGAAAACTTTGTGATACAAAGATTCATGATTCATCAATTCATTTTCAAAACTTCTAAAATCGCTAACAATTCTTTCTAAAGATTCTTGTCTTTCTTGCACCAATTCTTCCAATCTTTGAATATGTTGCATGTCTTCAGGTCTTGCCTCTCTATTTTGGAACTTAACTTCCAATTCTTTAATAGATGCTTCTAAATCATTCACAATATTTTGTTTTTCTTCAATAATTCTTTGATTTTCCTCTTCAAGTTTAGTTTTTTGTTCTTCAAAATCTTCTTTTTGTTGTTCCAATCTTTTTTGATGATTTTCTTGAATTTTTTGCATTTCTTCAACATGTCTGTGTTTTAATTGATCTGTTTCTTGTTGAATTTTATTCAATTCAATATTCAGCAATTCAATCTCATGTTTATTATCATTTTCAATTTTCTCTAATTCAAGTTGTTTTTCTCTTTCATGTTGTAAAACTTGATATTGACAATCAAGTTCAGTTTGTTTTAATTCATATTTCATTTCATGAACTTTTCTTTCATGTTCTTGTTTTAATTTAAAAAGATCAGAACTAGCATTCATACATTTTTGTCTACCTTCACGAATTAATTGATTTAATTCAGCATTTAAAGAAGCAACTTCACTTTTTCTTTTCTCTTCAATTTCTTTTTGTTGATTTTCTGTTTCTTCTTCAAGTGATTTTACTTGATTCTCAAGATCACTGATTGATTGTTGATGATCTTTTGACAGTTTATTTATTTCTTCTTGAAGTTTCAAAATTTCTTCTTCTCCTTTTTTCTTTTCTGCTTCAGTTTCAGCTTTAATTCGACTTATTTCTTTAACTCTGTCTTCTTCAGCTCGAATTAATTCTTCTTTCAAACTTTCAAGTTTGGCATTGTAATCTTTTAATGACATTCTTCGTGCTTCTTCATTTTGTCTTTCTTCTTCAGTAAATTGTTTTTGAAGGTTCTCAAATTTAATGTTCCAATCATTGATAAGTTTTTGTTTCTCATCTTTCCAATCATTCTCCATTTGTTCCATTTCTTTCTTCATTTGCGAAATTTTGGCTTGACGATTTGTAACATCTTTTTGCATTTGAACTTCAATTGACTTTTTCTCTTGCATTTTGGTCTCAATTTGTTGTTGAAGAGTGGCACATTCTTTGGCCCATTCTTCTTTCAATTTCTCAAGTTTGCTCATTCGTTGCAATTCAGTTTCATTCTTGATTAAGTCTAATTCAAGTTTCAATTCTAGTTCGCCTGTTTCTTCAGCTTTTTTTGAATCAAGAAGAAATTGTTTTTTAGTCTTTTCAATTTCAGCTGTATGATCTAAATCTAATTTTTTAACTTTAAGGTCAAATTCTCTATCAATTACTGACATTGATTCTTCATGGGTTTTCTGAAGAATTGAAAAGTCAAATGAGCTTTTTCTTTCAATTTCTGATAATTGCTTTTCATGATCTTCTTTGGCTCGCGCTAATGATTCTTTTAAATCTGACGCTTCCATTAGTAATTTGGTAATGGCTTCTTTGGATTCAACTGAATTGGCTTTTAATTTTTCTTGGCATTCTGTCATCTTTTGATCTTGCTGAGTTTTAATGGCTAATATTTCAGCATTGTGCTTCTTCTTCATCTCTTCTATCGTTAATCTACTTTTCTCTAATTCTGATTCCATTTCAGTCCTTATTCGTGTTAATTCTTGAAAATGTTTTTTCTGCATTTCAATCATTTCATCATGAGCCATCGCCTCTTTCTTTTGGGCTTCTTCAATATATGCTTGATGTTGTCGTTCAAGTGCTTCAAGACTAGCTTTGTGCTCATTTGCAAGTTGTTGATTATGTTGATCACTTTCAGCCGCAGTTTTTCGTGATGCTTCTTCAAATTCATCTAAAAGCATTTGATAGCGCTTTTTCTCATTTTCAAGTTTTTCTTGTCGCTCTTGAAGTTGTTTTTGATGCTCAGCTTCTTCTGCAGCTATTTCTGCCTTTAATTTTTCAATTTCACTGTTATGCGATGCTTGTGCATCTTCAATCGATTTTTGAAGATCCGCTAATTCTTTTTGGCGAGATTCTATTATGTGTTTTTGATATAATTTAGCTTTATTCATCATCTCATCAATTTCTTTTTCTTGCTGAATGGATTGCTTTGAAAATGTTTCAACCATTAATTTTAATTCATCTTTTTGTCTTTGTAGACTTCTTATTGTTTCTTCCATTTCCGCTTGCTTTTTGTTTAAATTATCAACTGTCGCTTTTTTGCTAGCTTCGAGTTTTTTCTTCAATTCATCAATTTCTGAATCGAGTTCCATTCTTAAATCTTCTTCCTTCTGAGCAGCAGAAACTTGTAGAGCTTCATATTTTGAGTTAGCATCGTCGATATGTCGTGCTAGTTCACGTTTATGTTTTTCATCAAGGCGTGCAAGAGCATCTTGATGCAATTTTTGAATTTCTTCATTGGCCTGTGTAAAAACAGCAGTTGACTGTTCTGCTCTGAGTCTTAATGCTTCCACACGACCTTTTAAATCACTTAATCGAGCTGTTGCAGCTTCAATTGCACGGTTTGAATCAACTTCTAATTTGGCTCTCGCTTTTTCAAATTGAATTTTGGTTTGATTATATTTTGTTTCGAACTCCGATCGAACAGTTGATTCGATAGCTGGATGGTAATCGTCTGCTTCTTTTTGAGCGACTTCGAGGTTAGCCTTAGATGCGGCTTCAATTTGAGATAATTCTTCCTCATATTGTTCGCGTAATCTTTGAACTTCGTCTCGGTTGTCAATACTATCTGCATGCAATCTAAACACAACATTTGTTAACTGAACAATCTTTTTGCTTATATTATGTTGCCAAACGGGATCAACTTCAGCCATTTTATTAAAATTTTACTTGAAAAATTTTATTCCTATCAATTAACAAACGTACTTATCAGAAATGTTATATGAAAAAAATATCATTTTTAATTTTGAAATATCTTTATTGTTTACTATATAATTTATAATTTTCATATAATATTTATTTTTTAAACATTTTATATTAAAAAATTACATCTTGGTCAAGCGATTCAGCAACCTTATAATAATAATCCATATAAATCTTTCCATGACTAGGCTTTTTGCATTTTAGTTGCCCAAGAAGGAAAACTTCTGTAAATCTCTGCTTTTTGACCACCTCTATTTTGTAATTCATTGTTATATTATTCTTTGGTCCAATGAAGCTTAAATGATTATCAGAGCCAACAATTTCTCCTTCGTTCATTATTTCAATATTTTTAATTTGGGTTCTTCCTCCTTCTAAAAAAGTAAAATCAACAGAAAATTTGCCTGGTCTTGGGCATGTTTGAGTTATTGTCCAATTATTCTTTTCCCAGGTTCCTTTTCCTTCACATTTCCATTCAGCAACATGCATTAAATCTGTAGGAGCAGGATCTACGCCTTCTCTCTTCAATTTGTTAATATGCTTGTATTTTAATTTCTTTTCGAATATATCCCAACTCTTTTTTTCGTTAGGAGTCCAAACAACTTCACTTAAAGCGAGAAGTCTTGGGAAAGTTTTCCAAAGTAATTCTTCATTTGTATGGATATGCTCAGTCCATAGGTTAGCTTGTGCTCCTAGAATTAACTTTTCGTTTTCGGGAGGAAAGCCTTCAGATGGATTGTATGAGTAAACTTTCTTTAAAGTTGTAAATCCACCGATATATTCATAAGGATCTTGGACATTTTGAGCGAAATCGAAATAAAGACTAGATGTGGGGCACATGATTACTTTATGACCTTGGCTAGTAGCTTTTACTGCAATTGAAGGATCATGCCATGTCATGACAATAGTTTCTTTGTCTATTACTGTATCATTTATAACATCATCCCAGCAAATTGCTTTCTTTCCTTTCTTCGACAAATGATCAACAAAATGTTTCATAAACCATGACTGAAGTTCATTTTCATCTTTTAGATTATTATCTTTAATCCTCTTTTGGCACTTTGGGCATTTGCTCCATCGATCCTTTGGACATTCATCACCACCTATATGAAAATATTTGCTATCAAAAATGCTAGCTGTTTCATCAATGATATCTTCAAGGAAACGAATTGTGTCGTCGTTGCCTGCGCAATATACTTCTTCTTCGATTCCCCATTTGCAACGTGGTTCAAAAGGACCACCTGTACAAGAGTATTGTGGGTATGCAGAGAGAGCAGCTATTGAATGTCCAGGCATTTCGATTTCTGGGATTATTTCAATATGCAAATTATGAGCATATTGAATAAGACTCTTAACTTCTTCCTGAGTATAAAAGTAAGGGCCGTATGGAACATTGTCGAGCTGTGATCTATTAAAAATAACAGGTGAAGCTGCTCTTTTTGATCCAATTTCAGTTAGTTTAGGATATTTCTTAATCTCAAGTCTCCAACCTTGATCTTCTGTTAAATGCCAGTGAAGTACATTAAGTTTATAATAAGCCATTTTAGTTAAAATAAATTTAATTGTTGGAATAGGGAAAAAATGACGGCAAACATCAAGCATTAAACCACGATGTGCAAATCGAGGAAAATCATTTATTTTCAAATAATTGATCGATAAGTCCTTTTCTATTAACTGATCTAAAGAATTAGAAGCATAGAAAAATCCGGGAAGAGAAGAAGCCTTGACTGTTACTCCTTTTTCATCAACTGTCAAATTATATCCTTCATTTATAATGCTTTCATCAAATTTAATACGGACCTGGTAATTATTTTCGTCTTTGCAAGTCGTAACTTTACTTTGTCTTTTGGTATGATCATCAAAAACTTTAGTGAAATAACTTGAAACAATTTCTGATGAAGGTACATCATTTGAAATGCATATTGATAGATCATCCGGAATTTTATAAAATCCATTAAAAAGATGAGTTTCATATGGTTCAGGAATAATTCTCGTGATATTTGTGCCTGAAAGCACTGAAAGCTTTGGGATTTGCATAATCATTGAATATAAGCTCACGATATTCATTTTTTGTAAAATATTTGAATAATTTTAATAAAAATATTTGCTACTTTTGAAAAAAATCAATGAAAAAATTATTTATGATATTCCTCAGAAAATGGTGAGTTCTTAAAATAGTTCTCTGAAAAAATTTAAATAATTTTGAATAAATATCGTTATTTTATACATCTCGTCTATAATATATAAATATGGGCTGCAAACATTCAGCCCCTGTCGAACAAAAACCTTTACAGAAAATGATGGATAGGCCACAAACAATGTCGCCGCCCGTCATTCAAAGTACATATGATATATCACCTGACGAACTCATGAGAATAGATGTTGACTCAATCATTCATTGCGTGAAAAAAGTACCAATGCCAGAATCTTCATCTCCTGTTTCATGCCTTACAGAAACTTCATGCCCAATTATTCTTGCTCCATTTCATTACAAAGACGAATTTGAAAATGATGCCCAATTTATTCTACCCATTTTAGGTATATCGCGAATCGAATTTGGTCGAGTTTTGTGTTTTGGAAGCTTTGAAATTTTATCATTATGTGACGAAAATGATAGCGACTACGTTCTTTTTTTAGAAAAAATGATGAGATGGGTGGGAGGTCCATCTCCAGATCAAAGAAATGTCTTAGTTTCAAATCACCTTGGCCATTTGCAAGACGGCATTCTTTATAATCTTAGAGAACTAGGATTTGGATTTGAGGTTATGACAGATGATATGAAAATAAATTTTCCAAAATATTCTTTTCTGATTCTTGAATCCAGTTTTTCTAAAACAGATGGTATTTATGAATATATTATGGGAGGGGGTGGACTCATATGTGGCGCTTCGCCAGCAGGAACTAAAAATAGATTTAATATGAATTCTGTTTTATCAAAAGTTGGAATTGGATTTCCGAATGCTTCTTTTGAGTTGATTACTGATTCAACATCCAATTCTAACAACGGCCATAATTTTTTCCAACTTCCATTTAATTTTGACGACTTGTGGCGTCAAACATTGCCTACCATGGTTCAAAATGCAGAAAAATTGTTTGCTTCAAAAAAAAATTTTGATACTCAGAAAATAGACTCCATTTTAACACTACTACGGTATGACATAGCATTGTTAAATGTTGGTCAATGTCCTGAACTAGCGAATCTTAATGATTCAGCAATTTCTTATTTGCAAACAACTGATTACGAACAAGACGGCACGATATGTGCTGATGAAACGCAAGCTATTATAGCATTGGCTGCTACAGAATCTTTTTTGAAAATGACACCTCATGAGCTATCTCAGTTTGATGTTGGCTCGCTCTTTCCAGGAATTTCAAATCAATTTCTTGATGAAAAGACGATTCGTGTTTGTATTAGAGATAATAAGTGGCATTCCGTTGGCCTATGGCTTCCTGCTGGTGTTGTTTCATTTATATCTTTTATGAAATTTTCAGAAAATATAATAATTCAAATTGGTTCTCATCCTGACTTCATTGTCGATAAAAGGGGACCTTGGAAAAGGTGGCCATCAATTGTTTTAACGTATGAAGTTACTAAACCCCAAATTGAAATTTCATCTCCTTATGGAGGAATGGTTTATTTTCTTACGAAAGAGAAAAATCTCAAAAAGCCAATTAAATTTTCAGCGAATTTTACTGATATATGCAAATGTCCCCAATACAACATCAAAAAGCCAAAAAAATGGGAAAAAACAGTGGACAATATGGTTCCATGGTCAGAAATCTTATGCGCATATATTATTTTTACAGTTCCTTCTCATATTGCTCGAAATTCGCCAAGTTTAGATAGTTTTACCCAATTTGTTGATGAAATGATTATTCATATCAAAGACTTTTTGGTAATTGCCCTTGATGAATATCATTTTCGACTTATATTTGACGTTGAGTTGCCAAAAGAAGGATTTATTTGTGGTTATCCAATTGTTATGGATCTAGCAACAGCTCCTATTATTTTTGGCCCAATAACGCCTTCTAAAGAACTGTTTTTATTATTTGTGCTAATTGCAATTACAGCATTGCCCGAAAATTTGTTCACACATAAGTTGGAATTTGCAATTGCTACAATGGCTACAGCTTTTTCTTTCAAGAAAAAATGGCCAAAATGCCAGCCACTTACTTATTCAGACAAAATGAACGAACCTTTGGTTAAAGAATTATATCAGGTTTATGATTCAAAGGGAGTAACTGTTTTTCAAGATACTAATTGTGAAGTTCAAGAAAATATCTCTAAATTAGGACAAATGAGTCAATGTGAAGCCTCACTTTTTTATTTAAATTTGATTTCAAAATCAGCAAAAGAAGATTATAAATTTACTCTTGGTCTAGAGAATTCAGACAGCTTATCTAATTCTGCTTTTGTTCTACATTCTCAAAGTGATGAATCATAAGAAATATATATTATTATTTGTTTGTATAAAATAATGTTTGAATTTTTTGTTATTATTTGATTTTAAAATATAAATCCTATTTCATCAAAGAAAAACTAAATAAGGACACTCAAATAAATAAAAAATCAAATAAGTCATGTCATAAAAACTTAAATTATCTTTGGAATTACAGTAATATTGATTTAAAAAACTAAAATAAACTAATAAAAAAAAACAGTAATTATTTTTGTAACAACCATATACAACTAATCATCCTAATTAACCGTAAAAAGTTAATAATCATCTGAGCTCTCGAAATCTTCCAAATTGATTTCTTTTCTATTATTTTTAAGCGAGTCAGCTACAGGCCTTACGCATGTAAATGTCGCAATTATTGAAATGATTAAACCAACAACACCAATAACGATTGCAACTACAAAAGCTAATATAAATGACGATTGATATCCTTTAGGTTCTGGGGTGGGTGAATATGAAATTAAGCTTGGTGGAACAGCTTGCTGAGCCATTTTTTTTTTTTTTTTGATGTGAATAAATTAAAATACCTGCTTTTTGAATTATATTGAAATATTAAATGAATAAGATAATTCTAATTGAAAAGAGATTTTATAAACTGAAAAAGTTATAAGAATTTTATTCTTTACTTCTTTTTAACAAGAGATTTGTAATAAACTTCATAATCATAATCAGTAGGATGAGCTGGATCTGCAATTGATGGAGATATTGGATGTGGGGCATAATTCATCGAGCGATAAAATGCAAGTGCTCCTTCGTTGATTCTGAAAACTGTGAGCATTATGCACTCCATGCCCCTTTTTAATGCAATGAATTCAGAAGCTTGCATTAAGAAGCGGCCAATACCTTTTCTGTGATACTCAGGCTCAACTTGAAATTCAAAAATATATTCTCTTAAAACTGAATTTTCATACTCAAATCGAAGATTTACAAATCCAAGTGGTTTGTTATCATCAGAAATAAGAATTAAGTAGCGAGCCACGTTATCGTATAGTTCATGTTTTTTCTTTGATTCGTTCCATCCCCAAGTTTTTTCGTATAACTCTTGCATATTTCTTTTTGTAAGATCAAAAACCCAGTCTTTAAATTCTTCAAGTAGCTGTTGGTAGTAATTTAAAGTTGCCTTAATTCCGTTTTTATCAAAATGTTTGAACATCGGTAAATCAGCTAAATTGTCAGGGTTTTCATTAGCTTCTTTGCATTTCTGAATCTTTTTATTGATTTCTTCTGTTTCTTGAAGTTTTTTCTCTTTTCGAAGTTGTGCTTTCGTCTTTGGAGGCATTAGCTCAATGATCTTTTATAGTGAAATATTTCGCCTTATAATGTTTACGTTAACTAATTGTTTTTTTGTTTGGATAATAACGTTTTTTTTTTTTGTTTTGTTTTTTGTTTTGCTCGATTTTGAAAAAGTTGAATGTTGAAATCTGATTTATCATTAGCACGTCATCGTGTTCCTTGCTTTATATGTCATCAGCCAGCAGACAAATCTAATTCATTACCATTATGCGACAACTGCATGAAAAAATACGGCTCACAGTTTGATCCAGAGTGTCCTTTTAAAAATAGTTTTTCACAGATAGTTCCATCATCATCAGTAGAAAAACTATCTGCAGAATTGCAATATTTTAATAAGCAAAACAAAGGTCATAAGTATAGTTTTAAAACAACAAAGCAACGCCAAATTCAAAAATATTATCATTCTGTGAATGAATGGATCAATGTCATGGATCAGTTAAATCATCTCCCAGATTCAGACAGCTTACTTGAAGATAAAAATGAAGTTAACTTTTCAATTCGGTGTGCCACCTACTGTTCATTTGGACTCAATTTAATGCTTCTTATCGGAAAAGCGCTGGCAATGTCATCTTCATCTTCATATACAATTATGTCATCACTTGCTGACTCATGTCTTGATCTTGTTGCAGGAATTATAATATCATGTACAGCTGTCTACTCAAAAACAACAGAAGAAGATAAAATCAAATATCCAGTCGGAAAATCTCGAATTTCAACTGTTGGTATTCTTGTTTTTTCTATTTTAATGAGTTGCTGTGCAATTTTCATAATAATGCAATGTTTACATTCATTATTAGAACATGAAATCGCTCCACCAACCACAAGTGTTGCTATTCGCATCATGTTTTTAACAATATTTGTTAAATTATGCATGTGGATTGTATATACATGGCTAAATCATCCAATCACGTTAACTTTAGCCGAAGATCATCGGAATGATGTATTTACCAATTCATTTGGACTTTTTATGTATTGGGGAGGTGAGCATTTTCATTGGTGGATGGATTCTGCAGGAGGATTATTATTATCACTATTTGTTCTCAATTCCTGGTCCAAAAATGCTTTAGAAAATGCAAAAATGCTGATTGGTATTCAAGCAGAACCAAATCTAATTCGAAATTTAACTTATGTAGCAGCTCATCATCATCCGCTTATCAAATCTGTATCTGGCATCGTCGCTTTTCAAATTGGGCCGAGTTATTTTTGCGAAGTAAGCATCGTTATTGATAATAAAACTAGCTCGGAAGTAACTTGCTATATCGCTGATACCTTGAAAAAGAGACTTGAAAAAATAGAAGATATTGAACATGCGTATGTGCATGTAGAAACAATTAATCATGACAAAAATTTAGAGAAAGTATTAGATAATTATTCGAATTTGCCCAAATATTCTTTTGAGCCATTTGCCTAGTTCATTTAGATATTTTATATATTCTTTTATATTTTATATATTTATATATTATACTATTATTTGCATATTTTTATATCAATAAAAAGGCGGCTTAATACCATATGACAATTTTATTAATTCATATATAATTCATACTTTTGTTTACGTGGAGATAAGAAATACAATATGAATTTTATTTAAAATTCATTTATTTTGGAATCAAATATTAACAATATAAAATAATTCCATAGTAAATAAGTGTTCTATTAAAAATCAATAAGGAATTATGATAATTTCATCAGATTTGCTTATATAGTGATCTTAGTATCATTGGCTCGTAAGTTTTTAGCACGTTTTTCGTAATATGAAACAACTGAATTCATATGGCTGTCTTGCTCTTTGTATATCCTTATATAATCATCGCAGCTTTCAGGTATTCCTTTATCTGCACAATTTTTATATAAACTAAGTGATTTTTTAATCTGATTGTTTGCTTCAAGATACTTTGCATATGCATACTGAATTCGAATTTTTGAATAATCATGCTTGCATCTTGTATGCTTAAAGTATCTTTGGAGGACTTTTTTGGCTTCATCAATTTTTCCTTTTTTAACAAGTATTATGACATATTCAGCAGTGGCTGGCTCATAAAAAGCTTCTGTTGCTTTTTCCAAATGTTCTATACAAGTTTCATCACACTCATCTTTAAATACTAAAAATGTATTTGAGTTCTGTTCGATTTCAATTGGAATAACATTTAAATGTCGAATAACCGCATAAAGATAATGTGCCCTTCCAATTATTTCATTATTAGCATTATTTAACGTTTCAGGAATTACAAAAGAGGCTGGTTTACTAATTTCACAGCCATATCCTTTAAATTGTCTAATAGCATCAAATAGTTTTGCTTCTTCACTAATGTTGCTATCTTTAATCGATTTCATTTTATTTAGTTCATTAATATCATCATTTGAACAATCTGTTCTAATTTTTTCTTCAAGACATTTCAAATTGCACATTTGATCTCCATGATTTTTTCCTCTTTGGTAAGCAGCAATAGCTGATTTATGATCACCTATTTGGTCATACATTTGTCCGCATTTATAATAAGCTATTGGTATTCCGCAATCTGCTGCTTCCTTCATATACTTAATTGGTTCATCTTTTGGTACTAGTTCTGAATTAAGATAGCATGAATATTTGTAAATGGCCGGTAAAAATTTGCTTTGTGCAGATTTTTCTAAATATTTTTCAATTATTTCTTTTTCTGATCTAACAAAATTAGATAGATAGAGATCTCTGTCGATATCATAATCTTCATTCAATGCATTAATTTTTCTTGAAGCATAAATATATAATTTTCTTGGTTCATCATCATTAATACTAATTTCTTCGTCATAGTAAGTAAGTTTAAGAATTTTTTTACAATATTCATTATATGTGTCCATGTCACAGCCTTCAAAAAGAGGCTCTTTAAATGAGAGAAGATCTTTTAGAATTTTTGAAAAAGTTGGACGTTCATCTGGATCTTCACAGAAACATTCTTTGAACAAACTTTTTAATTTCTCGCATTTGCAATTTTTAAAACTAACATTATTTACTGTTTGTGGTTGATTATTAAAAACAATCATCTGATTTAATAGTATGCCAAAAGCATAAACATCTGAAGAAAAGCTGCAATCTAAATCTCCAGAATTTATAATATTAAGAGGAGTATTGTAATTATATTCTTTTAAAAGTGATTTTTTGCAATTTAAAATTGACGAAGAATATCCAAATGTAGTAAAAAATGGTTCACCATCATTGTATACGATTGATTCTGGACGAACAAATCTATATGTTACATCCATAGAATGCAAATACTCAAGGCATGCAACTAAATAAAAAATGGTTTCGCTTTTCATCAATCCATTCCTTCTACTTCCTTTTCTGCTAAATTCTTCTAAAAGCGAACAATTGAACGAATAATTATAAAGATATAAATAAAATTCATTTTCTTTTTGAAAGTACCCTTTACATCCTCCGAAAAGAGGGTTGCTTCCAGTGATATAAACAAAATTTTTGATTTTTAAGTGATAATCTTCTTCGTTTGGCAGTGGAATTACTACTTTGCGATAGACTATATTTTTGTCCTTATCATCGATAACTTCCGTTGAAATAATATCATAAGTAGTATCTGTTGCTTTGTGATCTCTTAAAGAACCTTGTGGTTGAGAGAAATTGTCATTTTCTAATTTAAAATTATTTTTACTGAGATAATTATCTACCTCCTCCATTTTATTTGTTGACAAAATATTTTTTCAAAAATTATATAGTCATAAAAAAAAAAAAAAATTGTTGGTATTAAAATAGTTTGGAAAAATTATTTTTTCTTTTCTTCTTTGACCAAATAATAACGCTGGATACTTTAAAATTATTATTTTTTTATTTAATTATTGTTGTTATTTGATTCATCAAGTTATAGGTGGACTCGAACTTGATCTCCTAAAAAGTCGTAAATATGACTTAAAGTCTAAAAAGTTTATCTCAAAAAATCATTAATTTGATTTAAAGTCTAAAAAGTTTATCTCAAAAAATCTTTAATTTAATTTTAAGTCTAAAAAGTTTATCTCAAAAAATCATTAAATTGAATTAAAGTCTAAAATATTTCATCTAATTCGTCATTAAAATATTCTATTCCCTCAAAAGTTTATCTCAAAAAGTCTCTCAATTTATAACTAACTAGAAAAACATTTATACCAAAAAATCAAATTATTATGGCTATGTCTCGAACTTTTTTGATCAAAAAATCTTTGAAATTATGACAAATACTCTTTTTTAAAAAATCAAAAAGTCTTTTTTTTGAAATATATTTTTTTTTCTTGTAGAAAAGAGATCCTTTTTCTAGGATAAAGTAGGTTATATCTCCCAAAATATCTTTTTTTGAAAATTAATTTCCATTTTACATTAAAAGGCCAATCATGAATTAATATGTATTATAGATTCTCAATTTTCTTTAAAATTGTAATAGTTTCTATACTTATTTTTAAACTTTTCTTATTAAATATCATATATAATTTATGAATAAAAATAGCTTCGCATACTTTTTTTATTTTCAAAAAGATTGATCTAAAAATTTCAAGTTTTTTATAAAGTAAATACGATACACTATTATAAAATAAACTTTTCATTGCTCTAAAAAAAGATGAGCTATCAATGCAAAATGAATATTCATTTTACATTTTCTAATTCTAATCTTTTATATATAAAAATTAAATTTGATAAATAAATATAATATCTAAAATAGTTATTTTAAATTAATTAATCTATTATTTTAAACAAAAATATTTTTTTATCAAGATATATTAATTGATTAATAATTTTAAAATCAATCTTTTGGCACTTTTACGGTAAGCAAACGAAGCTTTTTGTCTATAGAAGATCATAAAGAAATAAAGAAATTCATACCATCTATAGAATATATGCTTTAACATAAGATTATTCTATGGAATTTACGTATTAAAAATAAAATATAATTTTTCTACAAAAAAATAATAATTATATTATTCAACATTACTATGAATCAATTCCATTTCTAAATAATAAATATGATATACATGTATTTTAGATTGAATGAACAATAATATTAAAAGAAAGAAATTCAATTGCATATTTTGAAGTTTTTTTAATATATCTATTACGATTAATTGTAATAATAAGTACCACTTAAAAGGTTATTTTAAAGATTTTTTGATCAAAAAAGTTCGAGACATAGCCATAATAATTTGATTTTTTGGTATAAATGTTTTTCTAGTTAGTTATAAATTGAGAGACTTTTTGAGATAAACTTTTGAGGGAATAGAATATTTTAATGACGAATTAGATGAAATATTTTAGACTTTAATTCAGGGAATTATTTATGTGCACCCAAAATGCACCCCGGCCAAATAGGTATTCAAAAAATGCACCCCAAATCGGTTTTGCACCCAAATTTTATTATTGCACCTATTTTGCACCCAAATAAACTAAATAAAAAGTGGCTTGCTTATACAAAATTTTTCTATCTTCATTTCTAACTTTTTTGGCTCAAAATCCTTTATAAAGTATTTTATTTCTGGTAATTTGCTTTGTTTGCCGTGGAATCGATTGTTCTGTCTCTTTTTCATCCTTTTTTTTGCAAATATTCAAATATTATATAATTTTCATAATAATTCAATTTATTGGTTTAAAATGGTTGTTTATAATATACTTAATTATTCTGTCATATGAAAATTTAGAAGCTAGCTGAGAGTAAAAAAATATTTGTGTTTTAAAATTGTTATAATCTACCTCAGAATATATTGAAAGAATAAAAAAAAATCCATATTTTGAATACTCTGATTTGAATGCTCTCACAAAAATATAAAATTTGATATAAATATTAATTTTAAACGGATATTTAAAAATTTAAAACGATTTTCTTAAAGAACAAAGTGAGATTAATATCAAACAAAGATGCAGAATGAGGCTTGATATTATAAATTTATTTTAGTATAATAATTTTTTTGTTTTTTCAATCTTTTTTAAAACGATCAACTTAAAAGTACTCAAAAAAGAAAAAGATCAATTAAATTATTAATAAATCATTATTTAGATATAAATTGTTATAACCTTTTTTTTGTTTTTTCAATTTTTTTTTATATAATTTAAAACGATCAACTTAAAAATACTCAAAAAAGAAAAAGATCAATTAAATTATTTATAAATCATTATGTAGATATAAATTGTTATAACCTTTTTTTTGTTTTTTCAATTTTTTTTTATATAATTTAAAACGATCAACTTAAAAATACTCAAAAAAGAAAAAGATCAATTAAATTATTTATAAATCATTATGTAGATATAAATTGTTATAACCTTTTTTTTGTTTTTTCAATTTTTTTTTATATAATTTAAAACGGTCAACTAAAAAATACTCAAAAAATAAAAAGATCAATTAAATTATTAATAAATCATTATTTAGATATAAATTGTTATAACCTTTTTTTTGTTTTTTCAATTTTTTTTTATATAATTTAAAACGATCAACTAAAAAATACTCAAAAAATAAAAAGATCAATTAAATTATTAATAAATCATTATTTATATATCGAATATAATAACTATTTATTTTTTTCCTTCAAAATTTCAGACAATCATCAAAAACAAAAAAAAAAAAAAGTGAAATTAAGGAAAATGATTTATTCACAAAGAAGTACAATCAGAATTATTATTAAAAATTTATTTCAGATTCATCAATTCTTTTTTTTTTTCTATAAAATATCAAACAATCTCTATAAAAAAGTGAACTTATTTAAAATGTTATACAAAATAAGAAATGTAATAAAAATAATTATTAGAAATTGATTTAAATCGTATAAAATCTTTCATCCTTAAAAAATTATTGAAATCTTCATTAAAAAAAAGTGAGCTTAATTAAAATGTAGATAATAACGAACTTTCAAAATTGTATAAATGTTAATAAAATAGTAAAGTTTTTTAAAGAAAAGAGAAAAAAAAAAAAAAAAAGATATTTTGAAAAATTGAGAATTCTAAATCTTATTCATATGTTATTAAACCAACTACGAACCTGAGTTTTTGTTATGTTTGGTGAAATTTCTTGTATTTTGGTGTATTATTTCTTCGAAATTTACTAATGTAGGATGATGTCCAATTCGATCTTTCAATTTTGCATTATGACTTTCGGCTACGTTATTTGTAATAATATCTTTATTAATTTTATTATAAACATTCCAATCATTGAACCTATATTTATTTTTAAAATTATACTCAAAATAAAGTGAAAATTGATCTGTGATTTCCCATTGAGATAATACTTTGATAACTGTATTTAATAACCTTTCTGAAATAAATGGTAGTAAATAACTGATATTCTTTAACTTATCTAAAAATTCAAATTTCTGATATTTATCGAAATACCTTCTCATTATTTGTGAAAAATGAAAATAACAATACTGAAAAATATGAGTTTCATTCATTAAAATTTTTTGACAGCATTTGATTCTCCAAGTTCGAAATCTGTAATAAAAGTAGCTCCATTTTGAAATCCTTTTTTAATTGAATTTATAAACATCAAAAAAGCAAGTTCATAAGTCTTTTTTTCTTTGTTTGGTAATAAAAAATGAGCCAATGGAATATTCATGTGTTCAGTTCGTCCTAAAAGCACCAAAACCTGTTCAAATCCATCTGGAGTAACATCGAAAGTTCCATCGATAAAAATAAATGAAGATTTTTGAATTAATGACTATTGAAATTTTGAACTATAACAAATAAATAAATTCTTTCCAACCGGAAAATTTGAACAACGGAATTTAAAAAGTTCGAAATCCGTTTTACGATTTGTTTGTCTTATCTTTCCAAAATCAGTATCATTTATTTTGTTATCTCTATTTAATTTTGACCATTGATTATAAACAATTCTTTGAGAAATTGGTATTTTACTCTCTTCTTCATTGTTTTCACTGTTTATTTTTTTTGTCAATTGTGTTATTATTTGGCTTTGGTTTGGTCGAAGCATTTGAGAGTAATAAATTTCATCTATTTTGCTTTTGAGTTCAGAATCTTTTATAAACTTATTTGTTGTTCCTATTTCTTTTATACAATTATGTTGAACATTCATTTGTATAATTTGTCCAAGCTTAACTTCTTCTTCATTCTCTGTTTTTTTTACAACTTCAAAGGAAACCAAAATATATGCAGGACACCTTTCTTCGATTTTTTTATGCCTATTATAACCATTCTCGCAAACATATTTGAAATGTTGTGTTTTTTTTAAATATTTAACATATTTGTAATTGTATTGATTGAAATTGAGAATAAATGGTGCACCATTTGGCCTAAATGAAGTATTTTGTTGAAGCTTTTCTATGATATTCATTTTGTTAAAAATTAAACGTTTTTGTGTCAATTTTTTGAATTGGATATTCATTCAATAAATAATTTGTAAATTATTTAAATATAAAATTGTTTAAGCTCAAAATCTATCGTTAAATTTACAACATATAATGGAATAAACAATAATTTAACATCATAATGCAGTATATTAACATAATAATGATGTATATTAACATTATGATACAGTATATTAACATAATAATGATGTATATCAACATAATAATGATGTATATTAACATAATAATGATGTATATCAACATAATAATGATGTATTTTAACACAATAATGATGTATTTTAACATAATAATGATGTATATTAGCATTATTATGCAATGTATTAACATTATAATTCAATATATTAACATTATAATTTAATATATTAACATCATAATTCAATAATCTAGCATCATGATACTGTACATTGACATCACAATGCAGTATATTAACATCATAATGATGTATATTAACATTATGATGCAGTATATTAACATCATAATGATGTATATTAACATTGTAATGAAGTATATTAACATAATAATGATGTATATCAACATAATAATGATGTATATTAGCATTATAATTTAATACATTAACATCATAATTCAATAATCTAGCATCATGATACTGTACATTGATATCACAATGCAGTATATTAACATAATAATGATGTATATTAACATTATGATGCAGTATATTAACATTGTAATGAAGTATATTAACATTTGAGTAAGTTTTTTGGGCAAGGCTTGCTAGTTACCTAACCAGCAAGGTCCACACTTTTTGAATAAAAAATGCAAATTCAACTTTATAAAAAAACAAAAGTGCACAAAAAATTCAGAAATGGTATATTAGCTTTTTCAATTATTAACCGTTTTTATCTTCGAATAGAACGTTTAATTTGCATTCTCAATGTCTTTAGCGGCATCTTACTATATTTATATTCAAGTTAACTTTTATTCTTTCTAATTCCTGATAGTTTTTATTAGATTTATTTTAGAAGACTACTAATCCCAGATTGTTATTCTCAAGTCGTTATCCACGAATTACTTATCATCATGAAAGTCAGTGAATATTCAATTAATTTAGCATAAAGAAATATTAACAGATTTTCATATATATCAAATAGTGCTATATCTAGTTATGAGGGCACTGAGATCTTTCTAGTGCATCTATCAAAATAATCACTACCACTAATCATATTATCTTAAGAGTTGATGGAATCAGCAGTATGAAATTAAGCATTAATGATTTTGCCTGTATATAGCATTTATGAAATCAAAAAAATATAAACCAAATTGCAGAAAACTCACATATAAAAGAAGAACAAATTACAAAAAAAAAATACTTTATATTCCACTATTGAGAGGACAAACGAAGCTTTAGATTTACTCAAAGGCAGAATTAAAAAATAAGAGACAGAGAGTACGAGCTTAAAGAATAAAAGCAGCTTTTGAAACCAGATTTGATGCATCAAAGAGAATAATCAAATACAACCAGTTAATCAAATACAAACGAATATGCATTTATCTATTCTAGTGAGGTAATACAGCTTCACTTTTCAGAAGGACATTTATTTTTCACGGTTATCTTTTTTTTTCATTCAATAAAATATATCAGGGCACAGTATCTCAAAAGATATTACAGATTTATGTGGAATATGATCAGGGTGAAAGTTTAACAACTCAATATTTTTATATTCCATCATCACTTTGTTTCAATAACAATTTGATTGCCTTTGCTCAAGTTACTATGATTAATACTACACAAATTTAATAAATATTCTCAGCACATTTTTTCCTAAAGGTATTATGGAAGTAGTAGATCATAAATATAATGAGATCATTAAGAACCAGTAGATGAATAAAACAATTTTTTTGCAGAAACCGTTAGAGAAATAATAGGGGCTGATATGATTTGTAGGTCGTCAAGAGACCTTAGCTTATCATATATGATTTTCAATATATCAACATTATATTAAATATTTGTTTGATATATAAACATTGTATTGAAGAATATTAACATTATAATGAAGTATATAAACATTATAATTCAATAATCTAACATCATAATGCAGTACATATTCAATATATTATATCATATTAACATTATAATCCAATAAACTAACATCATAATACAGTATATTAACATCATAATGAAGTACATTATCATTTTAATGTAGTACATTTACATTATATTGAAGCATACTAACATTATAATTCAATAAACTAACATCGTATTGAAGTTTATTATCAGTATAATGTTATACATTATCAATACAATCCTATGTATAATAAATACAATCCTATACATTATCAATATAATGCTATATATTAACTATATCATGTCCTACTTAGAAAAAAAATATATTAAAAATATCTATTCTTAGTTTTTACTAGATTCTTTTTGAACTGCGTTCAAAAAGTGGTGTTGTTTATATAAACGCTTTCAAAAAGTTTTAAAAAAACAAAAACAATACAAAACAAAACAAAACAAACAAAAAAAAAAAAACAATAGTTTTTAGGTGAAAAGTATGTTATAGAATCAAATTTAAGCTTAGAGTATTTGTAATTCTCTTAATTATAATATGCACATACTTTATTCATAAAAGCATTGACTAAAAGGTCGATTTCCAAATATTTGGAAATGTGATATGAAAAACATCAAATAGATGAATGCTGTTTAATGATAAAATCAAAGTACATTTATATAATAGTTTTTTTTTAATATAAAAAAGGATTTTATTGAATGTAAAAAACCATTGACTTATTCATTTTGACATATTTTTGAGATGAAGTTATCAATATCTTCACCAAAATAAATTTCAGAATTAGAATAATCTCGAAGTTCAGAAGTAATCTCTGGGATAATTTTATAAATGATAGGATCGCTTGATTTGTATAAGATCGATACAAATGATTAAAATAATAATGATTTTTTTGAAAAAGGTAGAGCATTTATAAATTCAAAAAGTTTATTATAAAATTGAACGAATTTTTGAATGTTTTGAATAGGATAACTTATTTCTATAACATCAATGCAATCTGATATGTTATATATAGCATTTAGATCTAAGTCATCCGATATATCTTTAAAAAATTTAGAAAAAAAATTAAACTTTGAAGTTTATTAAAATTATGAAAAACAAAATTAAAAGAAAAAAAATTCGAATTAATAAGATTTAAACGATATATTTCTGAATATTCACAAAAAACTCTTAATAATATGTAAAAATTAGATAAAATTTTTGTTGAATTTATATGCTCTTTTAAAAAAACAATTATAAACTCAATATTTTTAAAATGAGGAATCAAAAAATCGATATAATCACCCGATAACACTGATAAAGAGATAAAAAAATGAAATATAGATAAAATAAAATTTTCATTATTTGTTTCGAAAAATTCAGATAAATTGGTTAATAATTGAGATTTTTGAATAAAAAAAAGAATAAAATTTTCATCATTATCTTCAAATTCATAATTTTCTGAATTTAAAAATTGTATAATCTGCATTATCATATCATGAATTAATTTATAATTTTTGGTTTTGTAAATGACATCAATATTTTTAAGTTCTTCTTCTATTTTCTGAAAAATTTCGATGCGATTAAAGTTTGATGTGTAATCTTTTTCACCAAAAAACACATTTATTTCATCGAATTTTAAACTAATATCTTTGGAGTAACTTTGTTCTTTGTAAATATCCATTTTTTAAAGTGAAATAATAAGAGACTAAAAAGTACTCATTTTTGAAGACATTATTCAATTTTGAAGAAACTTATATAATTTTTTTTGTAAATTATTCAAAATTGATTTTTTTCTAATAAATACGTTTTTAATATCAAGAAAAAAGAAATTTTGAAAAAAAATAAAAAAATTGTCACTATATTCCACATCTAAATGATGATTTATTAATAATTTAATTGATATTTTTCTTTTTTGAGTATTTTTAAGTTGATCGTTTTAAATTATATAAAAAAAAATTGAAAAAACAAAAAAAAGGTTATAACAATTTATATCTAAATAATGATTTATTAATAATTTAATTGATATTTTTCTTTTTTGAGTATTTTTTAGTTGATCGTTTTAAATTATATAAAAAAAAATTGAAAAAACAAAAAAAAGGTTATAACAATTTATATCTACATAATGATTTATAAATAATTTAATTGATCTTTTTCTTTTTTGAGTATTTTTAAGTTGATCGTTTTAAATTATATAAAAAAAAATTGAAAAAACAAAAAAAAGGTTATAACAATTTATATCTACATAATGATTTATAAATAATTTAATTGATATTTTTCTTTTTTGAGTATTTTTAAGTTGATCGTTTTAAATTATATAAAAAAAAATTGAAAAAACAAAAAAAAGGTTATAACAATTTATATCTACATAATGATTTATAAATAATTTAATTGATCTTTTTCTTTTTTGAGTATTTTTAAGTTGATCGTTTTAAATTATATAAAAAAAAAATTGAAAAAACAAAAAAAAGGTTATAACAATTTATATCTACATAATGATTTATAAATAATTTAATTGATCTTTTTCTTTTTTGAGTATTTTTAAGTTGATCGTTTTAAATTATATAAAAAAAAATTGAAAAAACAAAAAAAAGGTTATAACAATTTATATCTAAATAATGATTTATTAATAATTTAATTGATCTTTTTCTTTTTTGAGTACTTTTAAGTTGATCGTTTTAAAAAAGATTGAAAAAACAAAAAAATTATTATACTAAAATAAATTTATAATATCAAGCCTCATTCTGCATCTTTGTTTGATATTAATCTCACTTTGTTCTTTAAGAAAATCGTTTTAAATTTTTAAATATCCGTTTAAAATTAATATTTATATCAAATTTTATATTTTTGTGAGAGCATTCAAATCAGAGTATTCAAAATATGGATTTTTTTTTATTCTTTCAATATATTCTGAGGTAGATTATAACAATTTTAAAACACAAATATTTTTTTACTCTCAGCTAGCTTCTAAATTTTCATATGACAGAATAATTAAGTATATTATAAACAACCATTTTAAACCAATAAATTGAATTATTATGAAAATTATATAATATTTGAATATTTGCAAAAAAAAGGATGAAAAAGAGACAGAACAATCGATTCCACGGCAAACAAAGCAAATTACCAGAAATAAAATACTTTATAAAGGATTTTGAGCCAAAAAAGTTAGAAATGAAGATAGAAAAATTTTGTATAAGCAAGCCACTTTTTATTTAGTTTATTTGGGTGCAAAATAGGTGCAATAATAAAATTTGGGTGCAAAACCGATTTGGGGTGCATTTTTTGAATACCTATTTGGCCGGGGTGCATTTTGGGTGCCAAAATCAATATCCCTTAATTCAATTTAATGATTTTTTGAGATAAACTTTTTAGACTTAAAATTAAATTAAAGATTTTTTGAGATAAACTTTTTAGACTTTAAATCAAATTAATGATTTTTTGAGATAAACTTTTTAGACTTTAAGTCATATTTACGACTTTTTAGGAGATCAAGTTCGAGTCCACCTATAACTTCACCAAAAAATAAAAATAAACGTTTTATAATTCATAATATTATTGAAATTTTGAATAATCTTTGAAAAAATTCTATATGATTTATAAATCTTTTGCTCTCTTATGAGTTTTGCAATTGTTTTTTTTTCTTTTCTTATTCCAGACTGAACCTAACAATAAAAGAATCATAGATAATCCTAGAAATCGCACCAGCTATGCAACCAATATCATGCAAAGAAAAGCATCAAAATCATCGAGATCGAAGAGAAACCCAGCAATTACAATTCCAAAAAATGGGCGTAAAAACGAGTCTCATACGCCGAGAGTTAATTCTTCCAGAGATTTTTTAAATTCAAATGATAATTTCGCAACACAAAATGATTTGAAAACATCATTCACGCCACAGGCTCATTTAATAGATGATATATCATCTCTTATTGATCAATGTTCAACCTATATGGACTATCCTATTATTCAAGTCATGTCTGATATTCATCCTCATCCTCCAAATTCATTTGCTTTAAAAAAGGAAAAAGTGCTGAGTAACATATATGAGCTGCTAACTGATGAATTATTATTGGATTCAATTCCACAAAGTATTTACTTCAATTTGTTTGAAGTGATTAAACAACACATTTTTCGGCCACTTCCAAAATTTCATGATATTAATGAATTTTCCGAAGTTCCTCAAAATTATATTGTGAAAAACTGGGATCATATCGACATAATTCATAATATTTTTTCTTTGCTCATGAAAAACATATATAAATTTGGACCATGTCTTAACGATGATTTTACTCTAAATCTTGTTCAGCAACTAAGTTCGCCTTCATATGAAGAAAGCATTACAATTGAAAAACATTTATCATACATTCTACAAAATTTTGTGGGATACCGTCAAAATGTGCTTCGTCATCTACTTTCTCGAGTTATTAGCTACTTAGATGGAATTACTTATTATACTCTATCAATTTCTTCAATTTTACGTCTTTTTCTAGATTACTTTAATTCACTTCCTCTTCCCATCAATCAAACCAATTTTTTGCTGTTTAGAACTGTTTTTTATCCACTTTTTTCAACTGACCTAGCTTATGTGTTTGAAGAACCTCTGCATCAGTTATCTAGTTTCTTCCAACAGCTTGAGCCAGCAACATCATTATGGTGCTTATACTATTTGAAAAGTCACTGGCCCCGAGCGTCCACAACAAAGCAAATGATGTTTATTCATCAATTTTCACGTTTACTGCCAACACTTCCAGCAACTGTCATGGAAAAGGTTGGACCACTTGTTCTTAAAATATTGTCTTCTTGTATATGCTCTCAAAACTATAGAGTGGCAATATACACAACATCATTTGCGCTCGATGATGATTTTATGGATGTTTACCGTCCACTTCCAGATACAATTTCGGATATATTACTTCCAGCAGCTAAAGCAGCTTGTAAGCACTGGAATGAAGAAGAGAGAGATTTGGCCATAAGATTATCTGATAAAATTTCTAATTTTCATTTTCAATCAAAACCACAAACAAGAGCAATAACCGCCACATTATCATCTAGATCTAAAAGAAACGAGGAAAAGATTGGATGGAATGATATTATTACCCTTGCTGCCTCATCTGATCCATCAATCAACGCTGATGAATACAGAGAAAAATTAAATGATTTTGCTGCAAAATGTGCAAATGATCAATTAACTTCATCATAACTTTTTTTTAATCTATTTGATTTATTTGTTAGAGAATGCGTTTTATAAATGTTTGCTGCTGTGATATTTACATTTCATATAGTATTGTAAAGTAATTTGAAAATCTTGAATTGATATGATTTTGAATCATTTTTTAGATCTATCAATATAAATAATCAGATCTTTGCATTAAACAGCACCAATACAAGATAATAGATTAGTTTTGTTATTTTAATGATTTTATTGATAATTATCCTTACTTAAATAGAAAATATTGATGTTTTTGTTTTTTGATTTCATTGAATTTTCAATTCACCTCAAACGATAAAAATTACAAGTATTAGTTAAATGTCTGAGTTTTTATGGCTTCCTCCTTCTAAATCCGTATTTGATTCTGACGGTAGAATCCAACCTCTCGGTGTTAAAAAAGGCGAACTTGCTAATCGAATCTTAACTGTCGGTGACCCAAATCGAGCACTTAAAATCTCAAAAACGCTCGATGAAGGAAGTGTTCAAGTCCATAAAGGAAATATGATTTTTACAGTATATACTGGTACCTTTAAAGGTGTTCCTGTTAGTATCATTGCAACAGGAATGGGATATGCGATGGCTGAATTAATGATTGTTCAATCCAGAGCCGTAACTGAAGGACCTCTTTACATAGTTAGATTTGGAACTTGCGGATGCCTTCATGCAGATGTTCCAATTGGTTGCTATGCTATAGCTGATAAAGCTTATTATCTTCGCCAAGATTACGAACATGAATCTTTCCCATACAAGATCGCAAAGGAACCAATACCATTTGATAAAGAACTCCGAGAACTTGTTCATGCTCAATTTAGTAAGTTGACTCAATATCGTACAGTTATCGGACCTGACACATCATCAGATACTTTTTATTCATCACAAGGACGATTCGATGATAATTTCGTGATGAATAACTCAGAACTTATTCAAACTCTTTTGAAGAAAGAACCAGAAGCTTTAAGCTTTGAGATGGAGTCTTATCTTCTTGCATTTCTCGCCAACAAATTCCCCGAAGCCAATCTTCGTACAGCAGCTGTTTGCTTAACTATTGCACAAAGAACAAGTGGGGATTTCCTTGATAACGATACTAAGTATGCAATGGAAGTTGCAGCTAGTAATGCATTGCTCACTACTCTTGTTGAAATCAAATAATTTTTTTAAAAAATTTAATTTTTTTTTAAAATCAAAATATTTTTCACATGATATGGATGTCATCAGTGTTAATCTTACGCTTACTTATTTATTATATTCGGAAACAATATTGCATTTGTTTTTTTTTTTTTTTTTTTTCTTTGGTGTATTTATTCAGAATTGTTATTTGTTTTTCACTTTTTCAATTGATATTCAGGCCTTTGACACTTTTGATATTAAAGTAATATATATGAGTTTCTCAAAAAAACATAGAAAAAAGAGAACGAATCTTTTTCAAAGTAAGAAAGAACGAGAACACTAAACAAGATACCTTGAAAACTTGAAGACAGATTTTAAGATCTAAGAAGGTAATATGTAGGACTTTGACAAAAACTTAGGAACATTATATTGAAGACTACCACAAATACAATTAATTATACAAGCAAGTTAGTATGTGCAGCTTTTTGATTTAAACCTACATAAAAATATAATAAAGGATGCTTTCAGCATAACGAAAGATATTGATTATTTTGGATCTGATTTCGAAGAACTCAAACAAGCAAGTAAAAGTCTAATACTTTCATATTCTATTTCAAACAAAGAAAAGCTTATTGTTCTTGTATAGTATAACTTAAATTGGTTAAAACATTGTTTAGAATTAACATCAAAAGAAGCATAAACATGGTAGATATGTTAAACTGTGTTCAAAAAACTAAGTTTACACCAACCATTTTAAACAAATAATAACCTTTCACACAGCGCCAACTGTAATATTTGAGTACCTAAAATATATCTCAACAACAACTGTATTAATTGAACACAAAAGCATCTGGGCATTAATTTTTTTCTTGAAATGAAATTATGAGGAAGAAGAAGTGAAGTTACTCGAACTATACTTCCATACCAAGAAAAAGATTACTATTAAATGCATTAAAACAGATAAAATAACGTTTTCATTAATGCATTCACAACGCAAGAATGTCAAACCAAGAAACTATTCTATATAATCTTACTAATAGTATTAATTGGAACCATATGTAAGATATCAATCATACTACTGGAGCTAGAAACACACATAAACTTAGGCCATTAAGTGATAAATTCTGTGAAAATGTTATCTTCTATTACATTTTTAGGATCAATCTTTACAATAAGAACAAAATAGAATAGCTCTCGCAGTTCTTAACAGAATATACATACAAGATTACAAATTACGAGCCTAACATAACATTAAACTCAATAGAGGATGCATGAAACTAACATATAACAACAAGAAAGGTGAGTTATATAAACAATACATTGAGATTGCATTACCAAAGACTCCAATAGGTAATGTATTCGCATTATTTATTAATGAAGAAACATATACATAAATATGTAGAACTTATTATTATATATTAATGGAGAGCTACAAACTTGTTGATAAAAGTGCTAAATGTTTATACATAACAAGGATTGTGGTAGAGTTAGATATAAGTTCTACAATAAGTTTATATAAACAAATGAGAGTCATGTTGTGAGAGATAAGATAGTAGATTGGTCACATAATCTATATGAGCACTTAAGGAAGAGTGTTAACGATGGTTTAGATAAAGGTTTGTTTCAATTGAATATAATGTTCTATATAAATAACAGCGTCGTTATAGAAGAATATATCAACTGTCATCTTAACTATCTTACAGAACAGCATTAACAAGAGTATATCTATTACAATCCCATTATCAAGAAATGGAAGTTTTTCTTAAACAAATTAAAGTACAACTTACTCGTCTTCAATCTCGATACCGAAAATGCACTCTTTTCATAATTCATTACTGACTACTAAGTAAACAATGCATATTAGATGATCTAGTAAAATTTTTAATTAATGGTAATAAACTATTCGATATGATATAAAAGCTAGATCAGCTTATCAGAGTCGGCTTTGCAAAAGATCTTAGCATAGCTAACTTAGATGATACTTCTAAAACCCAATATTGAGTAATTAACACAAAGAATATGTTGACACTAAGGACGGATAACGTTACAATTAAATTCATTGATTCCAACGTATATATTATAAAACAACAAGAAAGTTTTAGATTTGGTACAGGTTGTTTATGGTGAAAGTGTTGAATTTCATAAAGTTATACGTAATTATTTAACAACAGAATTATCCAAGAGGAAGATTTATTACAAGATTATAGGATATTGAAGATAACTTTAAGATATACGTTTTTGATTTCAAGATATATTTACCTAATGTCATACACGAATTCTACTAGCTATCAGCCCAGATGTAAGTATACAACATTGATACTATTACTGTTATACCCAGCAGATAAAGAACTTAAAGATTTTTTTGTTCATCATTGTGTAGAATTAACACCTGAAGATGAATGGATTAAAATGGATAAGACAAACCAGATCTGTTGGGGAGATACTTGCTTAAAATGCTTCATTTTGAAGAAACTTGGCTTAATAGAAATGCAAGAACCTACAAACAGTAATAGATATATTAACTGTATTCATTTACTTCTGGAAAGAAGATAAGTTCGACGATGAAGTATATGAGAACTCTATTACTAATGTAGAAGAAATCATTTATACCCTGCAAGATTACAAAGACGAATAGATTTGTTAATACTCGAAAACACTTTCATTTATATTATTTCTGAAAAAATTATGATTCTTATATAGTTCATCTTTCTCGATTTAGAACACTTTTCAAATGGGGTGAAAGAAATCCATATCACTTTTGGACAAATGATTGATAAAACAAACATCAAACAGATTCAGTTGTTTTGCCAATTCATCTTCATTCAACATTAAAAGATTATAATATTTATAAAGTAATAAATGGTAAAGGATGATTAGTTTCATGCTTTTCTCCACCTTACCGAACCGTTGTTGAAGTGGTAAAAAACTTCCCAGAGAGAGAAAACCATTTCTTTTGGTGTTAATGGCTCTATTTTTCAAGGTTTTTATTAAAACACATATATCTTGAAATAAGTCTTATTATATCAAATAAATTTATGCATAAAATAAATCTCTCCACTCCTAACAGAACATATGGTTTCACCAGGGCTAAGTATAAATTTCGATTTCACTCTTTTTTTTTTATCTTCATATCAAAAACTCATGTGGATGAAAAAACGAATTATATATAACCAAAAGAATTACCAAAAAACTCCACTTACTTGTGTTCATATGAAAACACTTATGTGGATGGTAGATATTATGATAATGAATTCAAATACTTCAAAACCCAGAAGATATTGCTATTTTTTTTCAATCATCATTCAAAAAGTAAACAATTATGTACTGAATCTCGCCTAGATCATATATTTTAGGATTTATACTTGAAACAAACTAGCAAACTATTGTTGACCCTAAATATATCTTATATTCAAAAAAAGAATAAAGAGATACGATTTTCTTATTGAATGTAAAAAAACCACTGAAAGATCCCACTTTTTAAATACATTTGAAATTTAAATTTTTTTTTCATTTTTAAAAATTTGGTAATAAATAACATTCCAAAAAGAATTTTTTTAATATAAAAAATTGAAATAAGAAAGTTTAATTGATTTAAAAGGTTTGAAGGCTTATCATGGAAATTTTTCAAAACTTTATTTTTTTCACATTCATTTCTACTCAAATGAAAAAGAAAAACATTTTTTTTCCATTGAAAAAAAGCTACTTTTTGATAGTTAATTCAATCTCCTATGGAAACCAAAATAATGCAAGTCCCCAAATTATTAATAAAATTATTGATATAATATATTATATATAAGAAAAACAATTTCTTCATCATTATTCAAATTTTCAATTGAATTGAATTAAAAATTCTTGAGTGAATTAAAAAATTCATTATGAAAGTTGCTGGATACAATCATTATAATCAGATTTTCGAAGGTTCAAATAATAAAACAAACCTTCATCTTCCAGTTATCAGTCCACCTTGCGATTCATTTTTAGATGTTTCAAATTTATTATCATTTTCGGTTTTTAGTAATCACGCAGTATGGGTTACTAGAGATGGTTTTCTTCATGCAGTTGGTGATAATCGTCATGGAGAGATATATGGCTCGCTTCCAAAAAAAATATTAGAAAATCGAGTAGATTATGAATTAAAAGATAGCCAAGGGCATTCGTATTTAATACTTTCCGCAGTTTGCGGTTTATCTCGCACTCTTTATCTCGTTCAATCCAATGAAGATAGAAATCGTACTCAATTAGCTTATGTCAATGCTCATAGAAATGATGGTTCGCCCCATTTTCTTAACATTGATGATAGAAAGCCAGTTGCTCTTTTTGGTGGCTGGATTAATGCCGCTGCGATTGATGTTGAAGGTGATGTTATCATAATTACATATTCGCCCTGTTCATCAGATGTAGATGGACAAATTTCATTTCTACCTGGCCATGAAAGAGCAGTTTGCGTTGCTTGTTGTTGGCAATATATATTTGCATTATCAACCAGTGGACGAGTTTTTTCATGTTCATTAATTGGGCACAGTTTTTCCCAATTCACTGAAGTAACCGAACTCCGAGGTATCAAAATTGTTTATGTATCAGGTACATATGATCATTGCCTCGCTGTAACCGAAGATGGGCGAGTTTTTGGTCGAGGATCAAATCATCGTGGAAAACTTGGCATAGGTCGTCAAATCAAGAAAGTTGACAAATTTGTCGAGATCATCTCATTAAAACCATACAAGATCAAGTCAGCCTATGCCGGCAGCACTCATTCTCTTTTTCAGACGATAAATGGTCAGATACTTGCTTGTGGCAGCAATGAATACGGCGAACTTCTAATTGACCATGGTCCAAAGATAGACAAGATCTATGCTCCAATTGAGACCACCATCAAAACGGGCGCCACTTTTTGTGTTGCTGGTGCTGGAATTTCAGTGGTTTACGTCAATTGTGAGCCTCCGCCGAACCAGCCGAATCGGAAGATCGAAGAAGGGCTTCCTGCTTATCCACTTCGCCATGGGAATGACATTGACGACTTCAAAGGTGACGGAGATACGGTTAAGGAGCGGTTATTATCGATGCTCATGTCACTTCAGAAGTCAAACGCTTCAAAAGACAGGCAGATCGACCGTTTAAATAAACAGATCACTTCACTTCAAGAGAAAGTTTCTTACCTCGAAAACGAGCTCAGAACGAAGTACAAACAGCTAGAGTGGTATCACGGAAACGAGCAGCTCCACAAGCAGAAAATTAAGGAACTTGAGGAGAAAATGGAGAAGGCGGTGAACGAGAACCAATTGTCATCAAATCCTATAGATGACGATCAACTTTTGATACAGCACAAAAACATTCAAATTTTGAATGCTGGAACAATCGATAAGCTGAAGAAAATCAAAGAAGTTGGAAAAGGTTTCTCAACTAAAGTGTCAAAAGTTTCTTTGGATCAAACTTTGGCATTGAAACTTTTTGAAAAGTTGCCGATCAAAATTGAAAAAAAGGAAAAAAATTGTGAGAATCAGTTTTTCTCTGATCAGGATAATTTTACCCACTTTTTGAATGAGTTGGAACTATTAAACCAGCTCGATAATCCAAACATTATAAAGACTTTCGGCTTCTTTTTCGGGGACGATAAAAAACCGCCAGCTATCCTTATCGAATATTGCCCTTACAACTTGAAAAAATGCGTAAATAATTTGACAGATATTGAACGTATCTCAATCATCTTGGAATTGAGTGAAGTTATGAAGGAAGTTCACCAACTTGGAATCATTCATTGCGACTTAAAACCTGAAAATATTCTTCTTGATAATTTTAAACATGTAAAAGTGACAGATTTCGGTATGTCAATCCTTTATAAGTTCGAGTCTTCGAATTCTTTGAACCAGAACCAAGTTGATCGTGATTACGAATTCATGGCCCCTGAACTTTTTCAATCCCATAAAGATTTCGATGAAAAAGTCGACGTATACGCGTTTGGAGTGATTATGTTCTTCATATTAACTAATGGGGTTTATCCTGACATGTGCATTACTGACGTTGCTCTCGGAAAGAAACCTAAGATTCCGAAAATGATCAACGAGTTTTCAAGTAATTTGATTAATAGATGCTGGGCAACATTGCCTTATGAACGTCCTTCATTTTCTGAAATAGTGGAGATTCTAGGACAAAATCAATTTAAGTTAATAGATAATTTGTGATTTTAATTATTGTATTATTTTTTATATTTGTTATTTAATTTTCGATTTTTAATAAAGGATAATATTATGTTATGGCTATTATTTCTATATTTTAATCTTTTTTTTTTGATGCCAATTTTAAAAGATTTTTAAAATTTCATCTTTTAAACTATAAATAAATAAAGGAAGCTTCAAAACTGTATACAGATACACTTACTTTGGGCATTTTACATAAGTTGATATAAATTTTATATAAAATTGTAAGTGATAAAAATTGCTTTGTAATTATAATTATTTGTATGATAATAACTAATGGTAACAAAGATATAATTGATTCCTCTAATAAATTAATAAAATAAATTATGAATTTTCGATTATGATATTTTTTTTTTTTTTTAAAAATAAGCTTAGTTTAGCATTTTGATTTTTAATAGAATGAAAGGAGAGAAAAAATATGCCAATGATTAATAAAATTTTATTCAATAATAGAAAGCAATTGATAAATAACGGATAATGTTACTAATTGCTATTCTGATTTCAGTGCTTAGAACTAGAAAAAAAAGCAACAATTGGGTATATGTGAGGCAATCACAAATTAAATGAATAGAAAAAGTGAATACTAAATTCAATTTTCTTTTTTTTTTGAAAAAAAGATTAAATTTAAATCCAGTCTATCATTACATTCTTTTGGATTTTATAATTTCTGAGCCTCATTTACAATTCTATTTTGTTTTATTTGTTATTTTTTTAAATAATATGATATATTTTTCTTTTCAATATTTAAAGATAAGTGCATTTATATTATTCTGAAAATGTTAATTGTATAGATTTGTAGGTCATTGAAATTTAATAAGATTAAGTTTTTTAATGATATTATCATCTGAAGAGGGAAGTTTTCTAAGTGAAATGTTTCGATCATTCAGAGAGCAAAATGATGATACAGATGATAATAAAACAGAGATCCCTCTTCGAATTGATGAGTTTCATTATTATAATAATAGCCCAAATTCAAATCTTTTTATGTGTATTCTTACAAATGACAAGCCATCTTTTTATGTAAAAAAACAAATTCTTTCAACTAGCGATGGAGGAAAAAATTATTACCAGTCAATTCAAAATGAAAAAAATATTTTTCTGCAAAATTATAAAAATAAAATCGATTATGAACAGAAGTACGATAGTCATATTTATGATTGTACAAATATTGATTCAAATTGCAATTATTCACCTTTTATATCATACGCAATTGAAGATGAAAATAATTTCATAAAACTACCGTTCTATCCTGGCATGTCAATTAGATATTTAGTCTCTAACAAAGTTGATATATCAGATACAGACAAACAAGTATGGGCATATGAGCTCGCTTGCGCTTTTTATACTCTACACCAGCAAGGAATTTGCCATAAATATTTTTCGTCAGATGATGTTTTTTTAACATCAAGTATAGATAGCGATGAGTTATATTCTTCAAATGTGTATTTTAACATTGCTATCGGAAATTTTACTTATGATCTTGACCATGAAAAAATAAAATCAAAACCTACAGAACAATTCTTTTATCGTAGTCCAGAGTTCATTAATGATCCGTCTACAGAAATACCAAAAGCAACCCTAGAACAACTTAAAAAAAATGATGTTCACTCCTTTGGCGTTTTTATGAATGAATTACTTCAATTTAAAGATCCAAAAGATTTTTCATCATTAAAGTCACGAAAGGAAAGACTTGAAATTATGAACAAATCAGAACCTTGCATATATTTAAATATAGATAAAAATTCAGATAACAAATGGATACCTCTAATAATTCGGTGTACTGATAAAAATCCAGATAATCGTCCAACATTTGATGAAATCAAAGACATTTTATCTAAAGAAGAGTTTTTTTTATCAAATGCAAGTCATAAAGAATTTCTATATAGAATTAAAAATATTAGAACAGATACAACATGCCGTTTTGAAACGCTTGCTTATGTAAATAAGAAGTATCCTTCATTTAAAATCATTGAACATATTCTTAACGAAGTTAAAAATGAAATTGTTAATAGATATTCAATTAATTTTCAAGAGAATCCAGATTTATCTGTTGTTGATCAAATATACCTTATTCTTAATTCATCTAGTTATTTAATTCGTAAATTAATTGAAGGTCGAAAAATGTTTTTCTCAGAATTTGCACAAAATGATCCTGAAAAAATTTTGAGATCTTACACAAATAACCAAAATTTGATTGATTTGATTTTGAATCTTATTCAAAATAAAGAAAACGATACAAAGGACGATATTGATATCCAAGAAAATAAAACAGAATTAATTCAACTTCGAAAAAAATTGTTAAAATTGTCAGATTTATATTATTCTGAAAAATTGAAACATTCAGAATATGACATTTTATCTATAATTCATAAAAATGATTTAAAATATTTAATACATTTATTTGCTCGTGCAATTCCAATCTCTGAAGATCAAATCAATTTGATTTACCAAAGTATATTCAATTTTGACTACATTAAAACCATTGATTTTTTGACTCATTTGCAAATGTTGAGTGAATTCAATTTAAATTTTTTCAGAAGTTTACAAAATATTTATACATTATTAAAAAATTTCATTATTAATTCATACAATGAAGATATTTCGATGAATCAAATTAATGATATTTATAAATCCATATATAATACGATATTAAATATTAAAAACACACAGACGATATTCACTTTTGATGATAATCCAGTATATTTATTATTCGAAAAAATTCAAAGTATGCTCCATTTTTTTAATGAAGGTGATCAAAGAGAATTTAATGATAACCTTGCCATATTAAAAAATGGTCTTGTACTTCAGAAAAATACAAATATTAAGGCTTTAGATTTTTTAGATTCATCTATTGAATCAATTTACTCAGCAGAGAAAAGAAGAAGAGATCGACTTCAAACCAAAAAAATAGAAATTACAGGATTATCAAAATCTTCACTAAGAGCATATTTAACGCGAATTGTGAAGAGTTACCAATCATCTTACAATATAGAATTAACTATCAAATTAGATAATAAGGGGATTAAAAACCCTATTAAAATGTGCGATATTAAAGCAATATTGGAAAAATTAGGTATCAAAGATATAAATTCTAATCTTCCAAATGTTCTTTCCTTTTCAATCAATAGGAATTCATGAATATCAATTGAAAAGGAATCGGGAAATAAAGGACATATGTTAGAAATAAATGCTTAGAAGGTATTGAAATTTATTCCTTCATACTTCTAGCATTATTATTTTATTTGTTTATATATTTATATGTTTTATGTTGTGAATAAAGATTTGAAAAAAAATTCAAAATCTTTTTTATACGTTATTTAATTTTTATGCAAAAAAATTTTATTCCTATGGAAAAAGTTCGTTATTGATGAAATTACTCTCAATTTTTTATATAAATAATATGAATAAGCCTAAGCGTCCTGGAAATGTAGCTGCTTCAATTGTAGTCACGAAAACGCCGCCTTTAAAGCCTAATTCAAGAGCACCAATGTCAAGAGAACATCTCCCACAAGTTCGACAAAGCCAATTACCACCAACTAAACCAGCGCCAGTTTCAAAATCAGAAAGATCAGAAAGAGCACCAGTTAAAAAATCAAAAGTTACAAGTGATATGGACCCATTTGAAGCAAGTGAAATACTTCGAAGAGAATTGCATGAAGAATTTGGTGATTATGTTGATGACAAGGAACCTGATTTACCTTGGATGAATCATCTTGATGAACTAAATTCTCAAATAACGGAGAACCTGAATCAAACTTCATCAATAGATACATCTTTTGTAAATACATTTACTGATGCTACAAAAAATTTTGAATGCAACGAAGACGTTTTTGATTCAGCTACAAAAATGATGAATATGGGATTTGATGCCGTACAAAATAATTTGACAAAAACACAAGATTTATTAGATAAGAGACTTGATCTTGTTCAACAAATGATGAATGAAATAAGGATGCATGGTGTCGATGAATTTACTGCAGACTTAAAACTTGATGATAACCCTTTAATAGACGAGCCTGACACACAGTCAACTCATTCTTTAAATACTCCGAAAATGCCGACTACTGACAGAAATGCACCTCCAAGAAACTCGCAAGCCAGAAGTCAGCAAGCAAGAAACTCTCAAGCTGGAAGGAGCATACAAATTTCTAGAAATTCACAAGTTCCTAGAAATGCACAAGTTCAAAGTTCTACACCAGCATGGTCCCAGCGCAAATAATGTATTTAATAATATTTCTTTTAATGTTTTCATGTTTTAAATATTTTTGTTATTAATTTTCTCCACTTTTTTTTATTGAAAATTTATTTGTAAAAAGTTTTATTTCACATGTCACCAGTAAAATAAAATGAATGAGAAAAATATAGAACCATATGAAGGAATTGAAACAAGATTAAACAATATGCTCAACGAAGTTGATAATGATTTTTCCTCTATTATTGAATACTTAGAAGGCGTAAATAATGCATTTTCAAAATTTGATAAAAGATGCCAAAACATTAGATCAAATCTTGATAATACAAACATTCCTGATTGCTTTTCAGCAACAGTTGGATTTGTAAGAGATTTAACAATAAATGGCGCAAACAACCTTTTTTTTGAATCAACTTTTGAGCCAGGATTAATGCAGTTAAAAAATGATCATGAAAATTATAATTCGTCTATGAAAGATAAGTTAAGCATTATTTCTCAACTTTTTCAACAAAATCGTATCCATATCCAAAATCTTGTTCATCTTAATGAATCAAAGAATGAGCAAAATACTTGTATTCAATTTCACAAAAGTTTATTAAACTTTATGCAAGATTATGACTTTTTCCAAAGTAATACTATTCACATTATAAATCAGTGCATTAATCTTTCGCGCGATGCAATACGCCAAATTGAAGAAGGTGTTACACTTACAATGTCACTCTTAATGGGGAAATTTAGTTTAGCTACAGATTTGGAGGATATTTCACTTGAACTTAATTCTGTAATTGATCTCCAAGATTGTATAAAAACTACATTCAATTTTAGCTATATTTATCAGAATTTTATTGTTCAGAAATCATTGCTCGATTCAAAAGGAATTTCTTTCTTCGAGCTTGAATCTGTCAATCGAAGTTCTTCAAAGTTGAAATTTTCATTAAAAGAAGCTACTAAAGGATATAAAAAAGATAAACCGGCAGAGTTACCTGATTCACAAGTTTCTCTCAATCAAGGCCAAGAGGGAGAAATTGTTAGCTTTAACGGATATTCTGAATCTTGGCTTGCGAATTTCACTCCTCAAGGCCAACTTTATGTTTCATCAGATTTAATTGATGTAAATTTTGAAAAGTAAATATATAAATAAATGTTTTTAGTTTGTAAAAAACGAGTTTTATTTTTGAATGAAATGTGAAATAAAAAAACATCAAATTACTAAAAAAATGGAGTCAATCAATACAATTTTTCAAAATAAAAAGGATAAGGATGACATCCTTATGCTAAAAGAGTCATTTCACCAACTTAGTAAGTTACAGGAAGAATGCAGCCATGAACTTTCAGAATTTCAAAGAGAAAATTTCATTGCTCAAGAAGAATTTCGTGCTATTTCTTCGCATTTATACCAAGAAATCAACGAATTTCAAACTCGTATTAACGAAGAACTTGACAAAATTTCTTTACGTATAAATAGACTTGAGATAATTGCCATGTATGCATTCAAAATTAAAAGTAAGAAGGTTATTACTTCAAATAATGCAATTCAAATGGCATGCTCAAATAATTACATTTCTCTTGGAATAGCAAATGGAGATATTAGAGTTTATAAAATTCCTGGATACATTCAAATGGGATCTACTATTCGTTCCAAGTACGATCCACTTGGAAATTTTGGAAAAATTACCCGTATGCTGGCTCAGGATCATCTTTTTGTTGGATTTACTAATGGAAATATCCTAGCATTTGACTTTAATAAACTTGATTCTCCAACTGAAATGAAGTATCACCAGTCAGCAGTTACTGCATTTCATCAGTTTGGCGATTTTCTTGCTTCTGGTTCTAATGATGGCGTTATCGTCTTGTGGAATGCAAATACATTTGAACGCCTTGTTATTGTCCCTCTTCATCGGCTTGCTATTGCTTCTATTACCGATGATGGAACAAACTGGATTGTTGCAGATAGAACTGGCGTTGTTTCAATTCATAATCAATTATTTGCCAAATATACAGATAAATTTAGTCTGTGTCCTGGACTTCTTTATTTATTTTCTCATGGACCTGGAAAATATATTACTGTATCAAATGAACTTCTTACGTGGGATGGAAAAAGAACAGCAAAAACTTTTAATGCTGTTCCAATTGGCCAAGCACCTGTTTGCTGCTTAAAACCACCAGAAATGATTCTTCTTGGTTCACAACAATCTACAGAAATGAAATTTGTTTTCTTAGAATCTCTTCTTTTCCCAAAAACTGTTGATGTTTTAGATTCTCCTCCTCTTTCAATAGTTCATCAAAACTCGATTTTTTATGTTTTATCCAAATCAGGAAGCGTTTATACAATTACTTCAACTACATAATTTTTTATTTAGCACATATTAATTTTATCGAAAAAGGTGATCATGAAGTGTATATTTTTGTTTCAATATTGACTTGTTTCAACTTATACTTTATTTTACGTTGTTACAAGATTTGGAGATTATTATCCACATTTTGAATTAATAGCTTTTTAATTGCTTTTGTTTACGATTGAACCTATTGCTATAAATTATTATATATGCATCCTGTTAAGAATAAATAAATTGATGAATATTAAATATAGGGATTTGCTTGCCAAACTTGATTTTTTTTATATATAATGATTATGCGAAAGAATAAGCTTTTTTAAAAGTAAAAAATATATATTTAAAATGAAATCTAAACTGTTTATTTATAAAATTAATAACATTTAATATTCAACAAATGTTTTTCCTTTCGCTCCCCAATTAGGTCTTTCTAAGCCTTCAAGCATTGAAGATGAAAGGCCTTGTTTAATTGCATTTTTAAATTCTTCTCTATAAAATTTAAAATGATCTGTAATTTTTGATTCTTTTTCATGAACAATATGAATATTTTGTCCAATGATTCTTGTAAACATATAAGTTGGAATTGACGCGAAATCTAAAGATAAAGCAGTATCAACATGAAAAACATGGCTAGTTTCAAGGAATCCTTTAATACCAAACCACATTTTAATATGAGCTCCTTGAAAATCACCACATCCGTTTCTATCATAATCATCGTAATATCTCCGGTTTCTACAAACATCTGAAAATGATTGATTTTGAAATTTAACATCGGAAACAGAGAAATAGTATTTCAAAAGTAGGTGATGAGATCTGAAATTAACCATTCTTCTGTGTGATCGAATATAAGAAAGCGGAGTAAAGAGTTTTCGTTGAACCGATTCGAAAAATCCTATTGGAAGTATAACATCTGAATTGATTGAAAATACATATTCACCTGATGCACGCCTAATACCTATATTTTTGAGAATAAACTCAGGGAAATAAGTAATATTATAAGTTTCCTTCAATTTATTGACATATGAACTTGGAATTTCAATAATGCGGAAAAATTTATGAAGTTCTTCCGGAATATCAAAAACTTCGTAGAATTTGCCTTTTTTGTCATCAGTTGGGCAATACAAAGCAAGATACTCAATAGCTAAATTTGGATATGGTTTCATAATTATATTTGTACATTTGAGTGAAAGTGAAAATAATTCGATGATTCTTTTCTTATTAGAAACACATACAACAAGTGTAGCATATGCTTTCTTTTTCTGTCTTTGCCCAATATTTTCTTCAATTTGGAGTGAATTCCATACAATATTAAATTTATGTCTATTCAACTCAGAAACTGAAAGGTTAGTCAATTTTGAATGAATTTTGCAATTTTTTTCATTCAATAAAATCTGTAATTCATTGTTAGAAATTGTAGGAAAATCAGGTATTGTAATTTGATCTGGAAATTGGCTGCTTTCGTTTAAACATTGGATAACAATGCTGTTTATAATATATTTTGCAATATCTAAAGAAAAAACAAACTCTTTGCCAGTATCTAATGTTGCTGGATTTAAAGAATTGTTAATTATACATTGATGTATATATCGACCAGGAGCTCGCTGATAAGGAGTGAGGAAAATAGGTCCCCAGACCGGTGGACTTTTGATTTGTATCAATCTAAAATTGAATTTTTTTGATCTAGCAGAATTCATTTGGAGACTACTATCGAATTCTTGAACAACTTTAAAAACTGTTATCTTTCTTTTTTCACAGAATTTCCAAATATGATCATACGAAAAATTTCTCTGTTCCCATATCTCATCGTTTGCTAATAAAATTACTGATGAAATGTTAATTTGCTTGAGTATCTTGAATAAAGGTTTAAGGCTTATACTAAATTGAAAATGCGATCTTATTTCTAAAAAAGGTATTTGTTGCTTCTGGAGCTCTGATGTAATTGAACTTCCAATGACTCCAGTTGATCCTATAACAAGAATACGACTTTTACTAACAGATTTTGGACTAATACCGATTCCACATGTAATTAAATTTGAATAATTATTGCGAGGAAAACAAAGATAAGTATTATTAGGCTCATAAGTGAGATTTTCCTTGGTAAAGCATTCATCATCTGGTTTCTTTGGTTCATACCACTTGAATTCGTATAATTCTTCATTACTATAAGGTGATAAAGGAATGGGGTTCTCTGCTTTTTGAATATAATTAATACTTCGAACTATAATTTGTAGTAATAAGGCATTTAAAATTTGAATCAAACATTGATGAAACATACTCATTTGAGGATGATATTTCATATTGATTAAATAAATAAATTTTCAAATGTTGACTGCAGCGTTTTTATTATAGAATTATCAAATAAAAAATTGAATTGAAAATGAAGGTATATAGACAAATAAGTTTTCAAAATTAAATGCTATTTGAATATTTCTACACATCAATCTTTTCATAAATAATGATATATATCTTGAATAGCAAAAAACAATGTATTAATATTATAATAATATTTCTTGATTTTTCTTATTTAAAATCCAAAAAGAATTATAAGAGAAATATTTATTTTAGTTTCATCAAAAATAATAATGATTAAAATTCAGACTAGAGTATAATCGTTTTTCTCAGAAAATTTACCTTTGACAAATGAGTTCTAAATTCCGCTACACACCAAAACAAAATAATAGCCAAGATTCTGCTCCTCCCCCACAACCTTCTTCTTCTTCATCAGGAGCACAGCAGCAAAATAACAACATCAACAATAATAATAATAATAATAATAATAATAATAATCCTACTATTCATCTCATCCTCCCTGATGCTGCAAAAAATGCAACTGTTGACAAAAATATATTTGGATCGTTTGCCGGACCTATCCCAACTGAATCTTCTCAAAACAATGGGGAATTTAATTACACGCCAAACAATAGTAATAATTCTCAAAACGCTAGTAATAATGCTAATAATAATTCTCAAAATGCAGATAAGCCAAAACTTAGATTAATTCTTGGTAATAGAGTCAATGTTCCACCAACCAACAAATAATTATTTATACAATCTATAAAAAGGAAGATATTTTCCCCAAAAGATTTGTATTATTTCGCATAGAGCATATCGCACATTCAAATATTAAAAAAAAAAAAATAGTTGATGCTTAGTAAATTAAACTTTTATTATTTTACTTTTTAGATATTTTAATAATGTTCAAACAAAACAATGGAATTAATGATTCGTATTTTAGGATGATAAAAGTAATCATATATGCTTATAGCATAAAGCCGTTATCATTCATTGCGCTAAAATCTTCTTTATCTCTAAATTTTGAGGCTTTCTTACATTTCTTTCTTCTGTTGCTTTTCTTTACATGGAGTAGTGGCAATGATGATGATGTAGCAATTTTATTTCACTTTTTATAGCAGATGGATTTGAGCAGTGGCAGTTTTCCCTTGAAATGATTCAACTTCTTTCGTTCTAATGAAAGAAGAATCTTTCAATTCATCAACAATTTCATCAAAACTTGGTCGATTTTTTGATTTGTGTGACGAAAATATAATTAAAATTTTTTTTGGACTAGGTCATTCTGAATAATTGTTCTATCTAGACGTTCTTCTTTCGTCATTTTTTCTCTCAATGTTTCAATCCATTTGATGCCGGATTTTTGGTGATTTTTGTGCAATCACAACATTTGTATCAATTGCTACATTTTTATAAAACTATAAATGCTCGTAGAAATTATGAATAATACGATTTTATTTTCCCTTTGAAGAAAATTTAAATATTAATAAAAAAAGCATATATGCTTTATGATTATTTTCATATGCTTTTATTATTATTTAAACTTTAATAATTAAATAGATTGTATTTACTTATCTTTTATTACACACTTCCTTGAGCATAATATTAAAATTAATAGTTAAAAAGGCCATCATGCATTTATTTGTCTCCATTTTATTTGTATTACCTGATCTTAATATTTTTCTCAATCATTGCACTTCTGGTCTTCCCTGCCGTTTTCGATATTTGCGCTATTTCTTGCTATTTGAGGTATTCGATTATGAACCGTCTTGTTGATTATCTAATTAGAGTTTATATTGATTATTTCACTGACAGTTTAGAATCGGATTCGTTAAATTTGAAAATTGTGAAAAAAGACGTTTAAAGAGTTTAATAATGAATTTCTCTTTTTCTTCTGATCAAGATCCACAAATTGGACAGACAAGAAATTTTACTAAAGCGAGCGAATTTAGTAATATTCAATTAAAAGAGGAAAACATCATTCTTAAAGAAGAAAACCAATCATTAAAATCTCAACTTTCTCGAGTTAAAAGCGAATTATTTCCAGAACTTGAAAATGCACATATGAAAATTCGTGAACTTACAACGCAATTACAAGAATCTAATAAAAATTGTGACAATTTACAAAATAGATTAAAACTTTCGCAAATGAAATGCCAAGAAATTGAAAATAAGCGCCAAGGAAACGAAGCAAAATATGAACAACTCCAAAATGAGAAAAATTTGATGTCAAAAAAATGCCAAGAAAATCAAGAAATTATTGATTCGCTCAATATAGAAATTTCTAATTTAAAAGATGAGAACAATCAAGCCAAATCAGATGAACAACAATTTTTTAGTAGATTAATCTCTTTATCTGGAAAGCAAATTTCGTCTTATTCTGATGTTTTAAATGCTTTTATAAAATTGAAAGATGAGAGACCTGTTGAATTCAGGGAAATAAATGTTTCTCAAGAATTACCTCCTCAAAATGAAGTAATTTCATCAGAAGCAATTGAAAAGATTAAATCAAAGTTTCATAAATATAAAGAAATAATTCGTCAGCTTCAAACAGAAAATCAAACACTAACAAATCAACTTTCACAAAAAGATGCTAGCCTCCAAAAATTTAAGGAAAATGAAGAATTTACAAATAATCGACTGCAAGATACTTTATCTCAACTCCAAGATTCAAAAAAATTTAATAACGAAAAAGAATATCTTTATGATCAACTAAACCAAGTGAAGGAACAATTAGAAATAGATAACAGTAAAAAAGATGGACAAATTCATGATCTCACATTTCAAATTCAAAATATTCAAACAAAACTCTCTCATAAAAACGAAGAACATGAAAGGTTAGTAAGCCAATTATCTCAAAAAACTTTATCTGAACAAGAATTAACTCATCAAATTCAACAATATAAAAAACTTACAAATGAGTTACAAGAAAAATGTAGTAAAAGTGCAATTAAAATTGCATCTATTAATAAAACAAAAAAGCATATTAAAGCAAGGCTTGCTGAGGCAGAAGCAGAAAATAAGTCTAAGATTGCAGAAAATTCCAAAAAGATAACCTCACTTGAACTTGAAAATCAAAGACTAGAAGAAGATAATAAAACTCTTTTGTCTCAACTTCAAGCAGCTCGTGCATCTCATGCTGAAGCTAATTCAGCATACAATTCAGTTAAGAAAGATTCACAACAAATGGAAAGAGCACTTTCATTAATCAAATCAGTTGTTGAAAAGCAAAAAGATGATTTTCAAATTTTTGCGAAAGAAAAAGAAGATTTGATTTGTTTAATAAGAAAGCAGTCACAACTTTTAACAGAATTTGAACAATTATATTCAAACGAACAAGCGAATTCAAAAGTTTTAACCCAGCAAGTTAAAAAGCTTGAAAAGGAAAATGCAAAAGAAAAGCAAAAAGCTATAGATTGTGTAAATTCAATTGATAATAAATGTTTAGAGATAATAAATAACTCTTTTACAAAGAAACTTGAAAATGAAGATGAAATACGCAATAAATTAGTTCCTATTCTTGTTTCTCAAACATCAACTCCTGCAGAAAAAATAGAAACAATATTTCAAATAATTTTTGAAAAATTGAAAGAAAATAAAAAAATATTGAATCAACTTAATGAAAAAAAGCAAAAAGAAGAATTAGTTGATAAAGAAATTCTTAAATATCAAAATCATAATGATAATGCGCAATCAATTTTAAAAGCAACGATATCTGGCTTCTATAAGTTTTTAAACAATCAAGAAATTTCGCCAATTCAAAATCAAAATTTAATTAATTTCATTAGCAATGAAACAGATAAACTCGAATCATTTATGAAAGAGAACAAGCTAATTGATCCACAATTTATTTCTGTAGATTTATTATTTAATGGCTCTTTAGACGATCGAAAGAGAGCAATTCAAGCGATTTCAAATGAAGGCTGGAACTCAGATGATACTTTTTCTCTCTTCAGTATAGCCTCATTGATTAATATATGCCAAGAGAAAGAACTTATTAAACTTCGAAAAATATCAGAGGAGCTTTCACAAGTCCAAAGATCTCTTGGCTGTACCAATGCCAGTGAGGTTCTATCAATGGTAACAAGTTTATCAAAAAAATTAAAGAAAGCGAAAACGCAAAATCAATCACTACTCGATGAGATCCAAAACTCTTCAGTTGTCATCCCCCAAAATGAAGAATTACAACAAGTTGTTCAATCAAAAGAAGCAATTATTTCAAATCTGAACCAAGAAATAGAAAAAATACAGAAAGAAAAAGAAATGATTCAACAACAAAACATATCATTAGAAAAATCCAAAAATGAAATTAAAATTGAAATGCATCAAAAAAATGAAGATTACCAAAAGCATGTTTTCCAATTAGAAAAAACAATCAGCGACAAAATAAACGAGATTGAAGAATTAAAAATGAAAGCGAGCGAATCTATGGCGACGATAGATTCTATTAAACAATGCGATCTAAAAAAAGACGAACAAATTAAAGAATTGCAAAATGAAATTGAATCGCTTACAAAACGTATCAAATTAAAAGAAAAGCAACATAAGCAAAAAGTAAAGCAAATCATTCATAAATACGAAGATTTAACAAGTCAACTTGAAAAGAACAAAAATGATATTGAAAACAAATTAAATGAATCATTGAAAAATTATAAATCACAAAATGACGAAAAAGATGAGTTAGTTAAAAGAATGGCTGATTCTTTAGAGAATAGTGAAAAAAGAAACAAAAAAATGTTGAATGATCTTTATCATTTGAATATTATTAAAAAATCTAATGAAATGAAAATTCAATCGTTAATTGATCAGATGAAGCGTGAAGAACAAATGCTTACGGCCAAATTTGAATTCAAATTAATGGCTCTTGAAACTAAACACCAAGAAGATATAGCCAAAACAAGAGTCCGTTATTTGACTGAAAGAGATCATGTAATTATTCATGTCCTTCATTGTTTCGATGAACTTGATCAATTTGATGATAAAGATATAAGTGTCCCTGAATTTGAAGCATCTGTATCACAAGTAGGGAAAAATTATTTGGCTTTGAAAAAGCAGCAATAGAAATAATTATTTATGTTTTTTATTTTATTTTATGTTAGTAAATTATATTTTTTTTTTGTATCTTGTCGAATTCTCTGTTTTATACGATTTAAATTCAATTTATCTATTTCAGAGTTTCTTTTTGTGCATTCAAATTGATCTCTGATTTTTTTATATTTTCTTAATATGTCTTTGAATTTTAATGTGCTATACATGATGTAGTTGCATTGACTGTTTTTTATTATGATTTATAGATATTTTCATTGAAATAATGAGAATATGAAAAAAATGATATCTTAATTTTCAACAAATGATAATACAAGTCACCCTTAAGAAATTTAACATAACAGTAAACACATAAGGCTATTAATTTTTTTTTGATTGTACCAAATTTTTATGATGCAAAATCAAGTTATATTATATAATCAAGATTGAATTTGGTAGGGCAAGTATTTAAATACACATATATATAAAAGAAAGAGATCACAATAATAATATTTAATTACATAAAATAATATACTTTTTAAACACGTATAATACGACGGAAAGTTCCTGGTTTTCTAGTCCTTTTATCAACAAAGCCAAGATATTCTAATTCACTAACTGAAACTTGAAATCTGGATAATGTTATGGCTTTATCTTCATCATCGACTTTTTTATTCTTGATATTAATTCTAGCTGAAAAAGCATTCAGCCAATCTGCTACATTAACAGTTTTAGCTTCTTGCTCATTGAGGATTTGGTAAGCAATTGCTGTATCATTATCTGTCTTTGGATCTTGAAGCATTTCAAGTAAATCATTTCGTGGATCGAAAGTTCCTAAGCCAGAAATTTTGAAAATATTTGGTGATTTTTCATTTATCTGCTTGAATGCGTTTGCAAAAAATGAATCAAGAACATTTACAGGCAAACTTTTATCATTATCATTTGACATTCCAAGAATAGCCATTTGGCGTGAATGCCTTGACTTGGCTCTTGTAATAGCTGGTGCAGGAGACTCTTCTTTTTTGATTAAGGCCTCTGAAAACATTGAGCAAAGTTCATGCGTTTCTTCTTCTAAATATTTTTTAAATACTTCTTGATCCATTGTTCTTATCTTGGATAAAAGTTTAGTGTAATTTGATCCTTTATATATTTCATCAAAACTAGATACGCCAGCAAAAATAAATGGCTCTATTTCAAATAAATTTAATAATGCTTTTGAAAGATTTATTGCATTTATACGAATTTTTATTCGTGCTTCATTTGGCATCTTTTGATTGCTTGAGCTTTGTTTTAAAAAATGTGGAATGTATGATTGGGCATCAGATTCAAAAAATTTGGTAAAATCTATTGAATGTTTTTCTGTTATATGTTCTAGTATGGACTGTCTAATAATTGTGATTAAATATGAAAAAGATCGATACTTATCAAAATAAAGAGATCTAATGATTCCGATAAATGAATTCTCTGGAGAAATTCCAAATTTGAATAAAATCATTAAAATGTTGAGGACAAACTCTTCAAAAAGTTGGTTTGCATTAAAGCAAGAAAATATCGATA